>JAWZYU010000003.1:42845033-44049706 GCA_038380435.1 Ryuthela nishihirai | reverse complement strand
AAAGGATTTATGGTAAATTTTTTCCTAGTCGTTAGAACAATTAAGTGATTCATACCACGCAATACAACTTGTAAAATTGTCACATGTGCAGAAATGTTCAATATTCTTTTTGATACATAACAATTATATATATATATAATTTACGCACTGGTAAAATGTCCTTTAACATGTATAAATTATTCACAGATGCAGATTTCAAACGGGTATTGTTCCAATAGTTTTGTTTTGTATTGTTATTAAAGGTAACAAATTATTGAAATAATCTCCAACCCTGCAAGTAATACCATGCACGAGTGAGAAACCAACCCATGAAAAATGCAAATAACTTTAAAAAAAAACCTTTACATATTTTTAAGATAATAAATTCTATTAATATCTTAGTTCAGTGGTTCTCAACCTTTTATGCTTCACGTACCCCCTGGAAATGTGTATGTAACTGGCGTACTCATTGTATAGACAGATAAAACTATAGTTATAGTATAACAATGGGAATAAAATAAACACTGACTTTTTTACTAGATCTAGCGACTTTTGAGCTCTCACGGCGTACCCCAAAAAATTTTACCGCATACCCACAAGGGGTACGCGTACCCCACGTTGAGAACCCCTATCTTATTTTATTAACCGAAAATGAAATATGCAACTTCAAATAATATTAATCACATGGAACTCAATGTTTGAAAATTCTCACGAAACAGCCATATTATCTTCCTTCGTGTTTATTAAATTATTCATTCGTCAATTTTCGCCGATTCCATCTAGTTAACTCTATTCTGACCTGTTCCTGAAACACATTCCGGGGTGCATCAGTAAAGAACGGTCCAAATTAATGGAGTGAACCGATGACGCATGATAAAAACAACAAGAAGACGATAACACATAATCACTCCGTTGTTACATATGCAGCATCAGTTATTATGTTTGAGCGAATCCATACTGAAGATATTGATGACGTACTCTGTCGAGAAATCTGCTGTACAGCCGCATGAACAAATAATTTCCCTGGCGACAGTTACGAAGCAGGCGTTGTCACTCGTAGCCATGGAGACAGCATTCAGAGAGTGATGAGTCGCGGTCTGCCGCTGTTATCAATATCCCATCACTCGACAGTGTAGCCATTCCAGCACTTCCTCTTTGGATGGGGGAAAACAGTGAGCAGGAAAGGTTCCCAGTCCAACAGCATAGACATCCCATGAGATGTGGGATGGTCACACGCAGTCTAAGGCCACACGTACTATGAAACCTCATCAGTGATGAATGGGATGCCAGACGTACAAACTCATCGCTCATACCGTGTTGTGATTTCTGAAAATAGATGAGCAGGTACTGCTTCAGGTGTTAGGCCTCCGAGGCCAAACATTACTCCAAGTGATGTGAATAATTCATGGACTGTTTGTCGCAACCCTTCTTGAAGGTGAATAAAGACCTAGTTGGACCTACAAAACCAAATGTATCTCGGGAAAAAATAACAAACTGCAACACTTTCTGACGCAGGAGTTAAGTAACCGTTCAACGTAGCTTTATGCATATTAATAGCACTTAATGTTTCTTTTAAGACAAAGGAAAATAAATGTAGTCTTAACTGCTGTTGTTGATCTGTCTCTCTGAGAATGTGGTTTATAAATAGACTGTCATATTCACGTTCTCAAGAGCTAATCATTGGTGTTGCAATCAACACAAAGCCAACAAAAAAGTTGGTAAAATGTATACTTCGTTTCACAAAGAATTGAGTGGTAAAATCTAAAGATCAAAAATGGCAACAATCAGTGGAAAATACCACATATCATCATGAGTTGGGTTGGGTTGTTTTACCTCTGAGCGGCACTTTTTTGCACACCATGGGCTAAATGGCCAGGTCACATGGACCCCGAAGGCTCAGAGAAGGTTTGGGAAGGGGACCCACTGGAAGAGCTGTTGGGAGACAGATGGTAGCCTCCCGTCAAGGCCATCCAGCGTGTTGTTTAACGTGCACAGGGTATGGCTCTCCCGCACACGGGGCCACGGCTTAACGTCCCATCCGACGTACGGCGGCCTTTCCAAGCCCATCGGGGGTCCCCTACTGACCGTGGGCAGGGCGGGGAATTTTGCGGAGATAAATCTGAACGCTGACCCAGCTGGGACTCGAACCTGGGAACTACAGATTACGCGCCTGGCGCGCTACCGACTTAGCCACCCCCGCCCCTACCATCATGAGATCTATCAAAATCAACAGCAGATGTAAAGTTCAGATACAAGCAATTACTTCCACGTCTTATGAAAGAAAGAAATACCTTTTTCTACCGTAAATTATTGTTTATGTTCAGTTTAGGAAGTGAGTAATTGAAAATGCTGTTTTTATTTCGGAATATTCTAAAGTAGACGATGAAGCATAATTTCTAAAACACTTGCCTGCGTTCCCTAATGTGTTAAGGATTGATACATGTTAAGGCTTCCCATCTTGCCTTTCATTGGCTTTCGTGGTTAAGGGCATTAAGCCACGACTGGACAAAAAATCTCTTTGAGGGAGATCGCAGCTTCAGTCTTTATTTGGAACAGAGCACAGTAGAATGCTTATTTTCAAATTACAGGTAGTTATTCATTTGCGTGGCTAATACTGTCGTAAAAAACTATCGGGTAAATCAAATTCTCTCAAAACGAAACAATTTTTTCATATAAAAAAATTGAAATGCCCAGGTTAGGGGGCGTGAAGTAAAATTTAGCTTAAAAAAGTTTAAATTTTCATTGCATCTTGTAAGTTCTTTTCACCATTTGGATAAATACTTTTCTCAAACCAAAGGGCCAATACTGTATTAGCAGAGAGGGAAGGGATAGTGTTGGGGGTGGAGGGGGGGTGACTCAATTGATAATGCGCCAGGCTCATAATCTGTAGTTTCCAGACCCACTTGTAGCAGCGTTCAGATTTACCTCCACAAAATTCCCCACCCTGCCTTCTGTCATAAAGTGGACACCGATGGATTTTGAAAGGTATCCGTCTGTCGGATGGGGTGTTAAGCCGTGACTCCTTGTGTAGGAGAGAGCCACATTCTGTACGCGTTAAAGAACACGTTGGATGGCCTTGATGAGAAGCTACCATCTGTGTACTAACAGCTATCCAGCGTATTCCCTTCCTCCAAACTCTTCTGAGATCTAGGGGTCGCTGGGACCTGATATTTAGCCTATTGTGTGCAAAACATTGCCCCTTAGTGGTAAACAAATGTAATCCAACTGATTTCCTGATATATAAGTTGGTTTTGGTTTTATGTAAATTTGTTTCGGAACATCAGAAAGGACTCATTTCGTTTCGTATAGCACGTAGATTTGGTTCAACTGTTATTCAAAATCATTAAAATGATATTTGAGTTTTTATGTTTAATCATTAACTTCGAACACCAATGTAAACAAATTTGCTAGCAATATTACATTAATTGTTTAAAAAACTCACAGCCTAGTGCTCTCTCTTAGAGTTTAATGTAATACAAATTAGGAACATTATATTTATGATATTTCTCCTACATATTATCTTAAATTCGAGTGAAAAATAAAGCTTCCAACACGTAACAAAATAAAGATACCAAAACGCATTGGGACAAAGCAAATTTACCACAATGTAAAAAAAAAATTGAATTTTTTTTTGAAATAATCTTCCTATAAGCGTACTAAAAAGAGAAAATAAACCTAAAGCATATCGGTGGTGCAATCAGTCATTGAATTCGTATTCACTTCAAAGGATGATAGAGCTCCGGCAATTTTGTTGAGTAGGGAAATCGGCGCCCTATCTTCCTTTCAAGTGAATACGAACTCAATGACTGATTACACCATGGATATGCGTTAGGTTTATTTTCTACTTTTTAGGGTGCATATAGTGTGATAGGGTTTTTAAACTTTTAAATTTATTTATATTTTTTCTTTGTTACTAAAAACATCTACCTTTAGAAACTTTCATTTGGTATATGACTCTAAAATATCGATCACACTTCCCCTCTCTCTTTTTTAAGGAGTTGTGTTTTAGGTAGCCTAAGACGTTGGAGGCATCATAAACTTTAATTTGTGATATAACTCGTTAAAGTCGACTCCTTCCAAATTTTCGTCCACTTTTGGAAGGGGGGGGGGGCATAATTTGAAGTAGTCTGCAACGGTCATCATATCAGTTCTTTTTTGACACCTAACACGTAACTGTAGGCCCTCGCGTTCGTATATATATATATATCTCACTTCACGTATATAGTAGAAAAATGATTTTCCAATTTCCCCTTTTTTAAGGAGAAAGAATCAGGGGGGGGTGGGGAGGCGCAAGTTCTTTCTTCAGATCACATGTGATTACGTATGCGGACTGCACTGCGCCAAATGTCTTGTTGCAATTCCGATGACATAAATATTACCTTTTAGCAGAGGAGATCGCTTAGTCCCTTAATGAAATTCACCGTTACTTAGGTGAAATGACAGTTTCGCTGGTTGTTACACCCGTACCGACTTATGCCTTAGACTTGCTGCGCCAGGTGATGTGTAGAAAGATGTCCAACAATTCAAGCACGAGAATAGTATATGGACGACACAGTTTATTTACATTCATATACAATTATGTGCTGGGGATGCGCTCGATTTCGTGGGCCTTCGCTGCTTTGCTACTTCAAAAAACCATGCAATGAGGTGGAGATCTGCGCTTTGCAGATTCTCGCTTTACCGACCTCACACTTGGCGAAACGATATTTAATCCTCGCCTACTACCAGGTTCACACAGAACCGTTCCTCAGTTGACACAAAACTGAATCCTGGTTCACACAGAACCGAACCCTCTCCTTAAGGGTTTTGTTTTTCAGCAAGAGCGGCATCCCTTGAAGCGTGTTTAAACGTCCTTCCAATTTGACAGCGATGCTCAAACTGTTGCCCATTATTGCTACCCTTGTTTCCAACACTAGTAATCGCGCCAGAGGCTAGTCATAAAAGTGTTTTCGACTTGTGAGCATGCGCAGTCAGGTAGCTCAGACCCGAAAACGACTCGTGAGTCACATCTCCATCTCAGCACTTCCAAAAATACACTTAATACAGATATATATATATATTTGCAACAAAAACAAAAAATACAATAATAAATAAAAAATAAATAAATTAGAGGGACATGACAGGGGAGGCAAAATTTTTATAACCTGTGACATTTCCCATATCACAATGCTTTCATTTGACGCATAGCTTGTTACTTTCGGCCTTCGATTTCCTAACATATAGCGGAACAATCCTTTTCATATTTCCCTATTTTTAGGGATGAAGAAATGATGGGGAGTCAACATTTATAGTCTGTGACAGGGATGGGCAATTGTTTTCGTATCTACACTGCGCATGCGTATTGACGTGGCCGTCCTAGTGGAAAATATGAGACAAATCTTCGGTCGCTAACGGGAAGGAAATCTCGGTTCAAGGCGGATTTTTCTGACTGTTTTGGGCGGCCACAAAAAACTATTAGCGGGCCGAATGTGGCCCGCGGGCCACTATTTGCCCACCCCTGGTCTATGACACTACCGGTTTTACAAGCTTTCATGTGACCCATAAATTCTTAAGCTTCTCCATCGCTTTTAAAAAATGGCAAAACTGATTTGACAAATCCACAAACCGACAAACTGACAAACCGACAAACGACTAGCAAAAAGCTATAGGAAGAAGGGTAAATAGGAAAAAACACCGAATGTTAAAAAAGAATCTACCAAAACCTGATCTATTCTACCAAAACAAAGCCACAAAACGTAACAAAATTACCAAAGCGTAACAAAAGAGAGCTACCAAAACGTAACATGATAATGATACTGAAAACCTAACAAAGCAAAGTTATATAAACATAACAAAGCAAATTTACCAGCATAATTTCTGAGAGATGTAACGAACAGTCTATTCTGTTTCGTACGAATCTTATTTTTTCCCTCAGTGTGTGAATTTAACATTCTGTCTTATTTTAATCAAAGCCTGCTTGGAAGGAATAGTTATTTGCATTCATCACTCTTCCACAAATTTTTGTGGCAAATTAGAGCATTTACTTCCACAGAATTCCTTTCTTCAGAAGAGAACTATTTAATAGCGTTCCCTAGATGATTTCATCGCACGCGGTTTTCTCACCGAACAGACACTTGTTCACGCAGGAAAAAAAAATTGAGCAACAATAAGAAAAACGAAAGACGATTAAGAGTACCTAGAGGGAACTGATAACTTTTTTCATAAAAAGAAATAATGAATAAATTATTAACTGATATATCTTGACGACAAATATCGTTCCCCACGTTCGGTTTTGCGGTAGTTTGGTTCTTACTATTATTTATAACATGACGTGCTAGGCTGCAGTGACGATATTAGTATTTCTTTCAAAAAAAGAAGACACCGTTCCTTTGTTCTCTTTGAAATATGATATGATCGCCGAATGAACGACTGTACATTAAGAATGGGAAGAACGATAGAAACGAAACTCTGGAGGTTTAATAACTAGAGATTTTTCTGAAACAATTTCCGCAGTAATATGAAAACAACACTTTACGAAGAAGACGATATTGAATCATTTTTATTTGTTTGTTTCCCTATGCATAAGATATTCAATATTTCAAAAGAATTATATTTTTGGACACAATAATATTTAGTCTCAGTTGAAAATAATGTTCATCAAATATAAAAATGTGAGACAAAAATGGATAACGAAATTCGTATATTTTTGAGAGGATATTTATCAGTTCAGAATAACAAAATGTGCAAAATGCTAGTGAATGGTAAAGATATATACTTGTTATCTATTTACGAACAAGGACTGATCTAGGGGGAAGGAGGGAGAGAACACATGCCACCCCCACCTCTCTTTCGAGAATATTAGTAAAACTAATGGAAACCAAAAATGATAAAATTTTCGCATAATTCACGTATTTTTCGTGAATTTAAAAAAATAAAACATTAATGTGAAGGGGACAATGTTACACTCCAATGGAAATTCAATTTTCCCCCCTTCCTCCCCTTAGTTTTTTCCCGGTTCGAACGCGTCGCTCAACCCCACTCATCATCATCATCATCCTCAAGCAGCCATGGGTTACGGAGGTCCAACCAGACCATGCAATTTAGTTCTCCAAGCAAGTCGATCCTGAACTACATCTACTGCATCTGGCCACTGGAAACCAATTCTAACAAGGTCCCGTTTGACATTGTCTGCCCAAGGTCTCCCCTTCTTTCTGAAGCCTTTAGGCACAGTGTTCATAACCCTATTCGCCAATCTATAATTATCCATACGGGCAACATGGCCACACCAACGGAGCTCTCTCTGCACAATATGTTGCTTAAAGGAGGTTGCAAACTCCTTTCCTTAACCTCATCATTAGTTACAAAGTTGAACCACCTAATGCCCAAGATACTGCGTAAGCATCTGGAATCAAAAGCATCTAGTTTCCTGTTATCTTGTTTACAAAGTGTCCAAGTTTCACTACCATAACTAACCCTAGAAAGAACCAAACTGTTATACAGTCTAATTTTAGTCATTAAGTGTATACGCCTATTTCTCCATACTCTCCATAGATTCTTAAAAGTCCCAGAGGCAATCCCTATTCGCCTGTTAATCTCATGCTGCACATCACCAGTATCTATTGCATAACTCCCAAGATAATTAAACTGAGACACTTGCTCAAGGGCGCAACCATTCAGAGCAACTCAAACACCAACTGCCTGACCAGTTTTCATCACTTAAGTTTTATCTCTGTTTATCATCAAACCAACTCTATTACCAGTCTCATCAACAGCCCTAATGAAAGAATTCATCTCATCAAGATCATTAGGCAACAAGACCAAATCATCTGCATAATCTAAATCAGAAATGTTGAAATCTCTAGACCATTTAAGGCCAAAATCTTTCCCTTGAAGTGAATTTCGCATAACATAATCAATAACCAAGCTAAAGAGAAAAGGAGACAAAATGCACCCTTGTCGAACACCAGAAGTAATGCTAAACCAATTGCTACAAGCCTTACCAACTCTCACACATGACTCAGTGTTATTATAGAGAGCTTTCATTATGTTAACTAACTTGTCAGGTATACCATATGATCTCACAATCAACCGCAAATTATGTCGATCAACAGAGTCGAAAGCCGTTTTGAAATCAACAAAGCTAGCAACCAAAGGATTCTGAAACTCAACATATCTCAAGAATCTGCCTAAGTGAAAATATCTGATCCACACATCCCCTACCACTTCTGAATCCACATTGCTCATCACGCAATTGACTGTCAACCAGATTCTTAATTTTGTTAAGCACAATCATGGAAAGAACTTTACCTGGAACAGAGAGTAGGCTGATACCCCTATAGTTATTACAAGAACTGCGATCACCTTTTTTGAAAATAGGGATAACAATAGCTCTGGTAAAATCCTTAGGAACAATGCCTTTATCATAAAAGATATTCAGAATTTCAGTCATCCAGGTGGTAACCAAAACATTCCCAGCTCTAAGCATTTACGTAGTAATTTCATCTACCCCTGGGGATTTATGTAGTTTAAGTTTAGAAACAGCCAAAATAACTTCAGATTGTGTTATAGGGCCAACATTAAAGCCACCAATGAATCTATCATCATTGCAAACAATGAGAAAAAGAACTAACCACATTGTTTAGAATATCACTGAAATGCTCAGCCCACCTAGTCATGACAGAATCCTCCCCTTCTATAACCTTACCTTGTTTATCCTTCAATCCCTGTATACCTGTCTGTTTTCTACCACACAAAACATTAACTATCTGGTACAGCTCTCTGCTCTTGTGCATCCTCCCTTTAAATTAATCTAACTGCTTCCTCGGCTTTTTCAGCCAAACCATCAAGCCAAAGATTCTTATCAGCAGCTAACTGATCTTTTACACGTTTATTAAGTTCTTTGTAATGCTTTCTATTAGGACTAGTAGGGTACTGATTAAGGACATTCCTACAGTTCTTTCTTTCCGAAATAAGCTCAAGTGCCTTATCTCAGATAATTCTGTCTCTTCTGCTCCTTTTTCCCTAAAAGAGTATTGTTAGTGTCCAAAAAAGCCTGTTTAAAATGATCCCATTCTTCCTCAACTTCAGTAGTAAGCATACCATGACTGTCATAATGACTAAGTAACCTATCATGGTAAGCTTTGGCTATAACTGGGTATTTCAGAGCTTTCAGTATTAAAAGTAAATTTTTTAACCCTAGCACAACACTTTTAAACAAGATCAAAGAACCCTAGCACAACACTTTTTTCAGATCCAATTTCAGCTCCCCTATATGACCTGGTATTCCTAACAGAACTAGCCCATTTGCTGTTAATTAATATGTAATCAATTATATTCTTATGCAGCCCATCGGGTGAAACCCATGTGTACTTATGTATGTCGCGGTGTTTGTAATAAGTGTTAGTTATTCTGAATCCATTGAGTTTACTTACCTGTAGGAGACGTTGTCCATTGCCATTGCAGCTACCAATACCAAAAGGGCCTATTACTCCTCCCCAAAGGTCAGAGTCAGTACCAACTTTGGCATTGAAGTCACCAAGAACAAGGGTAATATCTCCTTTCTTGACAGAATTCAAAATATCCTGAAGTTGTCCATAAAACCTATCCTTCTCATCCTCATCGGCCACAACCTTATCCCATAGCTTTTCCGGTTCTATTGCCTCCCTTTTCCCAATTCCTTATTTTTTATATAGATCAGGTCTCTTTACAAATGGGAAATGCTACGTATTGGTATTAAAAACATTATACGGCTGTTTAGTTAATTTTTCCCCTTTTTTATCTCTTTTATCGATATAAAAGCAATCCGTCACAGCAAATTGTTCCACGCCTATATTTATTTGTTTGTTTGTACGAAATGAGTACTTTCTAAAAAGTTTTCGGAATATTGTAAAAGTACACGATGAATTTCCTTTACAACTGTGCATTTGTAAAGTAAAACACTTGCCGTAGAAGTTCTGTAACTATTGAGGATTGATACATTTTCAGGAGTCACGTCCAGCTTTTCATTGGCTTTCTCCGGTAAGCGAAATTAGCCCCGATTGGACCAGAAACTCTTCCAGGGAGACTTGTCGTTCCATTCTTTATATGAAATATACTTCAGTTTAACCGTTCGAATTTTATATGAAATTGCTGATATAAAAATTCGGCAATATGAAATTTTTGTAGATTTAAATGTGCAAATATAGCACAATGATTGCAATTTAAATATTATTTTTAATTCAATAATAACACATGCGCAATGTGTGTTGTGTTAAGTAAGCTCGGCCGTCCTTTCCGAAAGATATAGTGAATTGGGTTGTTTTACCTCTGAATGGCACTTTTATATCCTATAATGGGCTAAATTGCCAGGTCACAAGGACCCTTAGGGCTCAGAGGAGGTTGGGGAAAATTGACCCACTGAACAGCTATTAGTAGACAGATGGTAGCCTCCCTTAAATTAATCCAACGTGTTCTTTAACGTGCACAGTGCATGGCTCTTCCGCACACGCATTACGTCCCATCTGTTGGCCCACATCCTTTCCAAGACCATCTGTGTCCCCTACTGACCTACTGACCCACAGCATTACGGGGAGTTTTGCGGAGATAAATCTCAGCTTTGCTCCAAATGTGACTTGAACATGGGAACTGCAGATGTAGTGGAACAATCACTTTTATTCAACCAATAGTAAATGCACAAACACAAATTAACTGTTAACATAAAATTCAAGAAATAATTTTGCTGAAAAAAATGAACTTCGCCCGTCAGTAGAATTCGAACTCATGTTTCCCAATTACATACCTGGTATTCTCAGCACCAAAAGTGAGGTGATCATCCTCATGTCTATTTCATATATGCCACAATTTTTTCACAGGAAAGAAACAATGATGAAGTTAGAAACAATAAACGCTAAATGCAGTTTTGTTCTAATACACGTTAAAAATAATTGACTATTAATGAAGACTGAAAACGAAATATTGAATATTGTTGAAATATATATTGTAGAAACGAAATATTGAATACAGTATAAAGAAGAAATGTTTTTATTTGGTGTGTGTGTGGGAGGTTAAATAAGTTTATTAGTGTGGATCTTGTTAGTAAACGAGTAAGAGAAAAAGAATTCATCGTCTTATGCGTGGTGATCAACGTCTGAAAAGAATTGGTTCTGAGGAACCAGTATACTTAGCCGCAGTTTTGGAGTACTTGATGACTAAAATCTTAGAAGGAAATCATTTGGAGTATAGTTATTTAGTTTGTTGAGGAATTGGTAATATTATTCTTGATAGATTGCAGGTTTGTTCGCAAATATGATTGTTCCATTTATCGAGTGTTATAAAAAGCCTTATTTTACGCTTTGAGAGGAGATAATAAGAATTACAGAGGAAACAACTCTTTGTAGGAAAAGTTATAAGGTGCTATGTTCTTCTGAAGGTTTATTTTCATGCTGATGAAGATTTGTGTTGGTTGGATTTATATAAATGTTTTCATTCATACTTTTATAACAAATTGCTTTATTTTAGAATTATTGTTATTAAATATTATTTTTGAACTCATGCTCAATTTCCTTCCGTTAACTTCATAACAATATCTTTGGTAAGGCAGTGCTCCTGAACCCTATAAAAAGTAAATAAAAGGGGATTCATTAGGATAATGGTATGAAAAGTTCGGAAAAGTACCGTTTAGGTTCGCGCCAGTCCTTCTTTTCCATAGCACTCCGCTTTTCTCAAATAATTTGCTTTAAAACCGCAAACAATAAACTTAACTTTCTGCAGCACTCACAGGTTATCACAGTTACTTTTGTTCTTGCTGTATTGCCTGAAAGCTTCATTTCCATTTAATGCGCTAGATATTCATCACTGAGAAAACTTCATCCCTAGTTTCGTACAGGAATTTCTTCTCACGCTGAAGTAATCCAGTGCAAGAGCTCTAAAGGACTAACATACTAATGCGCCCAATCAGTGACTTCTTCCTTTTTCTTCTTCCCTGTTCGCGGTTCTATTATAATTTCTTCTTTATATAACTTATTTTTTGCGCTAAAAGTTTTCAGAAGACTCTTCTTTTTCTTCTCTGCCATTTAAAAACTCGATCCTTAAATGACCTGTTAATTGTGATGACTTATTAAAGGCGCATTTGGAAATTGACTGTGCTTCTTCAACGATAAGATTTTAGTTAATTTACTCCGTTGATAGGTGACCGACCTGTCCTTGATGACTAATGGCGATAAGAATCTTTGGCTTGATACTTCCCATCACTATAAAAAAAAATGGTGCTACTTTACACCAGTTTATATGGGGCGGGGGTGGCTCAGTCGGTAGCGCGCCAGGCTCGTAATCTGTAGTTCCCAGGTTCGAGTCCCAGCTGGGTCAGCGTTAAGATTTATCTCCGGAAAATTCTCCCGCCCTGCCCACGGTCAGTAGGGGACACCGATGGGCTTGGAAAGGCCGCCGTCCGTCGGATGGGACGTTAAGCCGTGGCCCTGTGTGCGGGAGAGTCATACCCTGTGCACGTTAAAGAACACGCTGGATGGCCTTGACGGGAAGCTACCATCTGTCTCCTAACAGCTGTTCTTGTGGGTCCCCTCCCCCAACCTTTGCTGAGCCTTCGGGGTCCATGTGACCTGGTCATTTAGCCCATGGTGTGCAAAAAAGTGCCGCTCAGAGGTAAAACAACCCAACCCAACACCAGTTTATTGAGTCAACTAGGTTACCAGAATTTTATGGTGTAAAGTAACACCACATTAAATTAGTACAGAGTAAATATTGTGAGTAGCTAGGAGGTGGGATCCGACCCACGACCTCCTGATAACATGTCAGGTACTCTGACCCCGATCAAGAACTCCTCTTTTGGTGGCTTTAAGCATTACACCATTCAGTTTGTATCTAGGTACGGATTCAATACCCCCCCCCCCCCAAGAAATGCATATACATTTTTGAATAGATTAGTGCAAATTTGAACAAACGAATAGATAACCCGAAATATCACAGAAAAGTATTTACAAATGTGTTGAATTAATGAATAAATCACCAGGATAAACGAAAATTTTGTTGCCAGATTAAGGATTTTTACCCATAAATCTATATTTCTTTTTCCCATGGGGGAGTCATAGCGGACATTTCATTTAAGGAGCGCTTTCTGCAATCGTGGTGCTCAAATTAGCGAGCAACTAGAATGAACACTAATTGTGAATCCAAAAAGTAATTGCAACTGCCTTTCGATTAAATCAGATAAAGATCGAAACAAATTTAAACAATAAGAAACAAACATTTGTCGATGGTACACGTGAATCGGACATACGGCTTCGGCTATGAAGGTCTCATTAGAAATATAAAAATTTTTCTGAACCACGAAGTTAATTTGGAAAGATCAGAAGGAAAGTAAAAGAGGAAAATTATTTCATTATAAAGTGACCAAGAGGCCCGCATGGGTCTTAAATAGTAGTAGTCTTCTCTATCAAGTAGTTTTGCAATAGTGTATTTTTACAGACGTATGGCCGAGTGGTTAGCGCTCTTGGCTAGTAATCTAAGGGACCTGGGTTCGAGCCCCGGGTAAGGCATGGATGTATGTGTTGTTTTTCTTCTGAGGTGCTGCCATCCTCTCAGACTTTCTACTATGGCATATAAACTGACAGGCTCCTGTCAGACCTCTGTGGCAAGCAGCTGCTTGAGGGGGTGTTTATTTTTTATTTTTTTTAGAAGTGTGAAAAGCTTAGTTTCATTTCCCCTTTTTTCATTTATTTTAGTAGATATCTTTAGTCTTTTTATTCACAGTTTTCAAATACGTGATTTAGATGCTTATGATAAGCAGTATTTGTTTATTTGGAATTATTTTCATTTTGCGCCTGCCTGGTGGCCGAGTGGCAATAGCGCTTGGTTGCCGTTCAAAGGGAACTAGGTTCGAGCTGCCAATAACGCATAGATGTGTCTTTTCATATGCTGCTTTATGCTGAGTCTCGCCTTCCTCCAGGGGCGGGGGTGGCTCAGTCGGTAGCGCGCCAGGCTCGTAATCTGTAGTTCCCAGGTTCGAGTCCCAGCTGGGTCAGCGTTGAGATTTATTTCCGCAAAATTCCCCGCCCTGCCCACGGTCAGTAGGGGACACCGATGGGCTTGGAAAAGGCCGCCGTCCGTCGGATGGGACGTTAAGCCGTGGCCCCGTGTGCGGGAGAGCCATACCCTGTGTACGTTAAAGAACACGCTAGATGGCCTTGACGGGAGGCTACCATCTGTCTCCTAACAGCTGTTCCAGTGGGTCCCCTCCCCCAACCTTCTCTGAGCCTTCGGGGTCCTTGTGACCTGGCCATTTAGCCCATGGTGTGCAAAAAAGTGCCGCTCAGAGGTAAAACAACCCAAACAACTCGCCTTCCTCCAAGAAATCTCTCTGAGAATATAAAGACGCGAATATCAAGTACGTATGCACTAATGCTTGACTTATTTAACACAATACTTGACTTAGCTTCCAAGGAAGTTGTTTGTTGCATTAATTCTTTTCATTTAAGAGAGGCAGGGAATTGTTAAAAATGCCTTGTTGGATGTTACATAAGCTGCACATGCACAAACTGGCACTTCAAGAGCATGGTATGTTGCTTTCAGCCAATACCGCTTTTATCAAGCGTAAGGATACTACACTGAATAATAGATTATAGGTCTGTAGGTGATATACATTAAATGAGTATCGAGGAAGCAGTCAGAGTACAGTCGCTCAAAAAAGTATCCGAACACTACGGTTGATTACAGAATTCAGAAAAAATATCTGGCAACGATTTTTTTTTAGAAATTTTTTTAGCAACCTTCGTGTCACGTGACACGAAGGTTGCTAAAAAATTTCTAAAAAAAAAATCGTTGCCAGATATTTTTTCTGAATTCTGTAATCAACCGTAGTGTTCGGATACTTTTTTGAGCGACTGTACCAGACATATTATTAGGAGGTCGCGGATTCGGATCCCACAGGGATAATAACAATTTCCCCCTTTACTTCTTTAATATATATCACCTACCTGTGTTTGCCTATAGGGCAGGGCTGGATCAGTCAATAAGGCGTCAGGATCATAATCTGCAGTACCCAGGTTCGAGTCCCGCCTGGACCAGCGTTGAGATTTATCTTCGTAAAATTCTCCGCCTCCCTCGGTCAGTAGGAGACACTGATGGGCTTCGAAATGCCGCGGTACGTTCGATGGGACGTTAAGTCGTGGCTCAGTGTGCGAGTGGAGGAGAGCATATTCTGTGCACGTTAAAGAACAAACTGGATGACCTTAACGGGAGACTACCATCTGTTTTGTAAGAGCTGTCCAGTGGGTTCCCTTCTTGAAACTTTTTCTGGACCCTCGGGGTCCTTGTGACCTGGCCATTTAGCACATTCTGTGCAAAAGAAGTGTCACTCCACCATGTGCGAGTGGAGGAGAGCATATTCTGTGCACGTTGAAGAACAAACTGGATGACCTTAACGGGAGACTACCATCTGTTTTGTAAGAGCTGTCCAGTGGGTTCCCTTCTTGAAACTTTTTCTGGACCCTCGGGGTCCTTGTGACCTGGCCATTTAGCACATTCTGTGCAAAAGAAGTGTCACTCCACCGTGTACGAGTGGAGGAGAGCATATTCTGTGCACGTTAAAGAACAAACTGGATGACCTTAACGGGAGACTACCATCTGTTTTGTAAGAGCTATCCAGTGGGTTCCCTTCTTGAAACTTTTTCTGGACCCTCGGGGTCCTTGTGACCTGGCCATTTAGCACATTCTGTGCAAAAGAAGTGTCACTCCACCATGTGCGAGTGGAGGAGAGCATATTCTGTGCACGTTGAAGAACAAACTGGATGACCTTAACGGGAGACTACCATCTGTTTTGTAAGAGCTGTCCAGTGGGTTCCCTTCTTGAAACTTTTTCTGGACCCTCGGGGTCCTTGTGACCTGGCCATTTAGCACATTCTGTGCAAAAGAAGTGTCACTCCACCATGTGCGAGTGGAGGAGAGCATATTCTGTGCACGTTGAAGAACAAACTGGATGACCTTAACGGGAGACTACCATCTGTTTTGTAAGAGCTGTCCAGTGGGTTCCCTTCTTGAAACTTTTTCTGGACCCTCGGGGTCCTTGTGACCTGGCCATTTAGCACATTCTGTGCAAAAGAAGTGTCACTCAGAGATAAAATAACACAAACCAATTCATCTTAGAGCCATTTGGGTTCCTTTTGACCTGACCATGTAGCTCATTGTGTAAAAAAAAATGGCAGCTGATATGCAAACAACCCAAACTCATTTAAATAGTTATAACTTATTTCGACTCCGTTAAACAAAAGAAAAAGGTAAAAAAATCTGTTTTTCGACTATAAAAACTTGATTCAACATCGTATTTTTATTTTAGATCAAACTTTGTTAAACACGTCACTTTTTATTGCCGTTGCATGCCCCATCAGTTTTTTGCGATACGCCGCTGTTATTGACATAATTGTAATGCAAAAGGCAACGTATCTCTTACCTTTCATTTCAGCCAAATATCGACTTCTGTGAAAGGTCTTTATCTTTAGTTTTCCTCTTAAATATCGAACTTGCTTCTCAGGACACGAAGAGGAACGCATAAAGAGCTCGACAAAATTGTTGCAACGGAGGGCGTTCAAAAAGTTCTTGACACGTGCCTGTAGTCATTTGCAATCTTTCCTCCGCAGTTAACGTTAAAATGCAACGATTTGTTTGAAAGCTTGTCTGAACTTGTCATTACATGTTAAAAAAAAGGCCGTATCATCATTTCTCTCTTCGCTGGCGGCCCGTAAAGTTCGGTGCGAAATTTGTGCGTTGCTGGTATGCAGCCTAATAAAGAGAAGGAAAAGTTTTACATTTTCACAAAAAAAAAATCATGCCGTTTTACCACAGGTACATGGGGGTTAGGTCTATACATATGGCACTGCTACAAAATGGGTGTGGAAAGCTTTCTCCTGCTTGGGATTATGTAAACAGGATATAAACCACTATTATACATCGATAAGGTGCATAAAGTGGGATCCTTTAAATATTTATGTCACGCTGTAGGATCATTTTCTCAAGAAAGGGACAAAAGTGAAATATATCCAAGAAAAGTGGAACTGGATGGATGCCAAATACAGCGACAGAAGTTAACACTTTTTCTGGGTAATAGTTGGCGATGTAGTCAATATTCGGTAACCCTGCGTCGTATGCATTTTTTTTACAGTCAAGCTTCATATAATGTGAACTATCATTTGCACAAGATTTATAGAGTTGTAGTTTAAATTATGTTTGGATAAATTTAATGCATAATTTTGGATATTTATTGTTCTTTCTATACTCTGTTTTACATAAAAAAGGAATCGACAAGTTTTTCTGAAAACGTTTTTTATCCAATCGTGACTTATAATATTCTTAACAACGAATGCCAATGAAAACCAAGATGGGATCCCCGAAAATGTATCAATTTTCATCCCGTTAGAGAGCTTGTGGGTAAGAAATAATATTTCATCATATACTTTGCATTGTTTCGAATTGGGCGGGGGTGGCTCAGTCGGTAGCGCGCAATTCCCATATCTGTAGTTCCCAGGTTCGAGTCCCAGCTGGGTCAGCGTTGAGATTTATCTCCGCAAAATTTCCCAGTCACGGTCAGTAGGGGACACCGATGGGCTTGGAATAGGCCGCCGTCCGTCGGATGGGACGTTAAGTATACGTTAAGCCGTGGCCTCGTGTGAACACGCTGGATGGCTTTGGCCGGAGTCTACCATCTGTCTCTCAACAGTCGTTGCAGTCGGTCCCCTCCCCCAACTCTCTCTGACCCTTCGGGGTCCATGTGACCTGGCTATTTAGCTCATGGTGTGCAAAAAAGTGCCGCTCAGAGGTAAAACAACCCAACCCATTATTTCGAAATAAGGAACAGCATTTTTAATTGCTTACTTCCATACACTCTAAATGATAATAATTTACGATAGGAAAGGTATTTATTTCTTGTATGAAATATGGAATTATTTGCGGTGTCTGAGCATTACATCTGCGACTGGTTCTTGCTAAGACTCCTGTGGGTATAGCAACTTTCTTCGGTTGATTTCTTTATTTGATTTTTATGTATTTTTTCTCCATCCAGATCAGGGACAAGAGAATCTGGCTGTCTTTTATGAAATCTCAAATATGTCTACCTCTTTTTATTGCCGTTGCATGCCCCATCTACACTGAAATCCAAAAGAGTTGTCTTTGTATAATTTTAGTTTAACCCCGTATTTTTATGTCCAGCACTAAAAAAACAGATTTGAAATATAAAATCTTATATACAATATCATTTTAACTCTTTCTGTCCAGTGGAATATGAAACTGTCATATTCAAGTCTTAGTTTAACACCCCCACGAAGCAAAATCCTAGATATGCGCATGACCCGGAAATCTGCTACGATCGAATTTTGGCGTTGAACAGGGATATTTTTATTTGTTTCTTTTCTGCATGTCTCAATGATAGATTTCATACTTTTCTTTGCATTATAATAAATGTTTAATTTCAACAAAAACGATTATAATTCACAATTTTTATTAAAAAATTACGTAAATATTTGCACAAATGTATACATATATAATCGATTAGTTAATTTTACAATTTATTTTTTAATAAAAAACAGTCTAACGTAGTGTGAGTCAGACAATAAATTAGATTTTTTATTTTTGTGGTTTTCCACGTCGAGAGAAGACAGTCTTCCAACCGAATCACGCTGAACCCAGAAATCTTGAGTGTAGGATTTCACATCTTATATTCTTTGGTGGCTTTTTCAATAGCACAGCCGATGGATTCACATGAAACGGGAATTTCTCACTGCACGATTCTGAACTTTAATAATATCATAATAACCTAGCGGATGACTGCATCAAATATTACTCGTATTTTTCCATGTACACGATTTTAAGATTTTTTTAAAGACTTTTGCCTGAAAAAGGGAGGAAAAGAAACCGCGTTTTAGCGAATCAGAGTAAAACGAGTCTCTATTAAAGAGTTGGGTTGTTTTACCTCTGAGCGGCATTTTTTTGCGCACCATGGGCTAAATGGCCAGGTCACATGAACCCCGAAGGCTCAGAGAAGGTTTGGGGAGGGGACCCACTGGAACAGCTGTTGGGAGACAGATGGTAGCCTCCCGTCAAGGCCATCCAGCGTGTTCTTTAACGTACACAGGGTATGGCTCTCCCAAAAACAGGGCCACGGCTTAACGTCCCATCCGACGGACGGCGGCCTTTCCAAGCCCATCGGTGTCCCCTACTGACCGTGGGCAGGACGGAGAATTTTGCGGAGATAAATCTCAACGCTGACCCAGCTGGGACTCGAACCTGGGAACTACAGATTACGAGCCTGGCGCGCTACCGACTGAGCCACCCCCGCCCCTCTATTAAAAGAGAGTTGCCTGTGTATATAAATAATGTCTGAGAAGTAACTAATCACATTTTACCGTATTTATAAAGGTTTCCGAAAAGTAACCAATAATCTTTACCAATATGTTACATGGGTATGAAAAGTATCCAATATAGTGACTAATCGTGAGTGGAACTAATTCAGAGAGTGAGATTGCTCAATTATTGAGGTATCAATGTTTCTCACGGGATTGTGTTGTGTTGTTTTACCTACCGAGCTCTGCCCTGCCCACGGTCAGTAGGGGACACCGATGGGCTTGGAAAGACCGCCGTCCATCGGATGGGACGTTAAGCCTTGTCCCCGTGTGCGGGAGAGCCATATCCTGTGCACGTTAAAGAACACGCTGGATGGCCTTGACAGTAGACTACCATCTGCCTCCCAACAGATGTTCCAGTGGGTCCTCTCCCCCAACCTTCTCTGAGTCTTCGGGGTTCATGTGACCTGGCCATTTAGCCCATGGTGTGCAAAAAAAGTGCCGCTCAGAGGTAAAACAACCCAATCCAACCCGTCAAAAATCATCCAGCATTTTTTAACCCACACAGAGTATGGTTCTCCTGCATGTGGCTAGGTCACAAGGACCACCTGATACTGGGTTCATACAAGTTTGAAGAAGGTGTTTAAAGAAGGTTTAAAGAAGGTGTGCAGCTGTTACGAGACACACGGAAACCTCCGTCAAAGTATTCCAGCTTTCTTCAAAGTGCACAGAGTGTGGTTTTCCTGTACACGGAACCACGGTTTAACGTTCCATACGATGAACGGCAGACTTTCAAAGCTCATTGATGTCCCATTTCTCACCGAGGGCAGAATTGGTGTTAGCGGATAAATTGGGGCGCCGTTGGAATTTGTACATGGGAACTTCAGATTACGAACCTGGTGGGCGCTGATTGAATAATTATGAACCCTTCCCACACCGGCCCAGATCCCCACAGATATTTGGTTAATTATAATAACAATCACTTATCAATCAACCAATAGTCTCTGAAATCATTGGTTGAGATATGAGAACATTGGTTTATTGAGGTTTAATTGCTGGTTCAATTACCAAAAACCTCCGATAGTCCAACACTTCATCTGCGCAGGATCATTACTTCTAATTACGCTCTGTCGCTGATCCAATCACATGTACTGATATATATATAATACCCCCTCAAGCAGCTGCTTGCCACAGTGGTCTGACAGGAGCCTGTCAGTTTATATGCCAAAGTAGAAGATCTGAGAGGATGGCAGGACCTCAGCAGAAAAACAACACATACAGCCATGCCTTATCCGGGGCTCGAACCCAGGTCCCTTAGATCAGTAGCCAAGCGCGCTAACGGGGACTAAAAAGTAACTAATCACATTTTAATGCAAAATGAAGAGTGTCTGAAAAATATCTAATTCTACTCACATTACGTATACAAAATAACTGAAAAGTATCTCATACTATTTACATTATATATATATAGTATCTTAAAAGAAACCTAGTGTCATATGATAATACAGTCTGAAAAATAAGTAGTTGCATTTACATTATACACCGAAGAGCCAAAACATTATGACCAGAGCGTCTTTATGCAAATCGAAATAACTGCAGGTAAACGAGGCGAGTGTGAAGGTTATGAAACTGTATCAGTAACACCTGATACTGAGCTCTGTTAATCAGTGTTATTCTTGTTCTTCAGATGGGAAAGGCAGCGGACCCAAGTGACTTTGACAAAGTCCAAATTGTAATGGCCAGACGACTGAGTCAGAGCATTTCCGAAACGGCAATGCTTGTGGGATGCTAACGATCAGCCGTGGTTAGTACCTTCAAAAAGTGGTCCGAGGAGGGAAAAAGCCACGAACCGCCGGCAAGGTGTAGGCAGATCATGGCTCATCGATTTTCGAGGTGAGCGAAGGCTATCCCGTATGGTACGAGCCAACAGAAGGGATACTATGGCGCAACTCGGCCGTACTTTGAATGCTGGTGATGAGAGTAATGTGTCACAACACACAGTGCGTCGAACCCTGTTGAAAATGGGGCTGCATAGCCATAGGCTACTCTGAGTGCCCATGCTAATCTTGGTTCAACGTCTAAAGCGCCTGCAATGGCCATGCGAACATCAAAACTGAACCTTGAATGATTGGAAGAAGGTCGTGTAGTCCGATGAATCTCGTTTGCTGTTGCACTATGTGGTCGGCAGGGTACATATGCGTCGTTTACCTGGGGAAGTGTTGGCACCTGGATTCACTGTGGGACGGAAACAAGCTAGTGGAGGAAGTGTAATGCTTTGGGCAATGTTCTACTGGGAAACCCTGGGTCCAGTCATTGATGTGTAGGAAACTATGACGTCTACCACCTACCTAAACATCATTGCAGACCAGGTACTTTCTTTCATGGCAACGGCATATCCCTCTAGTAGTGCCTTCTTTCAGCAGGATAATGCGCCATGTTACACTGGCCGGATTGTTCGAAAATGATTCGAGAAACATGAGAAAGATTTCCAGGTATTGCCCTGGTCTCCAATTTCCCCAGATATCAATCCAATCGAGCACCTGTGGTTTGGTTGGAGCAGCATATCCGTTCTGCAGAGGCTCAACCACGTAACCTACAAGAGTTGAAGGATCTGCTGGTAACGTGTTGGTACCAGATACCACAAGACACTTTTAGAAATCTTGTAGCGTCCATGTCTCGCCGGGTAAGAGTTGTTTTGGCGGTACGTAGAAGACCAACATCATATTTGGCAGGTGGTCATAATGTTTTGGCTCTTCGGTGTATGTATGATAGTCTAGAAAGTAAATAATCGCCCTTTCACGATACGTACAGAATGTCTAGAAAATATATATATACAGGATGCCAAATTTAAATTATGTTTTTCTAATATACAAAGAGGATTGTGAGTTACAACTGGTTATACCTAGGGGTAATCCGGGTCGTACAATAGAAACAAAATCAGACATTTGACCTCCGATTTGATGTCCTTCAAGACATTTGGCCTTGAAGGAGGCCTTTATTTGACCTCCTTCAAGGCCAAATAGAGATCAACTAGAGGTCAAACCATGATTTACGAGTGCTCGGAACGTGAAAATCGGTGACTTGGAGTGTTTCGGTTTATAGATGTCGGAAAAGTTGCGAAATTTTGGATCCAGAGGGTTGTTCGAGGTCAAAGGTCACATTTAGATCTATAGGTGCTAGAGAGCTAAAAATCGGTGTCTGGCGGTATTTTGATTCGTGGATCTCAGACATGTTATCAGATTTTGGATGTAATGAGTCCTTCGTGGTCAAATCTCGAGACTGCTGCTGGAGAGCTAAACATTGGTGAATAAGGCTGTTTCAGGCAGCAGTACTCAGAAAAAAAGAGAATTTTCAGATCCAGTGTCGGATTCAAGGTCGTATATAGAAGTACCGAAATACTTTTCGTGATGGGGGGGGAGGTAGGTAGGATCCCAAGCTAGTAATATGCAGTTTCCAGGTTCGAGTTCTGCGTTGGCCAGCATTGCGATTTATCTACGCAAAACTCCTGTCCTGCCCTCGGTCACTATGGGACATCGATGGTCTTGGAAAGGCCACCGTCCGTCGATGTGATATTAAGCCATGGTTCCGTGTGCAGGAAAGCCATACCTTGTCCAGATTAAAGTCATACCCTGTGCATATTAAAGAACACACTGGATGGGATTGATGGGAGGCTATCATCTGTCTCCAACAGCTGTTCAGTGGGTTCCCTCCCCCTAACCTTCTCTGAGCCCTCGGGTCCTTGTGACCTGGCCATTTAGCCCATTTTGTGCAAAAATAGTGCCGCTCAGAGATAAAACAACTTTTTCCTCATTTATGAAGAGTATCTTAAAAATAACTAATCCTACTACATGATGCATATAGGATGTTTAAAGAGTAACTAGTATGTTTCGTGTATATATAAGGTGTGAGAATAAGTTATTAATCTCAGTACAATATATTTTTCAGGGTATCTGGAAAATAATCAATCACAATTTAAACAACACTTGTTTAAAAACTGTTTGCTGGTAGTGGAAACGAAAGTGAAATGCATGAAAGATTTCAGAATGTTCATCTCAGGGCTCTGGCAGCTCTTTTTCCTCAATAATTTCCACAGGGTTGCCACGTTCCTTTTGATTCTCTTTGAAATGCTCGAAAAAGAATAGATCTAACCATTAAAAAATAAAAATAAAGCGGCGACAAAAGACTGAGTAGCATACAGCAACAAGAAATATTTTTCTAAATTCTGAACAAGACTTGGGAGGGGGTAATTGGATAAGTCGGTAGCGTTCCAGGCTCGTAATCAGTGTTTCCCAGGTTCGAGAGTTGAGATTTATCTGAGCTAACCCCCACCTTACACTCGTTGACGGAAGAAATGCCAACGGATTTCGGAAGGCCGTCGTCTTTAGGGTGAGACATTAATCACTGTCCCCTTGGGCAGAACAGCCATATCTGTGCATGTTAAACAGCACATTGAATGGCCTTAACCGGTGGAGGACACCTACCATTTCCTAATAACTGGGCGGACACTATCTTTCTCTTAACAACTGTCTAATGGATACCTTCCTCAACCTTCACTGATCTATTGGGGTCCTTGTGACCTGGTCATTTTGTCCAATTGTGTGCCACCCATAGGTAATTTTTTCGCATTCGGGTTTTCATGAATTCCTTCAGTTTCTTTAGAAAATTGTATTAAACTAGGCATCGACAAAGGTCAAGAAAACGTTTGGGATACACTGTACAATAGAATAGATGAGTTGCGCATGCGTGAAGGGAAAGGAGATCTTTTACCAGCCTGCATCCGTGCTCTCACAAACCTTCCTAAGCTCCTGGTAGTTTGCATATAAGTATATATATATATTCTTAGCTTGAACAAGCAAAACAATGCTTCTATGTGATCTCTATTTCAGTTTATATAGACACTGACATTAACAAGCTGAGTGTAGGCGAAACATCAATCTTCCACGATGTCTCCAGGCTATGGTACCAGAAATGCACATACACTGCACGCTCTGTCGTAAAAGTGTGCAATGGAAAATCGTGCCTTAAAGAACAGAGAGGAGAGTTTAAAAAACCTGTCTTACACTAGGCAGACTCACACTGGAAGAGGCTTCCCTTTTAGCAGAATGTAGTCTACTAGAAGATCATTTTTTACAGCACGAAAAAATTGTACCAGAACATCCTCTCTTTCAGAAGGAAAGAAAATATAATGGGGAATTCCCTCCTTCGCTAGAATAAAACGCAGTGGAACATTTCATATTTTAGTAGACAAAAACATAAAAAAATTCCTTTTTGGGTGTAAATAGCGAAAATAATAAAACGTTCAATCACAGCTGCAATGTGTGGTAAAGCAATTGTGAGACTAAGAGACTGTATAGTTGAGGATTAGACTAGCAATTGTGAGACTGAGTAGTTGAAGATTAGATAGTTCTCATAATCACCCTATAATTTGAGCAAATTATCGTAGCGTGAACTGCTCAGAGTCGTAATTTTCCGGTAATAACTAACAATAATTCAATAGTAAATTTATTGAACAAGTTATGAATATAACATAATTAACTTTCATCCACTAAAGATGCTATGTCACTTATATCTATAACAATGAGTTCGGGATTAGGCTGTAGAAATTTAAATTTTACATTTTTCTTATAATTGAGAAAAAAATAAGCAAAAAAGTCACAAAAAAGGAACTAATTTGATTTAATCAATCAATAATAAATTTACGGATTGCCTGTTGACATATAATTCAAGAAATAATTTCCGGATCAAAATTATTTTTTGGGGAAAATCAGTTTCCAGATGATTGGGACAGGAATGGTAAGAAAAATTGGTTTCACTCGTCGACGAAACAAATATTTTCTACAAAATTAAAAATTGATTGAAGTTCCAAAATTTGATTATAGTTTCAACATATTAACTAGTCACTAATAATTAAAAATTAGAACGTTTCAGTCTGTGATATTTCAGATATTTTCCTTTTCATTCACACTTAGCCGTTGTAATTACCTACTACAAAATGTTTTCATTTTCTGCAACACATTTTATTATTTTTAGTTCCAAATAATATTAAGATTTGAATTTTGTCTTTGAATTATTTTATATGCTATTTCACATGAAGAATAGAGCTTCTAAAACTGAACATCGAAGAAATAGTTTAAATAATTAATTGTTTAAACTAATAAACAATTAATTTAAAAAACACACACATACGTGATATCTAGAAAGAACAACACGCTGATGTAGTACTCCGCCACAATAAATAGTTCCACACCTTATGCAAGAAAAAAGTGCTTTTTCCAACGTTTCTGGAAAAAAAAATATGCTATAAAGTACCCCATGAAGCATAATTTCTTTTTCACCTGTAGATTTGCAATGTAAAGCACTTACCTTACAAGCTTCCTAACGAGTGAGGATTGATACATGTATAGGTGTTTTAGGCAGAACTGCAGTATCGGGTCCTACAATATCGGAACTGCAGTATCCGCCATCTTACTTTTTTCCACCTCACACTGTCTGAAGGCACCGCGATGAAAAAGTAGTCCCACCCGCATCTACCTTCAGACATGTTTATAGGCTATGCATCATAATATTTACAATGCTATACAAGAGAAAATTACGTTTCCGCACTTGAAAATAAACCTTAAAATAATTCCATCGGAACAAGTGTTCATTAACGCTTATCGTTGAGGAATGAAACTGCGTTCCGCACTTAAAAAAGTCCCAAAAATAAATATTGTCATCAAAAGTAGATTTAATTAAAAACGCGTATCGCTAAGGAACCTTGGCTTAGTTAACCTTGGTTCCACACTTAAAAAAGCAACATAAATAAATAATCTCATTATAGACAATTATTTTAAAAAAAGAAACACGTAATAAAATGTTTAACATAACTTTAAGAATGCATTAAGAAACAGAATATTTACCTTGAATAATATTACAGAACAATCCTACAAATCACGATGTAGTAACTACGCGTATAAATCTGAGGACCTTATACTGCAGCTTAGCCGGTGTTTTATAATGCTTCAAGTAAATTTTCCCTCAGTCCAGCTCGAACATTTCCCCTAGAACTCAACTCTGATATCTACGCATCGCGGGGGGCGGGGGTGCCTTAGTCGGTAGCGCGCCAGGCTCGTAATCTGTAGTTCCCAGGTTCGAATCCCAGCTGCGTCAGCGTTGAGATTTATCTCCGCAAAATTCCCCGCCCTGCCCACGGTCAGTAGGGAACACCGATGGGCTTGGAAAAGCCACCGTCCGTCGGATGGGACGTTAAGCCGTGGCCCCGTGTGCGGGAGAGCCATACCTTGTGCACGTTAAAGAACACGCTGGATGGCCTTGACGGGAGGCTACCATCTGTCTCCCAACAGCTGTTCCAGTGGGTCCCCTCCCCCAACGTTCTCTGAGCCTTCGGGGTCCATGTGACCTGGCCATTTGGCCCATGGTGTGCAAAAAAGTGCCGCTCAGAGGTAAAACAACCCAACCCAAATCTACACATCGCAATGGCAATACCTGCAGTTAAATTCATTCCTTTATACGGCTTCAAAAGCAATATGGATTCGTTTACTTTTAGCTGCACATCTTAAATTATAAATCTCAATAAGAAGCTATTCCATATACGTCGGCTAAGGCCATAAAAATTAACCACAAGGCAGTATTTTTCTATTGTCTTCGAGTGTAATGTCGTCATTACTGTTGCTCTGAGATGCTCGAGAGGAAATGGATCTTAGTGGCTTCGCGGATCATTGTTCAGAGGCAGAAAGGAACAACGGTTATTAAAGATGGCAGAGTTCCAATCTGTTGTTGCGGTTCCTGCGCCAGCGTTATTTTTAATGCCGGTCGAAAGTCTTTCTGGCTGATCTTATTGTCAATAAAATCTCCGCAGAAACGTTCCAGGAACATTACACGCATATGCCAGAGGGCACAACTTCAATAACAGAATGCATGTTTCCACAATAGGAGAAGCACATATTGCTCCGCCGCATTTGGTTTTGGAAAAAAGTTAACCTTTATATTATATGGTTGTTTTTACGATTATTTTTCAGTTTTGTCTCCTAACAACTCCATCGGAATTTTCGTTATCTGCTGTGAGAAATTTCTGCAGTATCGTATTAGCCCAACAGGCGTCATTTTCCTTGGCTTGTCGAATTCGGTGGAATTGGACAAAGAAAAATAATAAAAGTGATTGCCTTGAAGTGATATAAAGTGTTTTTTTATCAATAAGATTTATATGGTTTATGATATCACTGCTGATATGGGTGATGGGGGTGGTGGGAGATATTGGCTCAGTCTGTAGCGTGCCAGTGTCGTAATCTGCAATTCCCAAGTTCGAGTCCCAATGCGGACAGCGTTGAGATTTATCTCCACTAAACCCCAACCTTTTCGTAGTTAAAAAAAAAACAAGGACATCCATGGCCCGTTTGTCACCATTTTCTCATCGACTACCGTCTGTCTGGGACAGGGGTGGTTCAGCCAGTAGCGAGCCAGACTCGTAATCTGCAATTCCCAAGTTCGAGTTCCAATTGTGCCAGCTTTAAGATTTATCTCCGCTAAACCCCCGATTATAACCACTGCCAGAAAGGGGACCCGATAAGCTCGGAACGGTCTCATCCGTCGGATCAGACATTAAGCCATGGCCCCGTGTACAGGAGTGTCATGTCCTTTGCACGGTAAAGAATATTCTGATGGTCTAAACGGCAGATTGCCATCTGTTTCTTAACAGCTATTCAGTGAGTTCCCTTCCCCCAATCTTCTCTGATCTCTTCGGATCCTTGTGGTCTGGCCATTTAGACCATTATGTGTAAAATAGTGCCAGTCAGAGATAAAACAACCCAACACAACCGTCAATCTGTCTGATGGGACGTTAAACTCCAATTCCATATGGAGGAGAGCCATATCTTGTGTACGTTAAAGAATACGTCGGTTGGCCTTCGCAGGTGATTTCTATCTTTTCTCTTTACAGTTTCTCTCCAGATCCCGTTTCGTACTCTGAGCCCTTAGGGTACTTGTGCTTGGACATTTAGCCCATTGTGTGCACATAAGTGCAAATCAGAGTAAAACAATAGAACCTTCCCTGGCCGAACCTGAAACTCTACAAATACAGTAGTCAAAGAGCAGAATACTCCAGTAAGAGAGGCAGGGGTCGTTTTTTGTTGGTAAGACACCAAACTCATAACCTACAGTTTCCTGGTTAGAGTTGCAATTGTATGTGCATTGCGATTTATCTCCGCTAATGCCCATTCTGCCCTCGGTAGAAAAGTGGACATCGATGGGCTTGGAAACTATACCGTCCATAATATATATATCTCATGTATATTATATATATGAGACGTTAAATCGTGGCTCCCTGTGCGGGGAGCATATACCTTAAATAACGCTCTTGATTAGCTTGAATGGAAGACTTCCATCTGTCTCCTATTGCAATAGATCCCCTTCCCCAACTTTATCTGAGCACTTGGGGTTCCTGTGACTTGGCTATTTAACCCATTGTGTTAAAAAAGTGCCTCTCAGAAGTAAAACAACGGAAACAACTCCAGTTCCATTAGGAGTAATCTGGTGTAAATGTATGTTGCATGAAAAACAAAGAAAAGCCAAATAAAACTTCTATATTATCACCGTGTTTTGACGATCCCCAAACGATCCGTTAAAAACGAAATGCTTAACGATGGAATATATTCAAGAAACATTCAAAATTTAAAGAGACGTCTATAAATATGCATTTGCATATGGAGGAAGTAACGGAAGAATTTAAGAGTAAATAATACGCGACTTCGCCTCATTAGGATTTCGAAGAGGTATTTTATTCGTAAGAAAGGCAGTGTTAGAAGCGTAACATTCGAAAACATTCACTTCTACCTACATAGAGAGAAAATATGATTTAAATTACGCTGTCTGTGCAGAAGCAAAACAAGTCCGTATCCTGTAGCAGAATGAAATCTTGTCTGAACAGTTTCACAGAGTAAGGGGAAATAAAAACGAAAGAAGGGTTTATTTTAAATCGAATTCTCTTTATTGACTGAGAGGAAAGAAGAGGAAAAAAAGAACTCTAAAGAAGCAACTACTTGTAAACAAAGGAACATAGTTTGTTAGTTTGAAGAAACGATACTCCTGTGTTCAACGGAGAAGCAAACAGGGAGGAGGAAGTAATGCATGTCTGCTTTACGGAATAACATGACTTACACGGAATAAAAGAGACGTGTAGCCCACAAACTGGAAACAGTCTTAAATATACGTTATAAAGAAAAAGACTTCTATTAAGAAGACTATCATTTGTGAGTACACGTAATTCAATTGGACTTTGTATTGATTTCTGTTGATTGAAACCTAATTTATTCCTTTACAGAGATTCGGATATTTTGAACAGCATTGGAAACTGGAGAAGAGTTTCTTGAAAGATAAAGGTTGAAGTTTTCAAGGGGAACTTTGAAATGTAAATATTAAATTAACGTTTTGAAGACGGCAGTTATTTGAAACTTGCTGTTTAACATTCCAATCGGCGTACGTATCTAGTAACTGTCTAAATACTGAACGAATGTTGTTGAAAAATCAAGATTGAAATAGAATTGATTGAGATATTCAAATCATCTCCAGTAACATTTTTTTTCATAAAAAGCTTATGTAAGAATTCTGTTTTGAGGTACTACTGATATAGCATTAAAATGTACTTAATTAAGTGAACACTGAATGCATTTCTAAAATTCGTAAGTGATCTTGGGCAAACCATTAATAAAGACAAATATGTCATAAAAATCGAAGATATATTAATTGAGATACGGTCGGGTTGTTTTTTTTTGCATATGATAAAAATATCATTTCAGAATAATTCCACTAACAACCATTTTAACAGTGTGGCTATAACTTAAAAACTGGGACAAAATTGGGTTTGGTTGTTTTATCTCTGAACGGTACTTTATTTTTCATACAGTGGGCTAAATGGTCAGGTCACAAGGACCTCGGGAAGGTTGAGGGAAGGGAACCCACTGAACAGCTGTAAAGAGACAGATAGTAGCCTCCTGTGAAGGCCATACAGTATGTTCTTTAACGTGCAAAAGGTATGGCTCTCCCGCATAGGGAACCACGGTTTTACGTCCCATCCGAGGGACAGCGGCCTTTCCAAGTCCATCGATGTCCCCCTACTGATCGAGGGCCTAGTAGGGGTTTAGTGCAGCCAAACCTCAATGCTGGTCCAGGTGGGACTCGAACCTTGAAACTCTACATTACGAGCTTGTAGCTTTACCGACTGATCCCCCTTCCCCCTCCCCTTCGAACGTTGAAAAACAAAAAGAATCAAGCGACACTTGTGAACGATCACAGCGCATTTACACGGAATATTGTCCTTAGAGAAATTTTGCGTAATGATAATGTCATATCACATTTAGAAGATTATAACACGTGCACAGGTATAGCTCTCCTGTACACGAGTCACTACTTAAGGTCCCAACCGACTGACGGATACCTTTCCTAGCCCATCGGTCTCTTTTTTGTGACGGAGGACAGGGTGTAGTTATGTCATGCCCACGTAATTTTATCACATGGACAATACTATATGAAGGGAGGACTGGCCGCAAACATCGCCTTCCATTTCAATAGTGACAGTTTCGACTCACCTCCATATTGTGATATTTTTCTGCGTTCAGCTCTTGCTGAGGAAAGCCTTTGCCACTGACATAGAACATTCGCGATGGATCCGTTGGTCCCCTCAGGTATCAGAACTTGAGCTACGTGACCCGGCGTCGAAAACAGCAAAACAACAGTTGGGGTGCATGTTTCGCACCTCGGCCAGCCCGACAAGTGGGCATCGACCACGCCGGGTCATCAAGGTGACCTCCATGAGGGGGACAGCGAAAAGAAACAAGAAAAACATTTTGAAAAGTTCAGTCTCTTCTTCTTGTCCGGGCTGTGTGGTCGACAGCAATGATCCTCTCCAGTGAACAGAGTCCCGAAGTATGAACAATGAATGTGCGGAGAGATTGCTACGCAGCCCGTGCCTTCAGCTTGCCAGCGGCAAATGACCCAGCGATATCTTCCCTAGAGACGTCTGACTTGATAAGGTAGGGGGAACATTTATTGAATCTGGTTTCGCTTTTCCACCTGAATGCGTTTCTGTGAACTGCCGTCACGTTGTCCAGAGTGGGACCTTCATAACTGTTAAGGACTATTAGTCACGAGCATGTAGCTCGTTCATCATGGACCTTTTATAATGAACTGATCTCCACCATGCACAAAGTTTCCCTTGATTGAAAAGGGCCGCGCCAGAGGCACTGTTGAATTTGTCCCAAAAGTGGGAACTAGTTAAGTGTGAAATGTCGAATAGTAAATTTTCTTAATAAATGTTGTGTTTTTGTTAACTGTAAAATTATCTCAGTTCTCATTAATGCAAATATCTGTTAATTTGGTTGTGGGTCCGGGAATTTGCTTTGGATTTGGCAGCAAGCAACGCATCACGGCCTAAGTGTTTGTACTGCACACGGGACCACGGCTTAATGTCCCATCCTACGGACGGAGGCCTTTCCAAGCCCATTGGTGTCCCCTACTATCCATGGGCAGGGCGGGGAGTTTTGCGGAGATAATCTCAACGCTGACACAGCTGGGACTCGAACTTGGGAACTGCAGATGACGAGCCTGGCGCGCTACCGACTGAGCTACCCCCGCCCCCAGCAACAATGTAAGCTTTAAGTAAGTTGAAAAAATTATTTGCGCAGACTTTTTTAAATATACATCTATTGTCTTGAATGGTTTGAAATAAGGCTAAGAATTATTTTTTTTCATTGGGACATAAAACAGAGAAGAATCTAGTCCCAACTTTTACATGCCTTGTCATAGAAGTCCTACTAAGACCGAAATCACTAGATCCCCCTAACCACCATGCCAATTAAAGCTTCCTTTATTTCCATTTATAAATTATGATTTAACTTCCGAGGTGGTTTCAACGTTTAGCAATGCTGTTGTTAAATATTCAAACTTTGATGAGTCTTTACATACCGAACTAATATTGTTAAAAATAGAGATATTTATAGACTAGATTGAAATCTTTAAAACGTTTTCAGTTCCAGTGTTTCGTTAAATGCTTAATTTGCCAATTGCAGATCTTCGAAAAAAAAAAAGTTAGCGAAGGTAACTCCCACCGATCGAAAAGCTTCGAAGTTTGCTTGCACCCACACAATAGGGTGGGGGTGGTTCAGTCAGCAGCCTCATAATCTTCGGTTCCCACGTTCGAGTCCCAGCTGGGTCAGCGTTGAATTTTTCTCCATAAAACTCCCCGTTCTACCCATAGTCAGTTGGGGACATCGATGGGCTTGGAAAAGCTTTCCATCCGTCGGATGGACCGTTAAGCCGTGGCCCTATATGTGGGAGAGCCATACACTATGCACGTAACGAACAAGCTGGATGGCTTTGACGGAGGACATCATCAGTTTTCCAAAAGCTGTTTCAGTGGTATCCTGCCCCAACTTTCTCTGAGCCTTCGTGGTCCATGTGACCTGGCCATTTAGCATATTGTGTGCAAAAACAAAGTGACATTCAGAGATAAAAACAACCCAATCCACCGACACAACATGGACAGGAGGAGGGGGAATGGTCATAATTCGATGACCGCTGAGTGTATGTATCACTTTCCAATTTCATGTTTAACATAGTTTTCAATTTATTATCCATTTACCAATCCCCCGCTTTAAATTTTACAAGAAGCATTTTATTTGAACCTGAAATAAGAGTTTTAATACATTAGAGGCAGAAAGCTAAGGTGCTCCAAGTTATATTTCCACAGTTTTTGATTCTTAGATCAGATCAAAGGATCTGTCTAGCTGGAAATTTCAATGTATGTCGATAACAAAGAAACTCTCTTTTATATACGAAGAGTAAGTATGAAACAGGTCAACAGTTATTCTTTGGTTTTCTATTGGTGTCCAGTTTCAGCGAACTTATTCTCTTGAAGTAATGATCAATAATGTTCAAGGACAATTATTTAAAGCTGATGGGTGTCTCCTTACATAAGCCAGTTGTTTCCACAATGGACAATTTTATTTTACTCTCTCTGGAGAATCGCCTTTCGAAAACATTTAAATTAGCAAATAAAATGTAGCAAAACATGTTTACAACGATATTTCGAACGGAAAATAACTTGAATCAAAGTAGTGCAGTCTTTACATTGTTACAATCATAAAAAAAAAAACAGAATGATTTCACTTTTCTGTCTTTATTTTGAAATCCATTATTTTTGTTTTTAGAAATAAATTATAACTTGTTTTTCGGTTGGATTGTGATAAAAATAAACATTTTTCCATAGAGGTCTGATCGGAGCCTTTTAGTTCGCCATAGAAGGTGAGGATGGCGGGAACCCAGCAGAAAAACAACACAAACATCCATGCCTTACCCGGGGCTCGTACCGGACTCTGAGCAGGTCCTTTCGATCAGTTAGTAAGAGCACTAACCACTCGGCCACTGGACAGCGGGCCGACTCCCAAAATCTATAATTGCGCCCTCTAACGGCGAAAAAATTTCAAATTTTGAATTTTAAGCGAATATCGTAAACGATGTTGTTGGGTGACAGATGGACAGCTGTTGTCCGTCCGTCGGATGGGAAAACAGCTGTCCAGTGGATCTCCTCTCAACCTTCTCTGAACCCTTCGGGTTAGAAATTCGCAATTCGGTGGTGGAATGGGATGGTCACGAGATTTACGATGGCAATGATGAGTTGTCCTCATACTCCCAGGGTGGGTGGGTAAATGTAACTTAAAAAAAAGAACTATAATTGGAAAATTCCTTTTTAGTTAGATTGGTACTAATGCAATATTTATAATTCGCATTTTTCAAATACGTAGAAAATTTTCGTTTACAACGTTAGACGTCATTAAATACAAAAAAATGAAGCTTTTAACGAATATTGAACATGATCTGTTTATGGTAGAAATTTGAAATTTCCGCTGAAAGTAACATTTCCTCCTTTTCTGAGAGGGATATGAGGAAAGCAACATTTTAAATTGAAGTAATAAAAGACAAATACTTTTTATCCTGTAAAATTACTAATAAAATACTATTATTTTTATTTTCCCAATCATCCATTATTTCATACATAATATTTTTAATGAGTGAAAAATTTGGTCAAGGAAAAAATTCATTATCTTTGAGAACGAGATTACTATAAGCGGGAGAGGCGATGTGCATTCCTTTAGTCTGTTCAACATTGGAACAATGTTCTGCATTTAAACTTTGAACATTGCAGAGCCCTTTGTATCATTTAGTAAGACTGGTAATTAGTAGTTCATAGTCAGGGTTTTTTATCTCTAAGAAGCGTTTTTGTGTACACAATTGGCTAATGGCAGGTTACAAAGACCCCAGGGGCTTTCGATTGGACAGGGAATACACTGGATAGCTGTTAGCAAACAGATGGAAACTTTCCTTTAAGATCACCCATCGCGTTATTTAAAGTTCACTGGCCATGTCTCTCTTGAACACGGGGTCACCGATTAAAGAAGTTGGGGGAAGAATGGCTCAGTCGGTATCGCGTCAGCCTCGTAATCTGCAGTCCCCAGGTTCAAGTCCCACTTGGACCAGCGTTGAGATTTATCTCCGCAGAACTCCTCACTTTGCCCTTGACCAGTAGGGGACACCGATGATATTGGAAAGGTCGCCGTCCGTCGGATGGGGCGTTACGCCGTGTGCCCATTGTGCTAGAGAGTCATACCATGTGCCCGTTAAAGAACATGCTAGATAGCTTTGACGGGAACCACCATCGTTCTCCCAACAGCTGTCCAGTGGGTCTCCTCCTCTCAACTTTCTCTGAGCCCTTTGGGTTCTCGTGACCTAGCCATTTAGACCATTGTGTGCAAAAAAAAGTTCCGCTCAGATGTAAATAAGCCAATCCAACGGCTTAAAGTCCTCTTAAAGTCGGCTACAGGCAGACCTGGAAGCCCATTGATGTCCAGTTTCTCATGGAGAGTACAGCTGTTTTACTCTGAATGACCAGGTATGAAAAGGGTACCCAAGGATTCGCGAGCCACGTGTGGTTCGCACAATAAAGTAGCTCGAGAAGACTATTTCAATTTAACTCATGTTGTAGTTGTACATCTTGGTATTTAAAAGCTGTATTAAATGTGAATTGTGTTGGGTTTAGGTTCTATTTCTGGAATGTTCATTTTTATAATGTGCATATTGTATTAATATGTTATTTATAATGAATTTAATAGATAATTCTTGTATTAAAATATTAATTATTTGATACAAATATTTTAGTAATATTTTGACCGTCATATGCAATTTCACATCCTTCATATACATCTATTAAACTAGGTAGTCGCGATAGTTCCGTTGTTGGGCACCACTGAGCTAGGATATTTTTTGTTACTTTAACTCTCAGCGGTACGTTTTTGCCCACAATGGGCTAAATGGCCAGGTCACAAGAACCCAAAAGCCTTAGAAATATTTGGAGAAGGGTACACCCAGAGCAGCTGTTGGAGACAGATGGTAGCCTCCCGTCAAGGCCTTCCAATGGGTTCTTCAGTATGCCCAAGGTATGGCTCTTTATTGTTTCTAAATTCAGGCCTGCAGGGTTCCATCTGAAGGACAACCAGCTTACCATGCCCAGGTCACAAGAACCCAAAAGTCTTAGAAATATTTGGGGAAGGGTACACCCAGGGCAGCTGTTGGAGACAGATAGTAGCCTCCCGTCAAGGCCTTCCAGTGGGTTCTTCAGTATGCCCAAGGTATGGCTCTTTATTGTTTCTAAATTCAGGCCTGCAGGATTCCATCTGAAGGACAACCAGCTTACCACGCCCAGGTCACAAGAACCCAAAAGCCTTAGAAATATTTGGGGAAGGGTACACCCAGAGCAGCTGTTGGAGACAGATGGTAGCCTCCCGTCAAGGCCTTCCAGTGGGTTCTTCAGTATGCCCAAGGTATGGCTCTTTATTGTTTCTAAATTCAGGCCTGCAGGATTCCATCTGAAGGACAACCAGCTTACCATGCCCAGGTCACAAGAACCCCAAAGCCTTAGAAATATTTGGGGAAGGGTACACCCAGAGCAGCTGTTGGAGACAGATGGTAGCCTCCCGTCAAGGCCTTCCATTGGGTTCTTCAGTATGCCCAAGGTATGGCTCTTTACTGTTTCTAAATTCAGGCCTGCAGGGTTCCATCTGAAGGACAACCAGCTTACCATGCCCAGGTCACAAGAACCCAAAAGCCTTAGAAATATTTTGGGAAGGGTACACCCAGAGCAACTGTTGGAGACAGATGGTAGCCTCCCGTCAAGGCCTTCCAGTGGGTTTTTCAGTATGCCCAAGGTATGGCTCTTTATTGTTTCTAAATTCATGCCTGAAGGGTTCCATCTGAAGGACAACCAGCTTACCATGCCCAGGTCACAAGAACCCAAAAGCCTTAGAAATATTTGGGGAAGGATACACCCAGAGCAGCTGTTGGAGACAGATGGTAGCCTCCCGTCAAGGCCTTCCAGTGGGTTCTTCAGTATTCCCAAGGTTTGGCTCTTTATTGTTTCTAAATTCAGGCCTGCAGGGTTCCATCTGAAGGACAACCAGCTTACCATGCCCATCGGCATCCTCTTTATGATCGAGAATTGAATAACGAAATTGAAAATCTCAATCCAAAGTTAGAACACAAACCTGTTAAGTAGGAATAATGACGAGGCGCTAATGACTGAATCAATCCATTGTCCTCTTATTCGCTTAATCCAGTAAGTTCAAACGAGAATAAGCCCATGCAGTCAATCAAGAATATTTCAGAAGAAATAAAACCCAAATAAACCAAATCTCAGAGTCTAGCTCGATCCGAAAACCCTCTTGTCTCGGTCAAAGAACGAAAGGTTATTGATCAGTTGAGTAGCGTAAATGTCAACTGATGGATTATATCGGGCGCGGGTTGGTTCAGTCAGTAGCGCGACAGGCTAGTAATCTGCGATTACCAGGTTCGAGTCCCAACTGTGACACTGTTGATATTTATCTCCGAAATATCTCCATCCTGCCCTCGGTCCGTAGGGGACACCGATGGGCTTGGAAAGGCTGCCATTCGATGAATTGGTCGTAAACCATGGCTTTTTGTGATGGAGAGCCATATCCTCTGCACGTTAGAAAACCCACTGGATGACTTTGACATGAGGTTTCCATCTATCCCCTAATAGCTGTCTAGTTGGCCCCTTTTCCTAACTCTTTCTCAGCTTAGGGGGTACTTTAGCTTGGCCATTTAGCCCATCATACATCTAAACTTGACACTCAGGGAGATAAAACAATTCAACCCATAGAACCTGTGGAAATTATGTGACTGCGCGGTTGATGTTTACACGGTTCTCATAGATCTTAGGTCAGTGACTCATCAATCACATGACCATCATCCCATGTGAACTATGAGAAATATCAAAGGGTCAGCTGCGAAGTCTCAGAGTCTCCCCCTAGTCTCACTCTTTACCCGTTCATGCTACACCTACTATTTCATCTAAACATATGAGGCACAATACAAATATCTGTAACGCAGTAAAATGCTAAATATTTATACAGGGCTGGATCTGCGGGGTGGGGGAAAAGGGCCATTTTTTAAAATGCTTCTAAGGGTAATGGAGACCGAAAATTATTTAGCTTGTGCATATTTCCCCCATTTTTCAAGAAAAATTTGTAAAACTTGCAAATTGAAGGGAAAACTTAACGTTACACTGCAATGAAAATCCAGTCTCTTGCCGTCTCCCCCCCCCCTTAATTTTTTACCTTTTTCTGGCTTGATTATGCCGTTTGCTCTCCATCCCTCCCCATTCTTTTTTATATCGGCCTATATTTATATTCTGTTTAAACATAAAATAATGGGGCAGCCCTTCAACGTTTTTCATGTCCAAACGTGGCTTAATACTGTTATGCACAAAAGCAATGAAAAGCAAGATGGGATGCCTAAAAATGCATCAATCCTCTAATTCGCCAAGGAGCTTGTGTGCAAGTGTTTCAGAAATTATGCTTCATCGTGTACTTTACAATATTCTGAAATTAAAAACAACCTTTGCAATTGCTCAGTTCCATAAACTATACATAATAATAATTTACGGTCGAAAAACTATTTATTTCTTAATAAGAATTGAAACCACATCGTGTGGCGGAGCTTTATATCGTGAGTTGTTCTTGCTAGAACTCCTGTGGTTGTAGCCTCTTTTCATCGGTTGTTTGCTTTCTTTTATCTTCAGATTTTTCTGCTCCATTCTTTATATGAAATGGAGTTTAAGTCTAAAGGGAAAAAATTCTATAACTACCTGGTAGTCTATAATATCTGTACACATAATTGCATAGGTTGGGTTGGATTGTTTTACCTCTGAGCGGCACTTTTTTGCATACCATGAGCCAAATGGCCAGGTCACAAGGACTCCGAAGCTCAGAGAAGGTTGTGGGAGGGAACCTACAGATGGTAGCCTCCCGTCAAGGCCATCCAGCGTGTTCTTTAACGTGCGCAGGGTATGGCTCTCCCGCACACGGAGCCACGGCTTGACGTCCCATCCGACGGACGGCGGCCTTTCCAAGCCCATTCGTGTCCCCTACTGACCGTGGACAGGGCTGGCATAATTACATAGGAACTGAGAAATTTCTAAACCACTGTACTGTTAGATATACCTCAGAGAAACGTTTTAATTGATTCAGAGAATTGGAGAGATATCTGACGATTGAAATCAGGCTAATCAAATGTTGAGATGCTCAGAATTTGAGGAGTTAATCATAACGAGATCCTCAGGATCAGTTTCAGACTAGTGAAATAGTTATCCGATAAATATGAGAAGTACACTCTATGATTATCATACTTCAAGAAGATCATTAAATAGGCCATTTGGATAGAGAATATATTAGGTCAATTTCTTCTGAACTTCGTGCGGACCTTATGAACATAGCCGAGATATCTTCATTTATCTTCATAGCCACTATAAATCTCCGCAAAAGAGATAGTTATGGAGGACGATTTTATGTTATTACTCCCATATCTGCGAGAAACCGCCAAATGCGATTAAACGTTTGATGTGAACTTCGTTGAACTGGGCTACATATATTTAACAACTGAAATCATACTCTCTTATTATAGTATATATTACAAAAGAATACCATGTTCTAAAGTGCTACATTTTATTACATAAATAAGTAACAAAAAATTATGCTTATAAAATGTCAAAAAATCTCAAAGTTTCCTTATTATGATGGCTATTTTACTTTTCTGACGTAAATGTTATGGTATATACTTAAGTGACCGTGTAGTCAAGGCAGAGAAAGAGAACTAGTACTTTTCTTTTCAAAAATGCAAAAAACTTGTTAGCAAACTTTCAATTTTAAAGTTAACGTTTTAAGAAATAAAGAATTAAAATACATTTGATCGTTATCGAAATAGAATTTATTTTGTTACAAGCACTTAATGTCGTTTATAACACATAATTAAGGTAGTCTTCGTCAGAAGAATGGTATTTAATGTAAATCAGTTACAGGTGAATCAAGTATAAATTGAACAATCATGATTATAGAGGCAAAAAATGCATTGAATCGAATGGAATACGGACACTTGATTTCTGATAATTAGCACATTTATCCGAATTTTGAGTATGTGATTGTTTTTTTCTTTTGATTTTCGTAAAATAACCTCTTGTAAGACGATTCCAGGCAGTCGGTGTTACGCATAGATCGCAGACTTTTAATTTTTTTCATTGCTTTATGCATTTAGGTGCTATCCATGGAAATATTCCTTCGACTTTTGTATTCTGCACATCGATAGCAGAAAATAATACTGATATATGTGGATTAATTCCGAGTGAAATTCAGCACTGATGGACTTCAAAGCATTCTGCGCACTTGATATTGGAAAGGGAATTTTTAAAGAATTTATTGGATTTAAAAAATGTTCTATCCATTGATACTGATATGCGAATATTTTAAAGAATTTATCATGATTTTAAAAGCATTCTGCTCAATTGGTATTGGATAATAATTGTTTTAATTTTTTTACGATTTAAAACACATTTTGTCCATTTGATACTGGATAACGAATTAAAAAAATATGATGATGTAAAAATCATTCTGTATATTTGATACAGGATAACGAATTTTTAAAGAATTTATTACGATTTTAAAAGTATTCCGCTCACTTGATTCTGGATAAAGAATTTTTAACGAATATTTAATGAATTTATAGAGTTTAGAAATTAGATTTCCCATTGAATAGCATAAAAATTCCCTAATATTTTGGCAGAACAGTATATTCATCTATGCATTTAAATGCTATTGATATTTATACAGCCCCTACTGACATCATGTATAATCATGATCTAACTTTATACTGAAATAAAATTAGTTGAAACACATTATAAAGCTCTTGCTTTACAATATTGTTTGAAAAGACCTTATTTAGACTAAAATGATAGTATCAGAAACTTGAGCACATTTTATTCTTTTCGAAAGACTTCCCCTTTGAAGTGCGAAAAAGAAAGCAAACAACAAAAAAAACAAAAAAAACAGAGATCCATAAAAGCAGAGAAAGTTTTAAAGGTCAATAAGCTGGAATTTGCGACCTTACCATCCTTTGCCAAAAGCCTGTTTCCGAATCAACGGGCGTTATTACAGCCAATTCCTTTCAATGAGTGTCCCTAACGGGGCCTAACGTCGGCCATAGCCGCAAATACCACGGGATAGCTTCAGCCTAATTTTGGGATTCGGTGAGGATCTTGCGTAAGGCATAGGCTGGCCTTCGACTAATAGTATTGGATACCCCATCCTTGACTGGTGGCTGATAGGCTCTTCGAAGCTTCACGATGAGAGTTATCCGGTCATTTAGACCTCTTCTGCTCTGCTCGTCACTCTTGATTGCCCAGATCTTGATCAGGCATCTACCAACGACAAAAGGAAATCGATAGTACTCTTCTCATTTGCTAAGACAACTTTCTGTCTCCTTCACTACACATCTCGCTTTTACTTCTTTAAACTTTCTCACCATAGATGGTCGTTCTTAACTTTATGTTTCAATCCAAAGTGCTTAATAATTCTGAAGAAAATCGCCTCTTTGTGTTTGTCTTGAAGCGTTGTTGTTGTTGGATTGTTTTGCCTCTGAGCTGCACTTTTTTTGCACACAATGGGCTAAGTGCCCAGGTCACAAAGACTCCGAGGGATCAGAGAAGGTTGGTGGAGGAGACCCATTGGAGAGCTGTTACGAGACAGATGGTAGCACAATTCAATTACCTATGTGTTTTCCGTGAAGCGTTATAGTTGTTGGATAGTTTTGTCTCAGTGCTGCTCTTATTTTACACAATGAACTAAATGTCCTGGTCACAAAGACCCCGAGGGATCAGAGAAAGTTGGGTGAAGGGGAACAAGTGGACTGGTTTAGGAGTCAGCTGGTAGCATCCTGTCAAAATCATTTAACATGCTCTTTACCGTACATAGTGATGTCTACCCTGTACACAGAGCCAAGGCTTAACGTTCCAGTCGACGAATGGCGGCCTTTTCAAGCCCATCGATATCCAAAACTGATTGAGGGAAGGGTGGGGTTTTGAGGAGATAATTTTCATCCCAGTCGTGGTGGGACTCGAACCCGCTGAAGCGTGAGTGGAGCTTGAATTGGGTTGTTTTACTTCCCAGGGGCACTTTTATGCGCGCAATGGCTGTCAGATGGTTGGGGAAGGGAATCCACTGGACAGCTGAATGGAAAACGTATAGTAAACATATGAAGCCACCGGTGAGGGCCATCCAGCATGTTCTTTAACGAACGCATACACAGTATCGTTACACGGAACACGGTTTAACGTCTATCGGACGGAAGGCGGCTTTTTCAAGCTCATCAGTGTCCCCTTTCTCACCGAATGTTGAACGGGAGCTAGCGGAGATAAATCTTAAAGCAGGCGCGCATGGAACTCAACCTGGAAATACAGATTACGAACTGGTGTGCTACTTACTGAGTTAACGCCCGCCCCACATGAACTGATGTATTTGAAGAAATGATACTTTGCTGCTGACGAAACTATGTTTCTCAAAGGTCATTAGCTGATTGAGCTATCAATTACTTGTCAATGCAAAAAGTGGTCTCGTATATCAACATATGATGTAGTAGATCATTGGCTGATTGACTGATGATAAATAGCTTATTAACCGATGAAATGTGAGAGTTACTGATACCCAAACTGATCAGACTCATTGTTTCAATTGCTTGCATTCATACTTCATCGCTGTTTTGCTATAAATCTCATACTATAAGCATGGGATATAGATATATAACTATCGGTATATAGCTACCGAGAGGATGTGGCTCAGTTGATAGAGCGCCAGACTATTCATCTGCATTTCCCAGGTTCCAGTCCAATGGTGTTCCTGTGTCAGCATTGAGATTTTTCACCGCTAAACTCTACCGGTCCTTGATGAGAGAGGAACACCGGTGGGCTTAGAAAGGCCGTTGTCATTCGGATGAGAAGTTAAGTCGTGTCCCTTCTGCAGGAAAGCTATGCACTGTTCACTTTATAGAACAAGCTACATGGCCAAATAGGAAGACTACCATCTGTCTCCTAATAGCTGTCCAGTGAGTCCCTTACTCAATTTTCTTTGAGCCCATGGGGATCGTTGTGGCTTGTTTTTTAGTCCGATTTGTGTACAAAAAAAACGCCTCACTGAGTCACGAGACTTTAATTAGCTACCTCATTCGGCCGCGCGACTTTAGGTAGCTATCTAATTCGACCCGCACCTTTAAGGAGCTACCTCTTTCAGCCCACAACCTTAAAGTAACCACCTCATTTGACCTACGACTTTACCACCTCATTCGGCCCATGACCTTGATATAACTACTTCATTGGGCCCGCGACTTGAAAATAGCCACCTCAGTTCCCAGCCGACCTTGGAACCTTAAAATAATCACTCGGTCCTCGCGACCTAGAAGTAGCCACTTCTTGCGACCCATGACCAAAAAAAGGTTAGATACTCCTGACTTAAAAGAATCAAAGAACATTCTCTTATTACTGAATGTTTATCATGAAGAACCTTGTCAAAAATGTTAGTCTTGCATTTAAAATTTAGGCTATAAAATTAGCATTCTATGAAGGAGTTTCGCAACATTTTGAGAAGCATTATTTGCTTCCTGTAACGCAAGTGAGTGTTAAAGAAACATTTTTCATACACTGAAATTTATATCAAGTTACCAGAGAATAAATATTAATGGAAAACAATTTAAAGATTTTTTTCAATCAGATTAAACAATTAGTTAGGTAAAAATGTTTTGATTCTTGTAATCGCTTAATTGTTTTTCACGATTATATACTAGGTTTTACACGGTACGTTTTGAGTTTTTTTTTGTTGTTTTTTTTAAATAGATATAATATTTATTAAGAAGTTGAAGTGTCATAGCGTCAAGGGAAACCATTAAATAGTTCCCAAAGTAAAAATCAACTAAATGGTTTGAAATAATGTGTTGAAAAAATTGGTTGTTCTGATTGGGATTCGAACCCAGTTCTCAGTGGTCTAGTGATTAAGACGCCCGGTATGCTTCTGGGAGACCTGGGTTCGAATCCCAGACAGGATAACAAATTTTTTTCATCTCATTATTTCAAGTGTTCCTTTATCTACAGGACTTTTCCAGGGATAATTTATTACTGAATAGCAAATGGTTTGATTTCATACCAGTGATTTTCAAGAATAAAGAGATAATAGTAAATTTCTATATTAATAAAATTACCATCTGTAATAAGTTATATTTATATTATTTCGTTAAACTTATATTCTTGTCATTATAATGCAATCTGTTTTGGGACAGCTTAATGAAATGAAGCCTGCTTTGAATAGGCAGCCAGATCTGAGTTTTCTAGACTGAAATTTTCAGACTTGTAAAAATCGTGTTTTTTTTCACTTTAGCAACAAGTTTAACTTTGTAGACTATTATATAGGCTAAATTACAGATGATTCGTTAGTGGACTTTTTCCTAAAATATCATGTAAATAATAATTTTGCAAAATAAACACTAAGTGTTGTTGGTAAAATGTTTTTTATTTTCTAATTTTATGTTCAGCTAAAAATATCATTCTTTCAAATTCGATGGTGTACTTTTATATCAAAGATCAATATTTTTCCTGACAAAAAATGTACGATAAATTTTAGTAATACTTATTGTTACTGCTGAGCTGAAAGTTAAGAAAATATGTATATATAAAATTTTTGACTTGCGTTTTATTCATAAGACGGATTTTTTTTCAGAATCTATCCCTCTATTTTCCTTAAGTTGTTGGTTTTGATTTATACGATGATTTCCCATAACTTATCTACTGTGTAAATCGAGGGATGGGTGTGTTTACATATAAGTTGTATATGAGACCATTGTATGTGTGTATTACAATGTGTTGTATGTGTGTGTGTATTACATATGCATGTGTGTGTATGTGTGTGTTACATATGTGTGTATTACAATGTGTGCAATGTGTTGACACGGTAGATAAGTTATGGGAAATCATCGTGTAAATCAAAACCAACAATTCTGAAAAAAATCCCTTAGGTACTTTTTATGACTATCTACAGAGTAGATAGTCATAAAAATTTAGATAATTCTATTATTATTAATGGTAAATTTTAATACTAATCTTTATACTACCGTTTATTTCTAAATATACCTTTTTCGAAAGGAAAATTATAGCATTATTATTATCGAATTTGTCAGCATTTTATAACGTTAATAAAAACATCACATATGATTGATAATACTACCATCAGTCAAAAATTCAAAATATATGATTGATAATAGTACTGTTACGACAGATGAACGTGCGACAATAGCTTGTGGCAGGTGTGTCATGAACGCTCGCCTATGCTTCGTGACGATTTACGTTATCAACTTATTAGAACAATGATGCTTTAAAAAGTAAGAATTGTGAAAGAAAGCAAAAAGATATAGAGTAGTAGTGAAGGAAGAAAGATATAGTGTATAAAATTAGTTTTGTGTGATAATATGCAAGAAGACTGCTTTTATTTGATTTAAGATAAAGCCTGGTTCCGGTGGGTTGGGTTGTTTTACCTCTGAGCGGCACTTTTTTTGCACACTATGGGCTAAATGGCCAGGTCACATGCAGCCCGAAGGCTCAGAGAAGGTTGGTGGAGGGGACCCACTGGAACAGCTGTTGGGAGACATATGGTAGCCTCCTGTCAAGGCCATCTAACGTGTTCTTTAACGTGCAAAGGGTATAGTTCTCTCAAACACGGAGCCAGGGCTTAACGTCCCATCCGAAGGACGGTGGCCTTTCCAAGTTCATCGGTGTCCCCTACATCGGTGTCCCTTGGGCAGGGCGGGGAATTTTCGGAGATAAATCTCAACGCTGACCCAGCTGGGAGTCGAACCTAGGAACTACAGATTACGAGATTTATCTCTTTTGGTTTGGTTTGTTTTACCTCTGAGCGGCACTTTTTTGCACCCCATGGGCTAAATGACCAGGTCACATGGACCTCGAAGGCTCAGGGAAGGTTGGGGGAGGGGACCCACTGGAACAGCTGTTGGGAGACAGATGGTAGCCTCCCGTCAAGGCCATCCAGCGTGTTCTTTAACGTGCACAGGGTATGGCTCTCCCGCACATGGCGACACGGCTTAACGTCCCATCCGACGGACGGCGGCCTTTCCAAGCCCATCGGTGTCCCCTACTGACCGTGGGCAGGGCGGGGAAGAGATTTATCTCAGCAAAAGTCCCTGCCCACCGTGAATAGGGGACACTGATGGGCTTGGATAGGCCGCCGTCCGTCTGTGCCACGTTAAGCCGTGGCTCCGTGTACGGGACAGCCATACCCTGTGCACGTTAAAGAACACGCTTGATGACCTTGACGAGACACTACTATCTGTCTCCCAACAGCTGTTCCAGTGGGTCCCCTCCCCCCAACCTTCTCTGAGCCTTCGGGTTCCTTGTGACCTGCCATTTAGCCCATTTTGTGGAAAAAAGTGGCGCTCAGAGATAAAACAACCCAACCCTGCAATCCAACCACCCCCTCCGGTTAAAATTATCTTCTTTTTTAGGGGAGAAATGAAATGAACATAGTTCGAGGTGTCCATTATCCTGCCCACGTTAGAAATTTCTAAATCAAAAATCGGAATTTCCTCGCACATATAATGGAACTTTTCAATCCCTTCGTACCCACCAGATATCCTCGGATGCAATATGCCAGGCATATGTAACTTTACAGGAAATAGAAATTAGGTATGGTCTGAGGTGCATAAAAAACGTAAAGGTACAAAACATTATTATTATTATTAAACAAAATTATTTATTACTTAACATAATATTTAAAACATTTATTAGTTATTTGTATATTCTTTTATTAGCTTTTACACATTTTTCAAATTATGTTAATGATTTTTAACTTACGATATGAATGCGTTTTTGAAACTCGTGTACTACTCATGCTTAATTCGAACGACTTCAATATCTACGGACGCTCGCGCTCTTGACCCAACAAAGTGAACAATGAGTTTTTCACGCAAAATCAGACAGAAATCAGTTTGATGCACTCATTATTTCAAATTTAATGGTGGCAACACTTATTTTGAATAACTGAACTGTTAATGTTTAATCACGCGGTTGGGTTGGGTTGTTTTACCTCTGAGCGGCACTCTTTTGCATACCATGGGCTAAATGGCCAGGCCACAAGGAATCCGAAGGCTCAGAGAAGGTTAGGGGAGGGGACCCGCTGGAACAACTGTTGGGAGACAGATGGTAGCCTCCCGTCAAGGCCATCCAACGTGTTCTTTAACGTGCACAGGGTATGTCTCTCCTTCACATGGGCCACGGCTTAACGTCCCATCCGACGGACGGCGGTCTTTCCAAGCCCATCGGTTAATCAAGCGGAATCAGATATTAGTTTAGTTTAGTGCATTCCTTTTTTCAAATTTAGTAGTGGCAACAGTTATTTTGAATAGCTTTCAACCCTTAATGCTAAGTCTATGGGGATTTTGAGAAATTCAAATCCGTTCACCCCAATTTTAGTTGAGCCCAGCGAGTTCGCAAATAGGCTATACTCTTCCCCTGGGTGAAGGGAACGTTCATGCAAAGTTTGGTGTCTCTAGCTCTTCTGGGGGCTGAGTTCATAAGCGGACAGAAACAAAAACAAACTTTCTTTTTTTTATATTTTCGTTCTTTCTTGCCTCATAAACTCTAGAAGTCTCTTTCAACCACTGTAATGCCTTTCATGTTGCAACTCGTTTTTTTTTCTCTTTTGCTTCCATCCTATTTTAGCTTAATTGCTAAAATAAAAAGAAATAGAAGAAAATGAACAAAGATTAGCGACGATTGAGCATTTCGGGTCTGAAACCTAATACTCTTCCTTGTGACCTACTTTCGCAAAATGTTTGTCAGAAATTCTTTTTGTTGTTATGTTTCGTTTAAAGCGCTTGCAGGTAAATGGCGTTGGTTATGCAATTTTATAGAAAATGTACACTTAAGTCCTCGACTAACATGATAGATGTGTTCTACAGAAAATTCATATAAAGTGAAAACGTATTCATCGCATACGACTTTCTCCTAACTAATGTAAGTTAAATAGAGAAGAGATGCGTTCTTTTAATATTAATCTCTTAAAATATTATTTATACAGAAAACAAAAGAATTATTTAAATAGAAAACAAAATGCATACATGAAACTCCTTATTACATAAAAGAAGCAAAAATACAAATAAAAATACTGTTGGGTTGTTTTACTTCTGAGCGGCACTTTTTTGTACAAAATGTAAGAAATGGCCAAGTCACAAGGGCTCCAAGGGCTCAGAGTTGTGTTGGGGAAGAGTACCCACTGGACAGCTGTTAGATACAAATGGTAGCCTCCTGTCAAGGCCATCAGCGTGTTCTTTAACATGCAGAGGATATGGCTCTCCAGCACACAGGCCATGGCTTAACGTCCCATGACGGGGGTTGGCCTTTCCAAGCCCATCGGTGTCCCCTACTGACCATGGTCAGGGCAAGGAGTTTTGAAGAGGTAAATCGCAACGCTGACCCAGCTGGTACTCGAACCTAGGAACTGCAGACTACGTGCCTGGCAGGCAAAAGACTGACCATCTGATCTCCTCCAGTCCGATCCTCTCCCCACGAAAAACTGTTAATACTTATGTGGAGAAAATTATTGTCGACGGTGCGGGATTCAAACCCGCAACTCTCTAGATACATGCCAGGGTGCTCTAAAAACTAAATCAACCATCAAACGATAATTTGTTTCCGCAATGTAATCTATAAAGAATTTACCGTCTGATGGTTGGTTTAGTGGTTAGAGCACTCTTTAGTTTAGTGGTTAGAGCAATCCCATATTGTCGGCAATAATTTTTTCCCCATAAGTAGTTATTGAATTGCTATATCTACAGGTAAAATGTGTATTTACTATGGGTTGATTAACCCCTGTTAAATCCAGTTTGGTCTGTAAATGGTAGCTAGGTAGTCACTGGAAGGAGAGCTATGCACCAATCCCCTGTGATGATGCATAGAACCGGCCAGGCCTAGCACCTAATGTCCGACCCCGCCTTCTCGTGGTGCGGGCCGTTAGTAACTTTCAAAAGAGATACTCTCTTGTGGAAGTGAACGGAAGGGGAGGGCTGCCAGATTAGTGTGGCCTACTGATCTGGAAAACTATGGCTACTTTTCTTTTTTTTTCTACCCTGCTGAGGAGTGGTCAACCACACAGGGTCCTGGTGCTGACCATATAAACCTACTAGACTGGACAGATATATGACTCTGAGCTTGATTATGGATCCTGATTTTGCTGCACTGGTGGGCTTCTGTGGAGGGAAAATCTTCCGCTGTGTTTTCTGTTTGTTTGTGGGTTGACAGCCCCAAGTGAATAGATTCACAGGATATGTTTATCAGCTGGTGGATAATCCTGAGCAGAAGTCATCGCAGGTACCTGAATCCTTTGCTTCTATTGGCATCGTCAAATTCTACATTGGAGGAAGTCTTCCAGTGTAGATGGCTTCAGCCTTTTAGTAGTGGGGGAACGGGTCTTTGCCCCATGTCTGCGATTAGGGGGCTGTTTGATATTGTCGGCATTCCCTCTCTCAATAAACATAGTTTCTTTAAACATCCCACTAACCATTTTCTCTCCATAGGTAGTTGGAATGTGAGGACTCTGCACAGAGCTTTTTCTCTTGATGTCCTCACACAAGAATTCCACCATTATAATTTAGATATTCTCGGCTTGCAAGAGACCAGATGGACAGATAAAGGTCAGATTCTTAAAAATAATCTTAAATTTCTCTTTTCAGGGAGGGACGACAATAAGCATCACCAAGGCGTGGGTCTGCTTCTCAGCAGACACGCTAGCGATGCTCTTCTAGGATATGAGTGCATTAATGAAAGGTTTCTTACAGCAAAATTTCAGACAAGCGTTAAAGACTTGAATGTTATCTGCTGTTATGCCCCCACTGAGGATGCCGATGAGGATGAGAAGGATAGGTTTTATGCACAACTTCAGGATATTTTGAATTCTGTCAAGAAAGGAGATATTACCCTTCTCCTTGGTGACTTCAATGCCAAAGTTGGTACTGACTCTGACCTTTGGGGAGGAGTAATAGGCCCTTTTGGTATTGGTAGCTGCAATGGCAATGGGCAACGTCTCCTACAGGTAAGTAAACTCAATGGATTCAGAATAACTAACACTTATTACAAACACCGCGACATACATAAGTACACATGGGTTTCACCTGATGGGCTGCATAAGAATATGATTGATTACATATTAATTAACAGCAAATGGGCTAGTTCTGTTAGGGATACCAGGTCATATAGGGGAGCTGAAATTGGATCTGAAAAACGTGTTGTGCTAGGGTTCTTTGATCTTGTTTAAAAGTGTTGTGCTAGGGTTAAAAAATTTACTTTTAATACTGAAGCTCTGAAAGATTAAGTTATAGCCAAAGCTTACCACGATAGGTTACTTAGTCATTATGACAGTCATGGTATGCTTACTACTGAAGTTGAGGAAGAATGGGATCAATTTAAACAGGCTTTTATGGACACTAACAGTACTCTTTTAGGAAAAAAGGAGCAGAAGAGACAGAATTATCTGAGTGAGGAGGCACTTGAGCTTATTTCGGAAAGAAAGAACTGCAGGAATGTCTTTAATCAATACCCTACTAGTCCTAATAGAAAGCATTACAGAGAGCTTAATAAACGTGTAAAAGATCAGTTAGCTGCTGATAAGAATCTTTGGCTTGATGGTTTGGCTGACAAAGCTGAAGAAGCAGTTAGACAGCACAACAGCAGAGAGCTGTACCAGATAGTTAATGTTTAGTGTGGTAGAAAACGGACAGGTATACAGGGATTGAAGGATAAACAAGGTAAGGTTATAGAAGGGGAGGATTCTGTCATGGCTAGGTGGGCTGAGCATTTCAGTGATATTCTAAACAATGTGGTTAGTTCTACTCCCATTGTTTGCAATGATGATAGATGCATTGGTGGCTTTAATGTTGGCCCTATAACACAATCTGAAGTTATTGTGGCTGTTTCTAAACTTAAACTACATAAATCCCCAGGGGTAGATGAAATTACTACCGAAATGCTTAGAGCTGGGAATGTTTCGATTACCACTTGGATGACTGAAATTCTGAATATCTTTTATGATAAAGGCAAGGTTCCTAAGGATTTTACCAGAGCTATTGTTATCCCTATTTTCAAAAAAGGTGATCGCAGTTCTTGTGATAACTATAGGGGTATCAGCCTACTCTCTGTTCCAGGTAAAGTTCTTTCCATGATTGTGTTTAATAGAATTAAGAATCCGGTTGACAGTCAATTGCGTGATGAGCAATGTGGATTCAGAAGTGGTAGGGGATGTGTGGATCAGATATTTTCACTTAGGCAGATTCTTGAGAAATGTTTAGAGTTTCAGAAACCTTTGGTTGCTAGCTTTGTTGATTTCAAAAAGGCTTTCGACTCTGTTGATCGTCATAATTTGTGGTTGATTGTGAGATCATATGGTATACCAGACAAGTTAGTTAACATAATGAAAGCTCTCTATAATAACACTGAGTCGTGTGTGAGAGTTGGTAAGGCTTGTAGCAATTGGTTTAGCATTACTTCTGGTGTTCGACAAGGGTGCATTTTGTCTTCTTTTCTCTTTAGCTTGGTTATTGATTATGTTATGCGAAATTCACTTCAAGGGAAAGATTTTGGCCTTAAATGGGCTGGAGATACGAAAATTTCTGATTTTGATTATGCTGATGATTTAGCCCTTTTGGCAAATGATGTTGATGAGATGAACTCTTTCATTCGAGCTGTTGATGATTCTGATAGTAGAGTAGGTTTGGTTATAAACAGAGAGAAAACTAAAGTGATGAAAATTGGTCAGGCAGGCTGTGATTCAGTTAATCTGAATGGTTGCAGTCTTGAGCAGGTGTTACAGTTTAATTATCTTGGGAGCTATGTAACAGATACTGGTGATGTGCTGCATGAGATTAACAGACGAATACGGATTGCTGCCGGGACTTTTAAGAACCTATGGAGAGTGTGGAGAAATAGGCGTATACACCTAAAGACTAAAATTAGACTGTATAATAGTTTGGTTCTTTCTAGGGTTAGTTATGGTAGTGAAACTTGGACACTTTGTAAACAAGATAACAGGAAACTAGATGCTTTTGATTCCAGATGCTTACGCAGTATCTTGGGCATTAGGTGGTTCAACTTTGTAACTAATGATGAGGTTAAGGAAAGGAGTTTGCAACCTCCTTTAAGTAGCATATTGTGCAGAGAGAGACTCCGTTGGTTTGACCATGTTGCCCGTATGAATAATTATAGATTGGCGAATAGGGTTATGAACAGTGTGCCTAAAGGCCTCAGAAAGAAGGGGAGACCTAGGATGCGGTGGGCAGACAATGTCAAACAGGACCTTGCTGGAATTGGTGTGCAGTGGCCAGATGCAGTAGATGTAGCTCAGGATAGACTTGCTTGGAGAACTAAATTGCACGGTCTGGTTGGACCTCCGTAGCCCATGGCTGCTTGATGATGATGATGATGATGATGATGATGATGATGATGATGATGATGATGATGATGATGATGATGATGATGATGATGATGAAATCCAGTTTTAATTTGGGAATTTCATGTTGAACTCAATATCCATCTTGTTTATCTCACGATCGTTTAGGTTATTGTCGAGTAATGGAAATTCGAAAATGAGAACCTGACTGTTGCAAAAATTGTTGTCCAGTAATGCATAAATGAAAATTGAAAAGGAAATCTTCATTGTTGAGAAAATGTTTATCGAGTAATGAAGTTTGTAAATGAAATCTCGATTGTTTCGAAAATTGTGTCCGAGTAATGAAGATTGAAAATGAGAAATTGATTATTGTAAAAATTGTAGTCGAGTAATGAAAATTGAAAATGAGAAAGGATTATGTATTATTATTATCACTGCATGATTAACAACATTTCTACTTTACGCTAATGGCGGTCCCAAGAAACACATTATGAGCGGGGGTTGTAAGCAACCCTGAAAAACGGAATTCGTTGATACCGAGGAATGTTTCTCTCTTTCTCGTACTCAAACCCTTTGTGGGGGAGACTCCCCTATCATTCTCCTCCTTGACATCTCCACTGATCTTCAGAAATAAGTTACAATCTTGAACTAATCAGGGTGAATTTATGTATAGGTGCATTGTCATGGATCAGCGACAATTAAAATAAGTTTATGTTTTATTATTCACCAGCATATTTACATATTATAACTGTTTAAAAACATGAATTTGCATACGCAAATGTGGAAAATCTTCTTGCAAGTGCTTAAATGATGAGCAATTATTTAAGTTGTAATGAATTTCTGAGATAATTTCTTATCACTCCGTATTGCTGTTAAACATTCCAGCTCCCATAATTCTTTAAACACTGAACAAATATTATTGAAAATAGATTTGACAATGAATTTAAATTTATCTTCAGTCACATTTTTTCATTAAATTCATATTTTAGAAGTTATATTACATCGAAAAAAACTTTCCATTGACATAACGGAAATTCTTCAATATTTCGTTAGGGCAACATACTTCGTCAACATCAAATCGTTTCATAATGTCCACAGCAAGCTCCGTGCATTTCCATTTGCCCTCTGGCTTTATTATCTGCTTTATCTGCAATTTGTAAAGGTACCGTATTGTGTCAGTCGCTTGTGCAGCGCTTTGTGTAGCGTGAGGGGAGTTGCTTCCATTTCATAGCAATGTTTCCGAAGGACTTGAATAGACTTCGCAGAATAGGGTGACATACTTTTCATTAGAAAGAGTAAACGGACATTTCAATGTTATATGAATTGAAAGCCACATTTTTCTTGAAAAATTGTTGTTAGAGATAAATTGAAGTTCTTACTCAAATTCTTTCTAAATATTTCTATTTTCCGCAATATTCGTTTAATATTTAAAGAAATATGGAAGCTGAAATATTTATCTGTAACTTTTGCTACTCATGAAAATTTACTTCAAATGATAAAACACTCGGGATGTTTTACATTTTTGCACACAATGGGTTAAGTTGCCAAGTTACATCAACCTCAAGGGCTCAGAGAAGGTTGCAGGAAGGGGTTGGGCTCCGTTGCTTTATCTCTGAGCGGCATTTTTTGAGCACAATGGGCTAAATGGCCACGTCACAAGGACCCAGAAGACTCAGACAGTTTGAAGAAGGGGACACACTATACAGCTGTTAGGAGACAAATGGTAGCCTATCGTCAAGGCCATCCGGAGTGTTCTTTAGAACGCACAGGGTATGGCTCTCCCGCACACGGCGCCATTGCTTAACGTCCCATCAGAAGGACGGCGGCTTTTCCAAGTCTATCGGTGTCCCGTATTGACCAAAGCATGGCAGGGAGTTAACGTAGAAGTGTGCAGTTCCTTTTTTTAAATATAGTGCACGTACTTTACATTTTCCCCATAGTTTTTGGGGCGGAGGTGGCTCAGTCTGTAGCGCGTCAGCCTCTTAATCTGCAGTTCCCACGTTCGAGTACCACCTGGGACAACTTTTGGATTTATCTTCGTAAAACAAACTTTACCCTGCCCTCTGTCAGTAGGGGACACCGATGGGCTTGAAAAGGCCGCAGTTCGTCTAATGGAGCGTTAAGCCGTGGTCCTGATGTGCGGGAGAGCCATATTTTGTGCTCATTAAATAACACACTGAATGGTCTTGACAGGAGGCTATCATCTGTCTCCTAACAGCTGTGGGTCCCCTTTTCCCCACCTTCTCGTAGACTTCTGGGTCCTTCTGGGCCATTTAACACATGGTTTACAAAAAACTGCCGCTCAGAGGTAAAACAACCCAACTGAACCCAGAGAAGGTTGAGGAGGGGGAAAAACTCGGCAGCTGTTAGGAGGCAGATGGAAGCCTTCAATGTCATCTAGAACATTCTTTAAAATTTGCGCGATATGGCTGTCCTGCACACGAGGCTATGATTCAACATCCTGTTCGATGGACAGCATCATTTCCAAACCCGTCGGCGTCCTCTTGCTCATCGAGAGAAGAGTGGGAGATGGAGCAGATAAATCTGAACAGAGCCACAGTTAGAACTTAGACAGGGAAACGAGAAGTAGCCAACCTGGAGTTCTAACAAATGAGCCAATCCCTTAGATATATGTATGTGTGTGTACCTCAGATATATGTGTGTAGGGAGGGGGGAGTATATATGTGTGTGTGTATATATATATATATGTGTGTGTATGTGTGTGTGTGTATATGTGTGTGTGTGTGTGTACACTGAGTGACCATTTTAATTACGACCACCCACCTAATACCGTGTGAAGCTTCTCCCATGCTCTAATAACTGCCTAAACACAAAGTGTATGGATGCTACTAAATTATGATACATCGCTGGAGTTATATTGAATCAAACTGACTGTAAAGTATCTCATAATTGACTGGCACACCAATGGTGTCAGTTCTCATTGCCTGTTCTGGAATATCTCAGTTGATCACATGATGAGATTGAAATTTGGGAAATGCGTTGGCCGTGTGAGAACGCTGTAAATCGTCCGAATGGTCTCTAAACCATTCTGGTACATTATGAGCCTGAATAAATTTTGGAAAACATTTCTTCAGACCCATATTTATTGAGTAATATACTAATGAAATTTCGAAGTTTTTTTATGTTGTCAAATTCATGATACGAGAGATATTATGTAAATTAATTAACTACCCTCTATGGAACTGATCGTATAACACTTCGTATTGTTATATTGTAGTTAGTTCCATTCTGGTAAGAGACCTTTTTTCTTCTGATGTAATGGGGCGGGGGTGGCTCAGTCGGTAGCGCGCCAGGCTCGTAATCTGTAGTTCCCAGGTTCTCCGCAAAAAAAAAATTCCCCGCCCTGCCCACGGTCAGTAGGGGACACCGATGGGTTTGGAAAGGCCGCCGTCCGTAGGATGGGACGTTAAGCCGTGGCCCCGTGTGCGGGAGAGCCATACCCTGTGCACGTTAAAGAACACGCTGGATGGCCTTGACGGGAGGCTCTCATCAGTCTCCCAACAGCTGTTCCAGTGGGTCCCCTCCCCCAACCTTCTCTGAGCCTTCGGGGTCCAGTGTGACCTGACAATTTAGCCCAATGGTGTGCAAAAAAGTGCCGCTCAGAGGTAAAACAACCCAACCCAACCTTTTGATGTAAAACGATTATACAAAGCTTGTTTAGACAGAGGGGTTGATTCTGCCCTCTGTCCATGGGGAACACCGATGAGCTTGGAAAGGCTGCCGTCAGTCGAATGGGACGTTAAGCCGTTGCTCCTTGTGCAGGAGAGCCATACCATGTGCATATTAAATAACACTCTGGATGGCCTTGACGGGAGGTTACAATCTGTCTCCCAACAGCTATTCCAGTTGGTCCCCTCCCCCAACCTTCTCAGAGCTTTCATGGTTCTTGTGACCTGGTCATTTAGCCATTGTGTGCAAAAAAGTCCGCTCAGAGGTAAAACAACCCAACAACGCCAAAGGAACAAAGAAATTGCAGTCTCTTTCATTCATCTCATTCAATAATATTTCAACTCTTGTAAAAGGGTTATTCCTTAGAAAGAGAGGAATAAATAACTATTACGTTGGCTGAATCGATAACTCGCCAGGCTCGTTATCTGCAGTTCCCATGTTCGAGTCCCAGAGTTGATATTTATCTCCGCTAATCCCTATCCTGCTCTTGGCGAGAAAGGAGACACTTAAGGACTTGGAAAGGCAGACGTCCGTCGAAAGGTGCGTTAAGCCTTAACGCCGCGTGCAAGAAAGCTATGTAGTGTACTGAAGGTTTCCATCTGTGTCCTAACAAATGTACAGTGTATTTTCCTTCCCCAACTTTCTCTAAGCCCTTGGATCCTTGTGACTTGATCGCTCAGAGGTAACATGCAACCCAAACCAACATTGACTTGCATTCAAAATTTTCAAACATTTCGTTCAAAAATTTAAGGTGAACTGTTTTTTATCCAAAGTATGAATATCAAAATTTAAATCAGATTTAACATACTGATGAAGACAAAAGTATTTTATTTTCTAACCAATAGAATTCTGGCTGCAGTGATACAACCCATGCCTACCTAGATACATTGGGTCAGAAGAGTGGTTGAACCAAAGGAGGGGAAAATATGATATAATTAATGTACATAACGATATAATTTATACAAAGTTTAATTATAAAAGTATTTAATAAAATAAATAATATAATGCACTTATTATTATCATCCTATTAAAATATTTATGAACATTTAAAAAATAAGTTTTAATAAAATTAACTACCAGTTTTAATAAAATTAACTACCAGTTTTAATTTAATACCGACAATTTAATTAGAATTACTATATGATGTAAGTAGGTAGATAGATTTTTTATTCACTACTCTCAACATCAGTACAGTTCAATACAAAAATCCGCAACAAAAAAACGCACTTTTACATAAATTTTTCCAGTTCAAAAGTTCATACACGTGAACTGATTAAAACAAATTATATTGAAAAGTATAAATTATAATTTATTTTATAGGTATGTTTTTAAACAAACAAACTGAACAATATGAAAGAAGTAAATAAGAAACCCCAACCTTCTCATCAACTCCTCTCACCTCTTGAGTCCGAGCTCGTATGTGGAGAAATTCACGAATATAACGTTTACAGAATTAGTTGCAACAGTGTTATAAAAACTATATAATGTATTATATTATATATATAAATTCTACTAGTAATGCACTGTCTAAACCCCGGCTCTGCACAACCCCAGGGGTTCGCGACTACAGTTATACTCGCAAATAATTGTGGAGTATATACTCAATCCTCAATTAGTTCCTTGTGTAGCAACGCACGTCTTATTGCGACAGCGAATTCCGGTCTCGAAACTAATTATGCTTTTCCAATTTGTCCTCAAGTAAAACCTATCTGTATTATTGACAATAAGCTAATGTGAATTTGAGTCTTTGTGAAAAAGTAATTCGGGAACTCCACTTTTAATTCTCTCAGCGAACAAGTAATAAACTCTTGATACAATTCCATTCTTTACCATCTATTCTTAAATTGTGCCGATCTTAATGAAAACGAAGTTGATACATTTTTTTTAAATATTAACTCTTTGATGAAGGAGTCGTTGCATTGTCCTCTGGTACAGTCGGCTTCCCAGTCTATTCATAAATTAATCTTTGCGCCGTAGTGATGCATTTTTTATTCTTCTATCAAGCTTTGTCTCCATTACGAATCAAGAATTATTTCTGTTTCACACACATGACTTTCACGACTAAATAATGTCTGATGTCGTTTCGTTTAAAGCTTTCTGAGACACAAAGGTTGAAAACAAACGTTCAGTTCTTAGCTTTCTGTGTGTAATAAACGCTAGTTTCTTAAATGTTAATTGGTTTGTGTTACAAGTTGAACAAAGGATTAATCGAGAGGCTACCAGGTAAACAACGAAACATGAAATCCGAATAAAAGTAAAATTTCGACAAAATAACATGCAAAATAAGTCTGTGATCACTTTGATAATTTTAAAACCTGAAATACGGAATTTAATGTATGTTTATGGTTATGTATTATTGTATGTATGAGGTTAAACTCTGTTTATTTGAAAGGATTACACTAAAAGTTTTTTTTTTCTTTTCCAAGTTAACACAGAGGGCTTCTAAAAGTTCTTGAAATGTATTTGTAGATTTGCACTCGTTCCTCTGAAGTTAACGAACTACTACTTGTTTGAAAGCTTGTATAAACTTTTATGTGTTAAAAACAAAGGCCCTATTATCGTTTCTCTCTTCGTTAGCGGCGTGTTAAGTGGCGGTGTGCGAAACCTGTGCGTCGCTAATTAAAGATGGGAAAGTTCACATGGCACTGCTACGGGATGACGGCACAAATTCAAGGAAGGACGGTAGAGCTTCGAAGACCTCCCTCGTGCAGGAAGACCGAAGGATGCTGTGAACGAGAGACCCATCGCTGTTGTTCGTGAACTCATTAAGGAAAACCCACATCACCCTTCAGGTAATAGGTTTCGATGTCAGTGTATCGATTGGCAGGTGGAAACAATTATTCATCAACATTTAAATTTCCGAAAGATCTGTGCCGATTGGGACCACACAAACTGACAGAACTGCAAAACAGGATAGAGTCGACTCGTGCAAGGAGATGCTGGCAATATTTGAGCCTAGTGGCCCCAAATGGTTAACAGACATTGTCACAGATTATGAGACGTGGTTTTGTTGCTATACAACTCCCAGAAATATCGACAACTATGTTTGGATTGCAGAAGATGAATGAGTCATCAAATCTCCGACAAGACTTTCACTCAAGGAAGAGGATGCACAAATTTTTTTTCGATTCCGTAGTAGTAGCCATGGACACCTTATCTGGAAAAAGGACTATAAATAGCCAATACTATATCAAAATCGTTTTGTCCAAAACGATTAAAGAGATGAAGGAGCAGCGTCCAACAACGGGCGTGTCAAGGTCTCCTTCATAACAATGCCAGTGCTTACAAAATGCCAAAGCCCAGCAAGTTACGGTGTATCTGGAGCAGGAAAAAAATAAAAAAGCTACCCCATACTGCATATTCACCCGATCTTGTATCAAGCAATTTTTGGTCGTTTCCAAAAATTTAAAATGAACTTGTTGGGAAGCCTTTTTCAAAGGTACAAGACCTCGCAATATGCGATCAATCAGTGTTGTGGAGTATTCCCCAACAGGAGTACCACCAAGCGTTCTAAACAGGCATAGACATCTGCAACTTTGCAAAGATGCTGGATGGGAGTACTTTGAAGGAGAGTAAAAGTTTTGTTGAAGTAAGTGCAATGGTTTTTGTTCCAACAGGAGTACCACCAAGCGTTCTAAACAGGCATAGACATCTGCAACTTTGCAAAGATGCTGAATGGGAGTACTTTGAAGGAGAGTAAAAGTTTTGTTGAGGTAAGTGCAATAGGTTTTGTTCTACAGATGCATTTCAAGAACTTTTTGGAAGCCCCTCGTAATGCTTTGCATAAGGTGCTGGGTTATTTTACCGCTGTTGTTAATTTTGTGCATAAAATGGTCTAAATGGCCAAGTCACAAACACTCCAAGCGTTCAGAAATGGAAGAAAGCAGTGGCGATGGATAGTCAAATATTTATCCGGGGCGGCAAGAGAAATAAATAAATAAAGTTTAAGTGAAAATTCTTAAACGTTTGCTATTGTTTTGTTTTTATAGAAAATTTAACTCTTTTTGTTTTTACCTATTTTCCTATTGTTTTTCACTAGAGCTTTGTCGGTTTCTCGACTTGTGAATTTCTCATCTTTTTCTCATCAAAACCATATCTTTCGAACGTATGGAGAAACGTAATGATATATGTGTCAAATGAAACCTTGTAAAGCGAAGCGTATCATAGGTTATAAACCATTGGCCCCCCCATGCTTTCATTCTCCCTAAAAGTGGGATATATGAAAACGATTGTTCCGTATATCTGCAGAAAACGAGTGCCGAAAATAATGGGCTGTGCGTCAAATGAAAGTTTATGACGCGGGGAGTGTCATAGGATATCAAAATTGATTCCACCCTATGCTTTCTTTCCTCTAAAAAAAGGAAATATGAAAACAATTGTTCAGCTATATCTTAGGAACGTAAGGACCGAAAGTTGTTGTTGGGTTGTTTCACCTCTGAGTGGCACTTTTTTGCACACCATGGGCTAAATGGCCAGGTCACATGGACCCCGAAGGCTCAGAGAAGGTTGGGGGAGGGGACCCACTGGAACAGCTGTTGGGAGACAGATGGTAGCCTCCCGTCAAGGCCATCCAGCGTGTTCTTTAAAGTGCACAGGGTATGGCTCTCCCGCACACGGGGCCACGACTTAACGTCCCATCCGACGGACGGCGGCCTTTCCAAACCCATCGGTGTCCCCTACTGACCGTGGGCAGGGCGGGGAATTTTGCGGAGATAAATCTCAACGCTGACCCAGCTGGGACTCGAATCTGGGAACTACAGATTACGAGCCTGGAGCGCTACCGACTGAGCCACCCCCGCCCCAAGGACCGAAAGTAATGGGCCCTGCGTCAAATGAAAGTTTGTGACGCGGGGAGTGTCATAGGACATCAAAATTGATCCCACCTCATGCTATCTTTCCCGTAAAAAAATCTAATTATGTAAACAATTGTTCAACTGTATCTTTGGCACGTAGGAGCCGAATATAATAGGCCTTGCGTCAAGTGAAAGCTTGTGAGGCGGGGAGTGACATAGGCTATAAAAAATTGGCTTCCATGCTTTCTTCCTCCCATCTTAAAAAAAGGGGAAATATGAAAACGATTACTCCATATATTTTCAGAAAGCGAGTGCCGAAAAGTGACAAGTTATGCGTAAAATGAAAGCTTGAGGAATGTTGGGGGCAATGGAAGTTTTCTTCCCCACTAAAAAAACGGAAATACGAAAATCGTTGTCCTATTTATATCTGTCACCGGCAAAGTTTGAAATCCGGCATTCTATAGAATGCCTAGGTATTGTATATAATGCCTAAAACTAGCCGGCAATGTATGAAACGATTCATATTTCACACATTTCCTAGGCATTCTATAGAATGCCAAAATAGAAATCGGCAAAGTATAAAATACTCCCGGCAGTGATGTTCAATGTCGCAATGCGAGTCACGTGACTCTCGACGCTCGCCTCAAACAGAGAGCCAGAGCACTCAGTCCAATTCGAATTGACCAGTAAATATATAAGCTCATCCTGATTGCCAGATCCGCCAGTCCCTAGTTTCGGTAAAAAAGAGCGCCGTAGTTGGTCACTTTGGACACCAAAAAGACACCCTTCCATTCGGAAAAGCGCCCCCTAGCGTTGCAAGAGTGTAAAAGAGGGTTGCCTCAATAGGGATCCCAAAGTTTGAGAACCCTAGCTTCCATAGAAAGAGAATTAAGGTCAAAAAACAGATTAAAAAAGTCATCAAAAAACGACATATCACAAGCATCTCGGAACTCCACTGAAATAGATTTGACAAGTAGTAAAGTGAAATACGAGTATCCTAACTCGAATTGCAAACTTCGAATATTCAACACTTTACTGATTCGTTCTCACTTGGCTTTACCTCATTTGGGGCGTTTTTTATAATGCGGACGACAGATTCATTACAGGTTATGATGTTAATATTTCTGGCGGTAGTTCACATTTTCACATGCATCTTTTCAATAAAAGCCTTTTTTATACTTTGCCGAAATAGTATTTGTCATTCTATATAATGCCTAGGTATTCTATACAATGCCTAGGGAAAGTATGTAATAATTCTCATATTTCATACATTGCCTAAAAACGCCGGGTATTCTATAGAATGCCTAGGCATTCTATAGAATGCCGGCTTTTCATACATTGCCGGTAACATATCTACCAAATGCGAGAGATTACGAGTTACGAGTAGATGCCAAACGAAAACTGATATGATAGACTACATCGAATTATTCCCCCCCCCCACCAAAAAAAAAAAAAATTCTCTCCTCCCCACAAAAGAAAGTGAACATTTCGTGGGAGTCACTTTTAATGAGTTATGTCACAAATTAAAGCTTGTGACGTCTCTAATATCATGTGCTAACTCAAAAATGACTACAAATGAGAGGAAAAATGTGGTCGATATTTTGAGTCATATATCAAATGAAAGGTTTTAAAGGTAGATGTTTTTAGTGACAAATAAAAAAAAATATAAATAGCTTAAAAATATTAAAAAATACCTATCTTCCTATATGTGCTTTAAAAGCATATCGATGGTTCAATCAGTCACTGAATTCGTATTCACTTGAAAAGAAGATAGAGATCTGATTGATCTGTTAAACAAGATTGCCAGCGCCTGTCTTCGAATACGAATTAAGTGACCAATTACACCATCGATATGTTTATTTTCTACTTTTTAGGAGGCATATAGGAAGCTTATTAATTCTTAGCATGTTTTCAAAGAAAACGAGATAATAGTTTCGCTTTTCGTCTGTCTGTAGACATCGAACTTTTTCGTTTACAGAGATAAATTAAAAATTATTTTTTGTTCGATAGGTATTTATGAAATATTACACTTTCCGAATCTCTCTAAAGCTATAATTACCGCCCTCTAGTGGTGTAAAAAGTTGAAAATTCCAAAATTTCATACGAATATTGCAAATGATGTATTTATGCTAGAAATTTGAAATTTCGGTGGTGAAATGTGGTCACGAAGTTTCCATTGCTAATAATAAGTTGACCCCTTAGACCAGGAGGAGGTGGGAAACAATGCCTTTTTTTAGTTTTAGCAGATAATTGTTTGTTTTTTGAGATAAATGAAAAATTCTTGTTTGGGTTAGATAGGAATGGATAAAATATTATAATTTACACTTTTTAAATCCTCCAAAATTTATAATTGCGTTCTCTAATGGTGGGAAAATTTGCAATTTCCAAAATTTCAAACAAATATTGCAAACGACGTATTTTAGCTAGAAATTTTAAATTTTGGTGGTGCAATGTGAACGCCATGATGTTCCCATTGGCAACAATGAATTGACCTCTTATACCCAGGGAGAATGGGAAAAGATAATTTTTTGTTTTAGCAGATAATTGTTTTTATTTAGAGATAAATGAAAAATTCTCTATAGGGTTAGATAGAAATTGATAATGTAATATGATTCGCACTTTCCGAACCTTTCAAACACTATAATTACGCCCTCTAACGGTGAAAAAGATTGAAAATTCCAAAATTTCAAACGAATATTGCAACAATGTATTAATGATAGAAATAGAAATTTTGATGGTGGAATGTGAACCTCATGAAGTTTTGATTGGGAACAATGAAAATGATAATTAGAGTTTATTTTAGTTGTTTGGTACTAATTAAATTTTTTTTTCAAATATTCATTTTTCAAATACTTAGCTGTTTTAATATATTTATACCCTTACAGATCACTGAAATGAAAGTATAATTTTTATTATCTTTTACAAGTAATATATACTAAGTAAAATTTCAAACATCAGTGGTAGTTTTTAAGAGATATTCTACTGACAGCAATAATCTATCCACTTTTCTGAGAGAGTTATGGGAAACGAAACTTTTTAGATTTAAAAATTAAAAGACGAATACTTTTGTGTTGCATAATTACTAATGAAATAATATTTACATGTTTCTCATCATCTGCTAGCTCAAATTAAAACTTTTAAGGAATGAAACAGTAGGTAAAAAAACTTCATACTTGAAAACGAGATTCTCATATGCGCCAGAAGCAATATGCATCCTTCTAGTTTCATTTATATATATATTTAGTAGCAATTAGTCAAGATTTTCGTTGAAAGACAGAATAAAATTATATCTCTGAGTTATATTTTGGTGGACTACTTCGGCGTTGGTGTGAGGAGGGAGCGGGGAGGAATAAAAAAGAAGCATTTCCATCATCTGAAAAAATTTATCAAATACATTATATATATATTATATATTTATTATATATATTTATATATTAAATAATATATAAATAATATATAAATAATATAATATATCATACATATTATATATAATATAATATGTATAATATATTATATATATTATACATATTATATTATAAATTATAATAATATCTATAATTTTAAAAGATAAATATAATTTTAAAAATATAGATATATTAATATTTATTTTAAAATTATAGATATATTAATATATATCTATAATTTTAAAATTGTATAAATAGATTTTTTTTCAAAAGTGATAACATTTAATTTTAGATCATTCTGTAATATTTTATATAATCTTAATAAATAAAATTTTCTATTTCGTATTTGTTGTAGAAGGCAATAATATTTTTTTGAAACAAATCGTTAGCATTGATTTTATGCCACAATGCACATATATTAAAGTCATCTATCTGTGCCAGAGTGGCTCTTTCAAAATTAATTTATATTGTATTTTTCGTAACCGTTACTAATTGCTATTTTAGGGGAAAATTTACGTTCTATCTTGAATAATAAAAAAAAAGACGTTCATTACAAAGCAACAAAAATATTAAATTATCCATTTAAATATTCCATAGGTCAAAATACTTTTATCTTTGGTTACCACCTATTACCACCAAAGTAAATATTTAGTTTCCCAATGGAAATATCTGCTAGTAGACTAACATGAAAAGAAGCATTGTAAGAAAAATTTTCCATTTTATGTCTAGTGATTATTTAACAACTAGGGATTATAGAAACATTGATGCGTTGAGAGCTGTTTAATAAACAAAATATTTTTCGCACCTAGATGAGGCAAATAATTTAACGATATTCAAAAGTTAAAACGATTAAGACATTTCCTCGTGAGAAATCGTTTACGTCTTAGAAGACGTCTAGACAGTCTTTTATTTTTCTGTTAGTCTCACTGAACAATCACTTTGAAAGTTGCTCACAACACACACTGCATAAAACATGCTTAGTAAACGCGGGAGGAAACTGAAGCACTATATAATCAATTTGCCATGGTTAATACCAGAAGGAAAAGTAAAAATGATTGAACGGTTGCCTTGAAAACAACTGACGAATATGCTTAAATTGAAAGGATTCAGATGACTAAGTAACTAGTGATGTTTGGTACGCAGATAATGGACTTATATGTGATTAGGAGTAGTGGTGCGATGACCATACAGTACTGAATCAATTTTCTATCATCAGGCTCAGTCTCAAATATCAGAAAGTCATAAAAATACCTCCTCAAGCACCTGCTTGCCACAGAGGTCTGACAGGAGCCTGTCAGTTTATACGCCATAGTAGAAGGTCTGAGAGGATGGCGGGACCTCAGAAGAAAAACGACACATGCATCATGCCTTAACCCGGGGCTCGAAGCCAGGTCCTTTAGATCAGTAGCCAAGCGTGCTAACCACTCGGCCATGGGACGGCGTTACATAATACCGTTCCATAAATCTCAGTTATCGGAATTCAGCATTACGAGATATTGATCGAGTGTTATCTTCTAGCCACATGCTCATGATAAGGCCCTAATTACCGACTAGGCCAGTAAGACCAGGGCCTAGGCCCTAATCTACTGTTCCCAAGTTCGAGTCCCGCCTGAGATAGCGTTGAAATTTATCTCCGCAAAACTCCCTGCTCACCACAGCGACACCGAGGAGCTTGAAAAGGTCATCGTCCGTCGAATGGGACGCTAAGCCGTGGTTGCGGGTACGGGAGAGCCATACTCTGTTCACGCTAAAGAACACACTGGATGTCTTTGAGGGAAGACTCCTCCTAATAATTGTCCAGTGGGTCTCTGGACCCACTGGAAATTTATTAGCCTCCCCTCAACCTTCTCTGATCCCTCAAGGTCCTTGTGACCTGTCCATTTAGACCATGATATGCAAAAAAGGGCAGCTCAGAGGCAAGGCAACTCAACCCAATCCAATCGTGCACTCTGCCATTGGTGACAAAAGATTTTCAATAATGAGTTTGGAAAGACAGAAATATGACCATCCAAAAAGATGATGGTCTTCGCAGTCATTCCAGCTTGAAGGAAAACCATACCCTGTATGTGTTGAAGAACATGTTTAATGGCCTTGAGCGTAGTCTTCCATCTGTCTCCTAAGACGTTTCCAGAGTGTCACCTTCTCTTATTCAGTAAATATCAAAACGGAAAGGAAATAAGCGTTCTTGGAGCTAAAATAACCTAACGTTTTATTCGACGCGTGTGAACTTGATGTATTTCCACAATAACAAATACGTAAGTAGAAAATTTCTTGAGCTTGACTCTTTGAGCTTGGCTTATGCTTTATTATTGCGGAAAATTTCTGAAGCATATTTTTAAAGACACTCGTGGCCGAGTGGTTAGCACGCTTGGCTACTGATCTAAGGGACCTGGGTTCGAACCCCGGATTAGGCATGGATGTGTGTGTGTCGTTTTTCTGCTGAGGTCCTGCCATCCTCTCAGATCTCCTACTATGGCATATAAACTGACAGGCTCCTGTCAGACCTCTGTGGCAAGCAGCTGCTTGAGAGGGTATTTATTTATTTATTTTTTTTTACAGTTAATATTGGTGATTTGTTTTATTCTAACAGGATCTGGGTTGGGTTGGGTTGTTTTACCTCTGAGCGGCACTTTTGTGCACACAATGGGCTAAATGGCCAGGTCACATGGACCCCGAAGGCTCAGAGAAGGTTGGGGGAGGGGACCCACTGAAACAGCTGTTGGGAGACAGATGGTAGCCTCCGGTCAAGGCCATCCAGCGTATTCTTTAACGTGCACAGGGTATGACTCTCCCGCACACAGGGCCACGGTTAACGTCCCATCCGACGGACGGCGGCCTTTCCAAGCCCATCGGTGTCCCCTACTGACCTTGGGCAGGGCGGGGAATTTTGCGGAGATAAATCTGAACGCTGACCCAGCTGGGACTCGAACCTGTGAACTACAGATTACGAGCCTGACGCGCTACCGACTGAGCCGACTGAGCCACCCCCGCCCCAACAGGATCTGGAAACACAAAGTGATATTGCATCTTATGCATACATATATATATATAAAGACTGTGATTGAGTGATTGAGCGACTAGGTGACAAGGGATCACTCTAATTCTAACTGTGATGTGTTACTATTATACCATACAGACAGGAATCTGATATGGTAGAGCACTGAATATCAGTACCTAGAGGTAATCCTAATCGTATATCTCGAGAAAAATCCGAAATTTGACCTCCGACCTGTCCTTCAAGGCCAAATTAACGTCATTGATCTACAGTGAAACGTGAAAATTGGTTATGGGCTGTTTCGGGTTCTTGATCTGCCAGTGTTAGAAAGCTAAAAATTTGTGCTTGGGAGTATTTTAGATGGTATAGGTGGTCCTTTTAGGTCAAAGGTAAAATATTATTTGTTAGTATTAGAGAGGTAAAATTTTATGACTCGAAGTATTTCGGGTCTTAGATGTCCGAAACGTTCTGAAATTTTCAATCCGATGGCCCACTTGAGAGTCAAAGGTCAAAGCTCAATATAATGGTGATAGAGAGCTCAAAATTTTTTCACAGAGATATTTTGGATCATTGATCTCAGTAACGTTATAATATTTAAGACCCGTGTCGTGTTCAAGGTCAGAAACGGGTCGGTGTAACCAGAGCTGGATCTAGGGGGGTAATAGGGTCATGTCGCCCCCTTCTTGAGAATGCTAATAAGGGTAATAGAGTCAAAAATGTATTAAATTTATGAACATTGGTGCATTTTTTAAGAATTTTTTTAAAGATCTCTAAAAGGGAGGGGAAAAGGTTATATTATTGTGAAAATCCCATCACTTCTGCCCCTTCCCCCAAAATGTTTCTAGATCCTGGCCTTGCAGTATAGAAATTAAGAGGCACCGATTTATTTCGAGTACATATCTAACCCGCAGGCAACCATGGGCTATGATGCTCCAATTAGACTGCAATTTACCTCTCCATAGACGTTATCCTGAGCTGCAAATGTTGCACTTGGCCTTTGAATGAAAATTTTAAGAAGGTCCTGTTTAGCATTGTCCATCCATCGCATTCTAGGTACCTTTTTTTATTCTACTTAGGCCTTTAGGTACACTGTTCATAAATCAATAGATTTATGAATAGTAGATTCACCAATCTGTAGTTCTGCAATCAATAGATTCACCGATCTGTGATTATGCAATCAATAGATTCACCAATCTGTAGTTCTACAATCAATAGATTAACCGATCTGTGATTCTACAAACAATAGTTTCATCAATCTGTAGTTCTGCAACCAATAGATTCACCGATCTGTAATTATGCAATCAATAGTTTCATCAATCTGTAGTTCTGCAATCAAAAGTATCACCAAGTTGTAGTTCTGCAATCAATAGATTCACCAATTTGTAGTTCTGTATGAAGGCAACATGGAGAAACCAACGCAGTCACCACCTCCACATCAGGAGGCTAAGACTGCTTGTTACAGAATATCATCGACAACTATTCAAGATGTTCTAATATCCTCAAGTCACCATTCGATATCCATTTAACTCAGAAATCGGAAACGATTCCTTGAACTGGGGAAGATGATCAATCAGGGAAGTGTAAAAAGTTCATCCAGTGGACTTTTGTTGAAGTGATGAATTTCTCCCAGTCCTGATTGGCCATTATTATCACTAGAGTGATTCCCTCCTAGTCTACGATTCTATTATACCATACAGAGAGGAATCTGATATTTGGAATGCATCTGCATATTTTATTATTCATCTAGTGTAGAATAATAACACCAATTACCATATCATTCAAACCTATCATCGACATTTCAGCAACCATTAGTTCAATATTAATTATGAATGATAATTTACTCTATTTTATGGATCACGGACACAATTATCCATGAATAATACACAACCGAACCTATGTCTGTCGACATATGCACATAATAAACGTGATAAATCAGGAATAAAATTTAATTTTAGCATATTTCAATAGCCGTTAAGAGATTCTAATACTGGCTGGTTGTATTAGACCTAATTCTGGTCAGAGGATGATTGCGGTTACGTTTCTATACATATTTAGCATAATAATGGATTTTAGCGATGTAGGAACAGAATCAACATGTCCTGCGTTGGCAGTTACAAAGCCAAATATCAGCTGGCTATCACATGATCTTCGAAATGTACGTCTTGTTAGTTGCTGGAGTAAAACTTCGATGTATGGATCAGAGCTTTGATATCCGGTTTTGTATCAATAGCAAAGCTTTCTTTTAACAATCACGTGACAGCTCTTCTCAATTCCTTACGGATCTTGGAGCGTTTAGATTTACTAATCACTTCACGCGATTTGCAAAAGATGAATATTTGGGTTGGGTTGTTTTAACTCTGAGCGGCACTTTTTTGCACACCATGGGCTAAATGGCCAGGTCACAAGGACACCGAAGGTTCAGAGAAAGTTGGGGGAGGGGACCCACTGGAACAGCTGTTGGGAGACAGATGGCAACCTCCCGTCAAGACCATCCAGCATGTTCTTTAACGTGCACAGGGTATGGCTCTCCCGTAGAGATGCCAATGGGCTTTCCAAGCCCATTGGTGTCCCCTACTGACCGTGGGCAGGGCGAAGAATTTTGCAGAGATAAATATCAACTCTGACCCAGCTGGGACTCGAACCTAGGAACTACAGATTACGAGCCTGGCGCGCTACCGACTGAGCCACCCCCGACCTGAATATTTGGGAAATGAAGTTTCAGTGGCGTTAGTGGCAATTTAGGGAGACTATAGAAACTGTACAATCATGCTCCAACCGCTATCATATGCTATAGGTTGGTTGACAGATGGCTAAAAGTCATTGCCTGAGATATATATCAAAACAATCGATTCGTCAGCGAAGCATCGTAGTTCTCACATTTGCCACTTAGGGCAGGCTGGACAGGGGTGGGAGGGACCACGAGGGTCATGTCCCTTCCCCCCATATTATAGACCTCTTTCAGAATGCTAGTAATGTTAATGGAGGAAACATATTATTTATCTTGTGTATATATCCTGCATTTTTCATGAAATGATTTAAAAAAACTCCAAAACGTAGGGAAAAATATTACACTGCAATGGAAATCCAGTCACTTGCTCTCCCCTCCCCCCTTATTTTTTCTAGATCCGGGCCTGTTGCCACTTATGATACTAAGCTGCAAAATATTAGCATGTGGCAGATAATATACCGGGCCTGGACAAACTGCCGCCGGCCACCTCTTTTTGTGCGGCTCGCGACCTATTGATGACAAATAAGTTAAATTTGTAAAAGAAAAAAAATCTGCAGAGGACAAGAAGTCCAACTTCACGGAAGCTAATTCTCGTAAAAATGATTAATTTTAATAAAATTATATTTTTCATGTTTTATTTTAGTTGTTTTTTTTTTAGTTTTTTATTCATACATTTTTGATTATATATTTCTTTTGCGGCCCGCCATTCTATTTCAGTTTTTCATGCTACTTGCCATTTTATTTCAGTTTTCGATGCAGTCCATCATTCTGTTTTAGTTTTTCGTGAGGCTCGCCATTCTATTTCAATGTTCCATGCGACCTTTCAGCTAAAAGGTTTGCCAAGCCTGTACCACACCCTTTTTGTCAGTTTTTCTCTTCCGACTGTAATAAAGCTAACGAAATTTGGGTCTACTTATTTTACCTCTAAGTGACACATTTTTTGCACACAACGGGCTAAATGATCACAAGGACCTCAAAGGCTCAGAGAACTTAGAGAAGGAGCATTACTTGTTCATTAAACACTATTGTATTAGAACTGGGTTTTTTCCTAGCACAGGCTGCGAAATCCTTTAAAAGAGTCGCAGCTGCGGCGTTCAGATTTCGATTGATAAAAACCGGGACATATTAGTAAATGTCCTAATTTCAGAATGCTGAAACCGGGATAGATATGTTCCGATATCAGTTTATTGAAACTGGGACATTTCTTCTCTGAAGAGAATTTCCTCATAAAAAATTAATGTTAACGCTAGAGATAACAAAATTGTTCATAGAATGTCTAAGAAAGCCTTGTCACATGAAGATTTCCTCTCGATTCCTACAGGTAATATTTCCTTTAATTTAGGAATAAGCAAATTCTTAGAAGAAATTTTCTGCATTTCTCTTTAGTTAACACTTCTTCTCACTTGAATAAACGCAGTTTGGTGAGTTAAGGTATTACCCTATTTCAAGACATTGGATTTTCCAGAAAATATATTTGCTCCGAATGGGTGTAATACGCTTAAATGATCAAATGTACAAGATGAACATAGAATCTTCAGGTTGTGAAACTTGTGGTACAAGAGAAACAGTTGGTCATGTTCTTTTGAATTGTGATAATTATCATGTCCCTAGAATGCAAATGATCAAATTAAATAACGTAGAAATAGATAAATTAACGTTAAGCAATTTATTAGGACACCAGAAATTGAATGAGAGGAAATTTGTTTTAAATTTTTTTTAAATATTTGGAAGCTTCAAATTTTGTCGAAAGAATTTAATTTTGTGTTTAATACATGTAAAACGGAATTTATGGATTAACATGAATCTTCTGATAGAAATAAAAAAAAAAGTGTTGGCTTTAAAAAACAGATCCTTGAGACAAACGGTTCCTTCTTTTTAAATTAGAGTGTGCCAATTGTTAACCGAAAAGGAAATTCACTATTTGATTGTGAAATTAGAAATTGAAAATCCGTCGAGAGGTGTAAGAAGCCGTCGAGTGATTTCCGGAATAACATTTTTATTTTGATGATGATGATAATGATGATGAGACTAACAGTTTCATTTTGATAATATTGATGATATAAATAAAAAAGATGGATTGTGATGATGGGAGCAAACGTTTATTTTGATGATGATAGGAATAACAGTTATATTTTTATTTTTATGGTGACGATGGCGACGACGATGATGATATACGAAAATTATACTAGTAAAGTTGTCTCGTACAGAACTGTTGATAACAACATTTAAACAGCGAAACCACTGCTAACAGCATTTAAAATGACGAAACCACTGCTAACAACATTTAAAATGACGAAACGATTGCTAATAGCATTTAAAGCGATGATAATATTTCTAATAACCTTTAACATGCTCTATTCCTTGCAGCAACCATTTAACGAGTCACAATCCCATTTTAGAAAGCACTTTTTGTGAGGTCTCGATGTGCAAATTCCAGTATATAACATTACTTTTTTTCTTGTGTTTCTCTAATTGTTGGGGCTCAGGACCCATTACAAAGTATGACTCATTCTGTAGATCCTTATCCCTAAAATTATTTGATAGATTTTGAGCGAATAGAAAGTTTGAAACATATAAAAACAAATTTCCCTTGTCACAGAGGTCTGACAGGAACCAGTCAGTTAAATACGCCATAGACGTGTGTGAGAATAGCGATACATCTGTGAGACCATGTACTCTTGCCCCTCTTGAGAATAGTATTAAATGTAATGGCTGCAAAAATTTATTAAAAGTTTTCATAATTCACTCATTTTTTAAGAAATATTTGAAATAATATCCCTAAAATGGAAGGGAAAGTGCTATACTACAAAGGAATCTATCTCTCCCTTTATTTTCTCCGTCTCGTTCCAGTCAGTTCCTCCCCCCTACCCCTCATTATTTTCTAAATCTGGGACTGAAATAAACTAACTGAAATGTAAGCACATATAAGTATACTTTTTACTTAAATGTGGAAGTAAAAAAAAAAAGATGAAAAAAAAGCTTAAAATTTTTTAAAGTAACATTTAAAGATCAAATTTAAATAAAATATGTTTAAATTGTAAAACCTTTATTAAATTAATGCTAAATAAAATTGTTATATAAAAAAATTATCTTAGCAGTAATGACAATAAAACTAAGATAAGGAAAAAAACTATATGTTCAGCTGAGCTAGCAGACCCCTTCGGCATAACCTAAGGATCCTCCAAGTCAAAGGACACTGTTGATATAAATGCTGATATAAACGATGAAATCCGAGCATATCACACCCTTCAGAAACATAAAGATGGGGGATACGCATATCATATGTACGTTAAAGATAAGCTGTATGGTTTTGATGGGAGGTTTCCATCTGTCTCCTAAAAGTTGTCCAGAGGATCCTCTTCTCTTACCCGATTCTGATCTGACTTGATTGGGTCCTTATGACCTGGATATTTCAATAAATAAAAAAAAAATCAATACCCCCTCAAACAGCTGCTTGCCACAGAGATCTGAGTCCATTATATATACAAAGCTGCAGCTCAGAACTGCATGTTCTTGAACATGCAAAGGGTATGATGAAATAACTTAGCGTCCCATCTGAAATAGGCGGCCTTTTCAGGTTCATCGCTTCTTCTCTCTCACTGAGGCTAGATGGGGTTTATCGTAATAGCTCAGTTGAGACTTGAGCCTGAAAACATCAGATTGTGAACCTGTCGCGCTACCAAATGAATCAGCCACCACTCCACAAAAAAAATAAAGCATTTTGTTGTGTCAAAAAATTTGAAACGAAATTCTTCAAGAGTATAGTTTTTCCCTTTTATTCCTTTCCAGGTGTTTGGGAAATTCTTCAGAAAAGAAGATAATTCAACATTGAAAACAGCTCGCTGTAGCAAACAGGTTAACGACCCATGCTACAAACTCGTAGGATTGTTGCTTCTTTTAAAAGCAGTCTACTGAATGTCTTCTCAGGTAATCCAAGATTCTTTCTTCATCTCGTTTCGCACATCCTCTTGAGCGACCAAGTACTTCGAAATCGTAATTGTTGCGACATTCCTGGTCTGCACCTTAATACCTTCTTATTTTTCTTCCACTGGCTTCCTTTCTGCAGCATGCGACAGCACTTTGAATTGGCTTTACGTAACAACAAATGCTATCAACAGAACCGGGATTACTTCCATGCCACCATCCACATGTAATGTTTACGAATCAAAAAAGAAAACGAACCGAAAACCTGCTTTTGTTAGAACTTGATAACTAGTACTCGTTGGCTGTGTCTTGAGTGGGTTGTTTTACCTCTGATGGGCACTTTTTTTGCACACTATGAGCTAAATGGCCAGGTCACATGGACCCCGAAGGTTCAGAGAAGGTTGGGGAGGGGACCCACTGAAACAGCTGTTGGGAGACAGATGGTAGCCTCCCGTCAAGGCAATCCAGCGTGTTCCTTAACGTGCACAGGGTATGGCTCTCCCGCACACGGGGCCACGGCTTAACGTCCCATCCGACGGACGGCGGCCTTTCCAAGGCCATCGGTGTCCCCTACTGAGCGTGGACAGGGCTGGGAATTTTGCGGAGATAAATCTCAACGCTGACCCACCAGGGACTCGAACCTGGGAATATAGATTATGAGCCTGGCGCACTACCGACTGAGCCACCCCCATCCCTCTGTTTTAAGTGTAAATGTGTTTTTCTACTAAACAAATGAGCGGTGGTTAGCTCAATCGATAGTGTGTCAGGCACGTAATCTGCAGCTCCCAGGTTCGACTAGCAATTGTGCCAGCTTTGAGATTTCTCACATCTTGTCCCAGGATGCTTTTGGTGGGGGAAAAGGACATCGTTCAGCTTTAAAATGGGCTGCTTCACGAAAAAGAAAATTGTTCACGCTGAAGCACATGCGAGCATCAAAATGATACATAAAATCATAAGCTCATTGTAGCACGTTCATCTGTCGTAACACTGCCCCCCTCCTTAGGTCTTGTTCGTCCCGAACAATTCTGGATTCCGAAGCTTCTTCAGTTCTTCGATGAAACGTGGGCAAACGATTCACGTGAACCACCTTGCACTTTGGAGACGGACGTCGACGAATGCGATACACCACGTCGTTAATCCTGTTAACTACCGTACATTGACCTTCCGAAGGTTTCTGAAGTTTTGGAGAAAGTCTCTTCTTTCTCTGTGGATTATACAGCCAGGCAAGATCTCCTTGATTGAAAATAGTTCCATTTGTTTTACTGTCATACCTAGTTTTGGTTCTCTCGCTTGCCAAGTTATTGTTATATCTGACGGAGTAGTGGATTTCTTCTTGTCGTTGTTGTAATTCTTGTACGTATTGCCGAGTGAACACAGGCATCACTTCGAGTCGATCATATAAAAGGTCACAGGGAAGACGTAATTCTCTTCGAAAGAACATCATGGAAGGTGCAGTTGTCTCGTGACTGCTGTTCTGTATACCAACAAAATAATGGTATATATGGCGATCCCAATCACGTTGATGGTTGTCAACAAACAATGCTAGATGTTGTGCAATTGTCCTATTAAATCTCTCAACCATACCATCCGACTGAGGGTGAAAGGGAGTTGTACTTATTCAATATCCAGTGGCGTAATGTCTTTCCCTGTTTCCAGTTTGTACTGCAGAGTAAAAGGGTTCTGTGCAGTAACTTCACTACGAAACGTTTGCCATGAGGCTAACTGAGCTTGGTGGATAGCGAACCAATACAGCATTTCGCTTCCTCCTTCTTATATATCTCATCTGTGGAACTTCTCTTCCTGTTGTGGTACTTTTGATATCTCTGTCTAAGAGCTCGGACACTCTTTCCTTTTAATTCCGAGCTCTGGTGTCTAGGTACCATAGCTCCGAGCTCTGGTGTCTAGGGTACCCATAAACACAAAGGTTGTCTTGCATCCAGATCTTATACACTTGGTAATCTCTCTGACGATAACATTCAGAGAGTTTTCGTCATTAATACGGATCATTTTCTGGTGACTCTTATCCAACCCCAGTGCTACCCTATGTATGAGTTTGCACCATTCAGGGATTTTCTCAATTGCAAATCTTTTATTATTGATTGGAGGTGATGTTGTACCTCCTACAAGGAACTCAATATATTTATAGTCGCTGTTAGTGACCTTGTCGCTAACGTGCCAACCTTAGATCAATTGCGTGGTCCGAGGTGTAGCTAGGGTCAAGTCTATCCAGCTTTGGCCTCTAGGGCCATCAAAAGTAGCTCGTGTATTGTAATTATTTAATACAATGAAATCGGCAGATTTGATATAATCCAGAGTTATATTTCCTCTGACATCTTCCCTATTCGAGCCCCAAAAGGTGTGCTTAGCACTGAAGTCACCTCCTACCCCTAGGTTTTTACATTTGAGCTTAGTTAGGACATGTGTAACTCAGTCAATTAGTCTTCGATATTATGACTCGGTGGACAGTAGACGGAGATGGCATGTATATTTATACTCCCATAGTTAATCTCCACTACCACCACTGTGGCTAAGTGATATGCCATCACTACATTGATTTTAGGGGATTCGAAACGACAATTCCAGCTTTAATCTTGGCTCTTTTTGTGCAAAATAGCCTGCTTGTCAGAGGGAATCCCCTTATGTTCTCTGTGCAGTAGGGTTTCTTCACTAGAGTAACATCGACTCCTTCCTGTTTTATCTCCTCACCGATTAGGACTGTTGCAGCCCTTGCCCCATTTAAATTAATTTCTAAAAAGTTTAAGCTTGCCCTGCTAGCACAATCTGGATCTCTACTGCCCATAGTCAGTGCGCTTTTTTTTAGGAACTTTAACTCTCTAACGTACGATGGACAGTAGATGTCCATCCCACTGTGCCCTAGATCGTATTTCCCACTGTGTTCTTTTACTGCCATTTTGTATACTATGCATTTGAGTTTTTTTCTTTTTGCACTCCCTGAATAAGTGCTTACCCGCACATTGAGAGAACCACTGGGTTTTCAGGGTGCACTCTTTCTGCATATGACCGAAGGCATAGCACTTATAGCAGCGGAGTACTTTGATGTACTCCTTTACTTGGCACAGTGACCACTTTATGTTTTTATCTTACTATGCTTATCAGTTTTCTGTGCGAGGCACTGCTGACCTCCAGGACCCAGTTCACCAGATTGTCCCTACCCTTCAGGGATAACAGCGGGGTAACGTTCGCATGCTCATCCAAGAGGACATTCTGGTTCCTGATAACCTTCTGAAAGTCGTCGCAGTGTACCTCCCTATCAACACCGTAGACAATTAATTTGGGAATCAGCCTTTTTGCTGGCTTGGCCTCTAATTCCTCATTAAGTGTTTCATGACTATCTACTGCCTTTTTGAGGAAGTCTACGTCCCCCTGTGTGCCACATTCAATAAAGACCCTATTTTCCTCATGGGTTTAAGTGTCATTACTCCGAGATTCAGCTCTATGGGGTTTATGCACTTCTTTAGGTTATCCCTCACCTCCATAGCTGATATTTCCTTATCTTTGGAGAAGACCAGAGGGTATGCCTTTGTTTAGGGCGGTGGCTCTTTAGCCACAACCAAACCGCCCTTTCCTACTCCTTGCCCGCCGATTGCCTTAGCATATGTCGGTTTCTGCTCCGTTTATTTTAGGGGACACATAAATCTTTCCTCGAGACGTTTTGTGAGGGTTGCTACTGTGATCTCTTGCTCACAGACAATAGCGTATAGCATTTTAGCTACACCCATCACTTCTATTCTCACCACCTTGCCTAGACGATGCTGAAAGAGCTAGCTCCTCCAAAAGGTATATCGCTACCGCCACAAGCGCGTAACTTGTGCTTACTGCATGAAGAGTGATGACGCAGAGTCCAGTTGCATCATTCGTACTTGTTTAAAACAAATTTTAGCTATGTTTTGGTTTTCTTCGTAATCTTTTGAAAACGGCGATTTCAATGGTATACTTCTGAATTTTATACCTCTAGGGTTTACGGGAAGCCTACTGTTTCCTCTCCCCTATCTTAAAGGGTTAATATAAAACTTTAGGAGAATTTGCAATGAAACCCAATATTGTCTCGGGAGCCACACAGAGTAGCTTCGGGAGCCGCAGTTTGCACACATTTGCCATTAACCATGGCATACGTAGTCTCTTGGTGGGGTGTGCAACCCACTTAGCGGTTTCAATCGCACAGATCTCAAGATCATAGTGGACTCCGAGGAATGTTGCCTTTTCCCTTGTCTGCAGGGCTCTAAATATGGTCGCTTCTTTGCCCTCTGTCAAATACAGAGGCAGGATCCTTGCAACCACGAAGATTGCATCCGTAGATGTAGTCCAATAAGCTCTGGTGATTCGCAGTTTGGTAAGCTTCCATAAGGTAAGCTTCTATATGGAGCAGAGCCCTGGTGGTGCCCATCGGACCAGAATGGTCCGATGGACATACCAGGGCCCTGCTCCATATGTTAGGATCCTCTTTGTTCCGCTCAGATAAATTCTCTTTAGAACCTCCACTCTCCACCCACGAGATGAGAGACATACTCTCCAGTTTGCACATTACTTCAGTGCATTTTACCTTCAGGGCCTGCAGGTGTGGGATCCAGCTCATCCTCTCATTCAGAGTGATCCTCGTAGCTTTTAGCAGAATTTCTCTGAAATTGGGTGATATACTAAGATATCGTGAATCCCTCTGAGACATATACTCAATGGTCGGCCGCTGGTGCTTCAGTAAAACATCCCTAGTCCTCCTCCTCCTCCTCCTCCTCCTCCTCATCATCATCATCATCATCATCATCATCATCATCATCATCGTCGTCGTCGTCGTCGTCATCATCATCACCACCACCACCACCACCACCACCACCACCACCATCATCGTCATCATCATACAACGATCATTATATTATTACTGTACAGTATATACTTTCCTATATTTATATAATCGGATTAAATCTTTGCATATATTTACACACTTAATCAGCGCTGGTAGTTCAGTGGTCAGAGTACCTGAAATGTCATATTGAGCTCATGGGTTCAAATCCCACCCGACTCATAGAATTTTTTCCTCTACACCCATCTTCATCTTGTTATTTAACAGCTTAATACTGATTAAATACTTAGTAAATTCCGTGTATTCATTTCTATTTTACAATTTTACAGTACAGAAATTTTTTTAATATAATTTGTGTAACGTATAGGTTTTTATAACTGTTAATTATTTATGTGATTAATTTTATAGCCTTTAATATAGGATTTTAAATATGTTTCTCAAAGTTGGGTACCTCTGAGAGCACTGGTTTTGAACACCCTGGGTTAGATGGCCAGGCCACAAGAACTCCAAGGAATCGGAATGTTAGGGAAGAGGACCCATTGGACATCGTTAGGATATTGATGGTGTCATGTCCGATCAAGGCCATCAAACGTTATTTTCAGCGTACTTAGGGTATGGCTCTACTTGACATGCAGCGAAGTCTTAAACTCCCATCCGACGGACAGCGCCCTTTCCAAACCCATCGGTATTCTCTTTCTGACCACGGGCAGGGTAGAGGTTTAGCGGAAATAAATGCGAACGCTTTCCCAGGCGGAACTGTAACCTGGGAATTGCAGATTACGAGCCTGGGGCGGTATTTTTATAAGGTAAGCTTCCATCTGTCTCTTAATAGCTGTCCAGTGAATTCTCTTCTCCCAACCTTCTCTGATCCCTTGGAGCTGGCCATCTAGCCACTGTGTACAACAAAAGTGCATTTCAGGTGTAAGTAACACAACGTTTTTGCTATTCTTCCCACCGCGTCCCTTGTCATGGATGCTTTACCATTGACATAACAGACGTTCGGCATTTTCAGAAATTAGCGTAATTATCAGAAGACAACATCACCCTTTTCCTCATCTTCTCGAGAAAAGGGTAGGCAGATACACTCTACTCGGAAAGAGGAGACTCATAAAAATAAACTAAGAGAGGACTTGCCATGAAAACATTAGGAAAGATAATGTCCATTGTTCTGCTCTTGGTTGGATAAGCCTCTCATCCACACTCGACGAGTCATCATTGTTAGAGCCGTAATTGCTCCTACTCTTCCTCCTGAAATCCCCACCTCTGCCAGTGGACGACTGACAGCTTAGCATTCAAGGTTTTTACCACGGCCAAAGGTATTGGCAAGAGGTCTAAGCTTCCACTCTGCTATTTTTTTCATCTTTTCTTGTTTCTATTCCCCGACCGGCCCCACCTGGAAAATAATCACTGGATGCTATATTTATCACGTGATTTCCCGGCAGTTCTTTTCCGTTCCCGAGGGCCATTGAGCCTGTGCCTCTCGCGGATCGGTTGCCTAGGAACGAGAGGTTTCAGAGTGCAGCTTCAATTTCCTGTAGTAGTTTGTATGTCGGTGTGCGAGGTGCATTGCCTCTTGCATGCCACCTTTAGAAGCGTTGTTTTTCTCAGTAATTGGAAATGACCAAGGGAGAGGTTACTTAATTTCTGTAGCTCCATACTGAGGCTGTGCTGCAAACTAATGGGTTCATTCGTGCAAAAATAAAGGAAAGATGCCTTTAGTTCTTCTTAACATTCTTTTGTACAAATGGAAAGTCAGCTCAATGTCGCTCAAAGAGTTATATTCACAACACAAATTTATTCCATATTAATTCCTATGCTGTGGAACTGCAGCAAACATATTCAAAATAGAAACATTTCAATATATTTTTGATTTTTAATTTAAGTGAGTAAAGTTCGTAAACATTTCAGTATAAATCTACAATAACGAGTCATCAACAATTTTTCTTCATTGATGTTAATACAAATAAACAGTAACACTTTGGATTTAGTTGATTCCAAATTCGTATTGTTTAAGACCCGCTGTAAAAACCGTAAACTGTTGTAACAGTGTTGTAACCATGGAGGTAGGAAGATAAGGAGACGCCCTAACGCGCTTTCCCTGTGGAAGGAAAATGATGCTTACGCAGCATTGCTGTAGCCATGTTGTTGCATTCAAAACAAACCGTCTGCCGCTGCAATCAAGCCTACTTACACTCAGTTTTACTGTGCGATTCGTGCAGCCGTAAGGTGAACAGGCTGCCAAAATACAAATGTCGACAAAAAATTAGTATAGGTGAGTAACTACTGATCAATGTTTTGAATAGAACAACATGGCTGCCGTAGCATCATTTTTAAGTGCTTAGGGCTCCTCCTCTTATCTTCCTACCTCCATGGTTGTAACCTGCTGACTGTTTGGTCAGCGGTTTAAGACCCGCTGACCAAATTCGTACTGTTTAAGACCCGCTGTGTGTATTGAAAAGACCAGCTACATGAAGGTGTCTCCTACACCTTCATGTAGCTGCTAACCACAGAGTTCTGACAGGAGCCTGTCTGTATAATAAGCCATAGAGAAGATCTGTAAGGAAGGAGAGAAAGGCGAGGAAATCAAATCAATACCTAAATCAATGCTGTACCTTGTAAACAAGAATCCTCATTATAAATATAACTTCACAAATGATCCAATTACAAACGTACAGACCCAGAAAAATAAGGAGTGCTTTGCTCATCACAGTTAACTTTCGGGGACCACTATAATAACATTGTTAGAAAGGCTAATCACACCGTTTTCTTAATTCTGAAATGTTATGATAAATGTGACATTGGTTCCCTAATTCGCGCATTTGTGACTTTCATCAGACCTTTACTAGAATATGCCGCTATTGTATGGACACCTATCTAATATCAGACATAAAAAATCTTGAACGCACCCAGAGATGGTTTACAGAAAAACTATCTAGATTTTACAATATGCCATGTGAAGAAAGTTGAAAACACTCTCTTTGCATTCCTTCGAGTGGAGAAGACTAAGGTTTGACTTAAAAGCATGTTATTCATGGAATAACTCACTCTAACCCAGGTACTCCAATATTCAACCTTATCAACAGAAGAACAAGAGGTCATCCTCTAATGATCGATTTGCGTTTTGCTCGAAAGAACTGTAAGTACCATTCCTTTGTGTCCCGTGTTGGAAGAAATTGGAACTTATTTTCCAGGAAGATTTTCGTTGTCCGACAACATCTGTTCGACGGAAATGTGTTCGAAACGGGAATTTTTTCGAAACGGAAATTTGTTCGAAACAGAATATTTTTCGAAACGGATTCAAAGTTATTTTAGGAAAATGTTGAGATTATCGTATCCCTTCTGTACTAAAGATTTTAATGTGATTTCAATGGGGGACTGGGTGGCTATGGGGTGGTTTTTACTTTTTATATTCTCGATCTGACCACCTAGCCCTCTCCCAAAACCCAAAATATTTATTCATATATTAACAAGATCTAGGTTATTAGAGAAGACATACGCTGAATAATCATTGAAGTCAGTCTAATTGTTCAAAATTAGCGTCACATTCACGTAATATGACCACCCCATGTTATGTCAATGGGGCGCTGACTTCGTAGTTCTATAACTTCTAAAATCAGCATTTTGTGAGAAAATGTGGCAGAGGACAATTCAAAGGGCTGACTCAAATCTATCTAAATCTCGATTGTTAACAAAATTCTCAGTCTTTAAATAGGTACGGAAGTTTAGACCTTTCAGAGCTACAACCTGTTATAAGAAATATTGTGTTTGGATATTTTTTGAGCGACTGTACGTAACGTCCTCTTTGGCGTTGTAAAGGTATGGCTACTTCACAGAGGTTTTTCTCACACACTTCCGTTTATTAGCATTCACACTGCTCTACATATGTAGACCCAACGATACTTACACTGCCAGTAGCCGGACAACTGCTCAGTTCCATTTTAATGATTGATCATAAGCTTTTACTCTATATGATCATCAGACCGGTGATTCTCTATGCTTCACCCAAGTGGGCGAATACTACACCCACTAATATTCGTAAGATTCAGGTCTTACAGAACAAGATTTTGAGAACTGCAGTCGATGCCTCCTGGTTTGTCACTAACAGACAACTCCATAAAGACCTGGGCATCGACCATACATACACACACATGTAAAGCGCCTCAAAAAGATTTTTTGAGGCTGTAAGCAATAATTCCAATGAGGTTATTTCTTCTCTGATTCTTTATGATCATACTGTTTGAACAAGTACAAGAGGCCTAAAACGGTAGCGTTCTCTGAGGAGACCTACCCGTTTTAGGAGACCTACCCGTTCTTCTACAATTTTACTGCTATTTTTAGCCTTTGTTATGTTTGACCTTAGGGGCCCACCTAAGGGTGGTTTACTTATATAATTTGTTCTTACTTATTCCAAATAGGCATATCTTTCTGATGGAGATGGTTAGGGGTAAAAGTATCACCTGGTACATTGAATTTGATTATACGATCTACGATCTACGATACTTTCTTTAGGCTGAGGTATTCTTCTTTATGCTGAGGCACATCTTCTCTACTCTAAGTAATATCTTCTTTATGCTGAAGCACATCTTCTTTACGCTTAGGCATATCCTCTTTACGCTTATATATATCTTCTTCATGCTGAGGTATATCTTCTTTACTCTGAGGAATATCTTCTTTACGCCGAGGCATATTTTCTTTATTTCCATTTTAATGATTGATCATAAGCTTTTACTGTATGATATGATCATCAGACCGATGATTCTCTATGCTTCATCCATATGGGCGGATATTACACCCACCAATATTCGTAAGATTCAGGTCTTACAGAACAAGATTTTGAGAACTGCAGTCGATGCCCCCTGATTTGTCACTAACAGACAACTCCATAAAGACCTGGGCATCGACCATATATACACGCATATAAAACTCACCTCAAAAAGATTTTTTGAGGCTGTAGGCTGTACCCAATAATCCCAATGAGATTTTTTCTTCTCTGATTCTTTACGATCATACTGTTTTGAACAAGTGCAAGAGGCCTAAAAAGGTAGCATTCTCTGAGGAGACCTACCCGTCTTAGGTTTCTTATACAATTCTACTGCTATTTTTAACTTTTCTTATGTTTGTCCTTAGGGGCCCACCTAAGGGTAGTTTGCTTATATGTTTTGTTCTTACTCATGTCAAATAGGCATATCTTTATGATGGAGATGGTTAGGGGTAAAATTATTACCTGGTACATCGAATATGATTATACGATATACGATCTAGGATAATATTTCCTATTTCAGTTTCAATTAACTTCTAATGTCTAGCACTGCTATTGTTATATGTTCAAACTTCCATAACTCTTTAAATACTGAAGGAACATTGTTGAAAATGGATATTTAGATAGAAATGATGTAGAAATTTAATTAACCTTTATCACATTTTTCTCATAAAACGTTTATTTTATAGATAAGACGTTTAAGTTATAGGAGTTCGAAATTAAAGTCCCAATGCATAACGTTGAGTGACATTATTTCAATGATCACTCATCCTATAGTTGTAGCAGAAAAAATATCAAATAAAAACAATCAAATATTAAAAATAGAAAAAACAATGAGACTGTTTGTTGTTTACTTCTCAACACTCAAAGTTGGTTCCAAAAAGTTAAAACGTAAGGACTCTATTCAGCCCAAAACCCCTAAAGATACCGGATTCACCATCCCAACAAAGGCCACCAACACCACTCCAACATTCCAAGATAGGAGCTATCCACCACAGACTAATCTGTATTATCCACAAGATACAAAGAATATCAGCCATTGCAGCTGAAACCACTCAAGACATGGACAGCAGCCCAAGTCATCTGAGATAAAACAATCACCAGAGATAACTTTCCCAAAAGATAAGAAAAAAATTACGGTGAAACAAAAAAGATAAAATCAAATAAAAATAAACCCAGGAAATAAATAAATATATGTATATAAAAATAAAGCACAAGAAAATAAGAATTCAAAAAGAAAAGAACAAAAATAAATTATACTAACAAAAATAGGAAATTAATCTACAAACGCAAAGACAAAAATGCAACAATGAAACAAAACTTACGACGCACAGAAAATTAAACAGAAAATATTACGTAGACAATATTTACAAAAAGTGCAATCATAAAAGTTTCAAACATAAGCAACACGAAGAAAAGTAATATAAACTAAATCAAAACATAAAGCAACACGAAGGAAACTAACATAAAAACAAAACATGAAAAAACATGAAAACCTCAGAACAAATGAACCACTACTTTGAACCTTTCCTGAGATTTTCTAACTATCGGTAAACTAACTATCATTCTCTTAATTTATCAATGCTTTAAATTCTGTAGAGATAGGTCATATAAACCTGTAATCAGCACGGAATATACTTGCAAAAATAAGTAAAATTGTGATAAATACTCCAGTTTTAAATTTCAAACATTATTCCTCATCTACGAAGTTCTGAATATAGCTTACAAGAATAGTGAAAACAAAGAAGAAGTAAAAGGTGGCTCGATCGTCTGCAAACAAGTGACATTTCAGCTTATTATTTCATGAGATCCATACCCATAGGACATATTCTGTGATTCTTTACTACTGAAGTGACGTTTTATTCTACCAAATTTCAAACTCAGTCTTCTCTTCTGCCACCACTTTTCCCAGATGACTCAATGATTTCCCAGTGCAAACCAGAAGCACCGAACCAAAAAAAAGCAGTGCGCCCCTCTATATGCCTCTGAATATTTCAAAATTCTCAAACTTTTAACAAGCTGTTAGTCGAAAAAAAGTTCCGTTTCCAACACATTTCGGGCCAACAAATTTCCGTTTCGGACAAATTTCTGTTTCGAACAAACTTCCGTCGAACAAATTTCCATTTCGAACAAAATTCCATCGAACAAATTTCCGATTCGAACAAACTTCCGTCGAACAAAATTTCAGCTTCGAACAAAATTCCGTAGAACAATTTACACAAAACCCACTTCTACAACAATTGATGTTTTTACTTTTAGACTGAGGGCGGGGGTGGCTCAGTCGGTAGCGCGCCAGGCTCGTAATCTGTAGTTCCCAGGTTCGAGTCCCAGCTGGATCAGCGTTGAGATTTATCTCCGCAAAATTCCCCGCCCTGCCCACGGTCAGTAGGGGACACCGATGGGCTTGGAAAGGCCGCCGTCCGTCGAATGGGACGTTAAGCCGTGGCCCCGTGTGCGGGAGAGCCATACCCTGTGCACGTTAAAGAACACGCTGGATGGCCTTGACGAGAGGCTACCATCTGTCTCTCAACAGTGGGTCCCTCCCCCAACCTTCTCTGAGCCTTCGGGGTCCATGTGACCTGGCCATTTAGCCCATGGTGTGCAAAAAAAGTGCCGCTCAGAGGTAAAACAACCCAACTTTTAGACTGAAGAGATGACTTCTCCAATGTTTCGAATTTTTTTTGTACTTTTCCTTGTCCGGTAGCAGTGTGCTGACACAGTACCTTCCGGCCTTTTTGTATAATAATAATAACAACAAGAAAGGAAACATCCATGTCGTATTCGGGTCTCATTGAGCAGTTGACAATTACTCTAGCCCCTTTGCTACCGTTTGTTACCTTTGCAAACGTTTGTAAATTTACTGAAAGTCCGTAAAATAATAAAATGGGACGTATCCATAAAGTCAGTACTGAAAGTGAAATTATTTATAAGTTTTTAGAAAATAAAACAAAGAAATATCCATGACTTCAAAGAAACTGCAGAAACAAATTTGTAATCGATGATGTCTCATGATGCTGTATGTCCTGAGCATTATGGTAGAGAAGGTACTCAGGCCCAGATACAGAGGGAGCCAAATGGCCATTGGACCCAAGTTTCAGCCCACGGGATCCCCAAATTACATGTCATTGTCGTATTATATGTCAATAAATAATATGTAAATTGTTTTTATTTCATAATGTAAAATTTATTTTACTATATGATAGAGAATCTGATTTTTAAAGAATCTATTATATATATTAATATATTTTTATGGCTTTCGGAATGGGGTGGTGGCCCCCATATTTGAGACTGCCGCAGGCCCCATCTGATCTCTCTCAGGCTCTTAAGGTATTGGTATTTTAAAATAAATTAAGTCAAGTTCAGCCGAGAAAGAGATTGTTGTTCACTCTACAAGACTATGCAGAACTAAACTTTATTTACAGTACTAAAAATGTTCTATGCCAATGGTTCTCAGCGTTTCCGGCACCAGGACCACCTACATAGTCTCATTCTTTCTGCGGACTCCCTACGAAGTCCTAATATTTTTCTGCTATCCACTTATGAAGTTTCGATTTCTGCGAAATCCCTTCGAAATTCCCTTTTTTTTTTACGAACTCCCTTCGCAGTCTTCATTTCTTTTCTGAAGAACTCCCTATGACGTACGAAATCCCTATTTTTTCCACTTAGGCTCCCCTGTGAAGTCCCCTTTTTTATGCGGACTCTCTATTAAGCCAATTTTTTCTGCAGACTCCCTTCGAAGTCCCCCGTTTTTTCCTACTGAGGATCCCTTACAAAGTTCTCATTTTCTTCTACGGACACTTTACGAAGTCCCCACTCTTTTCCGGGCTCCCTATGAAGTTATTCTTTCTGCGGATTATCTTTTCATCATTACTTGATACGTTTTATTTAAAATATAAATCCTCGCAAAGGGGATTCCTTAAAAGTCTCAAGAATGGATTATATCTCTATCTGCTGTTCATTTATTGTCTATTTTGTAATTTGAATCTAACATTTGAGTTGATTTTTTGATAGCAGAATTAACAGTTATCTTAAAAGATATTAAAATCTGATATCAATATATATATATCTAAAGGTTATAAAATCTTTAAACAAAAACGTAGAAAAATAGACAAAGAAATTTAAAGCAAAAATAACCATAAAAGAAATCGAAGCTCAGACTGGTTGCGTTAAGAATTAGTATTAAGCAACATGCAGTACGAAACGGTTAACACGAATAACAAGGGAACAGTGTAAAATTTCGTGTTTTCAGAGTTTTGACTTTATAGTATATTGATGACCCCTAAAGCTATTCGTAGCTTACGCCGTATTTCGAGAGTGATGATGATCAAGACAAATATTGAATGAGACCTCTCTTTATATTTAATAGGGAAGAAAGTATTTCCTTACACAAATGATGGAAACAAACAAACAACCTATAAACACATAGACATGCTTACCAATTTGTAGTCAGGTGCGTTAACCACTAGACCAAGTATGGGCCAATTACGAACAAAAGCTCTGGTGATAATGATTAAAATACTGGGATCTGAACCCTTCCAGTCCTCAATATGAAGTTATTTCCGATCAAGGTTAACAAGGTCAACAATCTCAAAGAAGCCCAAGAAAGTACCGTCATAATCAGCAGACAAAATTATTAACCTGTTGCCTCAGGTAACTTTTCCAATAAAAGACATTTACAGCTATTGTTAGCAAGAAGTTAGCTAATTAGCATGAAATTTGTAGCTTTTAAAATTTACTCGTATTTTCACCAAAACAAACTTTAGTTTCAAGTTAACCGATATTTCGTCTGATCTGTTTTCGTATTAAGTGTTTACGATTATATATATAGTATCTCTTGTGCAAATAATTTCAGAAATCAGAAATGAATCCTAACGACCCAAATTATCCACTTTCTTCTCTTTATGTCGGTGATCTTCATGCCGACGTTACCGAGGCAATGTTGTTTGAGAAATATTGACTTTCTGGTCTATTCTTTCAGTAAGAGTGTGCAGGGACATCATAACTCGGCGTTCTCTAAAATGTGCATATTTAAATGACTTGTTAACGTGCAACAATTGAAGGGTGATCATTATATCACGAGATTCGTGAGATACGTCATGTACTGTGGACGTGTGTCATGAGTTGGGTTGTTTTATCACTGAGCGGCACTTTTTGTACAAAATGGGCTAAATGACCAGGTCACAAAGACCCGGAGGGCTCAAAGAAAGATGGGGAAGCAGACACATTGGCAGTTAAGAGACAGATTGGTAGCCTCCCATCAAGGCCATCCAGCGTGTTCTTTAACGTGCACGGGTATGGCTCTCCTGCACACGTGCCCAAGGCTTTATGTCCCATCCAATGGACAGCAGCCATTCCAAGCCCATTGATGTTTCCCACTACTCGAGGGCGGAGCTGGGAGTTTTACGGAGATAAACCTCAACTGGTTCAGCTGGAACTCGAACCTGGAAACTACAAATTACGAAGTACGTGATGTTGAAAATAGAACAGAGTTAAGTGTCAATAGAGCTTTAGAGAAAAAATGGAGTTTTGAGCGACTTGTGTTGTAGTGTACGGGTTTCGGCTAAGATTGTCGTTGTTTGGTTATTACTAGCTTTTATGTGAAAGGATCACCTTTGGTCCTTTTAGGGAATATTATTCCCAATTCACATATTATCTAGATAGTAAGAAAAAGGTTTTGGTAAGAGTTGGTTCTAATAGCTTTGTAATCCAACTTTCTCGCGTTATATTCTTTTGGCATTCGACAATAGATAATAATAGTAATTAGTCATTAATTAGTTCATTTGCATATCAGGTGATAAATACTTCCGACTTTACTTATTTCTTGTAAATTAATTGCTTTATTTATTAAATAAGTTCATTTATTATCTGTTTGGTTATTTCGAATTCATGAACAGTGTTGTAAAATAAAAAGAGCTAAAAATCTGTAACAATACGTTAACTTTGAACGTCAGTTGATGCTGAAAGAGACTTCGACGCATTAAACATTCATCATGTAAAAGAACGACCATCGTATTATGTGGTCTCAAAGGGACCCATCTTTGTCAAAGTCTGGTGTTTATAACGTATTCATTAATGATTTGGACAAGAGTATTGATAACAAAGCAATGTAAGACACATTTACAGCTTTTGAGAACATCTTGTCATGCAAGGTGGCAAATAGATGAAGAAAGTAGTTCCAAAGGATATGGTTTTATACAGGGTGAAACCGAAGAAGCAGTTAATACTGTTATTGTAAAAATAAGTTGAATGTTGCTAAATGGGAAGAAAGTGTATGTACTAAAATTTATTCCTCATAAAGAGCTTGAAAAGATGATTGGTAGATAGGCTAATGAAAAGTTGCTTGATAGAAAGGTTCGTGAAAAGGTGCTTGGTGGAGGGCACGTGAAAAGTTGCTTGGTAGAAAGTTTCGTGAAAAGATACTTGGGAAAAAGGCTCATGAAAAGGTGCTTGGTGGAAAGACTCGTGAAAAGTTGCTTGTAGAAGGCTCGTGGGAGCTGCTTGGTGGAAAGGCTTGCAAAAAGGTACTTGTGTAAAATGCTAGGTAGAAAAGTTCGTGAAAGGGGGCTTGGTGGAAGGCTCGTAGAAGATGCTTGATGGAAAGGTCGTGAAAAGGGTGCTTAATCGAAGGCTCGTAGAGGATGCTTGGTAGACTGGCTCGTGAAAAGGGTCTTGGTGGAAAGGCTGATGAAAAGATGCTTGATAGAAAGGTTGATGAAAGGGTCTTAATGAAATGCTCGTGAAAAGGTACTTGAATGGTGAAAAGACTCGTGAAAATATGCTCGGTGTAAAGACTCATGGATAGGTGTTAGGTGGAATGCTCATGAAAAGATGCTGGATGAAAAGACTCGTGAAAACATGCTTGGTGGAAAGGCTCATGGAAAGGTGCTTGGTGGAAAGCTCGTGAAAAGATCTTGGTGGAAAGGCTTGTCGTTTCATGAAAGTTCATATGAAGAACATTGTTGAAATTAGTCGTGGCAGAAGCTATCAACAACAAATCGCACCCGGCATATGCGCTCCGTCTCTATTCACAAGCTATTCCCTTATCATCTGGTGTTCCGAAGCTAGGGATCCACTGCGCCTGCATTGAGATTTTTTCCGCTAACCACGTTATTCTCTCTGGAAGAGGGAGAACATTGATGGGTTCAGAAAGGCTGTACTCTATCAGGTGGAACATTAAGCCGTGGTCCTTAGTGTGTATAAGATTATAACACCTTGTGCGAATTAAAAACTACGCTGAATGGCTTGCAGATATTTCCATTTCTTTCCTAACGATTGTCTAATAGATCTCCTTTTCGAACCTAGTTTGAAAATTTAACTCCTTGTTACCAGTCCACTTAGCTCATTTTGTATAAAAAGTGCCTGTCACAGGCAAAATAACCCAACTTTAATCGTGTTCGTAGATTATTTTACTTTTTATCGTGTTAGCATCCTGTTATTCAGCAAATATCGAGATTTCAATAGTAACGTAATGGAAGAAAAATTTAAACATTCCCATGGAGATTCAATGGAGAGTCAAATTCGAAGATCCGTAATGCTATAATAAGCATTTTACAGGAAAATAGAACTAGATAAATTTAAATCTCACTCAAATCTCTCTAAATCTCGATTTTCAACAATATTCGTAGGGTATTTAAAGACCCATGGAAGCTCGAATACTTAACAGCATCAAAGTCAGTCCTAAGAAACTTATGCAAAACTGTCAATTATTGAAAGAATTAATTGCGGAAAATTCCAGAACATACACTCATGTTATTAAATAATTCTAAATAATACTTTTTAAAAGGTTTCAATTAACTTCTGAGGTAAATTCTTATGACTGACATTGGTGTAGTTTAATATTCAAACTTGCATAACTCTCTAAGTACTGAACGGATATTGTTCGAAATCGAGATTTAGAAAGATCTGAATGGTATTTTAATTTCTGTCGTGCTGTTTTCTTGTTAAATGCTTAATCTAGAAATTTCCAGTCTTCGAATTTGACTCTCTAACATGGAAATGTTTCCATTTTTCTGTCCATTACCTGTGGTATTGGATCGTAGGCAATAAAAATCGCCCAATTTGTAAACAACTGTGGCCAAGTGTGCATGGAAGCAAGTGAGACTGCAATTTGAAAAACTGACTTTTTTGACGGCAATCCACCGATATTCTCATAGATTGCTTATGAATGGTATTTGTGACACAACATTAACAACTCTTTTTGTAATAGTGGTAAAACATGTGCATACTTTAGATGACTACTTAAGAGCAATGGTTATCAAACTTTTCCGGGTTTAACGCATTCTTTTCCCAAGTCATTTCTTCATCAAGTATGACCACTTCATGGAAATTAGATATTTTTCCAGTATAAAACTAGTCGAAAAAATATTTACTGTATATAAAAATTACGAGTCTTTTGATCCATAAATTTTAATGTTTTTTTTTCTGTCGAAATGAAACATCTTTAACTATGTTAATCTAAAAAAGTATTGGATATTCTATTTATTTCCATACGCACATAAAAAAGCTCAAGAAAACACCTATTTAGAACCACTGCTCTAGAAAAAGTCGTTAAACCGCTGCTTTGGAATGTTTTCGAGATCACTGCATTTTTTTGAAAATCCAAAACTGTTGCACGCACACACACACAAAGAAAAAAATTTCACGAGTAGCTCTTTTTTAAAAATCAGTAAAGAATGAATGAAAATTAAATCATCAAATGAATATTCCCCCAGAGATAAAATTGGATTCTCTGGACACTCATTTAGACAAGTTTTTAAATTGTTCATTTCTTCCTTTCGGTTATATTTTATATTTAATACTTTCTTTGTTGTTTTTTAATCTCTTTATATTTTATTTAATCCTTTTTTGTTGTTTTTTTAATCCTTTTTTTGTTGTTTTTTTTTCTTTTTTTTTATAATATATCTATAATATCAATATTTCTTGAAAATGTTATAAGTAGTTTATAGCATGTTGGTTTGGGTGATTTATCTGAAGGTTCTAATATAGATTTGAGATTTATATTATGTTTTTTTTTAGGTTTTGGAAATAATTATTTCTTTCTTTAGTGTAATTAATACAGTAAAATATGATATGGTTGATTGTATGTGGAATGTTACATTTTATACAATATGGAGAAATTATTTTATTCGTTTTAAATAATGTAGATCCTGTTAATGCCAAGTTGGCTTTCATCCTTAGTATTATACTAATCTCTTTTTTTTCTGTAGTCCATAATTGTTAAATTTATTTATTTTAGGTGATATAATATATCTGTGTGTTTATTTGCATGAGTGGGATACTAATTTTGCAGTTCTATTTTTAAATTTTTTATTGGAATTTTTGTGTAAAACTAAGTGAAATGGAGTATTCATGGATTGGTTTAAGTTCTTTGCATTTTTAGATAATGTGTCAGCAATATCATTATATTTTAAATTTGAATTAGAGGGTATCCATTGAAGGTATGTTATGTTGTTTTGTTGTATGTGATTAAAGATAAGTGTGTAAATGTCATTGATGAAAATGTTAAAATTATTTTTAAGGATTATTCTGTAGAATTTCTAAAGAAGTTTTCCTATCTGTTAGAATAACAATTTTTTTCTGTGAAATTTCCAGTGCCCAATTGACTGCTAATATAATTGCTGTTAATTCTGCTAAAAACATTGGAAAGGGAGAGTTAAACTTAAATTGATATTTGAAATTATTTGTTGGGCAATAAAAAGCTCCATATGTTATAGTTTTTTCAGCGTTAAGAGAACCATCAGTGTATATTTGTATATGATTTGAATATTCTTTTCTATATGTAGTTCTGATAAAACTTTGAGGATTGATTTATCTAATAATTTTTAGAGTGTATTCCTTGTATTTTATTGTTAATTATTGGTAGTGTTGAAAGCCAAATTGGGAAGTTGGTTAAATGATTTCCACTGTTTTTTTTATTTATTAGATCTATTGCTTTATTTTTCTCATGGAAGTTATTTTTTATTTTATTAATTATTGGATGACTATTGTTTCTAAATATTATTCTAAAAGTTAAGTTTGAGAGTAAATATTTTTTATTGTAGGTATTGAAGTTTCTGCGTAAAAATTCATGTTATTTGTATTTTGTAGTAGGCTTAGACAATATTTTAAAATTTTGGTTTGAATGATTTCTAGATTTTTTTATTTTTGTTTTTGATAAATTGTTTAGTAATTCTATACCGTATATACATTTAGGTAAATATTTAATTCTTTTGGTTAATATGATCAGCTATTATTTTAAAATCAATTTTTTTTTATTTTATATACATCTTAGGGTCTGTAAATGGCAGCTAGGCATAAACTGGAAGGAGAGACCAACACATGACTGGCAGACCGGCCAGGTCTAGCACTTAATGTCCGACACCGCCTTCTCGTGGTGCAGGCCGTTATTACCTTTCAAAAGAGATATTCTATTTTTGAAGGGAACGGAAGGGGAGGGCTGCCAGAACAGTGTGGCATACTGACTGATCTGGTCATCTATGGCCACTTTGTTCTTGTTTTCTGCCCTGGTCAGGAGTGGTCAATTTCACAGGGTACAGGTGCTGACTATTTATACCTACTAGACTGGATGGTTTACGGCTTTGAGCTTGATTATGGATCCTGGACTTGCTGCACTTGTGGGCCTCTGTTGAGGGAGAATGTGCCGCTGTTTTCTGTTTGCTTGTGGGGTGCCAGCCGTAAGTGAACAGAGGAATGGGATACCTTATACCACCTGGTGAATAATCCTGATCAGAAGCCATCGGAGGTTAGTTGGGCATCGTTTAGCTAGTTGGGCATCGTCAAACCTAAATTGGAATAATGTGTCTCAGGCAGGTCATATTGCTTTTGAAAAGATGGTGCCTGAAGTTCCTACCAGCATCGGTGGCTTCAGCCTTTAGCAGTGGGAGAACCACAACCCTCACTTAGCTAGTTGGGCATCGCTAATCTTAAACTGGAATAATGTGCATCAGGCAGGTCTTACGGTTCTTAAAAAGGTTCACGTGAAAAGGTAGTGCCTGAAGTTCCTACTAGCATGGGTGACTTCAGAATATAGTTGTGGGGAAACAAGTCTTTGTCCCATGACTGCGATCAGGGGGCTGTTTAATATTGTTATCCCTACCTCTCTCAATAAACCTAGTTTCTTTAAAAATCCTATTAATCATTTTCTCTCTGCAGGAACGTGGAACGTGAGGACGTTACATAGAGATTATTCTCTAGATGTCGTCACGCAGGAATTGCAGTGTTATAATCTAGAAATTCTAGGCTTGCAAGAGACCAGATGGACTAGTAAAGGTGAGATACTTAAAAATAACTTTAAAGTTTTCATTTTAAGGAGGAAGGATGGAAAGCATCTCCAAGGTGAAGATTTGCTTCTCAGAAGACATGCCAGTGATCCTCTTCTAGGATATGACTACATTAACGAAAGATTTCTTACAGCAAAATTTAAAACAAAAATTAAAGGCTTGAATGCAACCCTATTGATACGCCCCAACAGAGGACTCTGATGAGAACGAAAAAGAAAAATTATAAGAAAAGATAAGAGAGAAAAAGATAAGAGAGAGGTAGGGCATTTTACAGACAGCTACAGGATATTTTGATTTTTGTGAAGAAAGGAGATATTTCTCTTGTGCTAGGTGACTTCAATGCTGGAATTGGTATTGACTCTGACCTTTGGGAAGGAGTTTTAGGTCCCTTTGGCATTGATAGTTCCAGTGACAATAGGAAAGTCTCCTAAAGTAAATAAACGTATTGGTTTGCGAATAACTAGCACATACTACAAACACCGGGACATTTATAAATACACATGGGTTTCACCTGATAGGTTGTACGGGAATATGATAGATTATATTTTAATTAACAGTAAATGGGCTACTTCGGTTAGGAATACCAGATCATACAGGGGAGCTGAAATTGACTCTGACCATTTCCTGGTCAAAGGTGTTTTGCAGCTGAAGCTTAAGAAATGTTGTGCTAAGGTTAAGAAAATTATCTTTAACACTGGAGGTCTGAAAGATCCAGTTGTAGCGAAAGCATACCATGGTAGGTTACTTAGTCATTATGACAATTGTGGTTACTGCTGAAGTACTTACTGCTGAAGTTGAGACCAACAGTAATTTTCTTGAAACCAACAGTACTCTTTTGGATAAAAGGGAACAGAGTAATCAAAATTATTTGAGTGATAAGGCGCTATAGAGCTTATTTCTGAAAGAAGGAAGTGCAGGATTAACATGAATCAACACCCTACTAGTTCTAATAGACGTCATTATAACGCGCTTAACAAACGTGTAAAGGATCAGTTAACAACTGATAAGAATATTTGATATGATAGCTTGGCTGATAAAGCACAGGAAACAGTTAGACAGCACAACGGTAGAGGATTGTACCAGATTGTTAACGTTTTGTGTGGGAAGAAACAGACAGGTACACAGGACTGAGGGATAAACAGGGTTAGGTGGTTGAAAGTGAGGATTCTGTGATGACTGTGGGGTGAGCATTTCTGAGATGTTCTAAATAATCTGATTATATCTACTCCCATGTTTTGTAATGAGGATAGATGCATTACTGGCCTTAATGATAGCCCTATATCACATTCGAAAGTCGTATTGGCTATCTCTATATTAAAACTGCATAAATATTCTGGTGTGGATGAAATCACCACTGAAATGCTTAGAGCTGGGAACACTTGTGTTGTCACATGACTGACTGAAATTTGAATATCTTTTATGATAAAGGTGTTGTTCGTAAGGGTTTTACTAGAACTATTATTAACACTATTTTTAAAAAAAGGTAATCGTAGTTCTTGAGAAAATTATAGGAAAATTAGTTTCATTTCTGTTGCAGGAAAATTTCTTTGCATGACAATACTTAATAGAATTAAGAATTTGGATGATGGACAACTGTGCGATGAACAGTGTGGATTCAGAAGTGGTAGGGGATGTATTGATAAAATATTTTTACTAGGCAGATTTTTGAGAAATGCTTAGAGTTTCAGAAACCTGCGGTTACTAGCTTTATAGATTTCAAAAAGAATTTTGACTCTGACAAAATTTGTGGTTGATCGTTAGATCATATGTAATACCTAACAAGATAGTTAGTGCAATGAAAGCTCTCCATAATAACGCTTAGTCGTCTGTGAGAGTTAATAAGGCTTGTAGTGATTGAATGTGAATATTCTCGACGCCACTGTTTCACAGACAAGGGAAATATCACTCTTACTTCGATCCAATATTTTAGAGGAAAAATTGTCTTAAGCCGGGTGGGATTCGAACCCACGACCTCCTGATAACTTGTCTAGTGATCTGGATCATTGAAGTAACAACGATTGGTTTAGCATTGCTAGTGGATTTAGACAAGGGTGCATTTTATCCCTTTTTCTCTTTCGTTTGGTTACTGATTTTGTTTTGCAAAATTCTTTGCATAACAAAATCATATTTTGGATTTAAATGGTCTAGAGTTTTCAAAATTTCTTATTTAGATTATGTAGATAATTCGGCCCTGTTGGCTAATGATGCTCATGAGATGAATTCGTTCATTGGCTGTTGATGAGACTGGTAATAGAAGCATGTTTGATGATAAACAGAGAAAAAACTAAAGTTGTGAAAATTGGTCAGGCAGATGGTGCTTCAGTTGCTTTGAATGGCTGCACTCTTGAGCAAGTGTCTCAGTTTAATTATCTTGGGAGCTATGCAATAGATACTGGTGATGTGCGGCATGAGATAAATAGAAGAATAGTGGTTGGCGCTGTGACCTTTAGAATCTATCGAGAGTATGGAAAACTAGGCGTAAGCACTTAAAGGCTAAAATTACACTGTATAATAATGACCAGAAGAGCGGGAGAGGATAAGAGAGTTGGAATAGCCCATTCATATATACGCTGCTGGCCATTAAAAGTGCAACACCAGGAAGAAATCATCAGATTGTCCTGAAATATGCAAGTGGGTAGCCCATGGGAGAACATGTAAATGATTCAAAGCGCAGCTCATACGCACATCATGTATTATAGTAACGCTCCCTGGAAGCGGTATAAGAGGAGATTAAAAAGAGCCAATGTAAAGTACTGGAATTGTGTTTGCTCGCAGTACTTGTGCACTAAAGGATCAAGTATGCCCCATCGAAGAACACGGCATCCATATGACCAGGTTTCCGACTTTGAGCAAGGGAGAATTGTAGGATTACGGGAAGGCAGATTATCATACTGAGACATTGGTGCTCGCGTTAGACGGAATGCTGCCACAGTGGTGAGAAAATGCGTCAGTGGGTAGAAGAGGAACAAACTCACCGACGTAAGGAATCTCAACAGCCCTGTCACACAAACGAACGAGAGACAGATATCTCGTGCACATGGCTTTGAATCACACATCCACATCAAACACCTTAGCCAATATCAAACACCACAGCCACATCAAACACCTTAGCGAATAGTTAGGGTGTGTTGCACATCAACCAGTGTCCGCATGTACGGTTCGACGTCGTCTGCTGAATCGGGCATCTTTGCTAGTCAGCCATGGCTTCTGCTACTATTGACTCTACAACACAGGCGTATGCGACTGCAATAGTGCCACGAACGTCATGCATAGATGTGCGAATGGATCGCATCGTGTTTTCAGACGAATTCCGCTTCAGTAAGCAGCACCATGATGGATGAATCCGTATCTGGCAAAGACAGGCTCAGTGAGACATGCATGATGCAGCGCCATACAGGTCCAGCCCCTGGTGTTATGGTATGGGTGCCATTGGACTCCACTCACGCACGTGCCTGGTACACATTGCCAGTACTTTGAACAGCCGGCGTTACATCACTGTGGTGTGGAGCCTGAGTCGTATCTTATCTTCAGGGGCTTTCTGGTTCCATTTACCAACAGGATAATGCCCGACCACATGTGAAATGCATCGTCCAAAAATTCCTGGATATCCACCATGCAACACTTGTGCCTTGGCCTGCGCGTTCACCGAATCTATCCCCAATTGAACATGTCTGGTCCATGATCTCATGACGACTAGAACACCAGACACCAGCAGATGCTACAACAGATGAACTTTGGTTACGTATCAAAACTGCATGGACTGATATTTCCAAAACACACATCCGACGTCTCATCTTCTCAATGACGGACCATGTAGCAGCGGTTATTGCCGCTCATGGTGGCTACACAAGATACTGATTTCTTTGTATTCCACAAGTCTAACCGAATTTGCATTTGCAATCATTTGATCCTTGTAACATAAGCTATGTATTCAATAAATATGGCTTTGATATATCTTGTCTTTCCTGGTGTTGCACTTTTAATAACCAGCAGTGAAGTTTGATTCTTTCTAAGGTTTTACATGGTAACGAAACATGGACTCTTTGTAAGCAGGATAACAAGAAACTTGATGCCTTTGACTCTAGATGCTTGCGAGCATCTTGGGAATTAGATGGGTGGACATCATCAACCTCCTTTGAGCAGCATTTTGTGCAGAGAGAGATTGCGTTGGTTTGGCCAGGTTGCCCGTATGCACAACTGCAGATTGGAAAACAAAATTATGAACAATGTGCCTAAAGACGTCAAGAAAGGGGGGAGATCTAGGATGTGATGGACAGACAATGCCAACAGAACCTTGCTGGAATTGGCCTACAGTGGCCAAATACAGCAGCTGTAGCTCAGAACAGACATGTCTGGAGAGGAAATGTACACAGTATGGTAGAACCGCCATAACCCGTAGCTGTAGGAGGACTTAAGATATCTAAGATGACTGATGGATATCTGTTTGATTTCTGGATATCTTTTCGATATTATGGTCGTGTGTGGTATGGCTCTCCCACACAAAGCCATGATTTTACGTCTCATCCGACTTATGGAGACTTTTCCAAGCCCATCTGTATCCTCTTTTTCATCGAGGGCAAGATGTGGAGTTTAGGTTCAAATAAATCTCAATTGTGGCTTAAGTGGGACTAGAACTGGGACTTGCAGATTAGGAGTCTGGAGGGCTACCATCTGAGAAAACCCTTCTTCCACAGAGGTTGGGAACCACTGCATTAGACTATTACACAAGTTTTCCAAAATATACTAATCATTTTAAGGAGAAACGGCATTTGAATACAGTGCGACTTTCTAGCACATTGTCAAGGTTTGTGAATGATGAACCTCCCACCAGGTGCTCGACATATTTTCGCCATTTGCTTAGAGTGTAAACCGACTTCATTTACTTAAACTAGCTTCATTTCTAAAAGCTAGTGTAGAAAAAATTCTGTTCAATGCCGAACTTCTTGCTTATTTATTTAACGAAAAATCGTTGATTAAAGAACGGATTAGTCTAAAAGCTTTCTTATTATATTCAGTTCTTTTTATAAACGAAGTGCCTTCTACTCCACATGAGTTTAAAGAGTCCTCTACTTCTATAAAGCTGGTATGAAAGGAAAAAATAAAGGGGAGGGGGCAGGAAGAGGCTCCCAGCAGAATTCGTAGTCTCCGAAGATGCTGAGAATAAATATGAACCACATTAAAGGCATCCTCTGGAAACATTTATATGTAGATTAACCGACTTTGTTGGCTCTTAATTTCATCCCACACACTCCACCTCTCCTTGTAGAGAAGAAACACTTTGCTTCACTGATTTCCAAAGGGAATAATGAAGAGTGGGGAGTTTTTTCAGGTGCTTAGTCATGTAATATATTTTTTGTATATTAAAAACTGTGACTAAAATTTAAAAATATTTTTCTTTCAGATTTTTGGTCAGCATATTATGTTACTTTTTGATTTTGGTTTTCCTCCAACCCATTTTTCTAGTTTTAACTTATCACTTACGCTAGATGTCAGAGGTTCGAGCATAAAACTTTAAGAGTCATAAACTTATATTTATCGAGTCATAAACCGAGTGAGAATAATTAGGATATTAACGGCATTTTTTTCAAGTTGTATAAGTAGACTGAAGGGGAAAACTGCTATTAAGATAAATTAACTTAAATAATCTGTGAATTAAAAAAAAAAGCAGTTCTGTATCTTCCATAATCGCAAAGCATGAACCTTATGCGGTATTCGAGATGGGCAGGGATTGGACCAAGATGGTAAATAACTAGTACAAGAGTTTCAGCTACCGTAATTGATGTCACGATTTCTGGAACGATTTAGTGACTTACAAAAAGGTATCGATATTTAGACTGATTTAGCGACTTCCGAAAAGGTTGCGATTCATAGAATGATTTAGTGACTTCCAAAAATGTCGCGATTTGTAGAAAGATTTAATAATTTACAAAAAGGCATCGAGTCGTAGAAAGATTTACTGACTTGTAAAAAAGTAGGATTTTGTTAAAAAAATTATTGACTTCCTAAATGGTCGGGATTTGTAGAAAGATTTAGTGACTTTCAAAAAGGTAACAATTACTAGAAAGATATCGTGACGTTCCAAAACATCGCGATTCGTAGAAAGACTTAATGGCTTCCAAAAACGTCGTGATTTGCAGAAAGAATTAATGAATTTCAAAATGGCCGCGATTCGTATAAAATTTAGTAACTTTCAAAAAGGTCGCGATTCGTAGAAATGTTTAATGACTTTCAAAACTAGATAGTGATTCCTAGAAATATTTAGTGACTTTCAAAGAGGTAGCATTTCTTAGAGATTTAGTGACCTCCTAAACGGTAGAGATTAGTAGAGAGATTTAATGACTTCCAATAGCGTCGAGATTCGTAGAGATTTAATGATTTTTCAAAAGCGTCGAGATTCGTAGAGAGATTTAATTACTTTCAAAAGCGTCGAGATTCGTAAAGGAGGATTAGTGACTTCCAAAAAGGTCGCAATTCGTAGAAAGAATTACGGACTTCCAAAAAGAGCAATTCGCAGAGATTTAATGATTTCCCAAAAAGTCGTGATTTCAGAGAGAGGATGACTTCCAAAAACGTCGCAGTTTGTAGAGAGAATTACTGACTTCCACAAAAAGTAGTGATTCGTGAAAATGTCCAGTGATTTTCAATATGGTCGCAATTCCTAGAAAGTTCTAGCGACTTCCAAAAAGGTTGCGATTCGTAGAAAGATTTAATGACTTCCAAAAGAGCATATTGCTTATAGAAATATTTAGATACGCCAATAGAAGTCGCAACTCAGAAAAAGATTCAGCTACCCCAAAGAAGTTTCATCCCCTGGAAATGTTTCAACAAGACCCGAAAGAAGTCAACTCATAGAACATTCTAGTGATCCTCAAAGAGGTCTCAACCAATAGTAATATTTTAGCGACCTATAAAGAGATTGCAATAAAAAAAAAGGCTTCGGCAGTAGGTTGAAAAACCACCGGAGTTTTACCTGACTCAGATACGTTTTAAGCACTAGTAGGTTGAATAAAGATGTGCAAATATCCATCCCATACAATTTTTTATTTCTCATGATCTTACAATGGCAAGTGTAATCGACAAAAAATATTGTATCCCAGATTCTTAACATCGATACTCTAACATTCATTTCCCTTCAGGAAAGCTATGTAAATGCACGGGTCATTTAAGAGATAAAACGGAGTACCTTTACTCCTTTTTTAATAGTGTTGCAGCGTTGAATCATTTGAAAACAGCGTGCTCCACTAGAAAATAAAAGTGAAAGAAAGAACTTTAAAAATTTTCGTTTCACAATGCAAAAACGAAATTGAACTTCCAACAGGCACAAAAAAAGGTGCTTGTAGAAGAACTTAACACGCTTCGCTGTACAGATTTTCCAGCCCTGAAGCACGTTATGTTGTCCTATTCACGACAAATTTAAATACCAAAAGAAGAAGGATCGAAATACGTGCGTTAAGAAAAGCAACGGATATGGCTGACATCTTTATTTTTGCTCCGGGATATGCAGGAGTGAATATTGCGCGTGGTGCCATTTCGCAAACACATTCCTCCACCTCCATTGTGGTTGTTGAAGGGAGAGGGAGGGGGGGTGGAAGCCTAACCAATTACTGCGGCTTTGCCGGCCTTTTCGCCTTCCTGTGTCTCACCGTCAATCATTGTAATGTGACTTGTGATTTCGGTCTTCCAACAATGAATGCACCGCTGGGGAGAAGGAACTACATGCACGCGCACCTGACAACAGTGTGATGACAGAGGATGCGGCAATGTCGGGTGATGATGGCGTAATGATGAGCGAATACACAAAGGGAAGCATGAAATGGAGCGGGAATATTGCTTTACCTATCTTTACGAGTCCCCACGACATCTTTGTTATTTTTTGGCAATTGCAGATAAAATTCTCCGAAGAGAAGGAAAATAAAAAAAAAATTGATTTTTCAATTGAAACTCGGATCATTAGTTATTATGCTATTATTCCTAAGGTAAATTTTAAATATTTCTTTAATAATAGATGTCATCTAATGAAAAGCCTTAATGCTATTATGGTTGCTGTGAAAGGGAATCAGATTGGATAGTTTAAACACAATAAGAATTGGCTTATTCATTAGCTAGGTCATTAGTGTTGGTTTTCCTTACATCTGAACGGCACTCTTTTGCACACAAAGGGCTAAATGGCCAGGTCACAATGGTCCAAGGGCTCAGAGAAAGTTGGGGAAATGGGGTCCACTGGATAGTTGTTAGAAGGCAGATCATAGTCTCCCGTCAAGGCCATCCAGCATGTTCTTTAACATGTACAGGGTATGGTTGTTCCGCACACGGAGACATGGCTTTACGTCCCATCCGACGGACGATTGCTTTTCCAAGCCCATCGGTGTCCCCTACTGATCGAACGAGGATGTTTGCATAGATAAATGTCAATCTGAACCCGACAGGACTCGAATCTGAAAACTGCAGATTACGAATCTGGCTCACTACCAGTGAGTCACGCTTACCCCCGCCCATTCAGGGAGTGTAGATCGTATAATCATATTCGATGTACCGGGTAATAATTTTACCCCTAACCATCTCCATCATAAAGAAATGCCTATTTGGCATGAGTAAGAACAATATAAATATAAGTAAACTACCCTTAGCTGGGCCCCTAAGGGCAAACATTAGAAAAGCTAAAAATAGCAATAAAATTGTATAAGAAACCTAAAACGGGTAGGTCTCCTCAGAGAACGCTACCGTTTTAGGCCTCTTGTTCAAAACAGTTCAAAACAGTATGATCGTAAAGAATCAGAGAAGAAATAATCTCATTGGATTATTGCTTACAGCTTCAAAAAATCTTTTTGAGGTGCGTTTTATATGTGTGTATATATATATATGGTCGATGCCCAGGTCTTTATGAAGTTGTTTGTTAGTGACCAAGGGGGCATGGACCGTAGATCTCAAAATCTTGTTCTGTAAGACCCGAATCTTACGAATATTGGTGGGTGTAGCATTCGCCCATATGGGTGAAGCATAGAGAAACACGTCTGATGATCATATCAGGGAGTGTCCGTCGAGAATTTATATATATATTAATTATTTTATTTTTTTTTTTGGGGGGGGGGGGGTGGATGCTAGAGTGTCTGAGAATGAAACTTGAGTATGATTTCCCAATTACTTAAATATTCCACTGGACAGTGGGGGCCATTTAATCCTTCCGACGGAAAGGTTAAAATGATATTCTATAATACGAAAAATACACTGGTTTCAATAAATTAAGGAAAATTAAGAAAAATTATAAACAAAAACTATATGAATGATTTTAATGAAATTTGACGAAAATATGAATTAGAATACTAGTTTCAGAATGGCATAAAATTTTACACTAGAGTTATTTTTCGTCAAAAAATGCACTTACAAGAACTTGTCCAAAAATGAGGTGTGAGAATGCCATGGGCAAAGTTCTTTAATAAGGTTTGTGGTCAACTCTTACAGCAATGCAGACACGATAGCGATGTTCCATGCTGTTTATGATGTGAATCAGCTCAGTAGGGAGTAACGACCATTGTTCCTTTAAAGCAGTAATAAGCTCCCTCTTTGTTTCAGGTGGCGGATTCAGGGCACAACACTTCTCCCTAGAGTTTGCCACACATACGCAATCGGATTTAGGTCGGAAGATCGAGCTGACCACTGCATGCGCATAATGGTCTTCTCTTGAAGGTATTGTTCCACTAGTCGAGCTCTGTGTGGACGAGCGTTATCGTCTTGTAAGATGAATATTTCACTTTTTGCACCAACGTAAGGACGTACATAAGGCTCCAAAATGTCATCTCTATACCTTTGAGCTTTGACATTCCTACTTGTCAACATATAGAGATCTGTGTGCCTCCACCTAAGGAAATGGCACTCCAAAAACACACTCTACCTCCACCGTAATTGTTTCTTTGACGGATGCTATTGTGATGATAGCGGGTACCTCGTTCTCTCCATATCAAACAACGTCCGGAATCTGTGAAGAGTACGGACCTCCATTGCTCTTCTGTCTAATGCGTGTATGCCCAATTCATCTGCTCTCTCCTGTGACGTGACGTGAGGGGGTGTACAACGTACTGGCCTTCTAGCGTACAGACCTCCCTCATGAAGCCTTCTACGCACAGTAGAAGCTGATTTAACTCTCCCAGTTCCTGATCCAAGAGCGGATCGTAGCTGAGAGGAGTATACGTCCTGTTCTTTCGTGCTGTTAATCGCAGATATCGGTCTTATACAGCGGTCGTAAATCTAGCCCTTCCTCGGCTAAACCTCTGAGATGAGGAATCCTTGCTAAGAAATTGATTCCGCAGTCAATGGACCACAGAAGGAATTACATTCAGCCATCGTGCCAGGTCTGACTGACTTTGGAGAAGCGGAAGTTTTGGACCGAGGAAGGACCGACTGACTGATTTTTTTTTGTAGGAATGACCTCGAGATCTCATTCGGCAAATGATGTCTCGAAATCATTTCTACAAAATGGCTATTTCTAATTTCTTTACTCACATTTACAACACAAAATAACGATCCACTCCAAAACACCCGTTCTTATGCCGCTATCCGATTACGCAAATTGACGTAACCTAAATTAATTTGCATACGATATGCTCACTCGGCATTACTGGTTACATGAGCAAGTTTGTTGAGAATGCACAATTTGTTGTCGAATTATCGCGATTTTTCTCATTTTTCCTTAATTTATGGAAACCAATGTAGTTCTTTTCTAAATCAATTGGATAATTTTTTAAATATAATTTGGATTTCAGAGTAGGCAGTTTTAGATTTCGTATAAGACGAGCTGATTTTCGAGGGTTGGGCGGATCCTCTGGGTACGTCTTTTCTCATCACCTTCTGAACATTGGCGTCTGTCTATGCTGACTGACTGACATATTTATGCATGAATAAGAGCAAAAGTGCATTTCATACTTGTTGGTTTTTCCTCTGTGCAGCACTTATTTTACACACAATGGGTTAAATGGTCACGTCACAAGAACCCCAAAGGATAAAAAAGGGAGTATTATCCACTGGACAGCTGTTTAGGAGACAGGTGCGAGTATTGCATCAAGGCCATCCGGCGTATTCCTTAAGGTGCACATGGTCTAGCTCTCCTGTATATGGAGACAAGGCTTAACATCCCATCTGACGGACGGTGACTTTTAGAAGCCCATCGGGTTGGGTTGGGTTGTTTTACCACTGAGCAGCACTTTTTTGCAGACCATGGGCTAAATGGTCAGGTCACAAGGATCCCGAAGGCTCAGAGAAATTTCGGGGAGTGACCATATTGGAACAGTATGAATTAATAAAGGTGTCGTCTTGGACAGCTGTTGGGAGACAGATGGTAGCCTCTTGTCAAGGCCATCCAGCGTGTTCTCTAACATGCACAGGGTATGGCTCTCCCTTATACGGGGCCACGGCTTAACGTCCTACCCGATGAACTGCGTCTTTCCAAACCCATCGGTGTTCCCTACTGCACAATGACAGGGCGGAGAGTTCTGCGGAGATAAATCCCAACACTGACTCAGTCTGGACTCGAGCCTGGGAACTATAGATTACGAGCCTGACGAACTACCGACTGAGCCACACCCGACCAAGAAGCCCATTAGTGTCTTCTTTCTGACAGAGAGGAGAAAGGGGTTAAATATCAGAGATAAATCTCAACTCTAACTCAGATGGGACTCGAACCTGGGAGCTACAGATTGTGAGCCTGGCTCGCTATTAAATATTGCCAGGCCTGGGTAAACCTTTTAGCTGAAGGGCAACAGAAAACTGAAATAGGATGGATGGCAATCAAATTATTATACACTGAAGAGCCAAAACATTGTTGGTCCTCCACGTGCCGCAAAAACAGCTCTTACCCGGCGAGACATGAATGCCTACAAGATTTCTAAAGATGTCTTGTGGTATCTGGTAGCAACAAGTTACCAGCAGATCCTTAAACTCTTGTAAGTTATCTGGTTGAGCTGCCACAGATCGAATATACTGTTCCAACACAAACCACAGATGCTCGATTGGATTGATGTCTCTGGAATTTGGTAGCTAGGGCAATACCTGGAAGTCTTCCTCATGTTCCGCGAACAATTCTCGAACAATCCGAGCAGTGTGGCATGGCGCATTATCCTGCTGAAAGAAGGCATTACTAGAGGAATATACCTTTGCCATGAAAGGATGTACTTGGTCTGCAATGTTGTTTAGGTAGGTGGTAGGTGTCATAGTTTCCTGCACACGAAAGACTGGACCAGTGTTTCACAGCAGAACATTGTCCAAATTTACTCTACCGGCTTGTTTCACCCTTTTTAAATTTACACTTCTTCTACCGGCTGGTTTATGTCCCACAGTGCCTCCTGGTGACAACACTTCCCCAGGTAAACGACGCACACGTACCCGGCCATCCACATGGTGCAACAGGAAACGAGATTCATCGCACCAGACGACTTTCTTCCAATCATTCAAGGTTCAGTTTCGATGCTCGCGTGTCCATTGTAGGCGCTTTCACCGGTGAACCGAGATTAGCATGGGCACTCGATGCGGCCTACGGCTATGAAACCCCATTTTCAACAGAGTTCGATGTACTGTGTATTGCGACACATTATTCCGTCACTAGCATTCAAATTACGGGCGAGTTGCATCACAGTATCCCTTTTGTTGGCTCGTACCATACGGGATAGCCTTCGCTCACCTCTAGTGTCAATGAACAGCGGTCGTCCCACACCTTGCCAGAGGCTCGCAGTTTTTCCCTCCTCAGACCACTTTTTGAAGGTACTAACCACGGCTGACCGTGAGCATCCCACAAACCTTGCCGTTTCGGAAATGCTCTGACCCAGTCGTCTGGCCATTACAATTTGGCCTTTGTCAAACTCACTTAAGTCCGCTGCCTTTCCCATCTGAAGAACAAGAATAACACTGTTTAACAAAGCTCAGTATCAGGTGTTATTTATACCGTTTCATCACCTTCATATGCGTCGTCGTTTACCTGCAGTTGTTTCGATTTGCATAAAGACGCGCTTGTCATAATGTTTTGGTTTTGTGGTGTATAATCTATAACATATGTATATAAAAAAAAACCTAAAGTGAAACATACACAATATTATTTTATTAAACTTAATTATTTTTAACGAAAATTCGCTTTGTAGAAGTAGGACTTCTACTCTATACGTTCTTTTTCTCTTTTACAAATTTAAATTATTTGCCATTAGTAACTTGTAAGTAGTAGAAAAAGACGTGACAGGACGTAGTTTACCCAAGCCTGTACTAGGCCAATCCTAACCTTTTTTGATAGTACTATGATTGGTAATTATTACTGTGTTTTGTTCTTTTTTGGCAAATCCTTTCCCTGGATGGGGGCGGTAGGGGGTCTCAGTCGATTGCGAGTCGGGCTCGTAATCTGCAGTTCTCGGGTTCGAATCTCAGCTGGACCAGCATTGAGATTTATCTCCGTAAAACTCCCGCCTCTATCTACCCTCGGTCAAGAAGGAACACCGATGGATTTGTAAAGGCGCCTTCCGTCGAATGAGACGTAGATCCGTGTTCCGTGTGTGGGAGAACCATACTCTGCGCACGTTAAAGAAGACGTTGGATGGGTCACTTGAGGGAGACTATAATCTGTCTCCTAGCGGGATCCCCTTTCTCCCAACGTTCTCTAGTAGCCTTCGGGGTCCTTGTGACTGGCCATTTAGCCCATTATGTACAAAAAAGCGCCTCTCAGTTGGGTTGTAAAACAACCCAACTGAGAGGTGCTTTCGCCGGATGACTACAAAAAACATAAAACTAGAATATTTCAATGATTATTGATAGTCGAAAAAAGCATTTTATGAAACGTAACGAATTCATGTTCATTTTTCATTTAACGTTTGAAAGCTTTAATTGTTTAATCAACGCAGGACCTTTAGCAGTTCCTGAATTAAGAATTAAGTTTTGTCGCTTGAATATGAATCGAAATTAAATATTCCCTCTCAAGCGTTGGCTACGGTTAAAGATCAAATAATTTCACCGAACATGTTTTTTTTTAGTCAACAGAGAAAGTTTGCTCATCAGACATCTAAAGACTTAGATGAAGCTTAGGAGTAAAAAAAATCAACTGAAAAACTGTCATCACAAGATGACAGTGTTTTCGAAGAAGTTATTCTGTGGAATTGCTGATTACCGTCTCCAGGGCTGAGAGAGAAAGAAGACGGGCTTGACCACTGATGGAAATGCAACAGTTCAGCTGTCTCGTGCAGAGCGATTTTAATGAATTTACGTTCTGTGTTTCGGAGGAAAAATGTTCTCGGCACCAGAAAGTGGTGGGGGGGGGGAATAGTCCTTTCAGTGCAAACAAATTGCTCACCGAACTGCAGACTAGTCACAGCGTAAATCTTATTTGAATGATGGAGAGCAAATTTAATCTTGCATAGAGCGTTCGCTCTCTAGCAATCTTAGGCCGCGGGAAAGCACTTGCAGCACGTTTTTCACTCTAAGTAAATTTAGGAACAAGGGTAATGTTTTGGAGTGGGATTCAGTCTTAAGATATATTTTATAATTCCCATATTTCGAACGGTCTAAGCTTAAATCTCCATTCTTCGTCTCTGTAATCTAATGATAATCTGTATGAACATAGTCTACGTATCTCAAAAAGTTTTTAACCTGGAAAGAAGAAATGTCACCTGTTGCAAGGTGATCTTTTTTTTTTAAGGAATGGCATGATATTTCGAGTTTGTTTTGCGCTTCTCTCTTCTTAATTACCAAGAAGTGTTCATCTAAGAGGTAGTAGAAAACAATATCAGCTCTAAAGGTATTCAAAAATTTGCGTGGCGTTAAGATAACACTCTCTTGGAAAATTAAAAAAAAATGTCTACTCTCTAGGCGAAGCCACAGCAGAGCTTGAAATTTAATTACATCCCAAGGGTTATTTTTAGAGGAATTTACGGTAGACACGAGAGAATACATAACGCAGAGTTCTGAGAGAGGAAGAACTAGATTGACTTCAAAGCGATGAAATGAATTATTTAAAAATAATTTTTTTTAATACGTATTTTTCAGATGCAGATTCCGATTTGTAACAATTTATTCCATTCTCTAATGGCGATCTTTTGCATCAATTGATATTTTTAACATGAAATTATAAGCAAACGACTTGAAAAATAAAAATATTTGAGATATTTAGAACAGAGTGGCATATAATTTCAAGTCTCGTAGAGAACTACTAAAAAAAATATAACGCTTGTCTTCAGGGAGCCATTTTTCACGGAAGTCTGACAGCAAGACTGTCAGTTTAATTTGCCTTAAAGGGGAATTGTTACAGTTTCAAAATCATAATATGAAGACAGCACAGACATCCATGAATTCTCTAGGATTTCTAACCTGATCTCTTTACCAGGAAGATAAATACGGTAATTTATGGTGGTCTCGTTATCTTCAGTTTCCAGGTTAATCGAGTTCTACCCGGGCTCGATTAATTCGTTAATCGAGTTCTGCCCGGGTTCGATTAATTCGTTTATCGAGTTCTAATGGGTTCGATTATTGCGTTAATCGATTTCAAACTAAGCTCGATTATTCTGTTAATCGAGTTCTAACTGGGCCAAGATTCAGAATTTTCCCCGTCAACCCGTTCCAGTCTTTGGTGAGAAAGGGGACACCGCTGAACTTGGAAAAGCCTCCGTCCATCGGATTGGACGTTAAAACGTGACCCCGTATGCAGAATAGCCATACCCTATTACTAGTAACATTATATACTAGTAAACATTAGTAGTACATTAGTAACATTTTAATTCACAACATTATATAGTACATTAGTAATATTTTAATTCGCAACACTTCATAGTAACAGCTTTTTGGACACTATCATGTTGTAGGTCCAATGTAGGTGAGTATTCAAAAAAATTGTTACTGTGAAACTATCGAAACGATTAATACATTTTCTATATTTCCTTCAAAAAATATTTCCTCTAAATATTTATAGTATTTATTGCAAACACGTAGATGGACATTGGCAATTTTCAGCTATAATTTCAAATTTGTGATATAGAGTAAATATTTTTTAGAAACGTTTTTTAACTTTGTAACTATCTTACCATAGCAGAGGCTTTGTTCGGATACCTAACTGATGGATATTAAGTCAGAAGGAAGACACCAACGGGCTTGGAAAGTCCGCCGTCCATTGTTAGGACGTTTCGCCGTGTGCAGGAGAGATATATCCTGTGCACGTTAAAGAACACAGTGGATGGCCTTGATGGGAGCTGCCATTTGTCTTCTAACAGCTATACCAGTGGGACCCCTCCCCCAACCTTCTTTGAGCCTTCGGAGTCCTTGTGACCTGGCCATTTAGCCCATTTTATGCAAAAAGGAGCCACTCAGAGGTAAAACAACCCAATTCAACCTGTGTACTTTAAAGAACACGTTGGGCTCTTTAACGGAAAGTTCCTAACAGCTGTCCAGCTGACCATCGTCCATTAGCCACTGTGCGCACAAAGTGCCCCCCCCCCCCCCAATCAGCCAAACCCCAATCCTAACAAAATTGAGAAAATTTTTCGACGATTTGTCGAAATATATTTTGAGATGTACGCATGTAATTGATTCCTGCTTAACTTTAGACCAATATCTACTAATTACAGTCAACGATTATGTAAAAGCAGTGCAAAACACTTTTGTCTGTACATTGTATTAATGCTCGACAATACAAAGCTCTCTCTGATGCAAAGCGAACATTTAATTTACAATCATTTCACCAAACAGAACAAAAACTCACCTTATGATTCCAGCAGATGCTGTATTTAAACTATTTGAATGCCACGGAATATCGATTAAAAAAATTGTCCCTTAAACTCCGAACAGGCAGTGGTCGAAATTCGAAATCACTGTCCTGTGTGTCAGCGATGCTCAAAGCACTGACAAATGATGCGGAGAAAGTTAATTCCGGACTGTACTCCGGCAGCATGAACTGATTGTTCCTCATGTTATCTCATTCACAGAGGGTCGTTGAACTACAGTCGATTTTACTCTTCATTTATGTCAATCGTACATTCCCCGGGAATTCATTGATTCTGCAGAAAGAGGTTTACGGATGCGCTGCATAACATTAAGGAGATTCTCGCTCTTGAGCAAAGGAGGATAAAGTGGTTTGACATATTGAACTAATGGAGGAGCATGCGGTTTAAGGAAATTGCATAGAAACTAAATGAGACATTGTGAATATTCAAAACCGTTTGTTATACAACGCTTAAAGGCTTTTGGGTGAAATTGGAATCACTGGAGCGTTTAGAATTGGTAAATTCTGGAGTTTCAACCTTACGTTTCCTACAGTTCTGTGGAGCAATGATCTATTGCGGTAATCTGCAGTATCCAGGTTCGAGTCCCACCTGGGAAAGCATTGAGATTTATCTTGGTAAGACTCCTCGCCCTAACCACAGTTAGTAGAGGACAACAATGGGCTTGGAAAACCCGCAATCCATCAAATAGAACGTTAAGCCGTGGCCCGTGTATGGGAGAGCCATACCTGCTGCACATTAAAGAAAACTGGATAGCCTTGACTGGAGACTTACATCTGTCTCCCAACAGCTGTCTAGTGGGAACCCTTCCCCTGAGCCTTCGGGGTCCTTGTGACCAGGCCATTTAGCCATTGTGGGCAGAAAAGCGCCGCTCAGAGGTAACACAACCCAATCCAAATGATAAACTCTGTAAGCTCCAATAAAAGACACATGTGCCAAAAGGGCATATATAAATGATTACATAAACATGCATTTCATCAATCGTGACTTCTTCAGACAGTATACTATTTTGACGGGGCTGGGATGGCTCAGTCGGTAGCGCACCAAGCTCGTAATCTGCAGTTCCCAGGTTCGTGTCCCGCTTGGGCCAGCGTTGAGATTTATCTACAGAAAACTCCCCGTCCTACCCTCGGTCAGTAAGGGATACCGATGGACTTGGAAAGGCGACCGTCCATCGAATGGAACTTGAAGCCGTGGTCCCATATGAGGGAGAGCCATAGTCCTGCACCCGTTAAGGAACACGCTGGATAGCCTTGATCACAGACTTACGTCTGTCTCCTAATAGCTGCCACTGGAACCATTTCTCCAACCTTCTCTGAGCCCTTGGGTTTCTTATGACCTAGTAATTTACCCCATTTTGTGCAAACAAAGCGCACTTCAGAGGTTGGGTTGGGTTGTTTTACCTCTGAGCGGCACTTTTTTTTGCACACAATGTGCTAAATGGCCAAGTCACATGGACCCCGAAGGCTCAGAGAAGGTTGGGGGAGGGGACCCACTGGAACAGCTGTTGGAAGACAGATGGTAGCCTCCCGTCAAGGCCATCCAGCGTGTTCTTTAACGTGCACAGGGTATGGCTCTCCCGCACACGGGGCCACGGCTTAACGTCCCATCCGACGGACGGCGGCTTTTCCAAGAGCATCGGTGTCCCCTACTGACCGTGGGCAGGACGGGGGGGGGGGGTTGCGGAGATAAATCTCAACGCTGACCCAGCTGGGACTCGAACCTGGGAACTACAGATTACGAGCCTGACGCGCTACCGACTGAGCCACCCCAGCCCCACACTTCAGAGGTAAAACAACCCAACCTTACAGTTCTGTACGATAGTAAGTTTCTATAAACTCGAATTGAGATAAGCCGAAGCAATGTATTTGTGGACTCGAAACTCATATGCTTCAGTTTCTTAAAAATCCCTGTTCCTTCTGTGATCATAGGTTGTATTTGAGGTTTCAAGCACTAATATGTATTGATTTGTTCTTTCCACAATACAAAATTCAAAATGAAAAAAAAAATACGCATATACTTCATCACTACAAAAAAGTTTTCTGAAAAAAAAAAACTATCTCTAATCAAACTATAATAAAGCTGAAAGTATCATTAATAGATTCTCTAATCTTGATTGTAACCCACTTAGTGGTGACTTCTTTTTGAGTGGCATTACGGATGAATTTGACCTGGGAATCGTCTACTTCCGAATCGATAAAATGCAACTATACTCCATTTCATTTAAAGAATGGAACGGCCAAATCTGAAGATCGTAGAAGGCAACAGCCAATTAAAAGATGCCACAACAGCATGAGCTCTATTACAAGAACAACTTACAGATGCAGGCCCTGATCTAGAAAAAAATCGAAAGGGGGGAGGGGGGAAAGAAATGCAATCGAGCCTCAAAAAAGGTAAAGTGTAGGGGGGGAGAGCAACAGACTGGATTTTAAATGCAATGTATTTCCCCTCCGTTATACAGGTATTTAAAACAATACTTGAAAAATGCAAAAAATATAAATAATTTAATTTTTGCCTCTATTACATTATTTGCATTCTGAAAGGGGGAGGGACATAGACCCTTGCACCCCCCCCTTGATACGGTCCTGCGCATAAACAGTACTCCGACACAGGTTGGGTTGTTTTACCTCCGAGCGGCACTTTTTTTGCACACCATGGGCTAAATGGCCAGGTCACATGGACCCCGAAGGCTCAGAAAAGGTTGGGGGAGGGGACCCACTGGAATAGCTGTTAAGAGACAGATGGTAGCCTCCCGTCAAGGCCATCCAGTGTGTTCTTTAACGTGCACAGGGTATGGCTCTCCCGCACACGGGGCCACGGCTTAACGTCCCATCCGACGGACGGCGGCCTTTCCAAGCCCATCGGTGTCCCCTACTGACCGTGGGCAGGGCGGGGAATTTTTGCGGAGATAAATCTCAACGCTGACCCAGGTGGGACTCGAACCTGGGAACTATAGATTACGAGCCTGGCGCGCTACCGACTGAGCCACCCCCGCCCACTCCGACACAGCAAATATTAAACGTTTAATGCAAAGCCAATAAGCAAGTTTTCTAATGCAAATTATTATTACATATAATTTGTTGGAGAAGCAATTGAAAATGCTGTTTCCATTTTCGAAATATTAAATATTATAAAAGTACACAAGGAAGCATAATTTATTTTACATCATTCACGATGTAAAACACTTCTTGTAGAAGTTCCCTAAAGAGCTGAGAATTGCTACATTTTCAGTCGTCTCATCTTGATTTTCAGTGGTTTTTGCAATTAAGTTCAATAAACCACGATTGGTCAAGAACCTCTTTGAAGGGTTTGCCTCTCAGCTCTTTATGCGAAACGAAGTCCTGAAGAACACATACCGTACGTACCTGGCGAATATGGGATATCATTTTCAAAGAAAGTCAAGTTTTTGTTTTCCAACTTTCGCATCATTTTAACAGTGGTAATTCGAGCTAATAGACGATTGTGAAAAATGTATTTGGCAATATTTTATTAGTACTAAAATATACAAAATTAATGTTTCATTTATCTCTTGTTATTCCTTTTATGATAAAATTAAAATGTTAATACTATTTGGTAAGAAAGGTATTAGAACTGTATTTCGCATAAAGAATGGAGTGGTATCATCTGAGACACCGATGGGCTTGGAAAGGCCGCCGTCCGTCGGATGGGACGTTAAGTGGAGGCCGTGTGCGGTAGAGTGGCCCGTGTGCGGGAGAGCCATACCCTGTGCACGTTAAAGAACACGCTGGATGGCCTCGACGGGAGGCTATCATCTGTCTCCCAACAGCTGTTCCAGTGGGCCCCCTCTCCCAACCTTCTCTGAGCCTTCGGGATCCATGTGACCTGGCCATTTAGCCCATGGTGTGCAAAAAAGTGACGCTCAGAGGTAAAACAACCCAACCCAACGGTATCATCTGAAGATAAAAGAGAGCAATCAACTAGCGAAAAGTGGCCACACCCACACTAGTTCTACCAAGAACTCGCAGATGTGATACTCCGCCCCAGAAAATAGTTTCACGTTTCATGAAAGATATACTTTTCTACCGTAAATGATTTTTATGTATCATTTATGGATCAGCCATGCAATACGACTCTTCCATGGAAATGGAATTGAAATTGCAAATAAAGAGCAATTGAAAATGTTGCTTTTAATTTCGAAATATTTTAATGTACACAATGAAGCATATTTTCTAAAATACTTGGGCATAAGCTCACTAACGAGTAGAATGATCGAAACATTTCTAGGTGTCTCCTTTTGCTTTACATTGACTTCGTGATTAAGAGCATTAAGCTATGACTAGATAAGAAGTACTTTGAGGAAGGCTTGCCGCTCCATTCTTTAAGTGAAATAGGGTATAGTAGAAACTGAAAGCTCATGGGTGACGTCATTATAAACACAAAGAGCCATTCATTTATGGATGAAGAATCAAGGATAATACGAAAAAGATCATTAAAGGATAATACGAAAAGAAAAAAACTAAAAGCCGCATGATGCTTATTTTTTGTCTCGTTCTGAAAAAAAAATTTAAAAAAATGAAATAAATACCCCTCAAGCAGCTGCTTGCTACAGAGGTTTGACAAGAGCCAGCCGGTTTATATGCCATTGTAGAAGATCTGAGAGGATGGCAGGACCTGAGCTGAAAAACGACACATACATCCATGCCTTATCCGGGACTCGAACCCAGGTCTAGTAGATTAGTAGCCAAGCGTGCTAACCACTAGGCCACGGGACAGCTGAAAAAAAATAATTGATGCTTATTTTTTGTCTCGTTCTGCCAAAAAAAGAGATAATAATTTCGCTTTGTCGTCTCTCTGCCTGTACGTCTGTAGACATCGATTTTTTGTTTATAAAATTAAAAATTATTTACTTTTTGTTGGATAAATATCGTCGAAATATTACGATTTGCACTTTCTGACTCTCCCCAAAGCTATAATTGCGCCCTCTAACGGTGGAAAAGTTGTAAAATTTAACATTTTAAGCTAATTTACAAACGATGTATTTATGCCAGAAATTTTAATTTTTCGCTGTAGAATGTGAAGGTTAGGAAGTTTTCATTGGCAACAATGAGTTGATCTCTTACCTCAAGAGTGGGTAGAGGAAGAGAAAGCTTTTTGCGTTTTATCAGATAATTGTTTGTTTTTACAGATTGAAATTGAAAATTCTTTTTACTTTGGATACGTATTGAAATCTTAAGATTTACAGTTTTCAAATATACCAAAAGCTATAATTACGCCCTCTAACATAGAAAAAAATTCTAAAATAAAGTAACGAATATTGCAAATGATGTAATTATGTTAGAAATTTGAAATTTTGGTGATGGAATGTCAGTGTCATGACGTTCCCGCCACACCTTAAACCCAGGGAGGGAGGGGGGGAACACAACTTTTTTTTCTTTTATGAGATAATTGGAAAAGTCTCTTTAAGGTGAATTGGAACTATGAAATATTAGAAATCGCATTTTCAAATACTTAGGAAGTTTTAATTTATATCGGTAGAGATTATTGAATATGGAAACGGGGAAACTTTTATAGAAATATTAAAAATGATTTGTTTATGGTAGAAACTGCAATTTCGGTGGTAGAGTATCAAGAGATATTCCACTGACAGCGATAATATGCCCCTTACTCTCAAAGGGGTGTCAGAAAAACAACTTTGTAAATTTAAGAAATGAAAGACAAAAACTTTTTATGTTGGAAAATTCTAATAAAATACTGCTATTTGCATTTTCCCCACCATCCATTTGGTCGAATTAAAACTTTTAAGGAGTGAAAAAGTAGGTAGACAAAAAACTTAACTCTCTTTGAAATTGGGGGTGGCTCAGTCGGTAGTGCGCCAGGATCGTAATCTGTAGTTCCCAGGTTCGAATCCAAACTGGGTCAGCGTAGAGATCTATCTCTGCAAAATTCCCCGCCCTGCCCACTGTCAGTAGGGGATACTGATGGGCTTGGAAAGGCCGCCGTCCGTCGGATGGGACGTTAAGCCGTGGCTCCGTGTGCGGGAGAGCCATACCCTGTGCACGTTAAAGAACACGCTGCATGGCCTTGACGGGAGGCTACCATCTGTCTCCCAACAGCTGTTCCAATGGGTCCCCTCCCCAAACCTTCTCTGAGCCTTCGGGGTCCATGTGACCTGGCCATTTAGCCCATTGTGTGCAAAAAAGTACCGCTCAGAGGTAAAACAACCCATATGTGATTCCCATATGTGCCAGAGGCGATTCAAGTGAATTACTAAACATTGTTTAATAGATTAAAATCATTAAAGAAGAAGTATTTTATGTTTTTACTTATTTTTCTCACAGTTGCAAGAAATATTTGAAAAATATATTATTTTTGAGTCCAAAGTCGTCTGTTCTATTTTGTGATTTGAACTGGATCAACCCGACAAAGGCGAGCCCGAACTCATCTCTAGTACAGTCGCTCAAAAAAGTATCCGAACACTATGGTTGATTATAGAATTCAGAAAAAATATCTGGCAGCGATTTTTTTTAGAAATTAGTGATCTGGCAACCTTCGTGTCACGTGACTCGAAGGTTGCCAGATCACTAATTTCTAAAAAAATCTTTGCCAGGTATTTTTTATGAATTCTGTAATCAATCATAGTGTTCGGATACTTTTTTGAGCGCCTGTACCCACAGAGGCTTTTAACTCTACACCAAATCCACTACACCACTCCTCACGCGTTTAAAAAGAGAAAATAATTTCATTAGCAAAGCATAAAAATAGACAAGTATAAAAATAACAGATTATAATTCAATTGCTTCTAAAGAAAGAAACAATATCATATACAGGATTCAGCAAAACGATATTTCCCATTATCTTGGAACAGAAGTCAATACGAACTTTCCCAATCAGTACATAACATCAATAAATATGAAACGTAAACTAAGCTGATGTTACATCTCACCAGTCTGATAAGAAGTTTTTTCTCCTCTAGGTAAGGTAACCACTATTTCAAATTATGACATTTTTCAAATCTCTCGTCTCCTTATATTAAAGAGAAGTGCATCCTTTTATTCCAACATCAAGCTACAGAACTGAATCAAGGTTGCGACGCGTTGTTCGGTGAACATTTTTTCTCCTCCTCAAATTTCTCCTAGATCGCAAAGGATGCAAAATTAATTTCTACCTATTTCCATATTAAATTCCTTTTAAGTTTTTGAAAAAAAAAAGATTGAAATGTCTGAAAGAACTTAAAGAAATATATCGCTTTGGGGAAGTGTTATTCTCCTCACAGTTATTAGATCAGTGTTTTTCTTTCTATGGTATGGTGTGCTGATTTATGATAGCAATAAAAGATTCGAGGTTCCCTTTGTCAAAAAAATCATAAAGCAACAATGGAGTAAATCAAATCATTTGTTTGCTTAAGTTTACACAAATCGATAGAAGAATATATCAGTGATAGCAGAAATTGGATTATTGAAATAAAATGAAATAATTCTTTACACTTATAACTAGATGCCTGGAAGAAAATTTTCACTTACTTACTATTTTATTTCATTTTTTTGCCCTTTTCTGTGAAGACGTTTTCGAATTCGTCTTCTGTCGTGTTGCGCCGCAACTTTGATTCAATTCTGTAGCTTGACGTTGGAATAAATGGATGCACTTCTCTTTAATATAAGGAGACGAGAGATTTAAAAAATGTCGTAATTTGAAATAGCGGTTACTTTACATAGACGTGAAAAAACTTCTATCAGACTGGTGAGAAGTAGGTTGGGTTGTTTTACTTCTGAGCGGCACTTTTTTTGCACTCAATGGGCTAATTGGCCAGGTCACAAGGACCCCGAAGGACTCAGAGAAGGTTGGGACCCACTGGAACAGCTGTTGGGAGACAGATGGTAGCCTCCCGTCAAGGCCATCCAGCGTGTTCTTTAACGTGCACAGGATATGGCTCTCCCCGCACAAGGGGCCACAGCTTAATGTCCCATCCGACGGACGACGGCCTTTCCAAGCCCATCGGTGTCCCCTACTGACCGTGGGCAGGGCGAGGAATTTTGCGGAGATAAATCTCAACGCTGACCCAGCTCGGACTCGATCCTGGGAACTACAGATTACGAGCCTGGCGCGCTACCGACTGAGCCACCCCTGGTGGGATGTAACATCAGCTTAGTTTATGTTTCATATTTATTGATGTTTCGTAGAGTTTTAAAACCCCACGAAAAAAGAAAAGAACTAGTCTATATAATTTCTAATATTCGCAAATGAACGACAACGACGATGTGAAACTCCAAATACATTGAAAAGCAAATTGCTGAAAATTCCTTCTGAAGATGGCGAAAATTTTAAGACGTTCACTAAACAAAATTTATCTTCATAGATATCTAGTTATAAATGTAAATTATGCAATGAAGATGTTTAAGAATGGGTCGGTACGCTTATGCTGTTTTTTTCTCACGGCACATTTTCTTCCACACAGTGGACTAAATGGTTAGGTCACAAGGATCCAACTGCTAAGAAAAGGTTGAGAAAAGGGATCCTTTTCTCAACCTTTTCTAACACCTAACTCTCTCCTAACCAACTCTCTCCTAACACCTAGCGGGGGCGGGAGCGGGGGTGGCTCAGTCGGTAGCGCGCCAGGCTCGTAATCTGTAGTTCCCAGGTTCGAGTCCCAGCTGGGTCAGCGTTGAGATTTATCTCCGCAAAACTCCCCGCCCTGCCCACGGTCAGTAGGGGACACCGATGGGTTTGGAAAGGCCCCGTCCGTCGGATGGGACGTTAAGCCGTGGCCCCGTGTGTGGGAGAGCCATACCCTGTGCACGTTAAAGAACACGCCTTGACGGAGGAACACGCCTTGACGCCTTGATGGATGGCCTTGACGGGAGGCTACCATCTGCCTCCCAACAGCTCTTCCAGTGGGTCCCTTCCCCCAACCTTCTCTGAGCCTTCAGGGTCCATGTGACCTGGCCATTTAGCCCATGGTATGCAAAAAAGTGCCGCTCAGAGGTAAAACAACCCAACCCAACCCTAACACCTAGCCAAAGGGCTAGGTGTTAGGAGAGAGTTGGTATTCTCCTGTCAAGGCCATCCAGCTTGTTCTTTAACGTGCACAGGCTGTGACTTTCTTACACTTCTAACTTCATCAAAGAATAAATTGCTGAATTCCTTCTAAAGATGGCGAAAATTTTAAGACGTCACTAAACTAAATTTATCTTCAGTGATATTATATATAAGTGTAAATTATGCAAAGAAGATGTTAAGAATGACTGTGTGCGTTGTTCTACCTCTCAGCGCAACTGTTTCCCATCCAGTATCACATGCACAGTACTTGGAAATGGTGCAGCCCTCAAACGCTTGTCTAAAAATGGTGTGCCGGATAGAGATTTATGGTTACCCCGGATAGAGATTAAAAATGGTTACGCCGGATAGAGATTTATTTTTTAAATATTTTCGGATTAGTGGGACGCCATCCTATCGCGTCCCCCCCCCCCCATTTCCACCACTGATTGCACATGTTAATGAGAATATTTAAAGTATTAAAACAAATATTTTTTAAGCCGAACCTTTTCTAAATGACCATGTTAAAATATTTTGGCATGACATGAATTTCAGAAGCAGTTCTTCTGTAACAATATGGTTAAAAAATAGGGAAGACTCAATTAATTCTCATTTATTTGCAGTCCTGTTCTTATATATTTCATAACAGATTTTGTTCCGTAAGCTCCCGATGAGGTTAAGATCTGGAGACTGCCCAAGCAATTTCATCCGTTTAATAGTTCTATCTGCTAAACACTTCTGAACGATCTTCGCACAGTGGCAAAAAGCGTTACCGTCCTAAAAAAATCAATAGGCTCACCCCTCCCCCGAAAAAAATAGATCCATAGTTGTTGATAACAATTTCGTTTTCAGTACTTCTATGCTTTCACTGTTACATTTACAATATGTAGCCTTACAGCACCCTAGCAGGATATGCAGTCCTACACCATTATTTTGGTTGGATGTTTCACAGTAAATTTAAAACACCGATGGTTGAGACCGTGTTCTTAGGTAGAAGAACAATATACAGAGAGAAAATAATATTGGAGTTAGATTGAACAGATATGATTCGAATAGCAACACGACAGTACCGCAGATTCTGGAACATCTGGCATCCCTGTCTGAGACCAGGCCATTATTTACAAATTCTGCTCTATTAACTGGTTACAATTCAAGCACAGGCTATTATTTACAAATTCTGCTCTGCTAACTGGTTACATTTCAAGCACAGGCTATTATTTTCAAATTCTGCTCTGCTAACTGGTTACATTTCAAGCACAGACTATTATTGACAAATTCTGCTCTGCTAACTGGTTACAATTCAAGCACAGGCTATTATTTACAAATTCTGCTCTGCTAACTGGTCATAATTCAAGCACAGGCTATTATTTACAAATTCTGCTCTGCTAACTTGTTACATTTCAAGCACAGGCTACTATTTACAAAATCTGCTCTGCTAACTGGTCACAATTCAAGCACAGACTATTATTTACAAATTCCGCTCTGCTAACTGGTTACATTTCAAGCACAGGCTACTATTTACAAATTCTGCTCTGCTAACTGGTTACAATTCAAGCACAGGCTATTATTTACAAATTCTGCTCTCTAACTGGTTACAATTCAAGCACAGGCTACTATTTACAAATTCTGCTCTGCTAACTGGTTACAATTCAAGCACAGGCTACTATTTAGATATTCTGCTCTACTAATTGGCTACAATTCAAGCACAAGTTACTATTTAGAAATTCTGTTTTACTAACCAAAGTAAACAGGTTGGTTACCATTCAAACACATGCTACTATTTATCGACATATCTTTAATGTCGTTCTAATAAAGATACCAGTGAGCTGGTATTCATTATTTTTTGCTTAATGTTTCAATAATGCTTTAGAATTAACTCCAAGCTTATGACATCGTACATTGCATAAAACAAATTTTCTTGCTGAAAATGTAGAGCAAAATATCGACTACGTTTATTAAGAATTTTCACATGAGTTAAGGAAATAAACATTTTTATATCATGGAAGGGATGTGTATTTAAATATTCGGCCCGATTTTAACCTGACGTATTTATGTTCAGCTATTTGGATGAAAATTCATCAAGGAAAATCATTATTTTCGTAAGGTTTTAAACCCCAAGAAAAGAACTGAAGTCTGTACAACATTAAACTTATTTACTGTTCAGAAGGCTGCAGCTTTATAACTCACAGTAAATCGATGGAAGGCTATCTTCTTTACCACATTTTTTAGTCAACTGTTTACAGCAATCTGCGGAAGAACTGAAACAAGAATAAAAAAATTTGTTCATGAGCAACAAAAAACATCAACAGCATTCTAGTTCCTAGAAAAACACACTTGTCTGTGTATGTAGGGATTCTTCAAAACGATGAAGAAGAAACAGTGCAATCAATGCACAAGGTTTAACATTATCCGTAGAAAATAAAAATAAAGGCATATTGTAGAAAACAATTCTATTCAATTCCTCTTTATCAAAAACTGGCAAATTGTAGGTAATCTCATAGCAGACAAATGGACAGAAATCACAAAAATTAGGGGATATTTCATCGCTTCATATTCATTTTGAAATATCCCCTAATTTTTGTGAGCAGTATATGTTACAAGACTAAGATATACTGTTGAATAACATTAACACAGATTTAAAGATAATTGGTAATTGGTTTATGAAAAATAATTATAGTTACATAAATTAGAGTTGAATGTAAAAGAAACAAATATACATTATTTAAATTAAATAACTAAAATTTACCAATAGGTAAAGTGTTAGAGTTCTTAACACAATATTTTAAGTGGTCCGAATTCAATTGTATCCAAGTTTAAGAGAGAGTTCATTCTGTCCGTGTCTTTGATGTAAAAGAAAGAATTTAAGAGGGTTTGGAAAGGATGATTTCAGTCCAACTGAATTTACCAACAAGTGGTCTGAACGAATGGTAAAAAATAATGGGACGTTTAAATATTTGAATTCAACGAAAGAATCGAAACTTTTTCCATTATTTTTGAATTGATTGAATAGGATAAAAAGGAACAATATTAATGAATTGGATCAGTAGTAGTAGTCTTTTATTTCCATTCATATTATTTATGATACATTTAACTATTCAGAAAACGTTTTTGGAAATTCATAACACCATAAAAAATAACACCATAATAAAAGTTTAAAGACTAGCACGTGGATTAAGAGATTAATAATACAAAAATAAAGGGTGAAAAGCAACAGTTTATATTCTGATTCAGGTAAAGAATGAAAGTGCAAAATCTGAAGATCAAAGAAAGCAGCAACCAATGAAAAGATGCCACTCCCACGTGAGTTCTATAAACAACAACTCGCAGATGTAGTGCTCCGCCAGAGCAAATAGTTCCACGTCTTCTGCAAGAAATAAGCACTGTTCTTAATGTAAATTACTATCATGAATAGTTTATGCAAATGAATAATAAATATGCTGTTTTTTCATTAAAATATTATATGATTATGCGAATAGTGTTTCCTTTGTTGATGACACAACTTGGATATCTGAAGCAGAAAACTATGATATATTGTTAAATAACATTAACACAGATTTAAAGATTATTGGTGATTGGAATGTAAAAAAAAACAAATATATACATTATTTAACTTAATGAACCAAAATTTACCAAACTTCATAATTAAAATATACTCATAAATTTAAATTCAATTTCACAAATTAATTGTGATAATAGCAATTCTAATTGTGAAATTATCAATAAAACTGAAAGTTATAATTATTTGGTTAATCCGGCAATTTCAATTTAAAATGGAAAATGCGTATTTGAATCAAATTTTATATATAGATTTTATGTTTAAAACATTTTGTGGTACATCATTCCTTCGTGGTCTATATTTTTCGTGGGTACAATAGACTTTTACATACGATATTTATTGTTGGGGAAGTAATTATAAATATAATTTGCAACATGAGCCCAAAAATCTATTGACTGTAAATTTGTCGCAAAATGATTATTTCATTATACTTTCACTATATCGCAGTTATAAATTACAGTATTACCTTTGAGAAAATTATATATATATGTATATATATATATTAATTTTCTTACACAAAAATCAAAGTTTAATACCATTAAGAAAGTTGAATTTTAATCCCAGAAGAATAAGTTTGAAATTTCATATTGAGAAATTCAAAAGAGAAATCTTCCACAAAAAATTCTTTTTCATAGTACCAAATTTTTCAATCACATTAAGTATTAATATAAGACACGAGAAATGTTTAAGAACATTAAAAAAAACTGTTAAACGACTGTTTGTTAACAATTGACCAAGTTGACCCTATTGTCACAAATATTGAGGGATTAACCCACCGTGAATTTAAAAAAATTACCAAACTATAAATGAACTGATTTAATAACTAAAGCAATAAAGACTACATAAACCATAAACAATTTCTTAACTCTTTACACAAAACACCAATATGCTATATTTTCAGTATAAAGTGATCCTGATAATAACAACTACCAGACAAATTGTTCCACGAATCACATTTTTTAAAACTGATCTTTTTTACGAAAATCGAGCACAAGAAATATAATCACTGATACAGGTACATAGTTGTAATTTTTTAACTTACCTTTTCTTACCAGTTCATTAATTAGAACCAAAATAGTAATATAATTATTTATATTTTTAATACTCTGCGCTCACTATAAAAAAAATATTTCTTCTTAGACTAACGTACACAAAGTAAAAATGTATTTCTCTCTCTGTTTCACACTAATTCTTCCGAAAATAACAACACATTCATCTATCACAAGCAAGCTCAGAACACTATACTAGAATTCTCTTTTTTTTTTAAATTAACTTCTTGTTCGAGCAAGTAAATGACGTAAATTCACCCTCTGCGACACATCTTGCCGAGATAAATCTATATGCTGACCCAGGCAGGACTCGAATCTATGTACTGAAAATTACAAGTTTCGCACACTACTGACCCCCACCCCACAGTTTTGCTGAAAAAATGAATTTTTTCTGACGTACGGGATACGAAGCCACATCTATCCGGATTCATGCCAGAGTATTCTACTACTAAACTAACACCGGTTTTGTCATTCATCCACTGATGTGACTTATCAATCTACCCGTCTTTGTCGCTGCGGGCGTCATTTATGATCGGGAATGGGAACTTTACTTTCCAAAAGTTACACTGAGTAATATGTAAATATATATATTATAAGGAAGTCACTTCCGCTAAAAACATTATTAATGAATTAATAAATCAGTAGTAAATCCACACATTACCTGTTGCCTTTGAAGTCAATGAATCAATAAATAGTTTTGTAGAAAAAAATCAATTTTTGCCAACGTGCGAGGTTCGGAACCCGCACGTCGGAATTTTTTTTTTACACAAAATTATTTATTGATTTATTGACTTCAAAGTCAAGAGGTAACTCTTTGGATTTACTACTTATTGATTAACAATATGATATCCATTTTCTAGAATGACTTTGGCTACGCGGTTCGCTACTCATAATACATGAGTAATGCGCCAGGTCATGGAGCATTACTGACCAAACTAACCCCTCTCCTACATCGAACCTAGGTCCCCTTTGCGGCCACAATGGATGAAATAAATTGCTACCGTGATTGGTGAGAAACGATACTGCTAACGTAAACTTATGATCAATGAGTTCTGCCGATACAATATCTCACCTTTTCTCTAATTTGGACAGAAAGCGAAGAATCATAAATTTTTAGTGATGTAACATTATATATTTGGATATTTCAGACGAAAAATTGTAATATGGTATATATACTCCTCATGAAGCTGCCCACTACACAGTTCTGACAGGAGCCTATCTGTTTAATATACCAATAGAGAAGGTCTGTGAAGAAGGCAAGACAGTTATTTTCACATTCTGATACACTCAGATTGGTTATTATCAGACTGTCAGAAGATAGTACAAGAAATATCAATTTCTTATCCAGGATTCCGAATGACCTCAGCCACAGGTACTTTCATCTAATCGTATATATATATGTACGATTATGAGTGACTGACGGCTGACTGATGACTGACTGACAGGGCATCACGGTAACTCTAACTATGTTTCAGAAATGGTAGAGCTCTGGAAATATGCACCTTGGGGTAATTTGAATCGTAGATATCGAGAAAAACCGAAGTTCGATCTCCAATATGTTCATCAAAGTAAAACAGTGGTTATGTAGAGGTGAAACCTAAATCAGCGAATGCTAGAATTGTGAAAATTGGTGTCTATGTGAATGATTAAGTGTCATAGGCTGTAGATTTCGGAAATTTTATGAAAAGCTTCATCCGGATAGTCTTTCGAGGTCAAAGGTCAAATTTAGATCTACAAGTGCTAGAGAGCTGACAATTGGTACCTGGGAGTATTTTGAGTCGTAGATTTGAGAAATGTTTTGAAACTTTTGATGAAACGACAACAAAGACAACAAGATTTCTATTCAAGGTCAAAGGTCAAATATAGAACTGTTATAACCACCCCTGTGTATATTTAGGGCGGTACAAACACTTAGGCCGTGATGCGTTCACTTGCTGCCAAATCCAAGGCCAATTCCCGGACCCACAACCAAATTAACAGACATTTGTAATAATGAAAACTGAGATAATTTTACAGTTAGACAAAAACACAACATTTACTAACGAAATTTAGTTTTAGACATTTCACTCATATCTAGTTCCCACCTTTGGGACAAATTCAACAGTGTCTCTGGCGCGACCCTTTTCAGTCAAGGGAAACTTTATGCGTAGTGGTTATCAGTTCATTGAAAGTCCATGGTGAACGAGCTACTTGCTTGTGACTCTAATAGTCCTTAACAGTTATGAAGGTCCCACTGAGGACAACGTGACGGCAGTTCACAGAAACACATTCAGGTGGAAAAGCGAAACCAGATTCAATAAATGTCCCCCTACCTTATCAAGTCAGACATGTCTAGCGAAAGACATCGCTGGGCCACTGGCAAGCTGAAGGCACGGGCTGCGTAGCGCTCTCTCCGCAAATTCATTGTTCACACTTCGGGACTCTGCTCACTGGAGAGGATCATCGCTGTCGACCACACAGCCCGGACATGAAGAAGAGACTGAACTTTTGAAAATGTTTTTCTTGTCCTTTTCGCTGGCCCCTCGTGGAGGTTACCTTGCTGCATGGAGGACCCGGCGTGGACTATGCCCATTGGTTGGGCTGGCTGAGGTGCGAAACATGCACCCCAGCTGTTGTTTTGCTGTTTTCCACGCCGGTCATGTAGCTCCAGTCCTGATACATGAGGGGACCAACGGAACCATCATGAATGTTCTATGCCAGCAGCAAGCTTTCCTCAGCAAGAGCTGAACGCAGAAAAATGCCACAATATGGAGGTCAGTCGAAAATGTCACTATTAAATGGAAGGCGATGTTTGCGGCCAATCCTCCCTTCATAAAGTCTTGTCCACGTGATAACATTACGTGGGCATGACATAATTACCGGTATTAGAGAGCTACAAATTGATGCGTAAGGGTATTTTTAACCCTGGATCTTAAAAATTATCCAAAATTTTGATTGCGATGGGGAATTTCAACGTCAAAGGTCAAATTTCTTTATATCAGTTCTGGAGAATTACAAATTGGTGAATAGGATTATTTTAGGCGCAGAACTCAGAAATAAAAATAATTTTCAGATCTGATGTCGAATTTAAGGTGCAATAACGGTCGGAGTTACGGTCTAAAAATCAATAGGAATCAATGTACTAATTGATTTCTAATACTTTAATATGGAGAGAGTAACAAAATGGAATAAATATCTTTAGATTATGTAAATGGAAAGGTAAGTTCCTTTAAAAATCATTGTTAGAGAAGTTTTCAAGCACGTAAGCTATATTGCCTGAATACAATACTATTCAATATTTTTGCTCGCTTTTATATGCATTATTCTATACTTAGAGACTATCTTATGTCTTAAAGCGAATAAAATAATACCCAGCAGCAAACTTTTTTTCAAAACCTTTTATTCCGAAACCAAGCACATGGGTTTCTTTATAACTTTGTCCCATGCAGAATAAGAAGGTTTATTCTACACGTTAATTACCAGTTTTCCATAACAAGATAAAAAAAAAAGTGTCATTTGCGTCTAGCTAATCAAAAAACTTTTTTTTTTACTAAAATTTGTTTTCTTTGGAAGCGTAATAAGTAAGATCGATAAATTATAGTTTTTTAAACATATCGATAAACTTTTCTGAATGGACGTTTTTATGGTAGAATTAAAAGAAAGTCTGAGTAATTTGGCATTTCGAGTCAATTTGTTCAAAAATAATTTTTCTGAGGTCTCATGTACCATTTTGATTTTTAATTATTCTATTCTCTGCATAAAGGTATATGAGATTCGGAGATGAACTAATTTCCCATCCTTAGAGAAAAATAACATAGACCTTCAACTAAATAAACAACGAAGACGAAGAAACAACTATTATAATAACGACAATAATCATGACAGCACTTATAATACCGAAAACGACAACATAAACAACAACAACCACGACTACAACAGGCATTAACGACCGGGAAGACAAAGACAATAACGATGACAAAAAATGTAGACAATGATGACCATAACAGCAATAATGTAGACAATAACGACCACAACAGCAGCAACGTCCACGAGAAAATAAACAATAACAAAGACGACGAAAACGTATAGAGTAACAGCAACGACAGTAATGTAGACAATTACAACTACAAGAGTATATACAATAACAACGACAGCAATATAGACAATTACAACAACACAACATAGACAATAGCGACTATGATGGCATAGACAATAACGATTAAAACAAAAACAGACAATAACGACCACGACAACATAAGCAATAGAGACTACAGCAAAAAATATGTATAATGACGACAATGACAACAACACAGACCACAACGTCGGAAATAGCATACGTAATAACGACACGTAATAACGACACGAAAACACCATATGCAATAACGACAAAGCAACAACAGACAATAATGACTACTGCATCATCATCGAAACTGATAATGAAATTGATGAAGACATTGGTATAGACAATAACGGCGACGGCAACAACATCGACAATAGCGACAATGGCAACAAAATTAACAATAACAACGCTGACAGCATCTATAATAATGAAGACGATAACATGAACAATAACGACGACAATAATGAAGACATCACCAGGATCGAAATTGACGAAGACAATGCCACCGATAATAACGATGGTGACAATGCAAACTGCTTTTATAATAGTGACAATGACAAAACATCGACAATAGCGAAGACGACATCATCAACAATATCTGCGCTGCAAACAATATCGGCAGTAGCAATTATAATCCTGTTCATAATAATAATGACACCCGATTTGCAAAATTTCACTTGGCGAATCAAATAAAATCTCTCGGTTGTGAAATGGAGAGGATTATAAATCGCTTCACTAAGCTTCTGATCTAACAACATTCAATAAAAATACTCCCTGCGGGCATTCTTCTTGTAGCGATTGCAGTATCAGAAGAAACCCATGTTTCTTTGGGCATCAGGTTTTGACTTAACTTTAACACAGAAGGAAAAACACTAAAAGCTTTTTTTTGCGGGGGGGAATTGGCACCACTTCCTGGTTGGGAAACTGAACAAAAATTTCCATATAAGTGGAACCAGAAGTGCAGGCAAAAAAAGATAATATGGGAGGAAAAAAGGAGACTTTTCCAAAGGAGTTGGGTATCTTTTCCGAATCTGATACGGTTGCTGACAGCTTCTGATAAATCACCAATGATGAGATTGCGGCAATCGTACTGAGGAAGGAATACGGACGGATGAGCCGGCCGAGATAAGAAGAGATGGCGAGATTACCAGAACCGTAACCACGCAGGGAGCAATACGTAATTTAATGTCATCGGATGTGTTAAGATGTGCGTGAAAACTGAAACTGCAATCACACACTAGCTCAAAACATTCTTTACGATTCAACTGCCTTATTTTTTTTTCGTTTTTCTTAATTATACATCTGCTTGACAATGCAATAAGTCTGGATTCATAATAGTTAGGTATCATTTAAGCATTCGGTTTGTTGTTTGCATTTCGACTTTAACTGAAATCGTTGAAAACTACAGTCATTAGAGAAGTCATTGGAAAAATCAGCAGAATCCAACACAAACTTAACGAAGGACCGTTAAGAAACAATTATATTCTTAAACAGCAGACGAAAAAATTCTAACAATACCGAAAGGAAGACATTTCGTACCTTCCAATACTCCGGACTATGCCATATCATGCGTGGTGAAGAACGTATCATGTACAGTCGCTCAAAAAAGTATTCGAACACTATGGTTGATTACAGAATTAAAAAAAAAAATATCTGGCAATGATTTTTTTAGAAATTAATGATCTGGCAACCTTCGTGTCACGTGAATATCGTGTCACGTGACACGAAGGTTGCCAGATCACTAATTTCTAAAAAAAACGTTGCCAGATATTTTTCCTGAATTCTGTAATCAAACATAGCGTTCGGATACTTTTTTGAGTGACTGTACATAGACATATCTTATTTCTTGGGGAGTAAGAGATTTCTTGGGGAGTGGTAGGGTGCAACGCTCACAATCTGCAGTTCCCAGGTCGACTCCCACCTGGGTTAGTGTTGAGATTTATTTTCCCCAAACCCCTCGCCTGCTCTCGGTCATTAGGGGGTACTGATTGGCTTGGAAAGGTCCCGTCCGTCGGATGGGACGTAAAGCCGTGGCTCCGTGTGCGGTAGAGCCATACCCTATGTACATTAAAGAACACGCTGGATAGCATTGGTGGGAGCCTATCATCTGTGTCCTAACAGTTGTGCAGTGGGTTCATTCTCCCCAAATTCCATTGAATCCCCGTGGTCCTTGTGACATGGTCATTCAGCCCATTGTGAGCAGAAAAAGTGTCGCTCAGTGGTAAAGCAATACTAAAACAACCCAAGCAATCGAATATTGTTAGATATCGTTATTGAAATACACTGTCTGGTGAAAATATTATGAACACTAACTAATACTTCGTCGTACAATTCACAAATTGCGATGTTTTCAATTCTCTCTGCATAATTCTCGTTGAAATGGACTTTAAAGTACTCATCATCTATCTCAGCTGATGCTATCATCTGTCTCAGCTGATGTACTGTATCAGTTCTGTTGTTCAGTACAGAAAAAGGCTCTGATAGACCCCGTCTATCAGAGCTTTTTTTCCGCGCGCATTTGCCACGATTGGCGGAGGTTTTTCGAGACGATTCTCCATACACTTGAGATATTGTGTCCAGTGACTTTCTATTAAATTCCATCACCTCAGTTACGGATGATAAGTCCTCCTTTCGAATTCAATGTGAGCTCAGTCTTTTTACACGTCACATTTGACTTTGCCTTCCAACATTTCTTAACGGCTTTTACAAGGCTTCGTGGCGACGTAGAATACTTACGTCAGTAAGACATTTTCCATTTACTGAGATGTCTGATAGGTTTTGCATGGTCGATGTCTTTAAATTATCTTCAATCACATTTGTTTTCATAAAAGGCTTATTTAAGAAGTTTACTGAGTTATGTATCCGAGTTATTATTGGCAGAACATGGAACTGTACCTAATATACTGGGATGTGAGAGGGTATGAAGAAAACATTTTATTTCCGACTTATTCAAGAGTTTGCTCGCTTGAGTTCCAAGAATTTAGTGTTTGCGAATAATATTTTTGTCCCAATAGATATTAGGCCGGTGAGATGCGAAAAGTAAATACATTAAGTGCGCATTTCAGAAATGCCGTATCATTAAAAGTTTCTAACTGAACTGAAATTATTTATTCTAAAATAAACTACGACAGTTGAACTCAAAGAAAATTTAATGTTTGATAAATATTTCGTGCATTTTTCTAATTTCAATGCACTGATAATAAACGCATGTAAGCAGTCATCCGGATATAGAAAAAAAATAGAGGGGGGCAAAAACCACAATCGAGGGGGACAAAGACTGAATTTCCAATGCATTATAACACTTTCTCCTCCGTTTTACAGGTCTTTAAAATATTTCTTGGAAAAAAATAAGAAATATAAATACGTTTGATACGTTTTCCCCTCTATTACCCTTATCAGCATTCTGAAAGGGGTGAGAGCATTGGATGAAAATTAATCCATAGATTTGGCTCTGTATGCAAAAGATGCTAAAATCTTTACATGCAAGAAGCAGTCTACTTTCAGAGCATCTCTCTTAAGTTTACAGCTATCTCCTCATCTCTATCCGCCACCCTCCCTCCTACTACTCTCTACGGTTATCTCCATAACACTTGCTGCCTCTATTCTCAGATTATAAACTACACCAAGTGACAGCGATTTCGCAAACTGTCACTAGTAAATCAATTCCCTTCAGGCAATAACAGCGAATCTTTCTCTCACACCCTGATGGCATTCGGTTAAAAATTATTCATTTATTTTCCTTCCTCACCAGTTTTAGTTGCCATCTCTGAAAAGCACTCTTCATCTCCTGCTATTTATGGCTGGGGAAGCTTTATATATGTTAATTGAGGAAACAAGGGACATTGCCCATTCCTGAACTGATGTAGATCTTCTCTTCATATGCAAATAAGTAGGTGTCATCATCATCCTCACAGAGCAAAGAGCAGCAGTCACCGAAGAACAAGGACATTTTGCTGGAACTATTTTGTTCCTCACTCCGTGACAGAGCAAAGCATCCAGCGCTCCTTAAAAGAAGGCATCCTAGGGCATCATCCTCGGGCCTGAGAAAGATAGTCGAGGTCACGTGACAGCAGCCCAGGGGACGGAAGCCATTAGTGATGTAGAAGCGTTGCCAGATCCTACTCAGGCAAGCGCGGCGGGAGGAGGAATGGGAACATTGCCTCCAGCGTGCAGCAGGCAGTAGCTAGATCCTCCATCTCTCGCCAGATCCTTCATGGATGCATCACTTGTATCTTCCACGTATCTCTCTCTATTTTTTTTTCGAGAAGGGAGAAGAAGTTCGCGTTTTTTCTTTCTCTCTCTTTAAAGAATTTTCTTTATGGTTTAACTATCTCCATTTTGAAGGGTTAAGAAAACAATTCTTGAGTGCGGAACGGGATGGGTCTCAGGAACGTTCCTCTTCCCCCGGTGCTCTTTTTTTTTTCTTTCGTCCTCGTGTATACTTCTGGCTCCAGGATTTAAGAAGCAGGAGTTTCTATTCTAAGAAGTTGGTTTGTGGTTCTACTGAACACCAATACTTATCAATATCGGTAGGAAGCTGGAAAATCGGATTGAAATAGCTTGTGGGCGAGCATGTCTCTGTGAGTGTTTTGGATGTATATAGGCAAAACCCATTCGTACGGAAATATATTGAAAAAAAATTAAAGTGTTTTAAGTACATTTTTATTGCTCGATGTTTCTTTATATTTCTTTCTGATTTTTCATGTCGGCAGTGAAACGTGTTGTTAAAGTTTAGGTTTTTTAAAGTTTTTAACCAATGTTGACTTGTACTCTTGTTTACTATGATTTTTTGTCTTATCAACACTTGTGGCTCGACCGATTTACCGCATTATGGAGGATTATTTGTTAACCACTTTTGAGGGTGTTAAATGAGTTTAAAAATACGTGGTATATACTAAGGTTTTGTCCAAAGGAAGTTTGTCCACTCAAATAGCATTATTTGGTACTTACAGAGATTAAAAACTAAACAATACTAATATTATTATTTTGGAATTTCACAGTTTCTGTGGTATTGTTTGATAATTTTGTAACTCTCTTCGAAAAAAAAAAAAATGCCGTCCCGTGGCCGAGTGGTTAGCACGCTTGGCTACTGATCTAAGGGACATGGGTTCGAGCCCCGGGTGAGGCATGAATGTGTGTGTCGTTTCTCTGCTGAGGTCCTGCCATCCTCACAGATTTTCTACTATGGCATATAAACTGACAGGCTCCTGTCAGACCTCTGTGGCAAGCAGCTGCTTGAGGGGGTATTTTAATAAAAATGTGGGGAGAGCGCATTTTGGAAACGATACACAATTAAAAGTTTCTAATTTCACTAGTTTTATTTCACTCCAAGAAAACTACGATAGCTGAACTCAATGGCAATTTTATGTTTTGAAATATGTGTAACTAATATATATTAGCATATAGGGCCGGATCTAGAGGAGGCAAGGGCGGCCATGCCCCACCCCCCTTTCAAAATGCTAATAAATGTAAAAGATGTAAAAATATTTTTTATTAGTTATATTTCATGCATTTTTCAAGAGAATTTTTGAAGACTAGCAAAAAGGAGGATGGAAATGTCATGCTGCAATGGAAATCCAGTCTCTTGTCCCCCCCTCACACTTTTCCGGCTTGATTGTGATCCAATTCGAGCCCCCTCCTCAATATTTTTCTAGATCCGGGCCTGTTAACTTATATATAAAGCTTCCCCAAATATAAATAACAACAGATGAAAAGCGGTTTCATAGATGCAACTAAAACTGGACAGGATGAATATAAGCGAATGTTTTGAAGCGAGAGCATCCAGATACGAGCGAATGATTCACTATTATTGTCTAAAGGGAACTGACTTACAATCATTTCTCAGGGCTTTTTTGCATAATGCGACAGGCTGGTAATCTGCACTTCCCAGGTTCGAGTTCTAATTTTTCCTTCATTGAGTTTTATCTCCCCTAATCCCCACCCTGCCCTGGTGAGAAATGGGATACAGATGAGCTTGAAAAGAATGCGTTCGTCAGATGAGACGTTACGCCGTGACACCCTGTGCAGGGCAGTCTTACCCTGGGCAGGTTAAGGAATGCGCTGGATGGCTTGAAGAGTTGGGTTGGGTTGTTTTACCTCTGAGCGGCACTTTTTTGCACACCATGGGCTAAATGGCCAGGTCACATGGACCCCGAAGGCTCAGAGAAGGTTGGGGGAGGGGACCCACTGGAACAGCTGTTGGGAGACAGATGGTCCCGTCAAGGCCATCCAGCGTGTTCTTTAACGTGCACAGAGTAGGCTCTCCCGCACACGGGGTCACGGCTTAACGTCCCATCCGACGGACGGCGGCCTTTCCAAGCCCATCGGTGTCCCCTGCTGACCGTGGGCAGGGCGGGGAATTTTGCGGAGATAAATCTCAACGCTGACCCAGCTGGGACTCGAACCTGGGAACTACAGATTACGAGCCTGGCGCGCTACCGACTGAGCCACCCCCGCCCCGGCTTGAAGAGTGCACCCATCTGTCTCCTAAGAGCTGTTCAGTGGGTGCCCTTCCCTAGGAAACTCTCCTCTGAAACTTTCTATAATAAAATGTCTCTCTCTAGTGATGTCGATCACTGCTTTGCAAAAGGCAGACAACTTGCTGCCTTAAATATTTAAATATATAATCTAATTTAAATTTCAATGGAAAGGGAAATAATATTTAAAGGTAAATTATAGAAAATGGGTGCTTAGATATTACGAATAGCAAATGAAGCGAAAATAAATAAAGATATTGATTCCAATACCTCAAAAAGTAGTTAACTTTAGTTTTGGACACTGATGCTAAATATTCTCTTTTTAAAACTGGAGTAATTTTTGACTTATAAAATCTGTTTTCCTTCAAACTATTATTCCCCACCCTGCCCACGGTCAGTATGGGACACTGATGGGCTTGGAAAGGCCGCCGTCCATCGGATGGGACGTTAAGCAGTGGTCCTGTGCACGTTAAAGAACACGCTGGATGGCCTTGTCGGGAGACTACCATTTGTCTCCCAACAGCTGTTCTAGTACGTCCCCTACCCCAACCTTCTCTGAGCCTTCGGGGTCCTTGTGACCTGGCCATTTAGCCCATGGTGTGCAAAAAAGTGCCGCTCAGAGGTAAAACAATCCAATCCAATCCTTCACACTATTATTCCCCACCCTGCCCACTGTCAGTATGGGACACTGATGGGCTTGGAAAGGCCGCCGTCCATCGGATGGGATGTTAAGCAGTGGCCCTGTGCACGTTAAAGAACACGCTGGATGGCCTTGACTGGTGACTACCATCTGTCTCCCAACAGCTGTCCTAGTACGTCCCCTACCCCAACCTTCTCCGAGCCTTCGGGGTCCTTGTGACCTGGCCATTTAGCCCATGGTGTTCAAAAAAGTGCCGCTCAGAGGTAAAACAACCCAACCCAAATTTTAAACTATTAGAGCTAAATGAATATTCTTTATTAGCAGATCTAGCTGATGGTAACGGTATATTGTAAGCCCGTCCAACCCACGACTCATTACAAAAAAAGAATTTGCGGTTCATAAAATAAATAATCAATATAGTGAATCTGGCTCATTTCTTCCGATTTTTTGACCATTTTTAGTTGCGTAACTAAGATTTTGCAATCAAGTTATTTTCTTCTTGATTGCACAATCGTTTAGTTATGTTACTAAAAATGCATCATCGAGATATTTTCTACATTCCTTAAAAATAGTTTTTTTTTTACAGTTCATTACTTGTTGAAAATATATGTTTTCAGTTTTAAGCAGAAATTTTTTTCTGGCGTACTTTAAGAATATAACAATTTTCCTAGTGGCTATTCACAAAGTTTAGGTTGGACGGGGTTGGTCTGTGATGATGACGGAATATCATATTTTATGTTGTTGTTTAAAGTCTTGGACTAACATCTGTTGAAAATTTTTTTACGACTAACACTGTAATGAATTATTTCTAGCGAGTCTTTTGTTATTTTTATTTTTCTCTCTGTAATTGTTTGTGAAGTTAATAACATCGTGCTAGTTTTATTAAGGAGATTAAGACGAAGACATAAAGAAAATAACAATTTTTGAGGATTTGTTTAATTACGTGGATTTTAGCATTTGAAGATTAGTTTAATTATGGGGATTTTACAAATACAAGATAATAATTTGTCATGATTGCTTTTGTGGATGATTTAAATCTTGTTAGTTCTTTGATGCGTTTAAATTTATAATTATCTGGCTACTGTCTTCTAAAATTATTGCTTTCCAATTTGTTGAAATTTTATGCTTCTTTTTTATCTTTTTTATCATCTTTTCGTTTCTGCTTTTTTATATCTTTGTTTATAAAGACGAAAGGAAGGTAAATTTCTTGCTAGTCAATTTTCTTACTTTGCTTTTATTTATGAGACTTTGATTTATTTTATTTATTAGCTCAGCAGCCCCCCGTGTTGCCCAGGTATTACTTTTAATTTGAATATTCTTATTTTCAATGCGTTAAAAGTTAGTTTTATGAGTACCATCCCAACACACACAACCACCACATAGATTCAACACGAAGAATTTTACTGCGTTGCTGACGTCAGCGTTCATTCTCATAGCCCGTGGCTACATATCTGCGCAAACAATCGAGATTTTTTGCTTCCTTTTCGACAAAAATTGGCACCCTGTAGTTCCCGTGACACTCTATCGAACGGTCCCGAATTTTGTACGCGGGTTCTCCTTGTGTGACCTCGTTTTGGGAAAAAAATCAGAATCCTACATACAATGGGACACCTTAAAACAATAATGCCTTTTGTAATGTGGGGATATGGCAATGGCAGTAGATTTGGATGTTGTTATGACTTTTACGTTCACAGTTAGGAAGTATTAAATGGCAACAACGTATTTGACGGCGACTTCCGTTTCCCGTAGGAATAGGATTGTTCCTTTTATTCAAGCATTAATTTTTTTAGTTCCGCTATTGAGTTAGTGTAGGAAATTATTGTTTGAAAGCACATAGTTCATAATTTCCTTTTTGAAGTGCAAGATGTTTAAAAATGTGATTTGTCTGGTTAAAGCATTAATCATAGGCAAAATATAAATGTTATATAACAGTTATGTCATTTCTGTTGTGTTTGCCATTTTGTATCATAAGACTTCGTCAAATTAGGCAGAAAAATTTTATGTTTTCTTTATAAGATGTGAAACTGCAATAGCAAATGTTTAATTTAATTTGATTTTGAATAAATTTCTTGAAATATAATCTAAGTTCGTATTTTAATTCTGTAACTATTACTAGTAAAAAACTTTAGAATTTTAATTAATAAAAATTATTGAAAGCACAAAGCATTTTAATTCTACTGTTATCAGCAGTATGATTTTAAAATTAGATTTGGCAAAATTTTATTGAAATGAAAAAGGTAACTTATTTATTTCAATTCATGATATGCCAATTGTAAAGGTTTTCGAAAAATATTTGCGAAAATATGTCGAATATAAAGGAAAACAGTGATATTTCCTGGAGCATTTTTCAACGCATTTTGATGAACTTAAGTCCAAGCCAGTGATGTCACGATTCGATGGAGCAGACGCGTTAGCTTAAGAAACTGATTCAAGCTCTGATTCAACTCACTTATGAACTTCTCTTAACAAACAGCATTGCAGCAAGTTTTAATAAACGTGTAAATGATCAGTTTACAAACTGATAAGAATCTTTATCTTGATAACCTGGCTGGTAGAGCAGAGAACAAACACAACAACTGATAATTGTGCCAGGTAGTCCCATGGCCGAGTGGTTAGCACGCTTGGCTACTGATCTAAGGGACCTGGGTTCGAGCCCCGGGTAAGGCATGGTTGTGTGTGTTGTTTTTCTGCTGAGGTCTTGTCATCCTCTCTGATCTCCTACTATGGCATATAAACCGACATGCTCCTGTTAGACCTCTGTGGCAAGCAGCTACTTGAGGGGGTATTTATAGTACCTATTTTGCGTACATTGTGTTGGGTTATTTTACCTCTGAGTGGCACTCTTTTTGCACACCATGGTCTAAATGGCCAGGTCACAAGGACCCGAAGTCTCAGAGAAGGTTGGGGGAGGGGACCCACGGGAACAGCTGTTGAGAGACAGATGGTAACCTCCCGTCAAGGCCATCCAGCGTGTTCTTTAACGTGCACAGAGTATGGCTCTCCCGCACATGGGCCACGGCTTAACGTCCCATCCGACAGACGGCGGCCTTTCCAAACTTATCGGTGTCCCCTACTGACCATGGGCGGGGCGGGGAGTTTTGCGGAGATAAGTCTCAACGCTGACCCAACTGGGACTCGAACCTGAAACTGCATATTACCAGCCTGGCGCGCTACCGACTGAGCCCCCCCCCCGCCCCCTGTTTTGCGTAGGAATTAACAGAATAGTATACAGGTGTTGAGTTGAGGATAAGACGACAAGTTCATGAAGATGAGTTTTCTGTCATGTCTTGATGGGTTGATCATTTCAGAAATGTCATGAATAATGTAGCTAGTTTGAGTTTAGATTGTATAAATAATCGAAATTGAAATCGATTTTGATCGAGAGGTTTAACCTTTTCACTACCACTGGCCGAAAACGGCCCAAGTTGCAGGTAGGAGATAGTGAAGAGGAAGGAATAGCATTGGTTGGGCGAGTCCATTTCTTTGGGCCGGTATGGTAGTGAAAGGATTAAATTATGTTTACATTTTTCCTAAAAATATTTTAAAGAAGTTGCTGAATTTGTATCTGAGTTAATATAGACGTCACACACGGAACTGTGCTAATTAAGTGACCCCCAAAAATTAAAATGGTTCATAAATAAAAAAAATCAAAAGTATTTTTTAATGGTTATGCATTTAAAATTTTATGAATGGTGTCTAAATTAAAGATTCATTCAACTGTTTGCGAACTAAGAAATTTATGCAATAGTTTAGAAATCAGATGTTCCATGCAATGGTTTATAAATCAAGATATGAAAGGTTTCATGCAATATTTTGAAAATTAAAACTCTTATTTTCATGATCATAAATTTAAAATTTTATGCAATTTGTTTATTAAATCCTATGAAGTAATTTATAAGCTAGAATTTTCATGCAACCCTTTTTAAATTAATTTGTATAGAATAATAATATATTAAAAAAATTATAATGGTTTATAAACTAAAATTCTATTTTTTATTCTTTTTATCATTCAAAACTTTTATGAATGGTTTATGAACCTTTAGATACCATATTTTCCCTTGACATAGATATATATACTAAATATTTATTTTTATACATATATTTTGATATATATATTCAAATTCAATCACACAGTTATTTATTGCATTTAAGCATGCAATGGCTTACTACAAATACAAATCCTGCAGTACTTTGAGAATCAAAAATTTCATGCAATGATTTTCAAATCAAAAGTTCATGCAATGATTTTCAAATCAAAAGTTCATGCAATGATTTTCAGATCAAAATTTTACGCAATGATTTTTCAGATCAAAATTTCCACGCAACGATTTACAAAATCAAAAGTTTCATGTAAAGATTTGCAAATCAGAAGTTTTTCGTTCAAAGATTTGCAAAATTAAAAATTTTATTCATTGACCTACAAATCAAAAACGTTTTATGCAACGATTTACAAATCAATAGTTTCATGCAACTGTTTTCAAACTTTACACTTCATACACTGCCCACTGTAACCCTTCCACCAGAACACTTCAGTTTAAGGTGAATCGCATGCAGCAAGAATGTAATCAGTCGATATTTATCCACCTCACAGCACAAAGAACAAGTGCATGATGTCTAAAACACTCGAAAAAAGCTAAAACCTCTCTCTAGGCTAATGCACATCGACTTTCGGTGTGAGCAGACATCAAGAATCTCTTCTAAGAGCAGGGGGTAGTCGTCAGCCGCTGTACGTGAATAGACCTTCTTAACGTATACTTCTCTCCTTATTCCGTTACTGTCCTTCTACTGGTTCTCAAACCTCCATCTGGGAGAGCCCACTAGGTGCTGCCAAGTCACGTACGTTGGGCCTTTACGTCTGTAAAGAAACCAAGTTTGTCTGGGGAGAGAGCGTCCAGCAGAGATGCATTAGGGAGGAAAAAAAGAAGAGGTATTAGCGTGCGAGGTGTGGGTAATGGGGAAGGAGGAGATGGATACTACTGGCAAACATCTTCTCTTGTTGGAGGATGATGCGATGGAAGTATCGTTTTTGTGTTCCCCGTAGATCGGTAAGAGTATTTCATTATGTTGCGGTATGGGCCAAAATTAAAATTCTGGAAGTTCCGCTTATCTCTATTCATCATTGGTATTGTTTTTTCACAGGTTTGTAAGTTCTGTAGGGCGCTAAATGACGAAACTATCTGGAATTTTTTGCACATTTATGTCGTTTTTTTTTTAAATATCTGTCAGATTTTTTCTAGCGCAGTTTTTGAAAAATGTTGAAAAAGCGGATTTTTCATTTTTTTTTTCCAAATTTGCACTTTTGAAATATTGTAAAGATTTTGAAACATTGTAAGTAATATTCCTTTGTTATGGATTATATAAAATATTCCATTCTATATAATGGAATATTTTATCGTAAACCAGTAAACGTTTTCGATAAATCTGGGGAAATAAGTGTTTCTCGGAAAGCTATTGAATATAAAGTACTAATTATTCTGTTGTTCATTGAATTTTGATTACTACATTTTATGGCAATGAGAAACTAATTTCTATGCTCCATATCTTTTAAAGAAACCTTTTATGGTGAAAAATCACTGAAAATTAATTGCAGATCTCAAAGATATCCCTGTTTCACATAAAAAATGAAGCGGCAATTACCTCTCAGAGTTGTCTTGTCTACTCTTCGCTGTGTTCTTAGTCACGAAACTAATGAAAAACAAGATGCATGATTGAAAATGCATCAATCCTTAATTCGTTAGGCAGCTTCTACGGCAAGTATTTTAAATTGCGAATGACAGACCCACTGGATAGATATTAGGAGACAGATGGTAGCCTCCCGTCAAGGCCATCCAGCGTGTTCTTTAACGTGCAGAAGGTTATGGCTCTCCCGCACACGGGATCACGACTTGACATCCCATCCGACGATGACGGCCTTTCCAAGCCCATCGGTGTCCCCTACTGACCGTGTGCAGGGCGGGAAATTTTGCGAGGATAAATCTCAACGTTGACCCAGCTGGGAACTACAGATTACGAACCTGGCGCCTGGGAAGTACAGATTACGAGCCTGGCGCCTGGGAACTACAGATTATGAGCCTGGCGCACTACCGAGTGAGCCCCCCCCCCCGCCCCACCGAGATTCGGGTCCCACCTGGGACAGCGTTGAGATTTATCTCCGCAAAACCTCTACCCTGCCCTCGGTCAGTAGGGGACAGAGATGGGTTTGGAAAGGATGGCATCTGTCGGATGGGACGTAAAGCCATGGTCACGTGTGCGGGAGAGCCTACGCACGTTAAAAACACGTGGATAGTCTTGATGGGAGGCTACCATCTGTCTCCTAATATCTATCCAGTGGGTCTCCTCTCCCCAACCTTCTCTGAGCCATTGGGGTCCTTATGACCTGGTCATTTTGCCGATTGTGGGCAAAAAAGTACCGTTCAGAGGTAAAACAATCCAGCTAGTTACTTAAATTCGAATATTGAATAACAGCAATGTTTGACATAAGAACTGATCCCAAAAGTTAATTAGATATTTAAAAAAGCATTATTTTAAACCATTTAATATGAATATTTTAAGCAAATAATTCTTTAAACGTTCATGTTTTTTTATACGTTTTTACGACTGACATTACTGATACTAATTATTCAAATTTCATAACTTTAAATAGTACTGAGTGAATAATTAAAAAAATGATTTAGATAGATGTAGTTGAGATTTTCAACATTATGACCACCTGCTAAATATGATGGTAGTACTCTATGTGCCGCCAAAACAGCTCTTAACCAGCAAGATACAGACGCTATAAGATTTCTAAAGATGTCTTTTGTATCTGGTACCAATACGTTACCAGCAGATCCTTTAACTCTTGAAGTTACGTGGTTGAGTCGCCGCAAATCGGATATGCTGTTCCAACACAAACCACAGCTCCTCTATTGGATTGATATCTGGGGAATTTGGAGGCCAGAGCAAAATTCTGGAAGTCTTCGTCATGTTCCGAGAACCATTCTCGAACAATCCAAGCAATGTGGCATGGCGCATTATCCTACTGAAAGAAGGCACTACTAGAGGGAAATACTGTTGCCATGAAAGGATGTTCTTGGTCTGCAATGATGATTAGGTAGGTGGTAAAGGTCACAGCTTCATGCATATGAATGACTGGACCAGTGTTTCCCAGAAGAATATTGCCCAAAGCATGACACTTCCTCCACCGGCTTGTTTTAGTCCCACCGTGCACTCTGGTGACATTTCCCCAGGTAAACTACGCACACGTACTAGGCCGTCCACATGGTGCAACAGAAAACGAGATTCATCGGACCAGATGACTTTCTTCCAATCTTTCAAGGTCCAGTTTCGATGCTCGATTACCCATTGTAGGCGCTTTCAACGGTGAACTGAGGTTACCATGGGCCTCGGAGGGACCTACAGCTACGCAGCCCAATTTTCAACAGGGTTCGATGTACTGTGTGTTGTGCCACATTACTCCGGTCACCAGCATTTAAATTAAGGCGAGTTGCGCCACAATATCCTTTCTGTTGGCTCGTACCATAAGGGATAGCCTTCGCTCACCTTTAGCATCGATAAGCACTGGTTGACCCACACCTTTCCGGCGGTCGTGGTTTGTCCCTCGTCGGACCACTTTTTGAAGGTACTAACCACGGCTGACCGTGAGCACCCCATAAGCCTTGCCATCTCGGAAATGCTCTAACCCAATCGTTTGGCTATTACAATTTGGCTGTTGTCAAACTCACTAAGTCCACTGCCTTGCTCATCGAAGAACAAGAATAACACTGATTAACAGAGCTCATATCAGGTGTTATTTGTACAGTTTCATGACCTTCACATGCGCCGTCGTTTACCTGCAGTTGCTTTGATTTGCGTAAAGATGCGATGGTCATAATGTTTTGGCTCTTCCGTGTATATACGAAAGATATTAGATTAGATACATAAACGATATCCTTTCCAAGTTTGCATTTATGTGTTGCAGATGTTGAGATTTTTCCATCGTAGGTAGAGAAAAGTTGATAAAAGATTTCTGAATAATAAATTTATTTTTACCCTTTTCTAGTGACTGAAATCATGAATTTCATTTTTGATAAAAATGCTTAAAGATTTTATCCAGCTACCCGTGTAAATATATTTATTTCTTTGCTTATATGATCATGAATATTGGAGGAATGTTTACAAAATTTGTTAATCAACAGAAATGTGAGAGTTAAACTAAATAAAATCCTCTCAAGGCCAGTCAAACTTCAGAGAGGCTTGCCTCAGGGCGTATCCTTGAGTCCCTTATTGTTTAATTTATTCTTACACGATCTTCCAAATGCCTTTCCTACTACTGTCAAGTTCTCTGTTTTTGCGGATGATATCGCAATATGGATATCTGGAAAAAATTTACAATCATTGGAGGAACAGCTTCAGAAAACGCTTTTGAAGTTAGAAATTTACTTCGATAAATGGGGACTGCCGGTGTCACCAGAAAAAACTGTTGTGCTCCCCCTTTTGCTCTATCCGCAAATTTCCTTCCTTACAGTTAAGGATGAACAATACAATACTAAAGGTTGTTAAATTCCACAAATTTCTCGGAGTTGTACTAGATTCAGAACTGAAATGGTCAAAATACATCGAATTCATGGAAGAAACTACAAGACCCTTCATAAATATCCTGCGATATCTGGCTCCGAGGAAACGAGGAACCTCCATTCAATAAATATTAAACATTTATAAAGTCTTAATATGATCCAGACTGGAATATGGAGGATTTCTTTTGGAAAATTCTAGCTACACCTTAGTTAAAAAAATGGAAAAAAATCCAAAATAGATCCGTAAGGATCTGTCTGGCCCAACTCCCTCCTTGCCCTACTGTCTCGATTCTTGTTGAATCCAATCTGGAACCTCTTTCTGTAAGGAGACCCAATATCCTCTTCCAACACTTTCCAAGAATGATGTATAAACAGAGGACAAACCCACTGGTTGAGAAGATTTTCAGTCATTCTCTGGGGAAAACATGCCCTATTTATGAAGTAATCAGAGGGTTTCCTCTGTTCAAAGACGTTCGGGGCCTCCAGTGACCAGTGGACCAATGGGATGATTTGCCCCCATAAAGTTTTGAAAAAATCCTTGTTTTCCTAATATACATGATATTACTACTAAAAAAAAAATCAAGATGTCTATGTACTCAAGAATTTAGCTGAAACTTTGAGGCAAAGTATGCTTCCTTTACAAAACTATTTACTGATGGTTCTGTAAACAAGGATGAGGGAAGATCGGCTGCTGCAGTTTGGATCCCAGATCAGAATATTCATTTAGCAGTAAGACTACCGGACCAAACAGAAGTTTTCACAACTGAATTGGTAGCCATAGAAATGGCCCTTAAGTGGGTACTAGTCTGTCCTGTGATAAAGTTGTTATACTGTCTACTTGTCGATCAGTTATTCAGTTTTTACAAGGAGATCCGGGAAGATCTAGCAACAATGAGCTTTTTTGCAACGTTTTGAAGTTGGCGAATAAAATGATGGAAAGGGGCATTGAGTTAAACGTGCAGTGGATTCCCTGCCACGGCGGCGTTATAGGAAATGAAATTGTTGACAAAATTGTTAAGGAAGCGTTATTACGTGAAAACTGGCTCAATATTCCAAGAGGTTTCAATTATTATAAAAGCAAAAATAAGCAAATTTTAAAACAAAATTTTTGGCATTATTTTAAAGTTTATTCTTCCTCACATCTGAATCATAGGAGTTTGATTGGTGAAACCATTGATCAATTTCAAGATTTCGGACTGACTAAAAGCGACATAGAGACCATTACCAGGCTCAGAACAGAGACCACAAGACTGAATGATCAAATGCATAAGATGAACAGAGCTGAGTCATCTTCCTGTGATACATGTAGAACAAAAGAAACAGTCTCTCATGGGCTACTTAATTGCAGCAAATTTGATACTCATAGAGATCAAATGTTTTACTCACTGGGAGAAATTGGAATTAAGGATTTTACACTCAAAGATCTACTCTGACACCAGAATTTGATAAAAGAAAATATATTTTTAAATTAATTTTACAATTTTTAAAGGATACTAATTTGATTGACAGAATTTGATTCAGTGCCCAAATAGTGCCACGATGTTTCTGCATTGGGAGATTGAACGCTCTTAAAATTTTAATAATGTTAATCAAGAACTTTCAGTTTCTACTGAACTACCTCCTTCCTTCAGAAAACTCTGGAATGTTTATGGAATGTTTATTTGACCTCCAATCTAAGATTACTTGCAATTTTATGGTTTTGCTTTTGAAATTTTGGTTTTCCAGACTCAGTTGGGAGAACTCTCCGACATAGTGCACGGACCTTTCTTAAAAGATTTTCCGGACGAGAGGGACGAAAGGCCCCGAGTGATTTCCGGAATAATAGTTTATGTTGAAGAAGAAGAAGAAGAAGAGGAATGTTACTAGTTTCATTGAAACATAAAAATCAAAGTCATTTTTTTCTATGAAGGTTACAATGCCATTTTTTATGTATTTTCGTGTGAGGAAATCCATTATGTATAATCAGAAGAAGAAGTTGTTTGTGACAGAATGGTCGATGATCTATCAAAATTCAATTGTGAGGGCAAATACATATACTGGAGAGGGGACTATGATTAAAGAGAAACTTTTGATATTTGGATCAGACAAAAATGCGTCTCGAGAACGAGTTCTTCACATAATTTGATTTGAGAAATAAAAAAGAATTTAATTTGAGGAACACGACAGGAAATGAAAGGAGGGAAGCGATACAAGAAATTTTTATTTATGAGCCTTGCTATCGACTGGAGGTAAAAAAGGTGTTTTAGTCCGCAAAGTTATTTTAGCTAAAGTGCTAGACGCGCAATTGATTCTTCTAGATCTAACTCCAACTATGTAGAGGCGGCAGTTCACACAATAAGTAGAGTGCTAGACTCACAATTGATTCTTCTAGTTCGTGGCCCTACTGCGTGTGGGAGAGATTATCATTTTCTGTAAAGTACGATGGTAGACTTGACACTGATTCTTCCAGTTCGTTGCCCAATTCCGTGGGATGGGGATTGACACAATTGGTAAAATGTTTCTCTCGCAACTGATTCTTGCAGCTCGAGGCCCAACTGCGTGTGGGAGAGATTGACCCATTCGGTAGGGTGCTAGATTTCTCACTGATTCTTCCAGTTCGTTGCTCAATTCCGTGGGATGAGGATTGACACAATCGTTAAAATGTTATGCTCGCAACTGATTCTTTCAGTTCGAGGCCCAACTGCATGTGGGAGAGATTGACCCATTCGATAGGGTGTTAGATTTGTCACTGATTCTTCCAGTTCGTTGCCCAATTCCGTGGGATGGGGATTGACACAATCGTTAAAATGTTATGCTCGCAACTGATTCTTCCAGTTCGAGTCCCAACTGCGGAAGATGAGGAAAGATTAGTCCATTCGGTATATGCTAAATTTGACACTGGTTATTCTAGTTTTTTCCCTAATTGTGTGGGGTGGGGATTGACACAATCAGTATAATGTTATACTCGGAACTGATTCTTCCAGCTCGATGCTCAACTGGGTGTGCGGGAGATTGACCCATTCGGGTGGGTGCTAGACTTCACACTCATTTTTCCAGTTTGTTATCTAATTGTGTGGGGTGGGGATTGACACAATCGGTAAAATTATATATTCGCAACTGTTTCTTCCAGTTCGAATCCCAGTTGCGTGGAACGGGGATTGACACAATCTGTAGAGATTCGCAACCGATTCTTCCCAGTTTGAATCCCAACTGAGTGGAATGGGGATTGACACAATCTTTAGAGTGTTAACTCTCAAATGATTATTGCAGTTTGAATTCCAACCGCGTGGAACAGGAATTGACACCATCTGTAGAGTGTTGACTCGGGACCGATTCTTCCAGTTTGAATACAAACTGCGTGGAACGGGGATTGACACAATCTGTAAAGTGTTAAGTCGCAATCGATTCTTTCTGTTCGAATCCTAACTCCTTTGAATTGGGATTAAAACAACCTGTAGTGTGTTAACTCGCAACCGATTATTTCAGTTCGAATCCCAACTGCGCGTAACGGGGATTGACACAATCTCTAGAGCGTTGACTTGCAGTCGATTCTTCCAGTTCGACTACGTGTAACGTGGATTGACACCATCTATAGAGTTTTGACTTGCAACCATTTCTTCCAGTTCGAATCCCAACTGCATGGAACAGGGATTGATACGATCTGTTGAGAGTTAACCCTCTACAGTTTGTGTCAGTCCTTCCAACCAAAAACTCACAACCGATTCTCCCAGTTCGAATTCCATCTGCGTGGATTTGGGATTGACACAATATGTAGAGTGTTAACTCGCAACCGATTCTTCCAGTTTGAATCCCAACTGCGTGGAACAGGGATTAACACAATATGTATATTGTTAAGTCGCAACCTATTCTTACAGTTCGACTGGGATCCCAACTCCTTTGAATGGGGAATAGCGCAATATGTAGAGTGTTAACTCGCAACCGATTCTTCCAGTTCGAATCCCAAATCCTTTGAATTGGGATTAATAAAACATGTAGAGTGTGGTAACTCGCAGCCGATTTTTCCTGTTCGAATCCCCCCCCCCCCGAAGTGTTACCATCTTGTCGTGGTGGTGGTGGTGGTGGAGGGGGGCTACGGTGCCTCTGAGAAGTAGGGTTGATTGGTTGTTCTCTGGGCGTGCACGCGGGCCAGCCACCCGATGGAGATGCCGAGAAGTGGAGAGTCCTGTTAAAAGGACTTAGTGCACCCGATTAGACGGACTCATCCTGGCATCTGAGAAGTCCTAGGTTGCAGCCCCGAAGTGAGTGGCCTGTCTGTACGCTGGGGGTCCGCGAGGCGGCCCTGATGGAGAGGACAAAGTTGAGGGCTCGCGACTGGGAGTGGGATCCCCAGTCGACGGGGTTATCAATGGAAAAGCCAAACTAAGAGTCTCCTCACGAGAACTTTTAGGCACTCCCAGATTAGAAGGTATAAATATGATTAATGTGTTGGAGGGACTCAGTGTGCCTTTGCGAAGTTGGGGTCCCTGCTCGATTAATGTTTCTGGCGTGGCACAGTATGCTGCAGCCCCGATGGAGAGGTCTGTATGAGGGTTCCGCAGATTGGGTTTGGGGCCCCCAGTCTTGTGAGCTCTCCGCTGCAGCCTCTGAGAAGTTCAGGGTCCCAGCTGAATGGTAATGCTGGGGTGCTGTCGGGTGGCAGCTCTGATGGAAAGGACGAAGTCGAGGGCCACGCTGAACGGAAGTGGGATCCCCTATTAAGCTGGCTCATCGATGGAAACTCCTTCTGGGAGCCTCCACTGCAGTAGCTTCCCCATTTCAAAAAGTTAGGCTGACTTATCTATGAATGGCATTCCAAATTCAAAATTTTCCAAATTCAAAATTCAAAGATATGGTACTGTTCAAGTTTGGCATTTTATATTCGAAGGATTTATTTTTAATGGATTCGATTAATTTTAATTCGAAGGATTTGTTTGGCTAATACGTTTAGGCAATGCGCAAAATTCAAAAGTTTCATACTACACCTCAATGATTAGACAACCAGACGAAACCTGATTCTATCAGCTTTATTTGTCATGCTCATAAAGACAGGTCCTTTCTCTGTGGAATTGAATATTATTAAAGTAAGGTATGCACGATGCATGCAATCGTGACACCCTCTGTATAATGTAATACTATATTGAATAGTGGAACGTTTGGGGGTGTCATGGAATTATATTTTCTGTTCGAATCCCAACTGTGTGGAACGGGGATTGACACCATCTGTAGAGTGTTAAATCGCAACCGATTCTCCCAGTTTGAATCCCAACTGCGGGAACGGGGATTGACACGATCTATAGAGTGTTCACTCGCAACCGATTTTTCTTGTTCAAATCCCAACTGCGTGGAATGGGGATTGACACAAGAAGTGTTAACTTGCAACCGATTCCTACAGTTTCAATCCCAACTTCGTGGAACGGAAATTGACACAATCTGTAGAGTGTTCGATAAGTTCATTCACAGCTTTCCACCATTTCCGTAAAAATTCTCCCCAAAACGTATGGCTCCAAATGTACAGTCGCTCAAAAAAGTATCGAACACTATGGTTGGTTACAGAAGTCAGAAAAAATATCTGGCAACGATTTTTTTAGAAATCAGCGATCTGGCAACCTTCGTGTCACGTGACACGAATCTGAATTCTGATTCTGAATTCTGTAACCAACCATAGCGTTCGGATACTTTTTTGAGCGACTGTACGTCGATCGATAACTTCATTCAGAGCTTTTCACTCGTACTACTCCATTCACAAAGTAGGAGACGGCAGCATCCCAGAAATCTCGAGCGGTTTTTAAGGGCTACTCCGAACTCACGACAACTAGCACCCCCATCTTTCACTCCAAGAGGGAGAGAACTAAATGGGACCAATCCACGAAATTTTTATGACCGATCGCCAAAGTAGCCACGAACCACGGCGAAACTGCCAATTTCTGCCACCAATAATGTCATACGTATTCCCTCATCCGTTCGCCCGGAATTATTCCTGTTATTTAATATAAATGCGCCAAATGTGCAGTCACAAGGACACTAACGGCTCAGTGATGGTTGGAGAAGGGGATCCACCGTGCCGCTGTTAGAGGGAAGATTAACATATTCCGTGAAGACCATCTAGCATGTTCTTTAGCGTGACAGGATATGGCTCTCCTGCACACGGAGACACGGTTTAACATCATATCCTATAGATGGCAAGGTTTCCAAGCCCAACAATATCTCGTTTCTGACAAAGAGCAGGATGAGGAAAAGTTGGGATTCGAAAAGAGCCAGTAGCTCTTTTCCAATCCCAACTGTACCTACGTTACTGATCCAGTTTTGGTAAAATAAATATGCCAAAGTATAAAATGGCAGTTCAATAGCTTGAAACGATCGTACGTTACAAATCCACACATATAGACACAGAGATCGCATCTCAAAAACTACTTCTTCGAGTTCAGAAGTACCGGAAATACATTCGTAGACGAAAAACTCGATTTGTGTTGTACCGGGAAAATTTTCATAAATCTTTTGAATATGTAGCCATTAGTAAATATAACAAATTGCAAAAGGAAATGGAGCCGATTGCATCATCACACATTTTTAAAAGAAATTTACTGATTTATGTTCTGAATCTTGAAGATATTGAATTGTGTTTTAAATGTCTTAGATGATGTGTCTTTTCTTTAGTACATGAAAAAAGCAGTCTATTACACTCAATTGTAATATTATCTATATAATTTTAATGGGTTATATGTTGCCATTCATAATTGTATATGCATAATGCTTGAATGTTGAAGTTTTAAACTTTTATGTGAGGTATTGTAAATCTCTTTTAGTAACCAGTATGGCTATTGGTCCTTGGTTACACATATTCAGACAGTTTTTTTTTTTATATATATATTTTTTCATCTTCTGTTTTCATTTTTATTTCACTTTCTGTAGCCTTTTATTTCCATTTTGTTGTTGTTTTACACGATCACGTTATTTCTTCTGGGACAGGGGTTCTTAACGATTTTTTAGGTCCTGAGCCCCTTGCAGCAATGTATGGTAGACTCGTATCCACATAAATTTCTGGGGTGGGGTTTTTAGTTCAGTCAATAGTGCACCAGGCTCGTAATTTGCAGCTCCCCGTTCGAGTCCCTTCCGTGACCAGCGTTGAGATTTATCTCCGTTAAATCCCACCTTACTCTCGGTCAGAAAGGGAACACTGATGGTCACAGAAATGCCGCTGTCCGTCGGATGGGACGTTAAGCAGTGGTGCCGTGTGCAGAAGAGCTATACCCTGTACTCGTTAAAGAACACACTCAATGGCCTTGACGATAGGAATCCATCTTTCTCCTAAAAGCTGTCCAGTTAGTCCCGGTCCATAAGGCTTCTATGAGCGCTTGGGGTCGTTGTGACCTGGGTATTTAGTTCATTAGGCGGAAAAAAAGTACCTCTCAGAAGTAAAGCAGCAAACCCATCCTATAATTTTTCTTCGCACAGGAATTTACAGCTCTCTTTGCTTGAATTATTTTTGAAAATAAATAGAACAAGAAACAAAAGTCAGATTTACCAACATTTCAAAAGTTATGTTACAAACATTTCCCTGTACCCCTTTTCCCCACCCCAAATTAAAAACCACTGATGTAGAGAGTCAAAATGATCGACTTATATTCAGACAAATGCGTTTTCCTATCAGGTCTGGGCAAATTACGGCCCGCGGACCACATACGGTCCCTAACCTCGTTTTGTGCGGCCCGCGAACTATTGATGACAAATAAATTTCTTAAACAAAAAAAAAAATGTAGAGAGGATATTAAGTCTAACATTAGCGAAGAGAATTATCCTTGAAATAATCAATTTGAAAAAAAAAAATCATATTGTTTACGTCTCTCTTAAGATTTTTTTTTATGCGTTGGGTTTTACATGCGTTATTCATTATACATTTCTTTGGTGGCCGGCCCTTCCATTTCAACTTTCTTTAGCACCCATCCTTCCATTTTTTTAATTAACTTTCCATTTCAGTTTTCTTTGGATGCCACCTTCCTATTTGAGTTTTTTTCCTTCTTTTTTTTTTTCAGTCAATCTTTTTCATTTCAGTTTCATTTGTATCCAACCCTTCCATTTCAGTTATTTTTAATTAACTTTTCCATTTCAGTTTCCATTGTATTTCACCCTTCCATTTTATTTTATTTTATTTTCAAATTCTGCATTTCGGTTTTCCTTGGAGCTCACCCTTCCATTTCAGTTTTCTTTGTATCCTACCCTCTCATGTCAGTTATTTTTAATTAACTTTCCAAGTTCAGTTTTCTTTGGAGCCCATCCTTCCATTTCATTTTCTTAATTAACTTTTCCACTTCAATTTCCTTTGTATCCCACTCTTCCATTTCAGTTATTTTTAATTAACCTTCCCCTTTCAGTTTTCTTTGGAGCTCACCCTTCGATTTCAGTATTTCTTCTTTTTTTTTTTTGGAAGTCAACCTTTCCATCTCAGTTTCCTTTGTATCCCACCCTTCCATTTCAGTTTTCTTTTCCTACAATCCTACCATTTCAGTTTTTTACTTTTGCCTACAATCCTCCCATTTTAGAACCCTTCCTCATTTTTCAGTTGCTTTTTTTTTTCGGCCCACTCTCCATTTCAGCTTTTCTTTTCTTTCTTTGCGTCCAATCCTTCCATTTTATTTCTCTTTAGAGGCCACCCTTATTTTTCATTTTTCTTTACTTTTCATTTCATACTTCCATTTCAGTATTATTTTCCTTTTTTACGACCATACCTTCCATTTCAGTTTTCTATGCGGCCCTTCAGCTGAAACGTTTACCCAGGCCTGTTCCTAAACCGAGCATATTCTAATGGTAATGAATTCTTGTATAAAGAAGGATAAAATAAAAAATAACACTATTTTAATCAAGGAAACGGTAGAATGGCGCCATTGTTCTGGAGTATCATCAGGTTCTTCGTAGAGTGTTTCTATATATATATTTAATACGAATTTAAGTGACGAAAAAATTACACGTCTGATAATAGTGCCCAGGAGAGGTTTTTGATGAACGCGACTTTCCCATTGTTCGACCATTGCTATGATAAGATCGGCTAGATTTTTTATTTTAAATCTTCCAGACCAATTTGTCTAGCTTCTTGAAAGAAGAGAAAAAATTCCAGACACGGCGCAAACAAGACAACCGGGTACTTAGGCAACGAAATATATATCATTGTCTGCATTATTAAGCTTAAGTTCTTAGGCAGGAAAGATCACAACTACAACGAGACAAGAGTTGCTCGCATTAGGAGAATATGAATATCAAGCTTGAAAGATGCTTTCTAATTTTTATTCATTAACGATCATTCAAATGTGAATGCCGATCTTCGTCAGGCCGGAACTAGAAAATAATACAGGTGCTGTTTTGGGGAGGTGACACTGGATTTCCATTGCAGTGTAACATTTTCCGATTCGTTTTAAAAAATAAAAATAAAAAAAACCCTCTAGCAATTGCTTACTCTATAGGTCTGAGAAGAGTCTGTCAGTTTAATACACAATTAGGGAAGATTTGTGAGGAAGGCAAGACCTCAGCAGAAAGACAACAAAAATATCCATGTTTATCGAGGGCTCGAACCCAGGCCCCTCTGATCAGTAGCCAAGCATGCTAACAAATCGTCGATGGGATTCCATTCGTTTTAGAGGTTTTTAAAGAATAAATCTTGAAAAATACGTGTATTATGCAGAAGTTTAATTTTTTTGGCCTTGATTTTCCTCTAGATTAGACTTCAATCTTCACTAAATTGCACTTTTCTTTTAGAGAGAGTTGAGTAACTCATGTAAGCATTTAAGTAGGTGTGTGGTGTGTGGAGGGAGGGGGGCAATATAGGAGATTCATTATAAAACCTACTCATATTTGAAAGTGCTACATTTTATTAAATCATTAAATAACAATAGCAATTGGGTGTCCAAAATGTCAAGAAACTTCAAAATTTCCTTGTTCTGGCTGCGAGGAATTAATGTCATACGGTGGCGCTAGTATCACACATAGTGTTTTAAATGTCAAATATCCAAATCACTGGTTCGGCAGAGGGCAACCGTTTTCGTGACACCGATAAGTCACGATTTGAAACTATTAGGGTGTTATTATCAAATCGAATTTTATCTATTAGGGTATCAAATTAGGGTGCTATTTCTTTTTTTTTCTTTTTTTTTTTTGGGGGGGGGGGGATCGATTAAAAACATCGCTTATTCCAAAAAAAAATATCGTAGCTTACATCATTCAAAGTAAAGAATCACCAAAGATGTTGCAAGTGTTGCACCAGGGTTGGGTTGGGTTGTTTTACCTCTGAGCGGCACTTTTTTGCACACCATGGGCTAAATGGCCAGGTCACATGGACCCCGAAGGCTCAGAGAAAGTTGGGGAAGGGACCCACTGGAGCAGCTGTTGGGAGACAGATGGTAGCCTCCCGTCAAGGCCATCCAGCGTGTTCTTTAACGTGCACAGGGTATGGCTCTCCCGCACACGGGGCCACGGCTTGACGTCCCATCCGACGGACGGCGGCCTTTCCAAGCCCATCGGTGTCCCCTACTGACCGTGGGCAGGGCGGGGAATTTTGCGGAGATAAATCTCAACGCTGACCCAGCTGGGACTCGAACCTGGGTGTTGCACCAGACATGCTGAGTAAAGAATGGGCGGAAATTGAAATATGATGTCACCAAAAGCTGTAATAAATCATATTGTTATGAATTCAAACAGATGAAAACTTAGCGTGAGTTCGAAAATAGTATATATGCATACCAAACTAAAGTATGAATGAATTAATTTATTACAAAGGCACAAAAAGTATACAAATTAAACAATCTTATCTAAACACAAGTATTTCTGTTCCTCTTAGTATAAAGTCAAACTCAAAATAAAAAGGACGATTTACTACGTTTAACTAATTTTCAATTTTTAAACCAAAATGCTGTCAATATTCAGTTCCTATGACATAATAAAATCTATTACTTTGTAACATCCAACAAACAAACCAATTTATGTTGAATTTTATTTTTGTTAGAGGACTACCTTAATATCTAACGTTGATCTCTCCTGATAGAGATCTCCAAAAAATAACTTTACTGTTGATTCCCTTTCACCACCGTAAACAGGCTCATCTTGATTCAAATAATAACAGTCTTCTTAAGTAGTATCATACAACACTAATTTAATACAATGTATCTATATTTCTTCACTTCGCCACTACATCTTTTTGTTTTTCCTCCACAAATCTTATTATTCATAGCATCTCCGTTCTAAACAGTTGATAACGTAATTGTCACTCTGAAGCATACGCGAGCGTTCATGACACATCTACCATAAGCCCATTGTAGCACGTTCATCTGTCGTAATAAAAATTTTATAAAATTGTTTCCAATGAGCAAGTGGTTTCGGTTGTTCGACGTCTAAGGACTACCTCAATGAGCTAAATGATGATGTCATAAGGGCCCCAAAGGGTTGAAAAGGTTGGGGGAAGGGAACCCACAGGAGATAGATGGTGGCTTCCCGTTAAGGCTATTCAGAGAGTTCTTTAACGTGCGCAGGGTCGTTCATCCGACGGACTGCGAACTTTCCAGACCCATCGGTGTCCCTCTACTGACCCAAGGCACTTTCCAGACCCGTCGGTGTTCCTCTACTGACCCAAGGCACTTTCCAGACCCGTCGGTGTCCCTCTACTGACCCAAGGCACTTTCCAGACCCGTCGGTGTCCCTCTACTGACGGTCTGTCGTCGACGGGTCTAGAAAACGACGGGTCTGGAAAGTCCCCCGGACTACGGACTTTCCAGACCCGTCGGTGTCTCTCTACTGACCCAAGGCAGGGAGAGGAGTTTTATGGATATAAAGCTGTCCAGATAGCACTCGAACCTGGAAACTGCAGATTACGAGCTACACGTGATTCTCTGAGTAGTGGTGTAATCAGTATTTTTTATGCTATAATTAACATTTATCTGTAGGTTTCTGTGCAGCATAATTAATTTTGATACCTAGTGTGGAAAAAAAAGGAAACTTGGTCTACTAGACATTATTATTGAAATATTATACAGAAATCAAAGGTTGATTCCTTCAAAAGTCTCCTTTTTGTCCTAATTCACTTGTCCATTCTCGTCTTTCACGCTTCGAAACATGCAGTTCTCTCTAGGAATGCTGTTTAGATGCTCTGTCATACGAGTCTTCATGTGCTCCACTTTGTCAAAATGGGTCCCTTCCATCGTTGTGATTTGATTTTGGCGAAAAAAAAAATTGCTTCCGAGATGAACGGTGAATGAGAAAAAACGCTGTCGTAATATGAGGAACGCTTTGCGTTCGATCTCACATTTTCCAGCAAGGGGGATAGGATGACACACGTCACACACAAACTGGCCTAACACAAACACTATCCTCCCTATTAGAATGGGGCGGGGGTGGCTCAGTCGGTAGCGGGCCAGGCTTGTAATCTCTTGTTCCCAGGTTCGAATCCCAGCTGGGTCAGCGTTGAAATTTATCTCCACTAAATTCCCCGCCCTGCCCACGGTCAGTAGGGGACACCGATGGGCTTGGAAAGGCCGCCGTCCGTCGGATGGGACGTTTAGCCGTGCCCTCGTGTGTGGAAGAGCCATATCCTGTGCACATTAAAGAACACGCTGTATGGCCTTGACGGGAGGCTACCATCTGTCTCCCAACAGCTGTTCCCCTACCCCAACCTTCTCTGAGCCTTCGGGGTTCATGCGACCTGGCCATTTAGCCCATGATGTACAAAAAAGTGCCTCTCAGAGGTAAAACAACCTAACCCTATTAGAACATGAGAGCAATTGTCATAACAAGAAAAACTAGCCTAAGGATGTGTTGAATCCGTTTGATTGGTGAAGGAGTTATTACGTAAGCTATACCTGCAGTTTTGTCGCCACAACTCATACATTAAGTGATATTTAAACTTTTGTATAAATTAGGAAATGCAGTACATTAAAATCTTATTATCTCTACATCAACTTATCATCTATAAAAATATAGATGATAAGAAACCAAAAGGTGTTCCACATTGAAGCGATGAATACGACAGCTTACCCACTGGAGCTGCAGTTATTTTAGCACACATTACGCTAAATGGCCAGCTCACAAGAACCCTGAGGGTTTAGAAAAGTTTATGGGAAGGAGACCCACTGGACAGATGTCAGGAGACAAATGATAGCCTCCCGTCAAGGCCACCCAGAAAGGGTTCTATAACGTGAACAAGGTATAACTCTACTAAACATCAACCACGGTTCTTAACGTCCCATGTGACGCACGGCGGCATTTCCAAGCCCATTGGCCCTATCCCTATTGCCCTATTCTCCATCGGCATACTCTATTGACAGAGGGGAAGGTGGGTTTTCTTCCGAAATAAATCATAATGTTAACCCAGGTGGGATTAGAATCTTGGAAATATATAATTACGAGTCTGGCGCTCTACCAACTGAACCACGTCTCGCCCAATGAGCAAAGGAAAACTGTTATAACCCTTGAGCAACAGGTTCTGCTAATTACACACAGCAGTGGCGCTCGTAAGCTTCAACAGGTGGGACCGAAATGTACACAGCAAAACCAACTACGCAGGAGTGGGTGACAGTCAGTCCTCTCCTCCCCCAGGGGCACATTAGCGCTAGAGGAGAGTCAGTTAACGAGTCCATCGTCTCGCTTGAAGTAATGAAGCTTTGAGGAGAGTCAAAGTTGGGTTTCCTCTAACGATAAAAAATAAACAACTTCTCAAGCTGCTGTTGCAACTGAGATTTAGCCTGTCAGTATTATACGTCATAGGTGAAGATCTATGATAAAAGGCAAAATCTTAGAAGAAAAACTACACAGAAAAAAATGCATTCACATTTCATCCGGAAGCAGTCCCGTGGCCTAGTGGTATCGGGCTTGGCTGAATGATTCAAAGGGACCTGGCTTCGAGCCCCGGGTAAGGCATGGATGCTTGCGTTGTGCTCCTGCTGAGTTCTCGGCTTTCATACCTCTAAGGCAAGCAGCTGCTTGAGGGATTTTTATTTTCATCCAGGTCTCAAATTCAGGAACAGGCTAACCATTCATTCCGATTCGTTCTAATCATTCGTTCCAATCTTGTCCGATCTAATAACAAAGCATGATCAAAAAATTATTATGTGACTTGTCTGCAATATAAGGTAGCTGCTTTGGACTTATGCATGCCATTGACGTTTAGGGTGGCGATGACTGTAACTACAAATAAAACTAACTTGAACAGGGGCTGGGCAAACTACGTTCCGCGCGCCGCATGCGATCCGCTACCTCTTTTCATGCGGTCAGCGAGCTACTTACTGATGACGAAAAATTAAATTTGCAAAAGCGAAAAAGTACGTATAGAGAATAAAAAAAAATCCATCTTCGGCGAGGCGACTTCTCCTTAAAATATTTAATTTTAATAAAATTATATTGTTTATGTTTTACATTAGTTTTTTTTGCTTTGGTTATATATACATTATTGAACATATATTTTATTTGGGGGCCCATCCTTCCGTTTCGGTTTTTATGTGGCCCTTCAGTTAAAAAGTTTGCACAGGCTTGCACTTGAAGAACCAGCACATCACCTCTGGCATTATTATTATCATCAATTACATCCGTATTAAATGACCCTAAAAATCGCATTAGAATTATAAAGAATGCAATCAGAATTTTCACATTGACATCTAATAATATTACAGATTGGCAATGTATTTTGAATAACAGCAATGTCATTAAGCGTGAATTTTCACTGCTTTACCAAAATATTAGGGTTGGGTTGTTTTACTTCTGAGCGGCACTTTTTTGCACACAATGGGCTAAATGGCAAGGTCACAGGGACCCCGAAGCCTCAGAGAAGGTTGGAGGAGGGGACCCACTGGAACAGCTATTTGGGAGATAGATAGTAGCCTCCCGTCAAGCCATTCAGCATGTTCACAGAGTACGGCTCTCCCGCACACGGAGTCACGGCTTAGCGTCCCATACGACGGACGGAAGTCTTTCCAAGTCATCGGTGTCTGACCGTGGGCAGGGCGGGGAGTTTTGCGGAGAGAAATCTCAACGCTAACCCAGCTGAGACTCGAACTTGAGCCACCCCCGTCCCACCAAAACATTAGCCAATTCCACGCCATGGCAATGGGAATCTAAATACAAAACTCTATAGCTTTAAAAAAATGCATTTATTGTGAAAACGCGACTGAAGATGAATTAAAGATCGCGATCAAATCTATTTAAATGTCGGTTTTACACACTTCGTATGTTATTTAAAGAGGTGTAGCAGCTGGAATATTTAACTAATAAATCAGGCTTGTTTTAAAAACATTATTCATAATTGTGTCATACTGAAAAACTCATCAAAAAAGTTTCAAAACGTATATTTATTTTATTAAACGGTTTTGAAACAATATTTATTTTTTAAAGTTTTAATTAATATCCGAGGTAAATTCATATGACACATTAGTGTTGTGAAATATTGTAGCTTCCTTAAAAATTCTGAAAGAAGATTGTTGAAAATTGAGATTTAAATGGATTTGATTACAATCTTTAATTTATATTTAGTCACGTTTTTTCAATAAATGCATATTTTTAGGTTAAATTTCCATTGATATAACATGGAAATTCACTCACAGTTTAGTTAAAACGGTGTATATGTAAATGAGGAATTTATATTTTACATTTTATAATGACTACTGATTCATAAACTGTACCAATAACTATCAAATTAATGTATAGCAATAAATACGCAATGAATAATAATTTTTTCTGATGAAAAGATCACTTCGATATTGATAAATCCATCAATCCATTTAAAACCACTTTTGAAATTTCTCAATTTTGTCATATTAACGATTTTATGGCAGTTAATAGAACTATCGTTACCAGTTAACTAATTAGATTATGGTTGTTTAAGCAAACTAAAAAAATATATTTATTTATTTATTTTCAGTCAAGAAAATTCCAGATATTTTTTTTTTTCGAAATTCGTTAAGAAACAATGTTACTCCAAAAGTAGATGGCGCTTAGCTAGTATTTTTGGGGTGGCACAGTAGGTAGCGCGCCAGACGCGCAATCTGTAGTTCCCAAGTTCGAGTCCCAGCTGGGTCAGCTTTGAGATTTATCTCCGCAAAACACACCGCCCTGCCCAGAGTCAGTAGGGGACACCGATGGGCTTGGAAAGGCCGCCGTCCGTTGTATGGGACGTTAAGCCGTGGCTCCGTGTGAGGGAAGAGACATACCCTGTGCACGTTAAAGAACACGCTCGATGACCTTGACAGGAGACTACCATCTGTCTCCCAACAGCTGTTCCAGTGGGTCTCCTCTCCCAACAGTCTCTGAGCCTTAGGGGTCCTTGTGACCTGGCCATTTCGTAATCTGTAGTTCCCAGGTTCGAGTCCCAGCTGGGTCAGCGTTGAGATTTATCTCCGCAAAAATTCCCCGCCCTGCCCACGGTCAGTAGGGGACACCGATAGGCTTGGAAAGGCCGCCGTCCGTCGGATGGGATGTTAAGCCGTGGCCCCGTGTGCGGGAGAGCCATACCCTGTGCACGTTAAAGAACACGCTGTATGGCCTTGACGGGAGGCTACCATCTGTCTTCCAACAGCTGTTCCAGTGGGTCCCCTCCCCCAATCTTCTCTGAGCCTTCGGGGTCCATGTGACCTGGCCATTTAGCCCATGGTGTGCAAAAACGTGCCGCTCAGAGGTAAAACAAACCAACCGAACCCAAAAGTAGAATTAAGAAATGGCTATAAAGTTGCATTTACGATATCTTTAAACCACGAAGCAAAGATGACATTGCAGAACATTCAACAACGAAACAGTTAGCTAAACGTTATTAGTGTATTTTACGAAAATAAGGAAGAGAATGGAATTTATGAAATCGAATACGTTTGTTTGTGTTTCAAAAAAAAAACATTCTAGCAGACATATCGATTTTCTGACAAAGAAATGGAATTCTTATTTATGCAGAATAGCCAAGGAAAGCAAGACATTCGGGAATTTAACCCAATTTCGCATCTGACAATCCGAATGTTTTATTCAATTTACTTGTAAATGAAACATTTTCTGAGACACAACATCCGAGTTAAGAGAAAGAGGATTTTGCTTTTATGTATGCAAATTGCCGAATTTGTGCCTCTCTTTTTTTGTGCTGTAAGGTATGATCCCAAGGGTGTTCTTTAGCGTAAAGTATCTAAAGGAAGAAACTGATAAGTTCTAATATTCATATTTAAAATCAACGCAGAGAAAGGTGTCGGTTGTGAAATAAAGAAGATGCAAGATTTTTCTAAGCATTTATTCATTGACATTACTGCAAATTATGGAAAACAGACATGGACATTTTGCGTTTTAAAACAGAAATACGGAGGCTAATCTATCAGTAAAAAAATCAGCATATTAAAATTAGATAGAGTAATATTTATCATTCAAAACAAAATAAATTACTGTTTAATAAAACTCCCTTCACAGCAGACGGAGATAACCTCCTCCTACAACATAGATACATGCGTGCTGGTTTAGTAGTTAAACACGCAAATCACTAAACCATGTAACGGGTAGCATGATATTTTTAATATATGTTTAACACAAAGAATTGAAAAAGGTGTATTCGTCTGATTAAATAATTTTAACACAAAACGAGAAACAATAAAGTCAAAGAAAGGCAGTGTTATTTTCTACGAAGTTTAAGTTACCCACAGAAATAATTAACAAAACTAAATTTTTTTAGTTAATGCTAACTAAAAATGTTGAATGGGCCTCAATTTTTGCATTGAGGTAAAGGATTCTAGAACATAATTTATATACGCCTGCATGTTAATATATTTACAAACATAATTTATTAACATGCAGGCGTTAATAAATTGTGTTATATTAATAATTATATCGTGATGAATTTTTCGCACACTATCAGTGAATGAACACTATTCTTTTTTTTTCTGACACTCTGATGTTGTGTTGAAATTTCCGCACACTATCGATAAATAAACACTATTCTAACTGTTAAAATCTTCCTGAAGCCCTATTGATATGCTAAATATTTCGCACACTTTAAATGAAGGAAAATTGTTCTTTCCTTTTTTTTCTGACAATCTCATGTTGAAAATTTCTCGCATCATCAGTAAAGGAATACTGTTCTAACTACTAAACTTTTCCTGATACCAACATGATATACTGAATTTTTCTCACGCTTTCAATGAAGAAACACTTTACTACAAAAATTTCTCTGACACACTAGTGTTATGTTGAACTTTTCGCGCACCATCAATGAAGAAACGTTATTCTACTAACTTTTTTCTGACACTCCCATGTTGAATTTTTCGCGCACCATCAGTAGAGGAGTACTGTTCTAACTAGTAAGAGTTCCTGACGTCAACATGATATAGAGAATTTTTCGCACACCTTCAATGAAGGAACATTGTTTTTCACACAAAAATTTCTCTGACACTCTCGTGTCACGTTAAACGTTTCGCGAACCATCGGTGAAGGAATTATAGCTGCTAAAATGTTCCTGAAACTGCCATGATATACTGAATTTTTCAAACACTCTTAATGAAGGAACGATGATTAATCCTACAAAAATTTATCTCACAATCTCACTTTATATTGCGCTTTTCTTACACCATCAGTGAAGGATGATTGTTCTACTGATTTTTTTGTCTGAAAATCTCATGTTGAATTTTTTGTGCACCATCAGTGAAGTAGCACTGTTCTAACGATTAAAATTTTCCTGACATCCTTATGATGAGTCTGGTACTATTCGTCTTATGCCTGCTGTCCAATGCCGTTTCTTCCAATGCCGATTCGTCTAACGAGGACAATTCGTCCAATGGACAATAGATCTAAAGGGACATTTCGTCTCATGGGACAATAGGTCTAAAAGGACATTTCGTCTAATGGGGCAATTCGTCCAAAGCCGATTCGCCTAATAGGACAGTTTGTCCAAAGCCGATTTTTTAAATGAGAGAACTCGTCCAAAAGTGCCAATGACGATAAAATGTTATATTTCATGGTTATTATTCTGAATCAAATATTTCTATGAATACAGAAATTAATTTAGGTGGAGAAATGAATTTCGCAGTGAGTGAGATTCGAACCCACTTGTCCCAGTTACATGCCATGTGAGACATGGGTTCGAGTCCCACTCACAGCGAAACTCATTTTCTGAGCTAAATTACTTCCTGAATTCTATGAAAACAAGCAATCCGTGTATTTACTATTCGAGAAATGTACCTATTTCGTTTTTCAGCTTGAACACCGTATTTTGCAATATATATTTTATTATTATTATATAATAAAATTCAGTAATAATAATAAAATTTTTCAGCTTGAACACCGTACGGTGTTCAAGCTGAAAAATTTTATTATTATTATTGAATTTTATGCAATATATATGAATGCAATATATATGAATGAAAAAACTAACAAATATTTGAATGTATTTTAATATTTGTATAAATTTTATACAAATGTTGTATAAAAATGTTGTATAAATGTTGTATAAATTTTATTATTGAATTTTATGCAATATATATGAATGCAATATATATGAATGAAAAAACTAACAAATATTTGAATGTATACAAACAACTTTCCTATCTCAAGCGGTAAACATTTTAAACAGTGCATTTCGGCGAGAATTTTTCTTTCATATATCCGTGAAATTTGCTCTTTCAACAACGGAACTTAAAAATAGCAATGAAGACTTTTGGATGTGCTTTTGCCGTTGGATGAAACTTTTACTCAATGGAACCAAACTTCTTCGAAGTGGATTATTGAAATAAAAAGGAAATATAAATTAAAATTTTTAAGAAATACCCAAGTTCCAATAGGGCAATAAAAAGTAGAAAATAAACCTAAAGCATATCAATGGTGCAATCAGTCACTGAGTTCGTATTCACTTCAAAGGAAGCTAGGGCGCCGGCAGTCTTGCTGAGTGAGTAAACCAGCGCCCTATCTTCCTATGAAGCGAACACGAACTCTGTGACCGATTGCACCATCGATATGCTTTAGGTTTATTTTCTACTTTTTAGGGTCCTATAGGAAGATAGATATTTTTTATTTTTTTCCTTATATTTTATTTTTATTTTTACAGCTACCTTCAAAAACCTTCATTTTACATATGACTCAGAAAATCAATCACATTTATCACCTTTTTGGATTCAGGTTTGAGGTAGCACATGACATTGGAGACCTCACAAGCTTTAATTTGAGATACGGTCATTAAAGTCGATCCCGAGAAAATCCCCTCCCCCTACACATTTTACAGGAAGGAATTTTCACATTGTTCCCCTTTTCATTGACGGTTACTTACGGCATTCGCGTTCTGGAGATTTAGCGGAACAATTGTTTCACATTTCCCCTTTTTAGGAGGGAAGAAAACATAGGGGAGGTATTTTTTTTTTTCTAGTCAAGGACATTCCCCGCGTCACAAGCTTTCATTGGGCATATAAATCATTAAGTTTCTCCATCGCGTTCGAAAGATATGGTGGAACAAAGTTTTGTCAAATGCACAAACCGACCAACTGACAAATGACAGAAGCAATAGGAAGATAAGAAAAAAGAGGGGGCCAAAAAACTGAATTTCCATTGCCATATAACATTTTACCATCCGTTTGAGAGATTTTTAAAAATTTCTTAAAAAATGTGTGAAATATGCACAAGTTTAATAATTGGTTCGGCATTGTTTAATAATCGGCATTGGACGAATCGTATCATTGGACGAAATGGCATTGGAAGAATCGTACCATTTGAAGAATCATACCTTTGGACGAATCGTACCATTGGAAGAATCATACCTTTGGACGAATCGGCATTGGACGAATCATACCATTGAACGAATTGACATTGGATGAATCGTACCATTGGACTAAACGGGATTGGACGAATTGTCCCCTTTGGACCAAACGGCATTGGACGAAACGACATTGGATCAAGCGTCATTAGACGAAACGTCCGGGACCGCTCTTGATATACCTAATTTTTCGCACACCTTCAATGAAGAAACTTTCTTAAACAAATTTCTCTCGCACCCTCATGTTATGTTGAACTTTTCGCACACTATCAGTGAAGGAACATTCTTCTACTCATTTTTTTCTGACACTCTTGTTATGTTGAAAATTTCGCGTACCAACTGTGAAGTAGAATTGTTCTAAACTACTAAACTTTTTCTGACACCCTCATTGCATCTTGAATATTTCGCACACTTTCAATGAAGGAATATTGTTGTTTATCAGAAAAAATTCTCATGCTGTGTTGAAAATTTCACTCACAATCTACGAACTTGGAGTCAAAGCTCTCCAATACGCTCAAAATCATGCTATTAGATGTATATTGAAATGAGAAAATATGACAGTCTAATAAACGTCTACAAGAAAGAAAATATTTTACAAATTAGAAAATTGTACGTTTTTTAAACATTAAAACATGTTAAAACCCATTGGAATCAATTTTATTTTCGAACATTACCAAAGCTAACGCGTTTTTCTCAAGGTTTAGGTGTTAATGGATACTCTAACGCATAAAACACTTGTGCAGATATATTTTATTTACTTATCTTGTACATTTTTCAATGCTTTACCCAGATACCACAAAGCAATTAATAATGAAAGATAATCCATTGGAAAAAGAAGGAAATGGCAACTTAATCTGCAGAATGTACGCGTTTTGTTTTAGGACTGTTAATCGGGTTACTTTTTTCTAATATTCTTATATTTACAAGATAAATTTATTGATAATGTACATGGGATATTTTTCCCTCCAAGTATAAATTGTTATGTTGTATACTTACAAGTCTTCTTGATATTTATGATGTATTTATATATGGTAATTCATTTATTTATTTCTTATTCAGTTGCATAATTTCTCCAAACGCGAGTGTTTCACTCTAATGGAGGCTCATACTTATTTTCATTATGATTGTAAATGGAAAAATGAGAAATTGCTGTATACTAATGACAGTATGACAGTTTATATTTTCTTTATCTGAATTCAAGGTTTTCTATGATGTACTGATTGTACACGTTTTTTTTTTGTTTTGAAAATCTGAAAATTGTTCAATATCACAGTTTAGCAATTTATTTTGCATAAAGAGTATTTTTGTTGTATTGTGAATATGTGAAAATAAAAATCTTCTTAAAAAAAACCTACTGATGAACATTGTTTTGCTGTTTCGGACGCTCTCATGTTATATTAAAGTTTTCACGCACAACCAGTGAAGGAAAAGTTTTCTATCTTACCAAAACTTTTCTGACACCCTCTTCTTATCTTGAAATCTCCCCCCGATCAAAAATTGCGGAATTTCTCTATCTTATCAAAATCTTTACGACACCCTTCCATTTTATTGAATATTTTGTGAACCATCACCAATTGCGAAACCCCTATACTTTACTTAAATTCTTTTAACACAGATTTGTTATACTGAATTTTTTATAGACCGGCAGTTGGGGAGCCTTTCTGTGTTATCAAAATTATTTTGACATTCGTACGGAATTTTTCATGAACCACTAGTTCTGGAACACTGCCCTTTGAATATTTTGAAAACCCTTATGCGAGCCTAGATTTTTCTCGTACTACGGATTGATGTAAACCTCACTAGATTTTTTTTCTCCTTGCAAAAAGTGTTTTCAACGCGTGTTCTGTCGAATTTTCCGCGGAAATAGCCCTACTTAGTCTAGTGGTTAGCGTACGTGACTACTAAGACCAGTTGACATATCCTTGTATTAGTGTTTGTAGGTTGCGTTAAAAATCAGGACAAGCCTAATATAGCTTCTAGGTTATCTCCATCCTTTGTGTGAGGAAATACCTTCTTCCTTTATAAATTAACATTTGCTTAACTCTTTCTATCCTAAAAAATTATTCAAACATCCTGATGTTGAGTTTTACCTCTAAGAGGGGACTATTCGGTACAATGGACATATCACACGAACCCCAAGGACTCGGAGAAAGTATGGGAATGATTGGGTTGTTTTACCTCTGAAATGCACTTTTTTGCACACATTGTGCTAAATGGTCAGGTCACAAGTACCCCAATGGCACAGATATAGTTGGGGCAAAGGAACCCACTGAACAGCTGATAGGACATTGATGATATCTTCCCGTCAAAGTCACAGTGTGTTCTTCCACCATGAACAAATGTTCCCTGCTGCATTCGGCTGCCTATGGCCCTGCTGCATTCGGGCCACGGCTTAACTTCCCCATACGACCACATCCTCTTTTAATATTAACGGAAAGCCAAATTCCAATTTATTTCCTTCAAACTGAAACCTACACGCTACCATCAACTGCAAGGGGGGGAAAAATCACCGAATAAGATTAACGTTGTTAGAAGGGTCACAACTATTCTTTAAATAAAAAAATCGCATCAAATTCCCATCCCTTTCGTTATTTCACTAGTTTTTCATTAATTCTCCAGAAAATGATAAGAAGAAGAAAACAGAGCACCTAAGATAATTAAACAGTGGTCAGCTGGAGAAGACAAGAAGAGATACAGCATCCTTTCTTGCATCTTTTCTTCCTCCATGCATCCTCCAGCGAACACTGATGAATCGCTGGCTTCTTTTCTCACGACGCACAATATATACTGAACAAGAAGAAAGTGAGGGGAAAAGAAAGAAAACAACATGGGAGAATAAAGAAGAGGAACATGCACTACATTTGTTTCATCAGCAGAAATAGGGAAAGGCTGGATGCATGATAAAAGTCATCCTGAGTTCAGAAAAACGGTACCCTTCGTTAAAATTAAAAGCAAAAACAAGAAACTGTAAACCTTCTTTAAAAAAGGAAAGTTTCAGTCCTCAATACCAATATAAATATCTGCAACGTATGGTATTAATCCAAACAAAAATTAATTAGATGAAGGCTTTGTAAGACCCACAAAAAGAATAGTTCATGTTCTCTTGAAATTCTTCAACTGAAAAATTTCATTATTTAAAAAAATATATAACAGTTTTTTAAAAATACTCGAAAGTAAAAAAAATAACATTTTGAAAACTTACTCAAACATATATGTATATAAAACATTTCAAAATATAGTAAAAAGTAAAAATAAATGCTCCAAAACGTAAAAGAAAACAAAAAATACTCTATTTCCAAAACGTTCTATAAAGTAAAAAAGGATAAGACATTTCAAAACATACTAAAAATTAAAAACATTTTCAAAACGTACTAGAAAATGAAAATAAATAAGATTTTCGAAATGTACTGTCGCTCAAAAAAGTATCCGAACACTACGGTTGATTACAAAATTCAGAAAAAATATCTGGGAAATATTTTTTTAGAAATAGTGGTCTGGCAACCTTCGTGTCACGTGTCACGAAGGTTGCCAGATCACTAATTTCTAAAAAAATCGTTACCACATATTTTTTTCTGAATTTTGTAATCAACCACAGCGTTCGGATACTTTTTTGAGCGACAGTACTAGAAGGTAAACAACTAAATGTAACAGGGGCGGGGGTGGCTCAGTCGGTAGCGCGCCAGGCTCGTAATCTGTAGTTCCCAGGTTCGAGTCCCAGCTGGGTCAGCGTTGAGATTTATCTCCGCAAAATTTCCCCGCCTTGCCCACGGTCAGTAGGGGACACCGATGGGCATGAAAAGGCCGTCGTCCGTCGGATGGGACGTTAAGCCGTGGCCCCGTGTGCAGGAGAGCCATACCCTGTGCACGTTAAAGAACACGCTGGATGGCCTTGATGGGAGGCTACCATCTGTCTCCCAACAGCTGTTCCAGTGGGTCCCCTCCCCCAACCTTCTCTGAGCCTTCGGGGTCCTTGTGGCCTGGCCATTTAGCCCATGGTGTGCAAAAAAGTGCCGCTCAGAGGTAAAACAACCCAACTAAATGTAACATTTTAAAAACGTACTCGGAAGTAAAAAAAAGTTTGTTATTTTTCACTTATAATTGTTTTCACCAAACATTTCAGGCCCCATTTTAAAATGTTTTATGTTTATATTCAAGGTGTGGTTTGCTTAATACTGAAGTTGAGGAAGAATGGGGCCATTTTAAACAGGCTTTTTTGGAAACTAACAGTACTCTTTTAGGGAAAAAGGAGCAGAGGAGGCAGAATTATTTAAGTGATAAGGCACTTGAGCTTATTTCAGAAAGAAGGAACTGCAGGAATGTCCTTAATCAGTACCCTACTAGTCCTAATAGAAAGCATTACAAAGAACTTAATAAACGTGTAAAGGATCAGTTAGCTACTGATAAGAATCTTTGGCTTGATGGCCTTGCTGACAAAGCTGAGGAAGCAGTTAGACAGCACAACAGCAGAGAGCTGTACCAGATAGTTAATGTTTTGTGTGGTAGAAAACGAACAGGTATACAGGGATTGAAGGATAAACAAGGCAAGGTTATAGAAGGTGGGGATTCTGTCATGGCTAGGTGGGCTGAGCATTTCAGTGATGTTCTAAACAATGTGGTTAGTTCTACTCCCATTGTTTGCAATGATGATAGATGCATTGTTGGCTTTAATGTTGGCCCTATAACACAATCTGAAGTTAGTTTGGCTATTTCTAAACTTAAACTTCATAAATCTCCAGGGGTGGATGAAATTACTACGGAAATGCTTAGAGCTGGGAATGTTTCAGTTACCATTTGGATGACTGAAATTTTGAATAACTTTTATGATAAAGGCATGGTTCCTAAAGATTTTACCAGAGCTATTATTATCCCTATTTTCAAAAAAGGTGATCGCAGTTCTTGTGATAACTATAGGGGTATCAGCCTACTCTCCGTTCCAGGTAAAGTTCTTTCCATGATTGTGCTTAATAGAATTAAGAATCTGGTTGACAGGCAATTGCGTGATGAGCAATGTGGATTCAGAAGTGGTAGGGGATGTGTAGATCAGATATTTTCACTTAGGCAGATTCTTGAGAAATGTTTAGAGTTTCAGAAACCTTTGGTTGCTAGCTTTGTTGATTTCAAAAAGGCTTTCGACTCTGTTGATCGTCATAATTTGTGGTTGATTGTGAGATCATATGGTGTACCAGACAAGTTAGTTAACATAATGAAAGCTCTCTATAATAACACTGAGTCATGTGTGAGAGTTGGTAAGTCTTGTAGCAATTGGTTTAGCATTACTTCTGGTGTTCGACAGGGGTGCATTTTGTCTCCTTTTCTCTTTAGTTTGGTTGTTGATTATGTTATGCGAAATTCACTTCAAGGGAAAGCTTTTGGCCTTAAATGGGCTGGAGATACGAAAATTTCTGATTTAGATTATGCTGATGATTTAGCCCTTTTGGCAAATGATGTTGATGAGATGAACTCTTTCATTCGAACTGTTGATGAGACTGGTAGTAGAGTAGGTTTGATTATAAACAGAGAGAAAACTAAAGTGATGAAAATTGGTCAGGCAGATTGTGATTCAGTTAATCTGAATGGTTGCAGTCTTGAGCAGGTGTCACAGTTTAATTATCTTGGGAGCTGCGTAACTGATACTGGTGATGTGCGGCATGAGATTAACAGACGAATAGGTATTGCTGCCGGGACTTTTAAGAATCTATGGAGATTGTGGAGAAATAGGCGTATACACCTAAAGACTAAAATTAGACTGTATAATAGTTTGGTTATTTCTAGGGTTAGTTATGGTAGTGAAACTTGGATGCTGTGTAAGCAAGATAACAGGAAACTAGATGCTTTTGATTCTAGATGCTTACGCAGTATCTTGGGTATTAGGTGGTTTAACTTTGTAACTAATGATGAGGTTAGGCAAAGGAATCTGCAACCTCCTTTAAGCAGCATATTGTGCAGAGAGAGACTCCGCTGGTTTGGCCATGTTGCCCGTATGGATAATTATAGATTGGCGAATAGGGTTATGAACAGTGTGCCTAGAGGCCTCAGAAGGAGGGGGAGACCTAGGATCCGGTGGGCAGACAATGTCAAACAGGACCTTGTTAGAATTGGTGTACAGTGGCCGGATGCAGCAGATGTAGCTCAGGACAGATATGCTTGGAGAATTAAACTGCGCGGTCTGGTTGGACCTCCGTAGCCCATGGCTGCTTGAGGATGATGATGATGATGATGTAGTATAATGCTTTTACGAATAATATCTGAAATATTTAGCGAAAATACTTATTTTTAATATTTCACTAATCACAATGGAGCTGTAGAAATAGTACACAAAAAAAGACATTTAAAAAAAAGACTTCTATTACCACTTTGTCGTCTGTTTCGTCTCCTTTCGCATGTATATCTGTCTGCTGATATTTAACATTTTGGCTTTTGGAAAAAAGTTCAAAAAATTCTTTTTCTGGGTTGGATGCCTGTTGATGAAATATTAAGGAGTCACGTTTGCGATATCTCCCAATGGTTTTAATGGCGTGATCTAAATGTAGAATTTTTTAATGTGAAAACTTTAAAAGGAGTTTAGAAACGATCTATTTATGCTAGAAATATGAACGTTTGGTGATTAAATTTGCACTCGTACCTCCTAAGTTAACGAGCTATGACTTATTTGAAAACTTGTCAAAACTTATCATTACGTGTTAAAAACAAAAGCCGTATCATGATTTATCTCTTCGCTGGCGGCGGATAAATTTCGGTCTGCAAAATCTGTGCGTTGTTGTTATGGAGCTACTAAAGATGGGGAAATATTTCACATTTTCTCGAGGATGCAGCTTTGAAGACGACGCGAAAAAGAATCATTCCGATTTATCACAAGTATATGGGAATCATGCCTGTTCATATGACACTGTTATGGGATAGATGCGCAAACTCAGAGAAGAACGACAGAGCTTCGAAGACCTCCCTCGTGCAGGAAGACCGAAGGAGGCCGTGAACGAGAGAACCATCGCTGCTGTCAGTGAACTCATTAAGCCTTCCATTTTATTAAGACCAGCACATCGTCTTTCAGATAATAAATTTAGATGTCAGTATCGATTGGCAGTGTGGAAACAATTATTCATCAACATTAAAAGTAAAAAACAACCCCACAAACGGACAAAATAGCAAAAAAAGGGTTAAAAAGGGTTAAAAATAAGGGGGCGTGCAAAGAGGTGCTGTCAATATTTTAACCTAGTGACCCAAGTGGTTAACAGACATTGTCACAGGTGATGAGTCATGATTTTATTACCATACGATTCCTAGGAAGATCGACAACTATAGGTTGCGAAAGTTCACAATTTTTTTTATTCCCATGGAGTGGTAGCCGTGGACACTTTACCTGAAAAATGACAATAAATGACTAATACTACACCAACACTGTTTTGTCCCAAATGATTAAGGAGATGAAGGAGCCGCGTCCAAAGAAAAAAAGGAATGCCAAGGGTCACCATCTTCAGAGCATGCCAATGCTCATGGAGTCAGTGGCGCACCCAGAGGGGGAGGGTAAGGGGCTCTGGCACCCCCCAAAAGAAAAAGGAAAAAAAATACTAGAAATTTTCCAAAAATCTTTTCCTAATTAAAATTCATTTTTTATATTTATGTTGTGTCGTGTCTTCTACTTCTATTACTACTTATGAATTAGCGGTCATATAAGGTGGGAATATCCTATAGCTCTCGGAAATCACGGCCGCTGTGAACACAAGGCGAACGAATCGGGCGACCGAGCCCTACTTCATTTTCCCGAGCCAGGCCAGAGGGCCCCTCGCCATCCCCTCCCAAGATTAAATCCTGAGTGCGCCACTGCATGGAGTGGTAGCCGTGGAGTTACCCATCAGGTTACCACCTATCTGGAACAGGAAAATTTCAACAGCTACTCTATCCTGCATATTCACGCTATGTTGCCCCATGCATTTTTGGTTGTTTCCAAAAATTATAATAGAATTTGCAGCAAAGCCTTTTTTTAGGGTGCAAGATCTTACATAATAGGTTCATTCAGAGTTGCGGAATATTACCCAACAGAAGTACCACCTAGCATTCCAGAATTGGCGTAGACGTCTGTAACTTTGCATAGATTCTGGAGGGGAGTACTTTGAAGGACAATAAAAGTTTTGTTAAGGTAAGTTCAATGTCTTTTGTTCTGTAGATGCATGTCAAAAACTTTTTGAACGTACCTAGTAAGAGACTGAACAAAGAAATTTTAAAAACTCAAATCCTTGATTTAAAAACGAAGTCATTAGCCTAAAATGTGTTCTGTGTATGTGGCTCGGATAGGAAATGATGAAAGATAAAAAGATATCATTCTTAATTAAAAAGAAAACATTTGATAAGGCCAAACCTAGGGGGAAAATGCTAGAGGAAAGGGGGAACAAAGACCTAGGGGGAAAAAGCTAGAGGATTGGATTGGATTGTTTTACCTCTGAGCGGCAATTTTTTGCAAACCATGGGCTAAATGGCCAGGCCACAAGGACCCCGAAGGCTCAGAGAAGGCTCAGCTGTTGGGAGACAGATGGTAGCCTCCCGTCAAGGCAATCCAGCGTGTTCTTTAACGTGCACAGGGTATGGCTCTCCAGCACACGGAGTCACGGCTTAACGTCCCATCCGACGGACGGCGGCCTTTTCAAGCCCATCGGTGTCCCCTACTGACCGTGGGCAGGGCGGGGGAAATTTTGCGGAGATAAATCGCAACGCTGACCCAGCTGGGACTCGAACCTGGGAACTACAGATTACGAGCTTGGCGCGCTACCGACTGAGCCATCCCCGCTCCAAAAGCTAGAGGAAAGGGAACAAAGACCTAAGGGAAAAAGCTAGAGTAAAGGTGGAACAAAGACCTAGGGGAAAAGCTAGGGGAAAAGTGGGAACAAAGACCTAGGAGGAAAAAACTAGACGAAGGGGGAAGCTAGATGGAAAGGGGGAACAAAGACCTAGGGGGGGGAAACTAGAGGAAAGGGAGAACAAAGTTCTAGGGGAAAAAGTTGGAGGAAAGGGGGAAAAAAGACCTAGAGAAAAAAGCTAGAGGAAAGGGGGAACAAAGACCTAGGGGGGAAAGCTAGAGGAAAGGGTGAACAAACACCTAGGGGAAAAAGCTAGAGGAAAGGGGGGAAAACTAGAGGAAAGTGGGAAACAATGACCTAGGGAGAAAGGGGGAGCAAAGACCTAGGAGGAAAAAGCTAGAGGAAAGGGGAAACAAAGACCTAGGGAAAAAACCTAGAGGAAAGGGGGAACAAAGACCTAGGGGGGAAAGGTTAGAGGAAAGGGGAACAAAGACCTAGGGGGGAAAAGCTAGAGGAAAGGTGGAAAAAAGACCTAGGAGGAAAAAGCTAGAGGAAAGAGGGGAAAAGCTAGAGGAAAGGGGGAACAAGAGACTGAATTCCCATTTCAGTGCGCATTTTCCTTTCCGTTTTAGATGTCTTCAAAATATTCTTGAATAATGACTGAAATATGCATAATTTTAATTATTTTTCCCTCCTACCTCAGTAGCATCTGCAACCTCCCCCTCCCCCCACATACAACCGTATATCCGGTCCTGCATTCGATTGACATATATGATTTGTTAAAATAATATCCCAGAAAGATACACAGCTTCATAGTTCGCCCGAAAAAGAAATAAAAAGGAAATATATATATATATTTTTTTTTTCTTTTCTGGATCTTGTATTAGTAGTGATCATGATCTAGTAGAATAAACTTTTATGGGTTGGATTGTTTATACGTCCGAGCGGCACTTTTTTGTACACAATAAGCTAAATGTCCAAATCAGAGCTTAAAGAAGATTGGAGGGAGAAGACCCACTGGACAGCTGTTCGGAGACAGAGACAATAGCTTCCCATCAAGCGCATTCTTTAACGTGCACACGGGGTGACTCCCCTGCACACGGAACCACGGCTTAACGTTCCACTCCATGGACGGCTTCCTTTCCAAGCCATCGGTGACTCCAACTGACCGAGGGCAGGGTGGGAAATTTTGCGGAGATAAATCTCGACACTGACCCAGTCAGGACTCGAACTTGGTAACTACTGATTACGTGCTTTTCGTGTTCCCGACTGAGCCACACCCCACACACCCCCGTCCCTAAACTTTTATGAAGCTGTACGTTTTCTACTTTGTATTGTTTAAAAATCATAGATGTACATTTTGGTTTTTAAGATACAAATTTGTTTGAACGAAATTAATTTCTGTCCGTTTCCAACATATTCTTCCAGAGAGCGATCACTCATCACGTAGTTAGCAATCAATTCTTGCACCATACTCAGGAGTTAGAATGGACAGTAGACTAATGTCTTTAATTATACACTGTCACGCAATTCTTCATGTTTTCAAGACGGGTGAACGAGACTAATTCGTCAAGCTTGCTCTAGAAACTCTCATAGCTCATCGTAGCAGTTCATGAGTCCTGAAATTAGTTTGCTTTTAATTCTCAGCAATGAAATTTATTTTTCGCTTGTAATAATCAAGCACACTTGAGTGACCTACCTGCTGACTAACTGCTTGCCGATTGGGCTATGTTCTACAATACGGGAACTCCAGCTTTTTAACGACCTAATTCCAGGATTTTTTCGTAGCAATATGAGAAAATCTTTCACCCTGAGAAGAGTATTATAGACTTAATAATGTCAAACAGATGATTTATGAATAGATTAATCATCGTTATTGACCTCACATAAACAATAATTCAACCGGATTTTACAAATTACAGTCAATAAATAAAAGAAAATATTAAATTTGTATACAAAATATTTTTGTATGTAAATTTGTTCACAAAATGTTTTGTGTATATAAATTTGTATAAAAAGATATTTTGCGTATAAAATTAAATATAAAACAGTTTCTATACAAATTTATAGGCAAAAAATATTTTTAATAAAAATTTAAATGAAAAACATTTGTATACAAATTTATACACTGATTTCCATAAATTAAGGAAAATCCCTACGTTAAGTCAATGGGAAACTAAGTCAAAGCTCTATAACTTCTAAAATAAGTTTTTTTTATTTTGAAAAATATGATTGCAGATAAAGACCTCAATCACATAAATCAATATTTCGATTTTCAACAATTTTCGTTCAGTATTTAATGAGTTATGGAAGTTTGAATATTTAATAACAGCAATGCCAGTCTTAAGAGACTTATACAAAAATGAAGAATAGTGAAAGAATTCTTTACACAAAGTTCTAAAATACAAATTTATTTTATTAAACACTTTGATACAATACTTATTACTAAGTTTTAATTAATTTCTGAAGTCAATTTTTGTGGCTGGCATTGTTATCGCTAAATATTCAAACTTCCATAACTCATTAAATACTGAACTAATACTGTTCAAAATCGAGATATTGATTTATTTGATTGATATCTTTATCTGCAATCGCATTTTTCAAAACAATAAAATTTATTTTAGAAGTTATAGAGCTTTGACTTTATCTTCCCATTGACATAACATAGGGATTTTCCTTAATTTATGGAAACCTGTGTACATAAAATAGTTCTTTATACAAATTTAAACACACAAATTATTTTGTACAATTTATATAAAACATTTTTCATACGATTTATATACAAAAATATTTTGTATACAAATAGATATACAAATGATTTTATACACAATCTTATATGCAAAAAAATCATCATCATTCTCAAGCAGCCATGGGTTACGGAGGTCCAACCAGACCGTGCAATTTAGTTCTCCAAGCATATCTGTCCTGAGCTACATCTGCTGCATCTTCGTCCTGGGAAACAAAGTGTCAGAAACAAATAAACTAAACAATTATTTGAAACAATCATCATCATTATTTGCATCAAAGCAAAATTTTTAAAGGTTAATTTAGGAACATCCAAAAAAAATGTTCATTTCTTACACCAGATGCAAAGGACTGAAAAATTGTTTTTTATATCGTTTATTTTTTTTATTTCATTTGAAACTTACAGAGCAGAGAAGGGCCCTAGAATCTATTCTTAGTTTGTACATTCCTTCTCATACAATTACATACCCTACTAATACGAAGTCATTTCTGACCACTGCCTCAGTTAGAGCTAACACAACACACAAAGGTCGCCTGCAGGAGCAGTAGCTAGATCCCAAATATCCGTTCCAGTTAAAGCCAAATAACTGATGTCTTTTCTGGCGACAAATCTTAAAATGGAAGCAGTTGAGACAATGAGACTGCGCAGGCGCAAGTGATGGTTTTCATTGACGTATTCAGCCATCAATGATTTGGAATATTATTGTTGAACTATGATATTATTTATTGATTGGCGAGTATTCAATAGCTGAAACCATCCAAAGATTTATGAGAACCATCGGTTCGTGAAATGCTCGACGGAGTTGTTTAAAACGCTACCGAAGATAAATTATAAATGATAATCAATTCCCTTTAAATCTCGTTTTCCAATAATATTCGTCCAGTATTTCAAGAATTATGAAAGCTGGAATATTTATTGATAATAAATTATCTTGTTCTATAAAAATCATTCGTTATTGTCTAATATTAAAATAATCATTACGCAAACTTCTAAAATATCTATTTATTTTATTAAATATTTGTGAACAAAATAAATTCTTAGGACGCAGTATTGTTGTGAAATATCCGAACACTGAACGAATATTGTTGAAAATAGAGATTTAAATAGATCTGATTACGATCTTTAATTTTAGTCATATTTTTCTGTTAAATGCATATTTTAGAAATTATAGAGCATCGAAATTAGATATCCCTTTATATAACATGGAAATTCTCTAATATAATGCTAGGACAGTGTAATATTATTCGCAAAGTCAGTTGATCTTTTTTTCCATTTTTGTCCTTGATAAATAATAAAATGAATATAATCATGGAAGTTTTTCGGTGAATTAAGAACCTAATTTTGCTGTACACTTTCAGAATCAGTTTTGTTATAAGTTGTTCATTTGTCTCTTTTTGTTTTATTTGGCAGTTCCTTCTCGCATGCTTTACAGTAATTCTTTCAATGATGACATTTTAAATAAATTACTTAAATTTTTTCTGCTCCGTAAACTAATGAATGAAAGGGAAAAAAAAAACGACCAGCAGAAGTATAGATGACTAATCTGTTTAGTGGTTTGTAGTTTTAACGAAAATTTAATAATAATACGCTGAAAAAAATTATGGACGCAATAAGTAAAAGATCAGGTTATCTGCTTAAGTAATTCCTTTTACTCTAGAGACGTTTTTTTGGACTAAGTGAAATACAATAGCTGTGTCGTTTAATACATCAATTTTTGTTATTATAACAAGAAAACTTCAGTTGGTTAATGTTTTTTTGGGGGGTTACAGAAAAAAAAAAGGAAACTGATAAAAAAAGAGAAGAGCAAAAAGGAAGAAAATGCCAAAAACAAAATAAGTACTAGATTAAGCTCATTAATTCAGTTGCCTTCATTTGATCCTTATACCCAAATCCCGAATGACATCTAAATTTATTAAGCTATTTTTTAATTTTTTTTTAATATTCACTATTTTTTTCTCAATGTTTATTAATACCAATTACCAGGCTTTCTGTCGCAAATTGCGTTTTCGGTTGTTTTTTTTTTAGTGATTTGCTTCTCCTAATTCCTTCGGCTCGATAAGTAAATCTCGAGATATTTGTTTTCTGCTTTTCAATAAAAAATAAAGTAAATCATTGTTGTCATCACTATTCACCCTGACAGCTGTTGTCATAGGTATGGCATTAAATACACAAACACTAGGCTACTAGATTCATGTTGTTAGAATCATGGGTTTCGTTCCAGTTTGATTCTTGGTTTTTTTAGCTTTTCATGGTTAATTTAATGTCTTTGATGTGCACAGGTACGACCCTCCTGCATACTGGTTGGATTGTTTTACCTCTTAGTAGAACTTCTTTTGCACACAATGATGTAAATAGCCAGGTACAGTCGCTCAAAAAATACCCGAACACTATGGTTGATTACAGAATTTAGAAAAAATATCTGGCAACGATTTTTTTTAGAAATTAGTGATCTGGCAACCTTTGTGTACCGTAGTGTTCGGATATTTTTTGAGCGACTGTACAAGGACCCCCGGAGGCTCACAGAAGTTTGGGGAAGGGATTAACTGGACAGCTATTGGGAGACAGGCTAAGGTCACCTTGACGTATCAGGTCTGAGCAGGCTAAGGTCACCTTGACATATCAGGACTGGGCAGGCTAATGTCACCTTGACATATCAGGATTGGGCAGGCTAAGGTCACCTTGACATATCAGGACTGAACAGGCTAAGGTCACCTTGACATATCAGGACTGGGTACGCTAATGTCACCTTGACATAACAGGATGGAAAGGCTAAGGTCACCTTACGGACTTAAAAGGAGGAGTTATCGTGCTCGTAGGCTTCTTGTTTCTTTCCGAGGGCAGAGATTAGATGCGAAAATCTCAAATCAGGCACAGTATGAATTCGAACTGGGGACATCAAATTACGAGCTTTAAGCGTTATCGACTCTGATAATCGATCCGCCCCGAGTCTGTCTGCAAACTACATTAAGCTATGATGTTTAAATGTCTTATGATATTAATCCATATGTCATATCTATTAAACTATAGATTTATATCTCCCATCTGTTAAATCAAGAGTTCACATAATCTATCGATTATCGTGACTCCATATATCCAACAAATGAAATTATGAATAAATATATCTTATCTATTCAATTATGAGTTCATTTCCTGTCTATTAAATTACGAGTTCATATATCCTACAAATTAAGCTTATTGGCCCATATATCTTACTTATAGATCCATATATCTTACCAATTAAATCATGAGTCCAAGTATTTACTGTAAATTAATTATGTGTCTACTATATATACTACCTATTAATTTTTGGGCTCACGTATCCTGCCTGTTAAGTAAGGAGAAGTTCTTAGATATTGGGCTTGGGTTGTTTTACCTCTGAGGGGAACTTTTTTGCACACCATGGGATAAATGGCCAGGTCACAAAGACCCCATTTATCCAATTTCTGTTAAAATTAAACTTTAGAGAGGCTCAGAGTAGGTTGGGGGAGGGGATCCAAACGGCTGTTGGGAGACGGATGTATCCTCCCGTTAAGACCATCCAGCGTGTTCTTTAACGTACACAGGGTATGTCTCTCTAGCACATGAGGACACAGCTTAACGTCCCATCCGATGGACGTCGGCTTTCCAAGTCCATCGGTGTCCTCTATTGACCGTGGGCAGGGCGGGTCTTAGATATGAAATTATCGACCGATATATTCTACAGATTAAATTATGTTTCCTTATGTTCTACCGATTCAAATATGAACATTTGAAGACACAATAACTGAGATATTTTATAAGTGAAACGTATTTTAAAATAATCAGATTCTTCCATTCATTCATTGTCATTACTGGGAAATTTAGTTTTTTTCTTTCCACATAACACATGCTTGAAGAAATATTTTAAGAAACAATGAAATTAGTCAATCTGTCATATGGCCAAATAATTCTTAGAAATCAGAAGTTTTTTAAGAAGCGCTTGAAAATTGTGACTTTAAAAGGGATTGAGGGATAAACATGGTAAGGTCATTGAAAGTGAGGATTCTGTCACGGTTAGGTGAGTTGAATATTTCAGATATATTCCAAAGAGTGTGTTTAGTTCTACTCCCATTATGTGTAATGAGGATAGATGCATTACTGACTTCAATGTTGACTTATACCACAATTGGAAGTTATTTTGGCTGTCTCTAAACTTAAACTACATAAATGCCCAGAGGTAGATGACATTACCACTAAAATGCTTAGAGCTGGAAATGTTTCTGGTGTGACATGGCTGACTGAAATACTGAAAAGGCTTATGAATAAAGTGTCGTTCCTAAGGATTCTAAAAGAGCTCTTATTATTCCTATTTTTGAGAACGGTGACAGCAGTTCTGGTGATGATAATTATAGGGAAATCAGTCTACTTTCTGTTTCAGGTAAAGTTCCTTTCATTATTCTGTTTAACAGAATTAAGAAATTGGTTGATGGACAACTGCGTGATGAAGAGTATGGATTCAGAAGTGATAGGGGATGTATAAATCAAGTATTTTCATTTACGCAGATTCTTGAGAAATATTTAGAATTTTAGAAACCTATAGTTACTAGTATTATAGATTTCAAAAATGCTTTTGACTGTTGATCGTAATAATTTGTAGTTGATCGTTAGTTTATATGGAACGTCTGACAAATTTGTAGTCGTGTGTGAGAGTTGGTACGGCTTGTATCGATTGGTTTAACATTGTAGTAGAATTAGACAAGAATGCATTTTGCCCCCTTTTCTCTTTAGTTTGTTTTTTGATTATGAATGTGCAATTCTTTGCAAGAGGAAGATTTATGTCTCAAATGGTCTAGAGATTTCAAAATTTCTTATTTAGATTATGCGGATGATTTGGCCCTGTTGGCTAATGATGTTCATGAGATGAATTCTTTGAATAGTGCTGTTGAGGAGACTGGTAATAGAATAGGTTTGGTGATAAAGAGAGCGAAACCTAAAGTAATGAAAATTGGTCAAGAAGATGGTGCGTCAGTTGCATTTAATGGTTACACTCATATTACAACACCTCTTCTCCTGTTTTGAATCTTTCGATATCTATGATATTCTCTTTACAACCTTTCAATATTTATCCTTAAAAACTAGTGTCTGAGTTTAATTACTATGGGAGTTGTTTAACAGATACTGATGATGTGCTGCATGAGGTAAAGAGAAGAATAAGGATTGTTGTTGGGACTTTTAAAAATCTGTGGAAAGTGTCGGAAAATGTGTATATACACTTAAAGGCTTAACAGATACTAGTGAGATAAAGAGAAGAATAAGGATTGCTGCTGGGACTTTTAAAATTCTGTAGAGAGTATCAAAAAATATGCATGTGCACCTAAAGGCTAAAATTAGGCTGTATAATAATTTGGCCATTTCTAGGTAGTTAATGTAGCGAAACTTGGGTTAAATGGGTTAACTTGGGTAGATGTATTATTTAGAAACAGTACTGAATGTTAGACAGTTGACACTTAATTCTTTTTTAATTTCTTCCTTCCTTAATTTCTCAACTCTGCTACTTTTAACAAGATTAGTAATTGCAGTAATATTTTTCTAAAGCAATAGCACTCTTTCGTTTCGTAAACATATTCCATAGCTTTCTACCTACACAAATAAAATACTAGATGTTTAAGTTATATCTTGGTTCTATGCTTAAACAATGCCCTGGAGAGAATTACCAATAATGTAAAAACTTGATAAAGAAATCTCCCTACTTATAAAAGAACTGAAGAAGATTCACAAATGCAAATCGTTCATCTGAAGCTTTTCATCTCTTTTCATTTTACACTGCTACTAATGTATATATATTAGGACGTCTAACGAGACATTTCTATTGGTAATTTTCTGAAAATATTTGCCTTTGTCTTTTAAAATCATTGTTGAAATAAATCCCAATTTAATTTATGTAAAAACACATCAAATCCAGATAAACGAAAATGAGATTTTCTGTTAAAATTTAACTTTAGAATGGCTATACGAAACGAATATATTTCGGCTTATTATTTCCGCATAGGAAACTTTGAATTCATTTTTAAAATACGCCTTCAAATCTTCCGTTTTTTACAAATCGATGATAATTAGATATATTTTTTTCATGTTTAGCAAGCATTTCCTTATTGTTCGTACAAAAAAGAAAATAAGGTATTAACTCAGTATTGCAGCACATTGTTAGTACACCGATGCCAATTTAATTACAAAATAACTCTACATTAGAAAATGAGATTAAAGTTTCAGAAACTGGGAGAAAATTTTCCTCTCTAATATTGTTTGTTGTGGTGTAATTGCAAGGGAAGTCTTGAATCAATTCTACAGATTAAAAGGAATAAAAATAAAAGCAGCAGAATAAGTCTTGAAAAAAATACGCTTATTTTTTTCCAATTTCATCATCTCTTAGATGTTTACAAATTCAATTTGCGATTTTATGTGGAAATTTTGAATGTAATTATTTTATATGGAATATTGAATGTAATATTGCAAAATAAATGTTACATTTCTGGTATGAAACTATTGAAGCTGCATGTCTTCGTGTTTGTCAATTAGTTGCTTGTTAGAGGGTTAAGTTTCAACAAAAACAGAAAGACCTAGAATGATACCGAGAAAGTGGGTATATCTCACCTCCTCATCCGATCCGAAATCTTGCAATATTTACGAGTGGTTTTCCTCCACTCCTATTCTTCTCCTTTGAACCTTGCGATATTTATGAGAGGGCCCCTACTGCACCTCATCTTCTCTTTTAACCTTTCGATACTTATGAGAGGGCCTCATCACATCTAATCTTGTCTTTTGAACCTTCGATATTTATGAGAGGGCCTCTATCACACCTCATCTTATCTTTTGAACCTTTCGATATTTATAGGAGGGCCTCTATCATACCTCATCTTCTCTTTTGAACCTTTAGATATTTATGAGAGGGCCTCTACCACACTTCTTCTCCTGAACCTTTTGAGTGTTTCTGTTCTTGAACCTTGTGATATTTACAGGTGGGTCTCTTTCACTCTTCTCTCTTTTCATGAGCCTTTTGATATTTTTGAGTGAATCTCTCCCACCAAGGCCGGATTTAGCAGCGGGAGGGGGGAGAGACAAGGGGTACATAGCCCCTCTTTCGAGAAGGCTAGTAATTGGGTTGGGTTGGGTTTTTTACCTCTGAGCGGAACTTTTGCCCACACAATGGGCTAAATGGACAGGGCACAAGGACCTCGAGGACTCAGAAGATGTTGCTGCAAGGTAGCTGTTAGGAGACATACAGTAGCCTCTTGTCAAGCCATATAGTGTGTTATAAGTTCTGCACACGGGGCCACAGCTTAATGTCCCACCCAACAGACGGTGTCCTTTTGAAGATAATCGGTGACCTCTACCGACTGAGGGCAGGGCGGAGATTTTTGCGAAGATAAATCTCAACGCTGGCCCAGAGAAGATTCGAAGCTGGGAACTGCAAATTACGAGCCTGGCGCTCTATCGACTGAGCCATCCGCACCCCGCAAGTAATTGGAACAGAGGCGAAAAAAACATAAATCTTATATACATTAAATGTATTTTTCCAAGATTTCTTAAACTATCACTAAATCGATGAGAAAAAATTCATACCTGGTCAGAGTTCTATCTCAATCTTACCTCCCTTTTTCATTCTGATCACTTATTATCCTTTAATTTTATTTTGTTTTTCTAAATATCAACTTTTCTGCCATCCTCCTTCATCTTCCTGAACTTTCCGATATTTATTACTTTGTCTCCCCCATCCCTCAATTTTCTTCCAGAACCTTTTGGATTTATGAGTTGGTCTCCCCCACCATCCGCTGTTTCCTTTACAGTTTCTCCCTCACCAATCTTTCCGCTTGAACCTTGTGATGTTTATGATTCTTTTCTCCCCATTTCCCTCGAAACTTTCGATATTTATGAGTGAATCTCTCCCACTCTCTTCTCCCTCCCAAATCATTCGATATTTATGAATGGGTATACACCATTGTGCTCTTTTCTCCTGAACCTTGTGATCTTTACGAGTGTATCTCTCCCACCATTTTGTTTTCCTGAACGCTGTGTTTATGAAACAATAGTGATCTTTCCCAGTATTTTTCTATTCCCGAATCTTCCGATATTTATTAGTGGATCTCTCCAAATGTTTTCTTTCTTCCCGAATGTTCCGATATTTATGAGTGTACCTTCTCCCCTTTTATGAACATTGCGATGTTAATGAATGGGCCACTCGCGCCCTCCTCTCCTCACTCGAACCCTTTGATATTTATGAGTGGGTCTCTCCCATCATCCCGTATTTCCTTTAAACTTTTCTCAAAGTATATACTTTTACGTGTGTCCCCCATTTTCTCCGCCTGAACCACATGACGTTCTCACTTATCACACCTACCCCGAATCTTTCGATATTTATGAGTGTGGCTCTGCCACCTTCTTATCCTCTTCTAAACCTTGCGAAATTTATGCGTGGATCTGCTCCACCTTCATTTTCCTTTTTAAGCCTTGAGGTATTCATACGTGGACGAGTCTCACCTTCCCCCCCTTTTTTTTGAACCTTGTGATATTTATCACTGACCCACTTCCATCCTTTTCCTATCTCCTACGCCTTGCGATATTTATGGGTGAGCCACTCTAATTCTCTTCTCCTACTCTGACGTTGCGATATATACACTACTGGCCATTAAAAATGCAACACTGGGAAAGACAAGAGATATCAAAGCCATATTTGATGAATACATAGCTTATGTTACAAGGATCAAATGATTACAAATACAACTCGGTTAGGCTTGTGGAATACAAAGAAATCAGTATCTTGTGCAGCCACCATGAGCGGCATAACCATTGCTACGCGGTCCAGTATTGAGTGGATAAGACTTCGGATGTGTGTTTGGGGAATGTCAGTCCATGCAGTTTTGATACGTAGCCAAAGTTCATCTGTTGTAGCAGCTGCTGGTGTCTGGTGTGCTAGTCGTCATGAGATCATGGACTAAACATGTTCAATTGGGGACAAATCCGGTGAACGCAAAGGCCAAGGCAGAAGTGTCACAAGGTGGGTATCCAGGAATTGTTGGACGACGTATGCCACATGCGGTCGGGCATTGTCCTGCTGGTAAATGGCACCAACGACCACAAGCTCCAACAGCTCAGTGATGTAACGCTGGCTGTTGAACATACCGATAATGCATACGAGGCACGTGTGTGAGTGGAGTCCAATTGCACACCTTACCATATCACCAGGGGCAAGACCTGTATGGAACTGCATCATGCATGTCTCACTGAGCCTGTCACTGCAGTACCACCAGATACGGAATCGTCCATCATGGTGCTGCATACTGAAACGTGATTCGTCTGAAAAGACAATGCGACGTCAATCGCACATCCATGCACGACGTTCTTGTCACCTTTGCAGTCGCATATGCCTGTGTTGTAGAGTCAATGGTAGCTGAAGCAATGGCAGCCTGGCAAAGATGCCCCGATTATGCAGACGACGTCGAACTATACTTGCACACACTGGTTGATGTGCAACACACCCTAACTGTTGAGCAAAGGTGTTTGATATGGCTGTATGATAATTCAAAGCCATGCACACGAGATGTCTATCCTCTCGTTCGTTTATGTGACAGGGCCATTAAGATCCCTCACGTCAGTGAGTTCGTTCCTCCTCCACCCACCGACGCCATATTCTCATAACTGTGGCAGCATTCCATCCAACACGAGCACCGATGACTCAATACGATAATCTGCCTTTCCGTAATCCCACAATTCTCTCTCGCTCAGAGTCGTCTCAAAGTCGGAAACCTGGTCATATGGATGCCGTGTTCTTCGATGGGGCATACTTGATCCTTTAGGGCACAAGAACTACGAGCAAACACAATTCCAGTGCTTTACAATGGCTCTTTGTAATGTCTTCTTATACCATTTCAAGGGGGCGTTACTGTAATACATGATGTACGTATGAGCTGTGCTTTGAATCATTTACATGTTCTCCCATGGGCTACCCATCGTGCATATTTTGGGACAATCTGATGAGTTCTTCCTTGTGTTGCACTTTTAATGACCAGCAGTGTATAATGAATGGGCTATTCCAACTCTTTTTTTCCTCTTCCGAACCTTGGAATATTTATAAGTTGACCACTCCCATCTACCATTCTTTTTTGAACCTTTCATTGAGTGATTCATGAGAGTACTAGTCCTACTTACCTTTTCCTTTTGTAACCTTGTGATATTTACGAGTGGGCTACTTCCACCTTCTCCTTTCTTAAACCTTGCGATATTTATGAGTGAACCACTTCCACGTATATTTCCTTTTAAACCTAGCGAAATTTATGAGTAGACCACGCCCATCTATCATTTCCTTTTTGGAATTTGCGATATTTATGAATGGGCCACACCCACCCTCTTCTCCTTTTTTAAACCTTGCAAAATTTATGAGTGGATCACTCCCACCTTCATTTTCCTTTTTAATCTTGCGATATTTATGAGTGAACCACTTCCACGTACATTTCCTTTTGAATCTTGCGAAATTTATCAGTGGACCACTCCCATCACTCATTTCCTCTTTGAACTTTGTGATATTTATGAGTGGGCCACTTCCACCTTCTTCTCCTTTCCTAAACCTTGCAATATTTATGAGTGGATCACTCCCACCTTCATTTTCCTTTTTAAAATTGCGATATTTATGAGTGAACCACTTCCACGTACATTTCCTTTTGAATCTTGCGAAATTTATCAGAGGACCACTTCCATCACTCATTTCCTCTTTGAACTTTGTGATATTTATGAGTGGGCCACTTCCACCTTCTTCTCCTTTCCTAAACCTTGCAATATTTATGACTGAATCACTCCCACCTTCATTTTCCTTTTGAACCTTGCGATATTTATGAGTGGTCCACTCACACCTACCATTTTCCTTTTGAACCTTGAGATATTTGAGTGGGTCTTCCGTACTCCTCTCTGAACCTTCCGATATTTTAATGAGCGAATTCACCCCATCATTCTCTTCCGCCAAATCTTGTGATATTTATGAGTGGATATGCCTCACCTTTGTCTTCTCCTAAGCCTTACGATATTCATGAGTATATCTATCCCACCATTCTCCTGAACTTTGCGATATTTATGAGTGAGTGTCTGCCCCCTCCTCTACTCTTTTAAACCATATGCTATTTTTGACGTTGTCTTCATTACACTTCTGAACCTCTTTGGTGTTTGTGACAATTGATCTCTATGTTGCGATCTTGTGCAACCACGGCAATTCCCGGTTCCGCCTGACAGCACTACCTGGTTAAAGAAAAGCCAATTGTTTTAACTTATTTAAAGAAAGTGGTCTCCGCGAAATTCCCGCCACGGTCAGTAGGGGACACCGATGGGCTTGAAAAGGCCGCCGTCCGTCGGATGGGACGTTAGGCCGTGTCCCCGTGTGCAGGAGAGAATACCATGTGCACGTTAAAGAACAGGCTCGATGACCTTGATGGGAGACTACCATCTGTCTCCCAACAGCTGTTCCAGTAGGTCCCCGCTCCCAACCTTCTGTTAGCCTTCCGGGTCCTTGTGACCTGGCCATTTAGCCCATGGTGCGCAAAAAGGTGCCGCTCAGAGGTAAAACAACCCAACCGAACTAAAGAAAGTGGAAATTATTTGCTCTCAGTGATGACACAACATAATATATACAGGTTTATGTACACCAAAAGTACTAAAGACAAATCTTTCAAACTTTTAACCGTTATCTGCGTCAGGAATGTAGACATTTTCCTCTTCATGGTAGATTAAATGATAAATATCTTCAGGTGCATTTCTATGATGCATTTTAATGGCTTCCTAGTACACGACCATTTATGAAATATTACAAACATTGTCTTCAAGAAAGATATATGAAGTATTCGATATAAATCTTTTCAATGGGAATTATATTGCTTGGGTGTCACTTTAACATCAGATTTCAGAAAACATTGCGCACATCTCTTAAATAGCAGATTACAACCAAAGACAGAGACCGAATTCTTGAAATAGACGATCAGCGTCATGAAATATAAAGTTAAAGCGGCATTAAACAAGTCTTAATATTACTCTTTCCAAACTGCTTGAATTTCTGCATTCTAGGCATTTTGAAGGGTTGAAATTTCTCCATCTAAACATTAGGTTGCATAACATGAAGATACGGATTGTGAACATTCCATGTAAAGGAAATGTCGAAAGTGGAAGGACTTACATAACTGTTAATGAAACAAGCTTTACGAAATGATCTCAAAAGAATTTGTTTTACATTTGCATTTAGTAATATTTAAGATTAATATATACTGTATTACAAAACACAACTGGATAATTTCAGTGTTGTGTGGGTGAAGGTCTATATTCAAACCTCGCTAACTTTGAATATAGGATTTTAAAAAAATGTTGCTAGAGATAAACTTAAAATCTAGCTCATATCTCTCAAAATATATATTTTTCAGCAATGTTGTTCTTTTAATATTCAAAGAATTATGGAAGCAAAATTTCACGGTAACCTTTGCTGCTCATAAAAATTTGCTACAAAAGATGGATTGTTTTACCTCTAAGCCAGTGTCTCGCAAAAGTTTTTACTCTGCGTCATACTGAATCTAACTTTTTTTCCGCGGCACACTGAATCTAATTTTTTTTCCGCGGCACACTGAATCTAATTTTTTTCCGCGGCACACTGAATCTAATTTTTTCCGCGGCACACTGAATCTAAATTTTTTTCCGCGGCACACCTAAAAAAGAATAAAAGCAAACTCTATATAATCGTCATTATATTTGCGCTTTGTTGAAATCATCAGCCTGGTTTTACTTGAAGATTTGCTTTCGTTCTTTAATTCATAACTCGGTGTTTGTTTTAAATATTTGTCCATTCTATGGCTTGAAATAATCAAAAATTAATACCAAATTTTGGAAAAAACTTGATAAATACTTACAAGATCCCAGTTGATAAAATCTGAAAGATTTTTATTAAAGCACATCGATAATAAAGCACGTCGATAACACAACTCAAGTCAAAATGAAATCTTTTGAATATCTAGTGTCAATTTGAAAATCTCTCACGGCACATTTGGAATCTCTCGCGGCACACTACTGTGCGCGGCACACAGTTTGCGAGACACTGCTCTAAGCGGAATATTTTTTGCACACAATGGGTTAAATGACCAGGTCACAAAGGCTACGAGGACTCAGAAAGGGTTAGGGGGAGGGGACCCACTGGGCAGCTGTTGGGAGATAGATGGTAGCCTCCAGTCAAGGCAATTCAGCGTGTTTTTTGAAGTGCAGAGTTTATGGCTCTCCAGTACACCGTGACGCGGCATTACGTCCCATTCGACGGACGGCCGCCTTTCCAATCATTGTCCCCTACTGACCGAGAGCAGGGTGGAGGTTCTGTATAGATAACTCTCAGTGCTGGCACAGGCGGGACTCGAACCTGGGAACTTCAGATTACGAGCCTAGCGAACTACCGACTCAGCCACACCCGCCCCACTTCAAAAAATGAAGCACAACTGTTATTGCAAATAGTTCACTAACATACATACAATATTTGAAGTTTGTATAACAATTTTATTTTCAGTTTCCATAAATGTGATGGAAAAATGTTTAGGAAGATTGTGACAACGGCCTCTGCTGTTCAATGTCCCAGCTTCAATAATTCTTAAACTATTAAGCGAATATTGATAAAAAATGTGATTTTGAGAGTTTTGAGTGAGATCTTGAATTCATCGCTAATGATATTTTAAAGTAAAAAGCTTATATTGAAAGTTAGGGAGCGTTTGAATGTGGCTTTCCATTCACATAACATGGATGCATCCGGTTATATTTTATAATTTAGTGCTGGCGGGAAGTGTTAGTGGAAGCAATTGAGACCTTGAGACCGTACTTGAGACATCAATGAATCTTACAGGTAAATTACTTACCGAATTATAAGTACTTGTCAGTCAGCCAATAGTGTCTTGGATCAGCAATTGCATCGTAGATCATTGGTTGATTGAAAAGAGACTGCTGGCTTAATCAGACAATGGTCTACGAGAATCATCGTTTAGGCAACTATGCAGTCTCAATGTATCCATTATACTTCGTCGCTGATTGCTTCCACTATACTTCGTCGCTGATTTAGTGTGACTTGGAGACACAGAAAAATAGCAAGGAATTACTGGACTGAACCGGTACGGACCTGAACTCCATTCTGATATTTATTTTAATAGAAATTATTTTTCATTAATAGTGTGATTTATTTTTTTTTAAATCCTAATTTAGCTTGCAAGGCACTTTTAACAAGGTAATCGTCTGATCCAATTTTAGCTCTCTTATAAAATAAAATAATAAATACCCCCTCAAGCAGCTGCTTGCCACAGAGGTCTGACAGGAGCCTGTCAGTTTATATGCCATAGTACAAGGTCTGAGAGGATGGCAGGGCCTCAGCAGAAAAACGACACATACGTCCATGCCTTACCCGGGGCTCGAACCCAGGTCCCTTAGATCAGTAGCCAAGCGCGCTAACCACTCGGCCATGGGACGGCAGCTCTCTTATACGACTTGATATTCCTAACATAACTAATCTATTTTCTGTTAATTAGTACATAATCGCCGTACAGCGGCAGAGGCAATAGAAATCCTGGCAACAAGGTCCTCATTGGAATCGATGGGCTATCGTAGATGTGGCTTTTCATATGGCCCCATAGAAAAAGTCCAGACATGAGAGATCGGGCAATCGTAGCGGCCAAGCGATGGGACCACCCCGACCAATCCATCGTCCTGGAAATGTTGCATCCAAGGCGTTTCGCACATCTATGCTGAAATGGGGTGGCGCTCTCTCGTGTTGGAACCACATACGTGTTTGAATGTTTGCTGAAACAGAGTTCAGTAATTCTGGCAAGACTTCTTGTAAAAATACGAGGTACGTTCTCCCTTTCAGTTGAGCTGGCAGAAGGTATGGGCCAATCAAATTGTCATGGAGGATTCCAGCCCAAATATTTATGGAGAAACGCCGCTGGTACGAATGTGGACGTATGGCTTGCGGATTACTGGTGGCCCACACATGTGTGAATTGTGGGTATTAAAAATACTCTCACGTGTAAAGGTGCATTCGTCAGTGAATAAGACATGTGCATCAAAGTTGCATCGTAGATCATTGAATGCAGTCTGCTGCAGGAACCACTGTGCAAAATCCACATAAGGCCGATAATCTGCAGGTGTCAAGGCGCGCAATACACGCAATACCTTCTGCAATACACGGTAGAAATGACGACGAATGCGAAAACCAGCGCTTATAAGTATTCACTGAAAAGCGCTCCCTAGCGCTTCACAAACGTTATATGCATTGTATGACGCACATGCATCGTATACATGCATTGTATGACGAAAAGTGCTTGTTTAAATGTGTTCTATCACCTCTTAAAGTTTGGCCTAAGAGTTTAGAATCACCCTGTATTTAAGCTAAGGTCGGGAGCGACTCAGTCGTTAGCCCGCCAGTCTCGTAATCTTCAGTTCCCCTGTTCGAGTTCCATCTGGGCCAGCATTGAGATTTATCTCCGAAAAACTCCCTCCCTGCCCTCGTTCAGTAGGGGACACCTATGAGCGTTGAAAGGCCGCCGTCCATCGGATGGGACTTTCATCGGATAAGCTGTGACTCCATATGTGGGAGAGCCATACTCTGTGCACGTTAAATAACATGCTGAATAGCCTTCACGGGAGGCTACTATCTCTCTCCCAACCTTTGTCCAGTGGTTCCCTCCCCGCAACTTTTCCTGAGCCTTCGGGGTCCTTGTAACCTGGCCATTTAGCCAATTGCGTGCAAAAAAAGTGCCGCTCAGAGGTAAAAAACCCCAACCTAATATTTAAGCTAGTACACGCGCTGACGTCAGAACGCAGTAGAAGAAAAATTTAGAACTGCAGAAGAAAAAATTAGGACGTTAGCGGGCGTCCCCCACTCATCCGAATACACTCATTATTTATTCTGATGATTTAGCTTTTTCTGAAAACTTGTTTATGAAAAGTATTTTATTGTATTGTTAATTAATTGTAGTAATTGTAATATGATGCATTCAATCAATCCAGATCAATTAGTAGATCTATTGGGTTTTACAGGTTGAATACAATTTCCAGTGACATTTAGGTTTCATTCGCGCAAATTCATTCAATTCAATTTATTTGTACAATATTTAAATACATAGCTAATACATAGTCAAGTTCCACAAGAGTTAGTATTTAACTCGCAAATAGATATTTACAAAACATATTATCCTGCAGTCCTGAGTATATCAATATACAGATATGTAAATATAGAAAAATAGCAATTTCAGCCTCTGTAATGTATAAACGTATTTCCAAATACTCATATCTCATTTCATTGCAAATCGTAATACATAAAAAAGAAAACACCAGTCGCAATCTCCACCGTTCAACAACCTTTTTTTTTAGTTCTTCAGATTATTATTTAGTTATTTTTTATTATTTATAATTTTCAGGGCATTTGGTAGTGAATTGAATAGTTTTAAGCCACTATAGCTATAATATTTTTTGAATAATTCTTTGTGTTTGGAACGCAAAACTTCTGAGCCACTAACGCTCTTGTGAAATGTTACGACAGATGAAATGTTACGTCCTACAATGAACTTGTGATCTGATGTATCATTTTGATGCTCGCATGTGCTTCATCGTGAGAATTACGTCACCAACTACTTCAAACGAACTTAAAAATCAAAGAATAGTTATAATTAAGTGGAATTCTAGTGTGAAGGAAAACGTAGTTGTCTTTGTCTGTGCACTAAAGTATAAAAAAAGAAATGATTTTATTTGGTGTGTTTGCGGAAGGTTAAATAAGTTTATTAGTGTTGATCCTGTTAGCGGACTGGTAAGAAAAGGAAGAATGTTTAGGACTCTTAAAGATGTGGCTGAGGAGGTTATATGTTAGTCGAACAAGCAGAACTGATCTCAACTTTTCTGTCGGAATAGTTCATTAACTAATGAATAGTTATAATTAGTTCGTTTAGGAATTGGTAGGGTTATTATATATAGATTGCAGGTTTGTTCAGAGATATGATTGTGCCACTTATCGACTGTTGTAGAAGTCTTATTTTCTCTTTGTAAGAATAGTAAAAAGGTGCTTTGTTCTTCTGAAGTTTTATATTTATACTGATGAAGATTTGTGTTGGTTGACGTCAGTTTATATAAAGGATTTTATTCATATTTTTGTAATAAATTACATTATTTTAGAATTATAATCGTTAAATACCATTTTTAAACTCACGCTAAATTTGCATATAAAAATATTTATTAACCACTACATCACATTTGTCATTATTATTAAATACATGCCTTACTAAAGTAATTTTTTGTATTTTTTTTAATTTAAGTATTTCAAGTTTTTTGACACTTTGTTCAGACGAGTCGTATTTTCTTCGAAATATCATAATCTTCATTGTATATTTTTGCATTTGCTGCAATTGATTTAAACAACTCGAAGATGCTCCTCCCCAAATTAGAATTGTATACTGTATTCTGGAATAAATTAATTCATAATATACGTTCTTTAAAAGTTTTGTATTCATCATATTTCTTAAAAGACATATCGTGGGAATTATTTGTTTGATATTTAACACTACATTTTGAACATGTAAATTCCAGGTTAGATAACAGTCGAAATTAACTCCTAAATATTTTATTGATTTAGTACTTTTAATCCTGGGGCAACACAGTTTACAAACCCAATTTTGCCTTGTTCCAAAAACTTACAATCACTCGTATTACAGAATAAATTTTCAAGATCTCTATGCTTTCGTCTACCAGTGTTAAATTATATTTATTTCGTTTTGTTCACATTTATCAATAATTTATTTCTTTGGAACCCAATTTGAAGTGTTCTTAAATCATCAAAAATAATGCTAATAGTTCTTCATCAGTTTTATCACAGTAAACCAAGACGGTGACATCTGCGAACGAAATAAAATTACCTTTGAATTTAGTGTTTAATAGATCGTTCACATATATTGAAAATAATTGAGGTCCCAAAACAGAACCCGTGGTACACCAAAATGAATTTATTTTTTTTCACTCAAAACATCTCCTAGTTTGACTGGTTGTGTTCTACCCTTCAAATACGAATCAAACCATCTCTTGTACCAACAACTTATAATTTATTTAATAAAATATTAATAATCCCTTGGTAATTTTTTTGATATTGGTATTTTGGTTTATTTTTTTGGTTTGATATTGGTTTTGTTCCTGAATATGTCTAGGCTTTTGATTCTTTGACTCAGTGAGAAATCAAAAGCCCTAGACTAGGGGTTCTCAACGTGGGGTACGAGGTAAAATGTTTTTGGGTACGCCGTGAGTGCTCGAAATTCGCTAGATCTAGTAACAATTCCATTTCAATTAGTAAAATATTTATAATTTTATAAGATCCATTAAATTGTTTCTATCATTTTTTTGTGTTTAACGATATATGTAATTTGTGAACACAAAATTTAATGTGTGTATATTAATATAGGTTTTATTTTATTCCCATTTTTATACAATAACTATAGTTTTATCTATCTATACTTGCTTGCTTGCTTGACAGATCTCCTCTTGAATATTCTTGCTACTAGATTACACCCAGTAGCAAACTCATTCAGACAGCTTTTCATGGATGAAAACAACATTTATTATATATGTATTTTTTTTTAAAAGATATTGAACATATTTATCTGTTTGAGAAAATTAATAAGTAATTTATAGCATTTAGCTTTATTCTTGTTATTTTCAGGCTCTAAGATGCTTCTGAAGTTATAAGTTGTGATATTCATTTTATTTAATGCGTTGAAATATCTCCTTCTTTCATTATCATGTTTCTTACAAGTAAATAATTTATGTTCCTATCTATCTATACAAGGGGTACGCCAGTTACATACACATTTCCAGGGGGTACGTGAAACATAAAAGGTTGAGAACCACTGCCCTAGACATATCCAGGAACAAATCCAATTATATCTGATGAAAGGTCCATTAATGATTCTACCAAAATAAAATAATCAAAGTGTTTCTAATAGATCCAATATTCATATGAGTTATATTACAAATATTATCGTTCTTTGTTACTAGTTGATGTCTTCAAATTTCATCAATAATTAATTTATCGACCACAACTTCTATATTACAACAGTTTCAAATCTTCTACTGATTTTATATTTATTACTTTAGAGTTCCCGTCCTATCTTAAGCATAGCTTTCCCTCCTTCATCCAGGAGTAAATATAATTTTTTTCTCTTTTGATCTTCTTAATTTCAAAGAGCAATGACTTTAATTCAGGAATGAGGTGCTCGCCAATATATCAGGTGATCCAGAAGTAACAGAAAAAGTAAAAATGCAATAATTCGAAAAGTATAGACAGTAGCACGTTGCGGTTTTTACAGAAATGCACAGAAAGACATGGGATTTTTTTTAATAACGGAAAATTTAATTGCCAGAATAGTTGCATTTGTCACCGACAGGCGGCGCTGTAGCGGTCCAGAGCTGTTGCCTGTCGCTATTTAAACAGATCCGCCGGCCGCCCTCCTCAAACGGTGCGAGACTGCGAACATTGATCAATCTGACTTTGCCGTGAGGTACGTAAATTTCAGATGTAGTGAATACTGAAGTTAAACTTTCAGCATTTAACGTTTATTACCGAAGTTAAACGTTCTGCCAAGGTGAGGCATGTTATCGTTACGAGATAAAGCACTTTTAGTTAAGCTGTATTATCAGAACTCCGAATGTGCAAGTGCGGCTTTGCGCACCTATCGTTCGATGCGGGGTATTAGAAGTGGAAAGGGACCGATGTCTTGTTCCTCACTGATAGCTATGATGAAAAGATTTGAGGACATTGGCAGTTTGGAAGCACGTGCAAGAAGCGGGAGACCCAAACAGACTATTGCAGTTGTGCACGAGGTCGAACACGAGGCCGACACACAATCGGCAGCTTCCGCACATGGGGAATGCAGTGAGCGTGAAATTTCAAGACGAACTGGCATTTCGTACGGGACTGTGTGGCGATCACTTACAAAGATCCTTACAAAATCCAACACGTACAGGAACGAAACCGACCGATTTCGAGAGACGTCATGAATTTGCAAATTGGGCTTTTCAACAGATGGAAAACAATGCGGACTGGCTCTCAAACATCCTGTGGACTGACGAGGTGCACCTTTCGCTTAATGGAAGTGCAAATGCACACAACTGCCGCATCTGGGCGAGAGAGAACCAAACGCGATTGTGGAAACCCCTTTGCATCAGCCAAAGGTGACAGCGAGGTGCGGGTTCACTGCGTCTTTCATTACAGGTCCGTTTTTCTTTGAGGAAGTCCACAGCAGTACATTTAGAACTGTTACTGTCACAGACGAGCGTTATGCAGCGCTTTTAAGAGACGGCATCTTTCCCTCCTTGCAAGAGAGGCAAGCGCTCCATAGTGTAACATTCATGCAGGATGGAGCACCTCTGCACATCACAGGTCCTGTCCAGCACCTGCTGCGATCGACATTGGGCGATGACCGTGTCTTCAGCCGCTGTTTTCCGCACAAATGGTCACCAAGGTCTCCAGACCTTACACCTTGTGACTTTTGGTTATGGGGCTACTTGAAGTCACAGGTGTACAGAGGTCGGCCGACGTCATTGGCCATGTTGAAAGAAGCTATTCGCCATCATGTGACAGGAATTACAGCTAAAACCCTCTTCGATGCTGTTCAGAGTGTCGTGCCAGGTCTGACGGCCATTATCATGAATGACGCCCGTCACATTGAACATTTGTAATCCTAGCTGCGTTGCAAACCGTGCTGCGCCACTGTACAAACTACTGACACAACTGAAGGGCCACCTGTCGGTGTCAAATGTAACTCTTCGGAAAATAAAATTTTTCGTTATTAAAAAAAAATCTCACGTCTTTCTCTGCATTTCTGTGAAAACCGCATCGTGCTACTGTCTATACTTTTCGAATTATTGCATTTTTACTTTTTTCTGTTACTTTTGGATCACCCAGTATGTATATGTAATTATTATTTCTAGCTATCCCCAAGTCCCAGTTCCTCAGACCTTTTAGCGATCGCCATTTAGTTATACACTTATCTCTTTCTTCTTTGCTATTCATCTTCACAATAACTGATTTCGGTTTATTCATATTTCTTGTTGGGACTCGATCTGCAACTGTGTATTTTATTTCTTCTTTTGACATTCTGAGCGCAAAACCAACCTTGCTGACAGTCTCATTTATCCGCTTATCTCAATATTTTCTGCTCTACTCCTTTGCTGTAGATCTCTTATTTGCTGTTGAAATTCCAGTATATTTTTTTTTTGATTTGTTAATTTTCAGTCTCCAATTTCAGATTTCAGACATTGATTGATTCGTGACAATTGCAGAAATGCTACAGCGTGTCATTTCTAGGCTTATAATAGGTGTTCCTTTATGATTCACATAAAAGGACATATTTGATATAATGACTGATTTCACATTCGAAAGCTTGTCACATGGAAATTAGAAATTTCTGGATTGAGCAAAAAAAATTGTCATATTGTAATTCGGGCTTTGATATAATTTTTACGCCTTTTGCAACATATACCTGTGAGAAATCCTTGCTTTACCTACTTACTCATTGACTCACTCACTGACTCACCTTCTGACTCACTCACTGACTGACACACTCATTTACCTACTGACACACTCACTTACTGACTCACTCACTGAGTCATACACCAAATGACTCACCCACTGACTCATTCACATAATAATAATAAATATATAATTCACCGCCTGACTGACTCACTCACTGGCTGATTAATTAGCTGACTCACTCACTGTCTCACCTAACAACTCTTTTACTCACCGGCTGACTCATTTACTAAATCACTCACTCACTGACTGACAGACTCACTCACTCACAGACTGACAGACTCACTCACTCACTCATCATTACTTATTATTTGGACATTTTTATTATTCTACAGAAAGTCTTAAATCACTCACAGATAAATAAATATATTATTTACACCGATACTACTGTTGTCTTTGTACTGAATTCTCATTTCCTTCACACACCTATAACGATTTTTGCTGAATACTTCTGCCAGATGTAATTGGAAAATTTGCCTGGTGTAAATTTTCGTTTTCGATATTTCACTTTACAGTATGCAAATAATTTTACGCTTATCTGCTCATATTTCCTTCTGACTGCCTTCCTGTACAAAATACATTCTATTCCCTTACGTGGAACATCGTTTTCTCTATGACAACGAGAGTAATGCGAACAGTCAATTCTTGCTTTATAACTTTCGGTTCACATTTTAATAACATGTCATCCACTTTTACCATAATGCATTACGTAGCAAAATTCATTTACATCCGGGGAATCTTGCGCGGTAACACAATTCATCTCATCTCTCTCAAAGCGAACTTAATTAAATCAGAATCGCCTCCTTTTTAACGCTCTGTCCGTTTAATAAAACGCTAACTCTTTTCCCTAATAGACAGTAATGGTAGTAAGTTGTAAAGATCAGTCTTATTTTTTCCCTATGGATTACTCCTCATCGTTAAAATCAACGAAATAACTTTTCACGCGATTCACATCTCTCCCATCGAGAGATTGATATTTTGACTCTATTGACACCATAAAGTTATCCTTCCTGCAGATAAACTTGCTTTATCCGTTTATCCTTGTAATACGATTTTGAATTGCCGAATGATGAAATTTGCCTGACAGATCTTTCACTCTTTCATTGTCTATGTATTTGATTTAATAGATGCTGTCGGTTTGGCCACATTTTTCGTTTAAATGTGTCAACGTAGATCACACTCTAACTGTGGATGGTTCAATTTCTCATTTCAGGTACGCTTAGGAGAAACTACCACCTGTCTTTGCCAAGCTGTCTCTCAAAGGAGGATAACGATGCCCTCATTATATTATCCAATTATTATAAATATTTCTCTCACCTTCTTTCATCAGATGCTACTTTTGAAAGGGAAAATTTAAATCACTGGTATTTCTATTTGCTATATTATGATTTTTAGACTATGATTTAGTGAAATTTTGTTACTCTCTGGTCCTAGTTTAAATATTAGAATATAGAGAATTGTTAGCTCTAAAGAGAGAAAGCAAAATGTCTATAATTGCTTGATAAAAATAATTAAGAAACATTTCGAAATAGCTATTCATTATGCGTATAAAATAGTACTTAATAAACGTGTTTATTAAGTATTATTTTATACGCATAATGAATAGCTATTTCGAAATGTTTCTGTTCTGTTTCTGTGTTCTGTTTCTGTGTTTAAAAAGGTGTTGTCAATAGATGAGTTTTTTCGTTGTAAGTAAACATGCTTAAAGATTGTAAATTAAATAATATTTTTTGTTGTAAATAAAGGAGTTTAAAAATTGTATTGGAAATAAACCTTTTATAACTAAACGTGTAAAAAATGTTTTTAAATATTGTTTTGTAAATAAACGTGTTTAAATATTGTGTTGTAATCGAAATTAAATTTTATGTTGTAAATAAACGTGATTCTTTTTAAGTGTGTTCTTTAAAATTGTGTAAATAAACGTGTTTAAATATTGTGTTGTAAGAAAAATTAAATTTTGCGTTGCTAACAAACATGACTTTTGTGAAGTAAACGCATTTAAAATTCTGTTGCATCACCCTGCTAAAGACAATTTTTCCTCTATATGTATCTAATAAATCACTATCAAGTTGTGTCTGAGAAATTCCAATATTGTAAGCACTTAAACGTGTTTAAAATTCTATTGCATATAAAAACGTGTTTAAACGTTGTTGTATAATAAAACGTTGTTGGAAATAAACATTTTTTAATATTGTATTGCAAATAAAAGTGTTTAAAACATGTATTGCAATTAATTTTTTTAAAAAACCAAATACAAAATTGTATTATCCCCTATTATCGTATTCTCTGCAGATAACCTGAGTAGTTTTGTGGGGCACATTGTATGAAATTTTTTAAAAGGAAGAAGATACTTCTCTATACAAAGGACGGAGATAACCTAGAAGCTATATTAGGCTTGTCCTGGTTTCTCATACAACATACAAACACTTACACAAAGACATTCCCCATTGGTCTTAGGAGTCACTCACGGTAACCACTAGACTAAGGGTTCTCAACGTGGGGTACACCGTGAGAGCTCAAACTTCGCTAGATATATGTTTATATATTTTATTTGATTCCCATTGTTATACTATAACTATAGTTTTACCAATTTATCTATTTATATTCATAAGTTTTATTATACAACAACGTTTAAACACGTTTTTATATGCAACAGAATTTTAAACACGTTTATGTGCTTACAATATTAAAATCAAATCTCTACCGTAATTAGATATTTAGTAGTGTTTTTGAAAAGTTTGCATTTTCCAAATTTTTACCCTATTGAGAAATGAGAATTATACATAATGATCTAGTGCAGTGGTTCTCAACCTTTTATGCTTCACGTACCTCCTGGAAATGTGTATATAACTGGCGTACACCTTGTATAAATAGATAAAACTATAGTTATATATATAACAAGTGGTACGCCAGTTACATAATGTAGTTCCCAGGTTCGAGTCCCAGCTGGGTCAGCGTTGAGATTTATCTCCGCGAAATTTCCCCGCCCTGCCCACGGTCAGTAGGGGACACCGATGGGCTTGAAAAGGCCGCCGTCCGTCAGATGGACGTTAAGCCATGCCTCCATGTGCGGGAGAGACATACCCTGTGCACGTTAAAGAACACCCTGGATGGCTTTAACGGGAGACTACCATCTGTCTCCCAACAGCTGTTCCAGTGGGTCCCCTCCCCCAAACTTCTCTGAGCCTTCGAGGTCCATGTGACCTGGCCATTTAGCCCATGGTGTGCAAAAAAGTGCAGCTCAGAGGTAAAACAACCCAACCCAACCCAGTTACATGCACATTTCCAGGGGGTACGTAAAGCATAAAAGATTGAGAACCACTGCATTAGAATATTATGTATAATTCTCATTTCTCAATAGGGTAAAAATTTGGAAAATGCAAACTTTTCAACAAACACTACAAACTATCTAATTACGGTAGAGATTTGAAATTTTGATGCAAAAGTGTGATCGTCAAAAGAGTTATATGTACAGAAATTATTTTCTCCTTTGTCACTAGTGGGGAGGGTACAAAAATGCAACAATTTTCGTTTTATGAGCTAAATAAAAACAATTATTTGGTTCTATAAGAACTAATAAAATATAACTACATGCTTTTTCTTGATCATCCAATGGTTCGAATTTCCACTGTTAGAAGTCATTAAAGGCTGAAAAAAAAATAGATCATTCTCTTTGAAAACGAGCACCCCATTTTAACTGGCTGTGAAATTCAAACAAAAATGAAAAGTTTGTTTTACAGCATCATTAAGTACTTTTAGCCAGAGGTGTAATGTTAAAAGCAGCCGTTAGACTATGCGAGATTATGAAACTGCCTATTTGACGCTTTTACATGGCCATAGATCATAGGTCAGTGATCTACCAATGATCGATGGGAATGATAAAATGTCAACCAATGATCAATGAGAATAATAGAGGTGTCAATCAACGATCAACCAGAACATTAGAAGTGTCACCCAATGACAGATGAGAACAATAGATTTGTCAACCAGTGATATGTGAGAATTGTTAGAGCGTGTGCTCCGAAGCTTTATAATTTCGCGTATATTTCACATAAAGAATGGCGCAGCAAGTCTCCCTCAAAGAGTTTCTTGTCGAATCGTGGCGTAAGATGGGGCGCATAAAAAGGTATTAATCCGCAACTCGTTATCGAGCTCGCAAGTGTTTTAGATATTATGCTTCATCGTTATACATTACTATATTCCGAAATTTAAAATAGCATATGTAACTGTTCGCTTCCGAAAACTATCTACAATAAAATTCACGGTAGAAAAAGATGCTTATTTCTTGCATAAGACGGTGAACTATTTGCTCTGGAAGAGTATTGCATCTGCGAGTTGTTCTTGTTAGAAATCCTGTGATCTTTTCATTGGTTTCTTTGATCTTCACATTTTGATGCTCCATTTATGTGAATTGATATATAGTCTTATAATTGTCATTGTTCTCAGTTAGTATCTGTGTATTCCCGGACACATACCTTGAAAGAAGTGGCCTGATACACGAAGGTCACGCCTGATATTACCTTACCAGATACACATTTTGAAAAAAGGGCTTTCCTAATGTGGTTTACCAGATAGCGTTCCTTGAGAACGAGGCATTGCTGTAGTTGCGATTTATTTTGAAGTACAGAATGTACACTTTGATACAAAACACACCTTGAAAATATGCGTTTCTGAAGTTTCAAACTGATGTGTCCTTTTCCTAAATGTGACTTCTTTTACCAGTCATATATACAATGGAAAGAAAAAAACGCATTTTTTGTTTCTACTTACTAGATACCTCCTGACAATAGTGGGGCTGTGGTGTCTTAGTCGGTAGCGCGCCAGGCTCGTAATCTGCAGTTTCCATCAAGGTGGAATTATTTAATAATGGTGGTTTTAATAATGGTGGATAATAATTTTAGAAGGTGGTGACAAAAGACTATGTTTTTCTAAGGTCATTCGAGTGTCACTGAGAGGGTCCCATGACGTCACAGTGGGGAGATCTCAGCCTGGCTCAGTTAATGTGTTTACAAAATCGTACGTTCTTTCGTATCTTTGTTCTCAGCTTAGTGAATCTCTCTCTGTGAAGTCTTTCAGGTAATTTTTGTTTCTTTGGCCGAGTGGTTAGCACGCTTGGCTACTGATCTAAGGGACCTGGGTTCGAGCCCCGGATTAGGCATGGATGTGTGTTTCTGCTGAGGTCCTGCCATCCTCTCAGATCTCCTACTGTGGCATATAAACTGACAGGCTCCTGTCAGACCTCTGTGGCAAGCAGCTGCTGAGGGGGTATTTATTTATTTTATTTATTTATCATGCCAAACTGTACAATAGCAAACGACATGAGTAATCCTTTGAAGAATAAGAAAAACAATGTTTCATATACATTCGAATTAGAAGCAAAAATTAGTATGAAGTGGGTGCTGCATGGTCAGGGTGAAGATAAATTAGATGCGCACATGCTAAGATATGAGGTAAACATTTTTAAGATACTCTTAAGATCGATCGCCTTTAATATTTATGAAGTGAACTCCCAGGATTACCTATTAAACGCAAACTAAATGATAATGCCATTCCAGATTTAAAAAAGAAACCTGTCACATAAAAAATATGGTCTTGTTACCATGACCGATTCTACTCCGACCAAATGATTGTTGTTTTGGGAAACAACGAAGTGATTGTTGGAATAAGAAATCAATCGCTCTGAAAACTACGAAAGTGTACCCAGTAAAAAACAAGCATTATCTCAGGTAACTGATAATTTAAATACCTTGGCTTATACTGTACTAATTAATGTAAATAAAAGCTTATGTCAGTGCATCATAGTCTACGCATTAGAAAATTACAGCAGCGGTTTCAAATTGCTATTAAAAACTAAATAAAGTCGAGGGAAAAAATCTTTGTGTTGAAAACAAGATTACTATCAAAGCAAAAATAGTGGAATAAATAAAAATAAAAATTGATACAGCAGAATAACAATTTCAGAATTAATGAAAACAAGAAAAAAAAGCAAACTTTTCGTTGAATAACTCCAGGAAAATGTTTCTTAGTGAAGTAATTACTGTTATTTACGACAGGTCACATTAAATGTTTTTCAGAAGGGATAAAATTTAAACCACTACTCAAGGCTGCGAAAGGTTATATTTTTTATTATTTTCATTATGATTATGAACATAGTTGGTAAAAAGACAAATTGAAAAATAATCTGGTGTTTTAATTCGATCGAATTTAATTTTATGCACCAGATCAGAATCATTTCTCAGAATCAGTTAATAAAAATTCCATAGTAAGTGGACATAAATTACAAATGATGTAATTATTATATTCGTAATATCAACGTATATTCAAAGGGTCATTTTATCAGGTACATTTCCACATTATGTTAATAGTAATGCAGATACAGGGCTTATTAACTCCTTGAAAATATTTTTATGAAATTAAATATAAAAAAAAATAAATACCCCCTCAAGCAGCTGCTTGCCACAGAGGTCTGACAGGAGCCTGTCAGTTTATATGCCAGAGTAGGAGATCTGAGAGGATGGCAGGACTTCAGCAGAAAAAAGATAACTGAAAATAAATTTAGGATCACAATGAATGAAAACCTCCAATCAAAGCGATCGAGCATGTTCTTTAACGTGCGCGTGTATGGCTCTCCTGAATACTGTCGCGCCCACATTTATTTTTAAATGTGGACACGACTGTTGGCGTCTGGAAGGTCTTTCGTCCGTCATTATATTCAGCTAGTTCGTCAGACGGTGAAGAACGCCGCCCTCGACATAAACTTTCTGGAACATGATACGGTGACCCCTAGGTGATATGGGGCTACGTGACTGTTGTTGCAAACAGGTAGTTCCGCGATGGGCGGTATTCGCACCTCGACCCGCGCTAGCCAATGAGCAATAGTCACACGTAGATGTGAGTGACCTCTGCCGAGGGACGGGCGAGAAGGTCAACTAGGAGGGCGCACATTTTTGGACACTCTTGTCTCCGACCCGGACAGAAGAAGATGTGCAGCAGTTAGCTTTTAGTTTTCTGTTGAGCGAAAAGAGCGGAGAAGAGACGGAAGCGTGGTCGCGAGAGACTTCACATACTCACGGCGCCTGAGCCATCGGCAGCAGACGGCCAACGATGATGCCTACCCTTCTGGTGCACCTCAGCTGATGGGGTAAGGGGGTCAACTTAATTCCGATCTGGTTGTTCCCACATGAACAGTGTTACTTATTACCGTCACGTTGCTCCCCCAGAGGACTGAGAGACTGTTCCGCTCCCGCTAACCTCTCGAGCACTTGCGGGGCCAAATGAGTATAAATTGGCATTGACCTGCCACACCATAAGTTTCCATTAGTTGTAAATGACTGCGCCAAGGTCGTTTGCCAAGAATTTTGTTAAAAGTGGTGTTAAACAATTGTGTGATTTAATTTGAGCAGATATGTTTAAATATTTGAATTTGAATTTATTACCTGTGAAATTATCTTAGTTTTCGATTATTACTATATGTGTGAAGAATTTAATGTTGGGTCCGGGAACTGGCTTAGATTTGGCAGCAAGTAGAGGATCACGGCCTCTTAATGTATGTGCCGCCCTAGAATATACTCTCAGGGGTGGTCACGAGAAATTGGCTCTCGTGACCACGATTTACGAACCTGGTTTATTGCGGCTAAGAGAAGAGAATAGCATGTGAAAAAAATAAATGTTTTTGAATAGAATAGATCAATCGGATGAATTTTGAAAATATGTATGTTACCATTATTGGAGTAAACGGGGCAGCGGCGGAAAAGCTAGGAGTTTTAGAAATAAGAGTAAAATATTATGATATGTGGAAAAGCGTATGTTAAATAGTGGAAAGTTCTTTTAGTGAGGTTTGTGACATGTATGTATTTTAGAAAAGGATTTTCAGGTGCATTATGAAGTATTGTGTATTTTATCACAGGATCTCCACATAGGATCTGAAAATTCATGTTATTTCTGAGTTCTGCCAAAAATAGAGCTATTATTACGTTTTTAGCTCCAGCACTGGTATATAGAAATTTGGCTTCTGCTCTCGAAGGCTCCATTGAATTTAAAATTTGACAAAATTTCCGAGATTTACGGCTCAAAATACCCCCCAGACACCAAATTGTTCCAGACACCAACTTCCTTCTAGCACCCGCATATTTATATTTGATTTTTGACTTTAAAGGACCCATCGCATCCAATCAAACAAAAATCCATCCATCAAAATTTCACAGCATTTCTGAGATCTACACTCAAAATACCCCCGAGGAACCACTTTTCAGCTCTCTAGCACCAATAGATCTAAATGTAACCTCTGACCTCGAAGGACCTTCCAGATCAGGAATTTCGTGATGTTTCTGACATCTACCACCCGAAACACTCCCAGACATCAATTTTCACATCTCTAACATCTTTAGATCAAGGTTTGACCTTGAAAGACACGTCAGAGGTCAAATTTCGGATATTTTTCCGAGATCTAAGACCCGAATTACAGCTAGGTGTAAATTTTCAGAGCTGCCTGTCAGTCGATCACTCATAATCGTCTATCTAATATAAAAAAGAAGAAAATTTGTTAGTTTGTGTGTCTGTCCGCTTATGTACTCAGCCCCCCAGAAAAGCCACAGATCCCAAACTTTCCATAAAATTTCCCTTCACCCAGGAAAGAATATAGGCTATTTGTGAACCCACTGAGCTCAGCCAAAATTGGGGTAGGCGGTTTCAATTTCTCAAAATCCCATTTGATTTAACATTAACGGTTGAAAGTTATTCAAAATAACTGTTGCCACTAAAAATTTTGAAAAAAAGGAATACATCGAACTAAATTAATATCTGATTTCGCGTGATTAAACGTTAACATTTGAAAGCTATTCAAAATAACTGTTGCCACCATTAAATTTGAAATAATGAATTCGTTCAAACAAATTTCTGATTTCGCGTGATAAACTCTTGTTCAGAGTGCTGGGTCAAGAGCAGGAGCGTCCGTCGATATTGAAGTCGTTCTAATTAAGCACGAGCAGAACACGAGGTTCAAAAACTAAATTCGGATCGGAAGTTAAAATTATGAACTTAATTTGAAAAATAGGTAAAAGCTAATAAAAATATATACAAATAATTAATAAATGTTTTAAATATTATGTTAAGTGATAAATAATTTTGTTTAAAAATAATATTTTTTCTGTACCTTTATATTTTTATGCACTTCATTCCATAGTTATTTTCTTTTGCTATAAAGTTACATATGCCTGACAAATTGTATCCGAGGGATTCTGATGGGTACGAAGGTATTTGAAAAGTTCGATTTTCTGAGTGAGGAAATTCCGATTTTTGGTTTTAAACTTCTGACGTGTGGAGAATAATGGATACCTCGAATTATGCCCATTTCTTTCCTTCCCTAAAAGAGAGGGAGAAATTTTTAACCGGAGGAGGAGGTTGGGTTAGGTGTTTCAGCTTTGAGCGACATTTTTTGCACACAATGGGCTAAATGGCCAAGTCACAAGGACACCGGAGGCTCATTGGAACAGCTGTTGAGAGACAGATGATAGTCTCCCGTCAAGGTCTTCCAGTGTGTTCTTTAACGTGCACAGCACACGAACCAAAGTTTAACGTCCCATCCGATTGGCAGCGACCTTTCCAAGCCCATCGGTGTCCACTACTGACCGTGGGCAGCACGGGGAGTTTTGCGAAAATAAACCTCAACGCTGACCCAGCTGAGACTCGAACCTTAAAACTCTAGATTCCGTGTCTTGCGCGCTACCGACTGAGCCACCCCCGCCCCTGGAAGAGGAGGAGATCGAGTGTAATGATATTTATGCCAAATGAAAGCTTGCGACGTGGAGAGTCCCATCTACTCTACATTTTAGAAAGTTGTAGACCCCAGCAATGCCGGGTAAATCTGCTAGTATTAGATAAATGAAAAGCCGATACTCCGAAGATTTCGCAAATATCTGAAAGATAATACCTTCCACACTGCTGTTCCTTCAGACTGTATTAGATATGGTGACTACTTCTATAACGAGTGCCTAAGAGGATTCTCGCAAATGAATCTGTTATTCATACCAACTAGATCAATGTTTCCCAAAGGGAACTAGATCAATGTTTCCACACAGGGGACGATACCGCCCCCTGTGTGGGCGCTGGAACGTTCCAGGGGATCAGTAGTAGTCTCGGGTGCAATTGGGGGGCGGTGGAAGCATAAAGAATGAAGGGAAGATAAGAAAAGTTTGAAAAACTTTCGTACATGTTTCATCTTTTTGTGTAACATAGAGTTAAAGTCGTAGTGATTACTTTATTTTCCAAATAAACATAAAATTATCCTTCGTTATCTTAATTTTCTCTGTGTAATGCGAATGTTTCTATGGTTGATTTTAATAAATAATTTCAACCTTCAAGGTGTCTTATTTACATCTTTCTTTACTATGTTGTAGGACGTAGGCAGAAATATAAATACATAAAAGAACGGAAATTTGTCACTGCATCTTTCTGTTTGTTCGCTTAAAGAAGACAGATTACCAGGGGGGTCGCTGAGTAATTTTTTTCTGAAAAGGGGGCGGTAGGACAAATAAGTTTGGGAACCTCTGAATTAGATGTTCAACTGTTGACATCCACTCATCTGCTTTACTGTTTATTAGAATTGTTGAACTCCTACTCACTTCTCAGTTCAACTTAGCATATCAACTCATTGCTAGTTCAAAGTCATCAGTGGGCACTGGAAAATAAAAGTCTCTGGCGCATATAGGAATCTCGTTTTCAAAGAGAAAAGCTTTTCGTTGACCTACTTTTTCACTCCTTAAAAGTTTAAATTTGAGCTAATGGATGTGGGGGGAAATTAACATAGCAGTATTTTATTAGTAATTATAAAACATAAAAATTATGTTTTTTATTTCTTAAATTTAAAAAATTGCTTTTCTGCCAACCCTGGGGACAGATCCTCCTGTCAATGAAATATATCTAGACACTTTCACACCGAAATTAAAATTTCTTCCATAAACAGATCACTTTCCAACATTTGTTAAAAGTTTCTCCGTGTTTCTATATTTAGTGTTCTCTAACTATATAAATTAAAACTACCTAAGTATTTAAAAAATGCAAATAATAGCATTTTATGAGTAAATATATATCATGAAAAGAATCTGTCTTTTATTTCTTAAATTTAAAAAGTTGCTTTTCTAGCATATCGCTGAGAATATGGGTAAATTATTACTGTGAGTGAAATATCTCTTGACATACTGCAAACAAAATTTTAAATTTCTGCCATAAACAGATCACTTGCAACATTTATTAAAAATTTCCCAGTTTCTATATTTAATGATCTCTAACGATATAAATTAAAACCACTTAAGCATTTGAAACATGGTAATTATATCATTTTTTTAGTACCGATCTAACTAAAAAAGATTCTTCCAAATATCTTTTAAAATAAAACAATTTCATTTACCAACCACTCTGGGCATAAAGGGGCCAACTCATTGCATGACCTTCATAACCTTCATATTCCACCCCGAAATGTCGACTTTCTAGTATAAAATACATCATTTGATTATTCAATATTCAATAAACTTTTGAAATTTAAAAAGAATTATAATGTTAGGAGGCTCAGTTATATCTTTTGGTATATTCGGAAAGCGCAAATTCTTAATAGTTTATCAATATCTAACCAATCTGAATTTTTTTTTTAATTTATATCCAAAAGCAAACAATTATCTCTCAAAACACCAAACTGCGCTTCTCCACCCAGCTGAGGATAAAGAGACAATTGTATGATGATAATGAAAAATTCATGACGTGCACATTAATGTAAATAAATACCCCTTCAAGCAGCTGCTTGCCACAGAGGTCTAACAGGAGCCTGATCGGTTTATATGCCATAGTAGGAGATCTGAGAGGATGGCAGGACCTCAGCAGAAAAACGAGACACACATCCATGCCTAATCCGGGGCTCGAACCCAGGTCCCTTAGATCAGTAGCCAAGCGTGCTAACCACTCGGCCACGGGACGGCGCAACACAAAAATTTCAAACTTTTGGCATGAACATATCGTTTGTAATATTCGTTCTGAATTTTGGAATTTTCGACTTTTCCACAGTTAGCCTTCCCATGGACGAGTGGTTAGCACGCTTGGCTACTGACTAAGGGACCTGGGTTCGATCCCCGGTAAGGCATGGTTGTGTGTGTTGTTTTCCTGCTGAGGTCCTGACATCCTCTCAGACCTTCTACTATGGCATATAAAGTGACAGGCTCCTGTCAGACCTCTGTGGCAAAGCAGCTGCTTGAGGGGGTATTTATTATTTTTTTTTACAGTTAGCAGGCGCATTTACAGATTGGGAAAGTTCAGATCGCAATATTGCACCAATACCTATCCAACCTAAAAAGAATTTTAATTTATCTCTAAAACCAAAAATAAAAGTTGCATGTTCCCATTTCCCTCTCTCTAAGGGGTCAGCTCATTGTTGATAATGGAAACCAAGCGACCTTCAGATTCCACCACCAAAATTTCTAATTTCTAGCATAAAACCATCATTTGCAATATTTGTTTGAAATTTTGCAATTTTAAAGTGGTTTCAACGTTAGAGGGCGCTTTTTTAGTTTTTCGGAAATTTGGAAAGTTCAGATCGTAATATTTAATCAATACCTATTCAATAAAAAAAATATAATTTATCTCTACACACAATATACTCTCAAAATTAAAATATTGTATTTTCCCCACCCACCCTGGGTCACTCAGTCACTCATTGTTGCCGATGAAAACTTTGTTACCTTCATATTATACACACCATTTATTCGGAAAGGGCTACAATTCCTAGCTTAACTCCGTCGTTTCCAATATTCGTTTGAAATTTCGGAATTTCAATTTTTCGGATTTTCAATTTTTTTTTCTAGAAAGCGCAATTACAGGTTTTGGAAGATGCAGAAAGAGCAAATTATAATATTTCTTGAATACCTATTTAACACAAAAAGAATTTTTTATTTATATCTATAACCAAAAAAAAGTTCGATGTCTACAGAGGGACAGATTGACAAAAGACAAAGTGAAATAATTATTTCGTTGTTTATGAAAACGAGAGAAAAAAAGAGAATTCTCCATGTAGTCGATGACGGAAACATGATTTGTGTTTACAATTTATTACAAGTATTCGATTTATTTCTCGTTTTCAAAATTATATTTTTTCCTGAGAATGAAACAGTTAGATTTTGTTTAGTTCGTGAAAAAAAAAAAGAAAAATCTCCTTCTACCTTACCGGCTGCATTTTGTGCTTTACCGGATCCTCATTAGCATTGGCTTAGGTGGTAGCACGCCAGGCTCGTAACCTTCAATTTTAAGGTATTAGATAAATTTGTACCCTGCTCTAGGTGAGAAAGAAGGATTGTGTTCGTTGGGTTGTTTTACCTCTGAGCGGCACTTTTTTTGCACACTATGTGCTAAATGGCCAGGTCACATGGACACCGAAGGCTCAGAGATGGTTGGGGGAGGACACCCACAGGAACAACTGTTGGGAGACAGATGGTAACCTCCCGTCAAGGCCATCCAGCATGTTCTTTAACATGCACAGGGTACGGCTCTTCCGCACACTGGGCCACGGCTTAACGTCCCATCCGACGGACGGCGGCCTTTCCACTCATCGGTGTCCCTATTGACCGTGGGCAGGGCGGGGGAATTTTGCGGGGATAAATGTCAACGCTGACCCAGCTGGGACTCGAACCTGAGAACTGCAGATTAGAGCTTGGCGCGCTACCGACTGAGCCACCCCGTCCCAAGAAAGAGGGACACTGATGGTCTTGAAAAGGGGCCATCCGTCCATTAATACGTAAAGCCATGACCCGTTTATAATTATTGCATTTATTTTTTACATCTTAATGATATAAAATTGTCTTATTTATTCTTCTTGTATACATCTCTGCTATATGTGCATTTTCAGCAGCGTCTTACATGGGAATGTCGCTCATTAGTTGTCATTCGTATTCAGCTGTTTAGCCCCCAGATCAGTGATTCTCAAGCTCGTTTTGCTCACGGCACACTATTTTTCGCTATGAATGCTCGCGGTACATTAAATTTCGCCGTGAATACTCGCGGCACATTATATTTCGCCGTGAATATTCGCGGCACATTATATTTCGCCGTGAATACTCGTGGCACACTAAAAATTTAAGTTGGTAACACTACAGAAGACTCACGCATGCGCAGTTTGTCTTCAACATTATCCATCTCTGAAAAGTCGTTTGTAAACTCAGAGCTATTCTGTTCAAGTTCTGACATGTATTGACGTTACTGCTACGCCGTATGTGTTAAGTTTGGTTTTTACATTAAGATTTAATATGGATATGTTTTGGATTAAACGTTAAAAGTTAAATGAAGAATCAGTGACAGAAAACAGCAACAAAATATGTTATAAATTTCATTTTATCTGCATTATCATCCGAAATTACGCAGCACACCTTTTGAGAACCACTGCTACCTAACAAAATTGGTAATAAATCATCGGCACGGTTTAAATTTCGAAGTTTCATAATTAGAGATATGAATGAACTAATTGATTTCGATAATATTAATCTAATGTAGACGGTAGGTATTCTCCCAGCTGCTCTGCCGCCTTAATGTCAGCATTCTGATAGACATCAACCAGCACAAAAGGTTCAAAATTCGAAAGTACCAAATTAGAGATGTGAATAAACAGGAGATTCCGATAATATAAAGTAATGCAGGCGATAGGTACAGTCACTCAAAAAAGTATCCGAACACTGTGGTTGATTACAGAATTCAGAAAAAATATCTGGCAACAATTTCTGGCAACCACAGTGTTCGGATACTTTTTTGAGCGACTGTGCTCTCTCAGCTGCTTCGCAGCCTCAATGTAAGCATTCCGATAGGCCTCAACCAGCACACGAAGGTGGCTTTTGGTGCCATCCATGTGATGTAGTACTGTCCTGTATAGTGGAACGTCGGATGGCATCATTCAATCATATTTAAGCTCGAAATGCTTTGCGGATGATAGCGCACGAAATGTTTTTATGTCATCTCCGTCACTGAAGCCAGAGGGGTAAGTAGTAGAGGGGTAAGGGAGAGGGTAAGGAGAGGATAAGGAGAGGTAAAGGAGAGGGTAAGGAGAGGGATGAATCAATGGGAGAACGAGATTCATAAATAACCAGGGTATAAAGAGGGCTGCTGAGGAAAGGAGTTGTCAAGTTCGTTTAGCGCTTCAAGGTGACATAGCTCTTTCTCGAAAACCATAAAGGACCAGGGTTCGGTTGTAAACTGGGTAGGTTTTAAGATATCCTCTGGCCAAGGTTTGAGGTCTGTAAAATGATTTCTGTAAGGGAAAGTGCAGATTTTCACCTCATTAAGTCAATGCCTGCAAAAGCAAAGCAGCATTCAAGCTATTTTAAGCTTATTGGACATCTTCAAAGTACATCAACTTTGGCTATCTCATTCAGCAAAGTGTTGAACACAGCTAAGGCCTACAGATTGAAGTGCATTCCCATATTTCATATACATAGGCGTGAATGCAAATAAACGGTGTTTCGTCCTCTACCTAGTGCATTGGACATTTACTTCTTTCATCCAAAGCACAACCATTAAGTATTTCAGACAGGGAAGAACATCACATTTGGCGCACATCGAATCTAACGCACATAGTGGCACGGGTGCAAAAAAAAAAACTGTGGATCTGTGGTTTCACTAGAATTACGAGAGAAAAATAATTAATTGCAGAGAAAATGAAAAAAAAAAAAAGTTCGGTGATCACCAATGCAGAGAGGCCATGACACCGTTACAAGGTTACCTTTATATATCGGGCCTGAACAGCCGTTGAGAAAAAGGAAGGGGAAAAGGGGGGAAAATCAAATACAGTATGCATAAAGATTTAAGCAATTTAATTTGTCTATAATTTAAGTAAAGTTTTTTTGTTTTAAGCTACATAAGGTCTGTAAATTGTAGTTAGGTAGTCACTGGAAGAAGAGCTATGCACCAATCCCCTGTGATGATGCATAGAACCGGCCAGGCCTAGCACCTAATGTCCGACCCCGCCTTCTCGTGGTACAGACCGTTAGTACCTTTCAAAACAGAGATACTCTCTTGTGGAAGTGAACGGAAGGGGAGGACTGCCAGATTAGTGCGGCCTACTGATCTGGACAACTATGGCTACTTTTCTTTTTTTTTTCTACTCTGCTGAGGAGTGGTCAACCACACAGGGTCCTGGTGCTGACCATATAAACCCACTGGACTGGATAGATCTCTAAGCTTGATTAATCAGGATCCATAATTAAGCTCTGAGCTTGATTATGGATCCTGATTTTGCTGCACTGGTGGGCTTCTGTGGAGGGAAAATCTTCCGCTGTGTTTTCTGTTTGTTTGTGGGTTGACAGCCCCAAGTGAATAGATTCACATTATATGTTTATCAGCTGGTGGATAATCCTGAGCAGAGGTCATCGCAGACACCTGAACTCTTTGCTTCTACTGGCATCGTCAAATTCTACATTGGGGGAAGTCTTCCAGTGTAGATGGCTTCATCCTTTAGTTGTGGGGGAACGGATCTTTACTTCATGCCTACGATTAAGGGGCTATTTGATATTGTCGGCATTCCCTCTCTCAATAAACATAGTTTCTTTAAATATCCCATAACCATTTTCTCTCCATAGGTATTTGGAATGTGAGGACTCTGCACAGAGTGTTTTCCCTTGATGTCCTCACACAAGAATTCCTCACACTAAATTATATTTTAGCTATTCTCGGCTTGCAAGAGACCAGATGGACAGATAAAGGTCAGATTCTTAAAAAAAATCTTAAATTTTTCTTTTTAGGGAGGAACGATAATAAACATCACCAAGGCGTGGGTCTGCTTCTCAGGAGACACGCTAGTGATGCTCTTCTAGGATACGAATGCATTAAATGAAAGGTTTCTTACAGCAAAATTTCAGACAAGCATTAAAGACTTGAATGTTATCTGCTGTTATGCCCCCACTGAGGATGCCGATGAGGATGAGAAGGATAGGTTTTATGAACAATTTCAGGATATTTTGAATTCTGTCAAGAAAGGAGATATTAACGTTGTTCTTGGTGACTTCAATGCCAAAGTTGGTACTGACTCTGACCTTTGGGGAGGAGTAATAGGCCCTTTTGGCATTGGTAGCTGCAATGGCAATGGGCAACATCTCCAACAGGAAAGTAAACTCAATGGATTCAGAATAACTAACACTTATTACAAACACCGCGACATACATAAGTACACATGGGTTTCACCTGATGGATTGCATAAGAATATGATTGATTATATATTAATTAACAGCAAATGGGCTAGTTCTGTTAGGAATACCAGTGTATATAGGGGAGCTGAAATTAGATCTGACTATTACCTTGTTAAAAGTGTCTTGCAACTTAAATTTAAAAAGTGTTGTGCTAGGATTAAACATTTTACCTTTAATAATGAAGCTCTGAAAGACCCAGTTATAGCTAAAGCTTACCATGATAGGTTACTTAGTCATTATGACAGTCATGGTTTGCTTACTACTGAAGTTGAGGAAGAATGGGACCATTTTAAACAGGCTTTTTTGGAAACTAAGAGTACTCTTTTAGGAAAAAAGGAGCAGAGGAGGCAGAATTATTTGAGTGATAAAGCACTTGAGCTTATTTCAGAAAGAAAGAACTACAGGAATGTCCTTAATCAATACCCTACTAGTCCTAATAGCAAACATTACAGAGAGCTTAATAAACGTGTAAAGGATCAGTTAGCTGCTAATAAGAATCTTTGGCTTGATGGCTTGGCTGGCAAAGCCGAGGAAGCAGTTAGACAGCACAACAGCAGAGAGCTGTAACAGATAGTTAACGTTTCGTGTGGTAGAAAACGGACAGGTATACAGAGATTGAAGGATAAACAAGGTAATGGTATATAAGGTGAGGATTCTGTCATGGCTAGGTGGGCTGAACATTTCAGTGATGTTCTAAACAATGTAGTTAGTTCTACTCCCATTGTTTGCAATGATGACAGATTCATTGGTGGCTTTAATGTTGGCCCTATAACACAATATGAAGTTATTTTGGCTATTTCTAAACTTAAACTTCATAAATCCCCAGGGGTAGATGAAATTACTACTGAACTGCTTATAGCTGGTAATGTTTCGGTTATCACTTGGATGACTGAAATTTTGGATGTCTTTTATGATAAAGGCATGATTCCTAAGGATTTCACAAGAGCTATTATTATCCCTATTTTTAAAAAAGGTGATCGCAGTTCTTGTGATAACTATAGGGTTATCAACCTACTTTCTGTTACAGGTAAAGTTCTTTGCATGATTGTGCTTAATAGAATTAAGAATCTGGTTGACAGGCAATTGCGTGATGAGCAATGTGGATTCAGAAGTGGTAGTGGGGGTGGAACAGATATTTTCACTCAGGCTGATTCTTGAGGAATGTTTAGAGTTTCAGAAACCTTTGGTTGCTAGCTTTGTTGATTTCAAAAAGGCTTTCGACTCTGTTGATCGTCATAATTTGTGGTTGATTGTGAGATCATATGGTATACCTGACAAGTTAGTTAACATAATGAAAGCTCTCTATAATAACACTGAGTCATGTGTGAAAGTTGGTAAGGCTTGTAGCAATTGGTTCGGCATTTCTTCTGGTGTTCGACAAGGTGATTTTGTCTGCTTTTCTCTTTAGTTTGGTTATTGATTATGTTATGCGAAATTCTTTGCAAGGGAAACATTTTGGCCTTAAATGGTCTAGAGATTTCACCATTTCTGATTTAGATTATGCAGATGATTTGGCCTTATTGGCTAATGATCTTGATGAGATGAATTCTTTCATTAGGGCTGTTGATGAGACTGGTAATAGAGTTGGTTTGATGATAAACAGAGGTAAAACTGAAGTGATGAAAACTGGTCAGGCAGTTGGTGTTTGAGTAGCTCTGAATGGTTGCGCCCTTGAGCAAGTGTCTCAATTTAAATATCTTGGGAGTTATGCAACAGATACTGGTGATGTGCAGCATGAGATTAACAGGCGAATAGGGATTGCCTCTGGGACTTTAAGGAATCTATGGAGAGTGTAGAGAAATAGGCATATACACTTAAAGACTAAAATTAGACTGTATAACAGTTTGGTTTTTTCTAGGGTCAGTTATGGTAGTGAAACCTGGACACTTTGTAAACAAGATAAGTGGAAACAAGATGCTTTTGATTCTAGATGCTTACGCAGTATCTTGGGCATTAGGTGGTTCAAGTTTGTAACTAATGATGAGGTTAGGCAAAGGAGTCGGCAACCTCCTTTAAGCAGCATATTGTGCAGAGAGAGACTCCGTAGGTGTGCCCATGTTGCCCGTATGGATAATTATAGATTAGCGAATAGGGTTATGAACAGTGTGCCTAAAGGCTTCAGAAAGAGGGGGAGACCAAGGATGCGTGGGCAGACAATGTCAAACAGGACCTTATTAGAATTGGTGTGCAGTGGACAGATGCAGCAGATGTAACTCAGGACAGACTTGTTTGGAGAACTAAATTGCACGGTCTGATTGGACCTCCGTAGCCCATGGCTGCTTGAGAATGATGATGATGATGATGATGATTATGAAAATAGGAAATTTATTCGTTAGGTGTGTTTTAAATTATTGATATGAACATTTAAAAATTAATACTATCAGTATAAATTTTAAAAAAATTATTAGGATCTATTTTAGTCTACATTATTCTCTTTATTAGGTCTGCCCTTTGATTAAATATGCATATGTATACAGACCTCAATTAATATTTTTTTAATTTATACTGGTAATACTAATTTTTAAATGTTCATAAATAATTTAATATACTCCTAACGAATAAATTTATATGTGTATATATATAGTATAAACACATACATTTTAAAATTATTTTTTTTGCTGCACTACACCATGTACGATATTTTTTTTAATAAGGGAAGAAGATACTTCCATACACAAAGGACCGAGATAACCCAGAAACTATGTATAGCTTGTCTTGATTACTCTTACAACACTCACACAAGGACACTCTCGCCGGTTTAAGAGTCAAGTACGCTAACCATTAGACCAGTGGTTCCCAAAATCTTTTGTTCCGCGAACCCTTTCAACCAAAAGAAATGTGTTATGAACACATTTCCCCCCCCCCCAGGGTAATAACGATAAAAAAAGTTCAAAATTAAAATTTACATTATATAATTATAATTATAAAATAAAAATTTACTTCCTATAATTATGAAATCCGTAAAATTTAGAGTCACAGAGGAAAAATATATTTTTAGCATAATTGGACAATTCTTTACTGCTTAAGGCGCCATTAGAGAATGTTTAGCGTGAACCCCTTGGACCATCGTGAACCCCTTGGACAACTCCTTGGGGTTCGCGAACTACCAAATGGGAACCACTGCACTAGACCAAGTAAGGCAGTGGCTCCTACGACCTAGGAAGTTTTGTCTGTTGCAGGAGAACCCATATCTTGTGCACATTAAATAAAATGCTGGATGGCCTTGACGAGAGCTACCATCTGTCTCTTAACAGCTGTACAAGGGGTCCCCTTCCTCTAACAAACTCTGAACCTTGGGGGTCCTTGTAACCTGACCATTTAAGCCCATCATATGTAAAAAACTGACCTTACAAGTGAAATAACACAACCACTAAGTCAGACCTTACTGGATCATGGTTTCCATGTTCTTCAACATAAGCTAAACCCACAAGAAACTTTTATGATTGTCCTAACGCAGATCATAGGTTAATTCCTATAGAGAAAGTGTTAAAATACGTGATATTTACACTCCTATAAATTACTTATTGCTTTGAAAAACAATATTAATGATTCATTCTGTACCGTCTTCCGTTTTTAGAGTAAGTAACTTATTTCTTGTACATTACTTACATAATTTTTTTCCCAAAACCATGAACATTTCATTAAGTTCTGGAGACCTCTCACCTAATCACTAACTATAATTCTCTCTTTTCCTTTCCCAATTTTTGCTTAAACTCCCATTTCAATTTGACCCATTTCGATGACCACATTCCATTGGCAATAAAATCAAATGAACGGCAGTTTGAATTTTGTTCCTCTTTTCAAAATGAACGGCAGATTCGATTTTGTTTCTCTTTTCCGAAATGAACGGCAGTTGCATTTTGTTTCTTTTTTCGAATAAGACAAACATTATCTCTCCACTGCCACAGATCTTTCAGCTGTTAGAAATGATGACCTGTGATGATGCAGACAGAGTTAATGCAGCCAGGAACCGTTCCTGAAATCATCGCTGAAATCTGCGCGTCTCACATTCCGACTGACACTCAGGATTAATGAGTTGCAATTATCATAACGCTTGTAATAGTGTGGCATTTTACTCGCTGCTAATTTTACCGACGGAAACATATGTTGAAATTTATTGCCAAATTACCATTTCCCGTGAACGAGATGGAGCGTGAAGTCATGTTCCAAATTACTTATTTTTCCCCACAGTGGATTCGATGAAGCAGACACCGCTACTATCGAGCTCTTAAATTCCATATCTTTAAACCCCTCCTCTTTTGCACTCTCTGCCAAATCGCACTCTCCTCCCCTAACAAACACTGTGGACTGCGACGCACCATTAATAGATATTTCAGCAAATCAAGAAAGATAACCATCACTTTGCAGGGTTTATTAGATCACCCTGGCAAAGGAACTGTAGTGAAAGGTGGGCAAAGTGCTTCATTGCCGAATGGATAAAGTTAGGAGCGGTATCTTACAAAGGCATTAAAACGTCAGCACATTTGTAGATGCATTTAGTTAAAGTGTGGTTCATTTTCTGGCGCTGCTCTTACTGAGAAAGGCTTAGGGCGTGCCCATCCAACCCGCAGCTCATAACACAAATCATCAATATCAGTAGCTCACCCAGCATTTTTGGTTACAGAGTGGCTCCTGAGTTTTTCAAAGTTTTGTCACCCAAAACTCAAATTTACGATGATTTCCATATTAAAGAGCATGTTATGTGTTTACATATATTTTTTTTCTAATAAAGGAAATGCTTTAGTATCATGTAAAATTTTTTTAACACTCTAATTTTTTCCATCTGCAAAACAAATGTAAGCGATTAGGTCTGTTCGATCATCTGCCTCAGGCTGAGTTTTAATAAAAAAATAATATTTTGCTGTATGGAACGTATAACTTTTCTTATGATTTCGGTATACATATATTTTGTGACCAAATGAGTCCAATAATTCGTTGGCTGATGAAAGCAAAGGGTGAAATTTTTGAAAGCAGGACGAAGTTTTTGGGCTGACCTTCATCCCGATGCATGCTGTCAGATTTATGTTGTGTTGTTAACATTAAAGTCAGGCACAGAAAAAAAAATACCCCTCAAGCAGCTGCTTGTCACAGAGGTCTGACAGAAGCCTGTCAGTTTATATGCCATAGTAGAAGGTCTGTGAGGATGGCAGGACCTCAGCAGGAAAACAACACACATATCCATGCCTTATCCGGGGCTCGAACCCAGGTCCCTTAAGATCAGTAGCCAAACGTGCTAACCACTCGGCCATGGGACGGGGGACGGCAAGCAGTAGTAAAAATACTAATAGAGAGAGGAAAGGTGGTCAGAAAAGTGATATTGTTTGTGTTGGATCTTCATATGTAGTGTAGTGGTTGAGTCCTGGGAAGGACTTTTTTTTTAGTTGTGTGGAAAGAACGTTGGCGTGAAAAGTTTCAGTGTTATAGGTTTAGTCCTAGAATGTTACTATAAATAAATATCCCTTGAAGCAGCTGCTTGCCACAGAGATCTGACAGGATCCCGTCAGTTTATACGCCACAGGAAAGATCGTGAGGAAGAAGAGATTTTAGCAAAATGATAAAACGAACCCAAGTCCCTTTGATCGCTATCCAAGCGCGATAACCACCCGGCCACGTGACGGCTAATATTAGCTAGAGAAGTATAAAAAGCATTTATTTTCCAAACGCCAAATTATTGAAATCGTTAAACAATATAACTGTTTAGACCTAATCATTGAATAGAATTTCAAATTGAAAACATACATAGCTAAGTTATATATGACAGAATAAAAATTTTTGCAGCTAAATTTACTCTATAAACTATTTCGTATCTTCTTGTATCAGCATATTGATATATAAAACTATTTGTGAATCTGTCATACGGTATGGAATTATTGTGCATGATAATACTTTCAAAACACATTTAAGAAAAATCAGCACTTGCAACATTTAATACTAAGATCAATTTCGCCGACAGTTAAAAGAAGCACTGTCTTCTAATAAAAACAGATTTGTACATCACAATGTATTACCTGTGGAAGATATGTATAAATATGCTACGATTCTTAAATATTTTAAAAGGGATTAAAAAATTAACTTAGATCACACGATTAACACTCTGCTACGTTGCAATTATTACTACCAAATTCCAAATTTTAGTAATAACTACGGTAAACGCAACAGAAACTATACAGTTCCATCCATTCTTAGGCTATCAAATCTTAAATCTGAGACCAAAAATTGGCTTTCAAAAAGTTAAGAGCATAAAGCTACCTCTCTCCTAAACTTAATATTAGCTATCATAATATTAATATATTGTCCTGATGTATGCAGTTACATACATCTATCAGTACTTCACATGTATGAATGCCGATACGTTACCGATGTAACTCATATATATATATAGCTTTCCCTTCAGATAAGCTACACCAAGCTTCGCGGGGAATTTATTAACATTATTTTAAGTGTTTAGTCATCTTATCTATTAACTGTATGTACTATTTGTTCTTACAGATCGAGCTCTCAGAGCTTGCTATAATCAACTCCGTACCTTCTTTTACTTTTCTTACTAGAATTCTGAACGTTAGCCCCTTTTCCCCCAGATCTGGCTCTGTTTTGAAGTAAATGACAACAGAAAAACATAAATTGGTCGTACTCTAAAGGAAAATCCATTTCACATAAAGAATGGAGCTTCAAAATGCGAAGATCAAAGAGAGTAATCAACCACTGAAAACAGGCAACATCTACAGTAGTTCTAGCAGGAACAAATCTCAGAAGTAATGCTCCGCCATAGCAAATAGTTCCAAGTATTATGCATGAAATAAATAGCTTTCCTACCGTAAATTGTTATTATCATTGTGTATGTTCTTTTTATTTTCTGAATATTTTAAAGTACATGATGAAGTATAATTTCTAAAATGCTTGTGCACAAGTTCCATAACGAGTTGAGGATTGACACATTTTCAAGCATCCCATCGTGCATATTGTGATGTCCTCCCTGCTCAGATCCTGTCCGACTGAGTCAAATGTGATGTCCTCCCTATTCGGAATGCGATGGGACTGGGCCAAATGTCGTGGCCGCCGAGGACGATGCGATTATTACTCGATTACACTTTACCTTCACTTCGGTGAAATGACAAGTTCGTGGGTTTTTACGCCTGTAGCGCCGTATGCCTCAGATTTGCTATGTTGAATGATGAATGAAAATAGTCCATCAATTAACTGCACGAGAGTGGTAAAGGGACGTCACAATTTATTTACACTTTATATTACGTGCTGGAAATGCGCTCAACTCCATGGGCCTTTGATGCTTTTCTGCTGCAAACATAAATAATGAGGTGGAGAATCACACACTCTGCAAATTCTCTCTTTACAGACCTCAAACTCGGCGAAATGATAATCAACCTTTGCTTACACTGTAGTTCAATCTGAATCCACAAGACTGTAATCAGATTCAACAAGAATCTCGATTCCCCTTGGAATCGCACCCTCCCTTCAAGGGTCACTTCGAGTAAGGGGCGGCGTCCTTCTGATGCTTGTCGAAATGATGTCTTTCGCTCGACGTCCACGCACCAAAAATATTGTTTCAATCTCCCGCTCTAGCCTCCAGTTCAGAGTTTGTTTTACCTGAGTGGCACTTTTTGGTACACAATGGGCTAAGTGGCCAGATCACAAGGATCCCGAAGGCTCAGAGAAGATTGGGAGAGGGGACCCACTAGACAGCTGTTGGGAGACAATTAGTAGTCTCCTGTTCTGGCCACCCAGTGTGTATTTTAATGTGCACAAGTTATGGCTCTACTGCACAAGGAACCACGACTTAACGAACGATCTGACAGACGGCTGCCTTTCCAAGCCCATCGGTGTTCCCTACTGACCATAGGTAGGGCGGGGAGTTTTGTGGAGATAAATCTCAAAGCTGGCCTAGCTGGGACTCGAACCCGAGAACTGCAGATTATGAGCTTGGTGCGGTATCGACTGAGTCACCCCGCCCTCACCGCTCAGAGGTAAAACAACTCAACTCGGACTGGCATAAGTTTGACGCCGTTGGTGACAAAAATTGGCTGTTTTTTCCTAAATTTGGTGTGGTGGTTCCACTCCGTTCTAGCCATGTTATGGTAACAGATGCGGTTCCTAGCTGCCGTTCTTTCGAAAAATGTCCGAAATTTCTGGAGTCCTGCCATCGCCTACCTTGAGAATGGATTAGTGCGTCGTGAGTAGCACTTTAACTGTAGAAAGCTGTGGATTAACTTATTGATGAGGAAAATTATCAATAGACATACGTTTTGGGCCAAACTTTTAGTGTGGGTTTAACTAGTATCACTATGTTTACTCGTATTTTTCAAGAAATTCTTCAAAGATTATTAAAGCGGACAGGAAAAAATTAATACCGGAAAGTCATTTCGGTTCGAACTTGAGCCCACTCCTTTTCTCGGATCATTGGTTGATGCTGAAGCCTTCTACATCGTTCATTGGTTAATGTATAGAGATTGACCTATGATCTTTGAGACTCACTAAAGAGTCACATGTGCAGTTTCAAGGTCTTCCCCTAATCGCTTGGTGCCACTCTCCCGATGTCTCACTGCTGCGTTGTGGCGAAGCGTGCGCTGAAGTAAATGAGATAATTAAACTGCCAGTTCACATATCGTAAAATTTCACAGGTTATGGTTGATTGATATTCAGTTTTATGTTAATCAACCAATGATCTGATAGATTAAAGAACTTTGATTGAGATGCGATTGATTGCTCAATCAACCAGTGATCTATGAGAAAGGTTTATGTGTCAATAGTACAGTTGGATGGTTTTACCTCTGACCGGCACTATTTTTTGGAAAAAAAAATGGCCAGGTCATAAGAACCCGGAGAAGGTTTGGTCGAGGGGACCCACTGCACAGATGGTAGCCACAGATTAACGTACCATCCAACGGATGGCGGCTTTTCCAAGCCCATCGGGGCCCTCTATTAACCAAAGACAGGGAGTTTTGCGGAAATAAATCGCAACGCTGGTCCAACTGGGGCTCGAACGTGGGAATTGCAGATTATGAGCCTGGCGCACTACCAACTGAGCCACCCCCACAATAATACAATCTCATTGTCTTAATTGCTTATATGAATTAATAACAATAATAACTTTATTCTGCATCTAATTACAAATTTATAGGTACAAAACTATGAAAAACATTTAGATGTGAAATAAAAAAAAGAAATCAAATACCTCCTCAAGCAGCTGCTTGCCACAGAGGTCTGATAGCAGCCTATCAGTTTTTACGCCATAGTAGAAGGTCTGAGAGGATGGGGCGGAGGCAGCTCAGTCGGTAGCGCGCCAGACTCGTAATCTGCAGTTCCCAGGTTCGAGTCCCAGCTGGGTCAGCGTTGAGATTTATCTCCGCAAAAATCCCCGCCTTGCCCACGGTCAGTAGGAGACACCGATGGGCTTGGAAAGGCCGCCGTCCGTCGGATGGGACGTTAAGCCGTGGCCCCGTGTGCGGGAGAGCCATACCCTGTGCACGTTAAAGAACACGCTGGATGGCCTTGACGAGAGTCTACCATCTGTCTCCTAACAGCTGTTCCAGTGGGTCCCCTCCCCCCAACCTTCTCTGAGCTTTCGGGGTCCATGTGACCTGGCCATTTAGCTCATGGTGTGCAAAAAAGTGCCGCTCAGAGGCAAAACAACCCACAACCCAACTCTGAGAGGATGGCGGGACCTCAGTAGAAAAACGACACATACATCATGCCTTAACCCGGGGTTCGAACTCAGATCAGTAGCCAAGTACGCTAATCACTCGGCTACGGGACGTTTTAAAATAATAAAGGTAAGAAGAAAATAAAATATAATTAATAGAACGAAATTCAAATTCTTGTTTTTAACATTTTTGTGCCAAGGGGTCCAAACCAGTCCAGAATACCAATATTCACTTCTCTATGAAACTAAGGCAACAAATCACAGCTAGGTATGACACACTACATATACATTATCTATTACAGGCAATAAACTGAAAATATACAATTCACCAAATAATGCAGCTGAATTGAATCAAAAATTATAACAAGATTTTTGTTTTAATTTTTCTCTCAGAATTATTAATATTACTAAAATCTTTTTTCACTACCTTTTAAGCGAAGAATAATTTTTTTCATTCATAAAGGTTATATAACCTAAAGAATTAAACATTTCACCAATACAACTTCAAAGGATATACTACTCAAATAATTTTTTTAATATACAGATCTATTGAATTTCTTGAACGTTAAAGTTGGTACAGAACACTGCCGATGAATAATTAAAAGTTCGGAAAAGATATGTTATTTATATTTTTTTACGAATTTCGGTGAATATCTGATACAATTTAAATTTGAACTTTAGGGCACTTTACTCATTCCCCAAGATTAGTAAAAGAACTGAATTATGAGACATCATTCTGCATTGATTAAGCAATTTACACTTCCGTAGAAGTTTATGCTACGTACTCTGGACATCCAGTTAGTAGTTAGTATAGTTGGGTTGTTTTATCTCTGAGCGGCACTTTTATGCACACCATGGGCTAAATGGCCAGGTCACATGGACCCCGAAGGCTCAGAGAATGTTAGGGGAGGGGACCCACTGGAACAGCTGTTGGGAGACAGATGGTAGTCTCCCGCCAAGGCCATCCAGCGTGTTCTTTAACGTGAACAGGGTATGTCTCTCCCGCACACGGGGCCACGGCTTAACGTCCCATCCGACGGACGGCGGCCTTTGCCAAGCCCATCGATGTCCCCTACTGACCGTGGGCAGGGCGGGGATTTTTGCGGAGATAAATCTCAACGCTGACCCAGCTGGGACTCGAACCTGGGAACTACAGGTCACGAGCCTGGCGCGCTACCGACTGAGCCACCCCCGCCCCAGTCAGTATAGTAATACACTTGTAACGAACATTGTTATCAGTCAGACACGTGTGCATTACAACTGAGTGTCCCGATTCTGACCTGAAACTTCTGCGTTGACTGTTAAGAACAGGGGAATACATATAGCAGTTACAATTAACGAAGAAGTCAGAAAAGAAAAAGCTCTTAAGTCACGGTAATATTTCAAAGCAGGCGTATTTTAATGACAGTTACCTAGGATCCAGTTCCTAAATCTCAACCAGATCGCATCAACACCGTGCAAAAAGTTCTTAAGTCATACATCATAATTTGTGTTGGAGCTGTCAGGAACTCTGAACAAAGTGACGTCCACTAATGCAATTAAAACCTTTATCGACTACACTTCCCCTCATCTAAATGTAATTCTCTTATTCTACGCTTTCAGTACACGTCTTGAAGAGGCTGCTGTGCAAGATCCAAGAGTGCAAATTCGTTAGGACTTGCAGTATCTTCATCCTAATTATTTCCAAGGCACCAAGTGCAAGAGGAAACCAAATACTGACAGAGAACAGCCTGCTGACTACCTAAATCCAAAGAGAGAGGAACACGCTCAAGAAATTTAATATTTGTCGAGTGATTCCATCCTCATAAAGAAGGGTTCTCTGCGCCAGCCAACAGCTGCTCAAAGGCGAATATAATTAAAGCAGAATTAAAGCAAAATTCATAAACGAAGTTCTCTAAAATCACGGACCGTTGCTCGGAGTCCCAATTTCTCACTGTCGTCGTCGGCATAGTTTATGAACGCATCGGCGAGGAAATGTGAAGAATTATCGTACGAACGACTACGATGCTTAAACGCAAATAATTTCCTCCTCTTTATTTTTTTCGACCGTCAGCAAAAATAAATTCTTACTTAACGGGGCTTCATTCTTCTCCACTCTCGTTAGCAATGTTTTTATCTATCCTCATTTTAGCATCTGAATATTTTGCTTTCTAATGGCAGGAGTTCTGTCGGTTAAGCCTTTAAAGTTGGTACAGAACATTGGTTCGGAAAAGATATGCTTATTCATAATTTTCTGCGAATTTCGGTGAATTTCTGATGAAATTTCGTGTGAAATGTGGACTTCATTATGTGGGCATTGATAATAAGGATTTTAGAGAATGGTGGTTTTCGGGGGTGGAGGGGGGGGGGGCTTTAATAACTTTAATATCCATTAACGTTTTACATATACATTCGATATTCATTTAAGAAGGTTGGATTGGGTTGTTTTACCTCTGAGCGGCACTTTTTTGCACACCATGGGCTAAATTGCCAGGTCACATGGACTCCGAAGGCTCAGAGAAGGTTGGGGGAGGGGACCCACTGGAACAGCTGTTGGGAGACAGATGGTAGCCTCCCGTCAAGGCCATCCAGCGTGTTCTTTAACGTGCACAGGGTATGGCTCTCCCGCACACGGGGCCACGGCTTAACGTCCCATCCGAAGGACGGCTTCCTTTCCAAGCCCATCGGTGTCCCCTACTGAACGTGGGCAGGGTGGGGAATTTTTGCGGAGATAAATCTCAACGCTGACCCAGCTGGGACTCGAACCTGGGAAATTTAAGAAGGTAAATGAACAATTATTTTTCTGTTCGATAGGTGTTAATATAGTAGTTTTTCTATTCACGTTTATCGTATTTTCTAAAACACCTATATTCTGAAATTATTAAAATCATCTAAAAAAAGTTATCGCTAACGCGATGGGAATCGAAACTCTATAGATATATGCTAGAGTATTCTACCACTAAACCATGTATCAGACGCTAAGAACAATCCAGTTTAAGACCTATAATCTTTTACTGAGATGTGGCGTACCTTACGCCATCTATACTTCAGGAGAGACAACTCTTCCAATTGTTACTAATGATTTAAATGTTTATGAGGAGGTCACTCAGCTTAAGCGTGAGCATTTAAATCATTAGCAACAATTGGAAAAGTTGTCTCTCTGTCTCTCCTGAAGTATAAATGGCGCAAGGTCGCCACATCTCGAAAGATTTATAGGTCTTAATCTGCAATATTATTAGTGTCTGATACGTGGTTTAACTGGTAGAACGCACTGGCCTGTATCTAGAGAGTTGCGTATTCGATTCCAGCTTCCTCAGCGATAGCTTTTTTCAGATGTTTTTAATAATCGTTGAAGTCTATTTCTGCTGGTAACATGTGTATTTAATATGGATGGACCTACTGTAATTAGTACTGTGCAAATTAGTTGCGACAAGTGAAGCCTGGAGAACCTCTTTGATCCGTCCACATCCAGCAATCCTCCAAACACTCACCCAAGGTCATGTTTTGGAGATGTTTCACAGCTTCCGGGCCACAGACGCTTCACCCCATTGAAGGAATGATGACAGCGAAAAGTATATAGGCGTTCTGGAGGCGAAAATGGTTCCAACACTGCAGAAGTTGTTTCCTAACGGTAATTGGGTATTTCAACAGGATCTGGCTCCATGCCACAATTCTAAGCTTGCTAAGAGCTTCTTTATCCAGCAACATTTGAAGGTATTGGAGTGGCCAGGAAATTCACCCGATCTAAACCCCATTGAAAATTTGTGGGTCTTTATTAAAGCGCGCATATATAAGATGGATTGCACGACGAAAACCAAAATGACAGAAAGTGTCATGAAAGTGTGGTACCACGACCCTGAAGTGAAGGAGATGTGTGGAAAGCTAGTGGCATCAATGGTTGAGAGGGTGAAAGAAGTAATTAATGCTAAGGGGGGTCACACTCACTATTAACTACACTATTAAACAAATACATATTTCACTTGTGTCTTTGTTACTACATTTTCCTATTGTCCCAATTAATTTGCACAGTACTCTATATTCTGTTTTACGTAAAGAATAGAATCTCCCTCAAAGAGTTTCTTGTCTAATCGTGGTTTAGTACTCTTAACCAAAAAAGCCAATGAAAAGTAAAATGGGATATCTGATAAAGTTTCAGTCATTCAACTCCCTAGATAGCTCACCGATGGGCTTGGGGAAGGCCGCACTCCGTCGTATGTGGCGTAAAGCCGTGACACCGTGTGGGAGAGAGCCATGGCCTTGATGGGAGGCTACCATTTGTGTCCTAACAGCTGTCCAGTGGTTCCCTTCCACCAACTTTTTCTCTGTCCTCGGGATCCTTGTGACCTGACCATTTAGCCCATTGTATGCAAAAAAGTGACGTTCAGAGGTAAAAACAATCCAACCTTAGGGAGCTTGTGCATAAATGTTTTAGAAATTGTTCTTTATCATATAATTTAAAATATTCCGAAATTAAAAACATTTTCAAATGCTCACTTCCATAAACTATTCATAATAATAATTTACGGTAGAAAAAGTATATAATTCTAGCTTAAGAAATAGCGGAGCATTAGATCTGCCAGTTATTCTTGCTAGAATTAAGGTGGGCGTGACCTTTTTGTTGATTGATTGCGTTCTTTGATCTTAAAATTTTACGGCTCCATTCTTTATGTGAAATTTAGTTATGATATCATGGGTATGATAGAATGCATTGCTTGCGGGAGGGAGAAAATAAAATCGAGTGCACGTGTTTGAAACTCCATATCTCAGTATCAATAATAAAGCACAACGAACACCTGTGACCTTATAGTCGTTCCTAATCATAAATTCGGGCTCAGCAATTCGAGCCCGCGACAGAACCATTTCGACAATTATTGAGCCCGAGCACGATTTGGAGAAAAATTTCCCTGACGCTCCGTAAGATATATATAAAGGAATGCATTTCGTTAATCATTTATTTTATTATTATATTATTAACTAAATTCATTTTATGACAAAATTAAAGTTGTTAATGCTATTTGAAAAGAAAAATATCAGAAACACTAATAGAAACTGATAGTTCGTCGGTCATTTATTAAAAGTAGAGAATATAAGAAACCTTCAAGTAGCTGCTTGCCACAAAGGTCTGACAGGAGCCTGGAAATTTGGGAGGATGGAGGACCTCAGCAGAAAAAATACAAACTTACAAACCTTATCGGGGGCTCGAATCCAGGTTCCTAAGATCTGTAGCTAAGCACGCTAAACACTCGGCCACCGCCCGACTTACAAAGAGAGAATACGAAAAGAAAAAAATAAAAAGTCGGATGGTGCTTATTTTTAATCACTAAAAACTAATTAAAAAGTTGAAATTATGATAAAAATATTAATAGTTTTATTTATTTTTTTTAGCAATTGCAATAAATGTTTGAAATTTATATTATTCTGAAACCAAGCCTGAAGTCGTCTGTGCTATTTTGAGCCCAACAAAGCCCGAACATGTTTTGAGCCGTCCAGTGTTTATAGTCACAGATTAGCTGGAGCTGAACTATATTTCAGTAACTGAACAGTAAGAGAACCTGACAAGTTATCAGGATGTCTTGGATTCGGTCCACATTTCAGCCAAAGGTCGCTGTTTCTCGTTGTTTATTTCTCAGCATTTCAGCTATATATATATAGTTTCTATGGACATTAAGTACTTTTAGTGGGACCATTTGTCTTCGAAGTTTCAACAGCGACCTGCCAGAGGACGTGTGATATGACAAAATAATATTATTATGCTCTTTTCCAGGACGTACTTTTCCCTGCACTACGGCAGAACGTGTTGGATCTTATACCTCTGAGCGACACTTTTTTGTTGGGTTGGGTTGTTTTACCTCTGAGCGGCACTTTTTGGAACACCATGGGCTAAATGGCCAGGTCACATGGACCCGAAGGCTCAAAGAAGGTTGGGGGAGGGGACCCACTGGAACAGCTGTTGGGAGACAGATGGTAGCCTCCCGTCAAGGCCATCCAGTGTGCTCTTTAACGTGCACAGGGTATGGCTCTCCCGCACACGGGGCCACGGCTTAACGTCCCATCCGACGGACGGCGACCTTTCCAAGCCCATCGCTGTCCCCTACTGACCGTGGGAAGGGCGAGGAATTTTGCGGAGATAAATCTCAACGCTGACCCAGCTAGGACTCGAACCTGGGAACTACAGATTACGAGCCTGACGCGCTACCGACTGAGCCACCCCTGCCCCCACTTTTTTGTACACAATGGGCTAAATGGCTAGGTCAAAAGGTCCTAAATGACTCAGAGAAGGTTTGGGTAACGTTACCAACTGGACAGATGTTAGGAGACAGCCTCCCATCAAGACCATCGAGACTGTTCTTTATAGTGAACACCCTATTCCTTTCCAACTCACGGGCAATGACTTAACGTAACATCCGACAGATGGTAGCCTTTCGAAGCCCGACGATGCGGCCTTTCTCATCCAGAGCAGGGTGGGGATTAGCGGAAACAAATTTCAATGCTGGCATAATTAGGACTCAAATCTGGGAACTTCAAATTAAGAGTTTGGCGCGCTGCTGACCTCCCTACAGCAGAAGGGGTGTTTGCGCAAGATGACTCACCACTTCCAGTCACAAGGTCTGCGAAAAAGATTCTGATGACGCACTTTCATCACCAAGTCATTTCTTGCCACTTCCCTTATGAATGTATTCATCTCACTCCAAATGATAGCTACGGGGCTACCACGAATTGAGGACTCCAGTGTCAGGGAGATGACAGACATATCACCGGAACTGCCTGTAGCTGCTGTAATGTCCGTCATTCAATGTATCTAGTGCGTGATAGAAATTCAAGCGAACCGCACCTCTGAATTCGTCGCACCAGAAACTGCTCTTTTATGGTGTACATGTGTTATCGCCATGCTGTTTCCTTTAAAAAAATTGATTCCTGGAATAGAGAGAGCGGCATAAAAAGTGGCCAATGATGAGGATAGTTTTCTTTGTCGTTTTTAGGAACTGAACGAAAGTTGATAGATTTAAACTGTTCTAATCTAGATTGAGAAATCCTCTGTCTGTCTTTCATTTATTATACGTATCCTGCTTTATTTTAAAAAAGTAAATATATCTGTCCCATGGCCGAGTGGTTAGCGACCTTGACTACTGGTCAAAGTCACCTGGGTTCAAGGATGTTTGTGCTATCTTTCTGCTCCCCACATAGCTCATCTATGGCGTATAAACTTACATGTTCTTGTCAGACCTCTGTGGTAAGCAGCTGTTTAAAGGGATATTAATTTTATTTGCATTACACGTATTTATTTAAACACAGTTTCTACAACAATTATTTCTTTTCATTGTAAAAAAAAAATTCCAGAACCGTGCTGTTCCGGCTTAAACAAAAGTAACTCTAGTTCCTACACAGCAACAATCTACAAGGAAGCATCCCGAAGATATCTAGAAGGAGCTGTGTATATCCTGTGGTCACTTTAGATATCCTATGAATGCATTCTGGATATTGTGATTGTTTGGGTAATCTCCTTTCGTTAGCAAACAGTACGGTTAATAAATCATTGGTGTAGAGCTTGTTATCTCAGAGTACAACTTCTTGATAACCTAACGAGTGGGAGTTGCTCAGTCGGTAGTGATGGAGATGCGGGATCTCAGTTCGAGTGAGCCAGGCTCGTAATCTGCCATTCTCACCAGGGATGTATTCAGGGGGTACTCCCCTCCAAAAAAAATAATAATAAATAAACAAAAGAAATCGGTTCGTCTTATACGAAATCTCAAATTTGTCTTATTACAGTGTGTCAATTGTTAATTTTATTTTGCCTATCGATATATGTCACAAAAGTTTAATATCATATACATTTATTTGCTTCTGGCTTTGTGAGTTATGTAACTAGATTATTCTACTCTCCTTCTGTTGAATTTTACGTTTCTTTTTCCTATCTTCTTTTTTCCACTCAAGTTATTTAATCTAAATAAATATTATAACTGTTATATTTCCTTCAGACAAACCATGTAGCTTTGTGGGACAACTGTAAATCGCTCTGTAACATTATTATGAGGAAATAAAGATTCATTTCTTATTTTAAGAAAAATTCAAAAGAGTTGTTTTTGTATAACTTTATTTTAACTCCTTAGTATATGATCGACGCTAAAAAAATATAAGATTTAAAAAGAAACTATAAAATTGTTTTCCATATGGAATATCATTTTTAATATTTCCTGTCTGGTGGCATATATTACTAATTGGGAAACCCTTTCAAGTCTTATTCTCAGTTGTCTCCCCCCCCCCCTGGAGATTAAATTCTCGAACTCTTCTTTAAATTAAATTCTCGGGAACACTCTTCTTTAAATTAAATTCTCGGGAACACTCTTCTCCAAAACTAAATCCTGGGTACCTACCTTGTTCTCAGGATCGAATCTCAATTGTGTCAGGGGCAGGGGTGGCTCTGTCAGTAGCGAGCCAGGCTCGTAATCTAAGATTAGAGTTAACTCTAGATTAGAGTTCCAGCTGGTCCAGCGTTGAGATTTATATCCGCAAAAACTCCTCGCCCTGCCCACGGTAAATAGGAGCCACCAATCAGCTTGGAAAAGCCACCGTCCGTCGGATGCGACGTTAAGCTGTGACCCGTGTGCGAGGAAGTCATACCCTGTCCTCAATAAAGAACACGCTGTATGGACTTGATGGGAGGCTACCTTCTGTCTCCCAGCAGCCTCCCAACAGTTGTCCAGTGGGTCTCCTCCCCAACCTTCTCTGAGCTTTCGGGGACCTTGTGACATGGCCATTTAGCCCATTGTGTGCAAAAAAACAGGTCGCTCAGAGATAAATTCACTCAGCTGTGCCAGCGTTGAGGTATATCTTCGTTAATCCCACCCTGCACTCGGTAAGAGAGGGGTCACTATAAAATTGTAAATGCTGGTATCCATCCTATATAATGTTGCAAGCCATGGTCTTGTGTGCGTGAGAGCCATAATCTATGCACATTAAGGAACAGGCTGGATGGTCTTGACGAGAGGCTTCCATCTCTCTACTAATAGCTATCCAATGGGTCTTGTTTCTAAACCTTCTCTGAGTACTTGGGACCCTTGTGACCTGGCCATTTAGCCGATTTTGAGAAAAAATAGCTCTGCTCAGTGATACGAGCTATCCTCTACTAAGTTGATGTGACGCAAATATTTAAAATACGGTCGCACTACCTGGTTACTAGACTCCAACCTAAAAATGGAGGCCTCAGGTTCGAGTCCCAGCTGGGTCAGCATTGAGATTTATCTCCGCAAAATTCCCCGCCCTGCCCACGGTCAGTAGGGGACACCGATGGGCTTGGAAAGGCCGCCGTCCGTCGGATGGGACGTTAAGCCGTGGCCCCGTGTGCGGGAGAGCCATACCCTGTGCACGTTAAAGAACACACTGGATGGCCTTGACGGGAGGCTACCATCTGTCTCCCAACAGCTGTTCCAGTGGGTCCCCTCCCCAAACCTTCTCTGAGCCTTCGGGGTCCATGTGACCTGTCCATTTAGCCCATGGTGTGCAAAAAAGTGCCGCTCAGAGGTAAAACAACCCAACCCATGGAGGCCTCATGACCCGAAATTAACAAAGAAATTAAGATTAGTATCAGTAAGACTAATTTTATACTAATAAAATTTAAGTAGGAAATTCCTTGCAAATCTGCATCGATTCAATATGGAATCTGTTTTGTTTTCGTTTTAGTTGTATTAATCCTGTATACACTATAAACACTTTTTATGATATTAAACACATTTATATGTAAAAATTGTTGTTGTTTTTATTTAATTTTGATTCTTGGTTGATCACAAAATCAGTCGATTTTAATAAGAAAAAACAAAGTTATGTTTTTGGTAGCATTGTCTAAGACTGCTAAAAAGGCATGTTGTAATATATCGCACCCAAAGTCGCCTGTAGACATTTTCGAGCCCTTGGCACAACGTATATCTGGACCTCTTGCGCCCTAATCTGAGGGGTCCATTCCAGGCATCTTGCACTCTATTCCATTCCTGGCTAAACCTCAGATTCAGCATCTGAGCGATCCATTCCTGGCCCCTCAGATGCTGAAAATATCACACGCCATATATTCAGCAATAGCTGATTTAGCATCTATATAATTGCTGAAACAAAATGCTGCCTGCCATAATTTCAAAAGTAACTAATTTTGTACCTATATAATTATTTAAACAAAATACTGCCCGCTATATATTAAGAAGACTGATTTGGAAAATTGTTTAAAATAAATTGCTGCCCGCCATATATTGGAAAATAACTGATTTAACTCCTATATGATTTGAGGTTGAGACGTCTAATCTGAGGAATGTTTTATTGGGATGGGATGGATCTTCCGATACAGAGGCGACAACATATGAAGAGTACAGACTAGAGTAATCCCTCGCGAACCGCGGGGATTACGTTATTGATTTAACCAGCGGTTGATGAAACCATGGCTGCCAAGCCTGTGTAAAAATTTATGGTTAGAGAAGTGATGTTGACACACAAACCTAGAGTCCTATAATGAACACTTCATTGTAAAAAATAAGAAAATAAGAATGTAATATTTAGAAAAGAGAACATAGTAAAACAGCATTTGCACGGCAAAAATAAAAAGCGTGACTAAAAAGAATTCACAGCATATTGCCGCACCATGAGATACGTATCATAGAGATCTATGTTCTGAAATGCGTCATGTATTCATTCGAACAGACAGTTAACTTTTTTAAAAAAAAATAGTGCACTCGTCTTCGGTAGTTTAAAGAAATGTCGTTCCTATTAAACAAGTTGTGTAATAAGTACGATAGATTTTTGGTAAGAGTTGATTCCATATATTTTTATATAAAAAATTTCGTAACTGAATTTTCGTATGTTATATTCCTTTAGTATTTGTGGTCACTAGCAATTAGCCATTAATCTAGTTAGTCCAATTGCATATAAAGTGAAGAATAATTCAGGTTGTACTTATTTCTTGTAAATTAATTGCTTTATTTATTAAAATAGTTAATTTATTTTCTGTTTGATTATTTCGAACTCACACAAGGTATTATCAAATAAATATTGCTTGAAATTTGTAACAATGTTTTATTATATAAAAGTTGTTTTCAAAAGCGTTTTCCTTTAAAACATTTAAAAGTTATGTAACAAATTACAAAGCAAGCATAAGTAAAATATTTATATAGTAAAATTAAGTAAATTATTTATATTGATTTGTGTGCTATGAATATATTTATGCATATTACTTCGCTTCACCTCCTTTTATCGTGGTAAATTACGTTGCAAAAGATGTGGGAATCCTCACTCACAGAGAAACTGTATTAGCAATGATCTGAATTGCTCAAATTGTGGAGGCTCGCACCCGGCTACTGATTATCATGTCCGGTTAAAAAAATCTCCTGTCGAGCCAAAAGGATTCAGAACAATCTCCATTGAAGTTGATCATCAGCCTTCTTACATGCTAAAAAAGAAATAAATGAAAACTTTGCACAAAAAAAATCCTTTTTTGATCAACTTGAATCTCCAACTTCAAATAAAAATTTGCTACCTTTTGAAAAGGATGAACTTACCATTTCAAACACACAAATATAAGAAAGCATCTCATTTGCAAACAACTGAATCACCTTCAACATCAACTAATGCTGCTTCTGTGCATTCTTTGAGAGAAACTCATACTTCTTCTTCTATCAAACATAATTTAGGAGAAAAACTTTCTACTTTTCAACAAAAACCTCAAACTAATGCTAATGCTGCAAAACATTTATGTGAAAATTTTGAAAGGAGAAACCACTCTTATCACCTAATACAATTGCTAAAGAGATTGATGGTGAAAATATTACAAACAACCTTTATTATTTAGATTTAATTATTCGCCTTCTCAGATTCATTTGCTTCTCAAAAGATGACTTCATGCTAATTACGGATTTTCTCGAATGTTTTAAAACATAGAAACCTTTCCATTTTGCAATGGAATTGTAGAGGCCTCTATTAAAAAAAAAGAGGAAATTGTTTTATTTTGTAAATATAACTTAATTGATGTCTTTGCTCTTCAAGTTCCAAACAAAAAAGAATATAAACTTTACAAATTATTTAAACTACACATACTTTTAAAAACATAGCAGAAATGGATAGGATTTATTCTTCATAAAAATATTAATCATAAAATATTACCAATAAAATATGATTTTCATAATCTAAAATTTTATTAACTCAAATATTAATTAACAAATTAAATTTTTCTATTATTGATATTTACAATCCAATCAAGGAAAAGGTTTTTAAACACATCCTTAATCAAATCCCCGCTCCATATACTTTTATAGGTGATTTCAATAGTCATCATCCATCCTGGTTCTCATATACAACTAATTATTCAGGAATTTATCTAAGTAATTTTATAGCAAACTTTAATTTAATTATATTGAGTCAAAAATAAAAACACATGAAAATCCACATTATGAAAGATCTATAATAGATTTAACTTTTATTTCGAACTCCACTCGGTCGTCCCATGCCCGAGTGGTTAGCGCGCTTGGATACTGATCTAAGGGACCTGTGTTCTGAGCCCCGGGTAAGGCATGGATGTGTGTGTCGTTTTTCTGCTGAGGTCCTGCTATCCTCTCAGACCTTCTACTGTGGCATATAAACTGACAGGCCCCTGTCAGATCTCTGTGACAAGCAGCTGCTTGAGGGGGTATTTATTTATTTATTTATTAATCTCAATAATTGATCTTTTTACAAAAGAAGTTTAGAACAATACTCGCCCCCTGAATTTTCAAGGGATTATAACAGTATTTTTTTCACAACTAAATGACTTAACTCAACCAGCATTTAAAATCATACTTAATTGAATTCACAAACTTCAAAAAAATTACTGGTATATGATTGCGATAAGAAAAAAAGCTGAAAATAAAGCCAAAAGATCCATAACATTCAGTGATATAAATAATTACAAAAGAAAATTCACAAGTAAGGAAAAAAATTAAAAGAATTATACAGAGTAAATTGAAAGACACTTACTAGTCAATGGAAAACAAGTTCTTCTGAAAAATATTTATGGAAAATTTTCAAAAAAATTAATCCGAAAAATCAACAAATCCGTATTTTAAAAATTGCAATTCATAAAAAATAATTTAATTGATGTGTCAACCTTATTTGCAAAAAATCTTAAAATCACTCAACATATTTCACTAACACATTAGGAAAAATGTTTTAAAGCAAATATTAATAAAACATTAAATTATATTAAATTGAACAAACTACTGTATTTTGGATAAACCTTTTACGATTTCGGAACTAAATTCTGCCATTAAAAAAATTAAATCTAAAATCCGCGTCTGGAGCAGTTCAAATTCTAAATAAATATTTTAAGCATTTACCTCTTCAATGGAGAAGAAAAATACTGGATATTTTCAATTTTATTTTGGAAAAACGTATTTATCCACTTTCTTGGCCACATATAATAATTATTTTTCTATTAAAACCAGGAAAACCACCAGTCGATCTAAATTCTTATCGAGCTATTTCACTCCTCCCTAATTACTTAAAAATTTTCAAAAGATTAATTTTTAAAAGATTAAACTGGGTTTTTTAGACAAAAAAACTCTTTTTTCAGACGAGTTTTTTGGTTTTCGAAAAAATCGTTCGGCTGAAGAATTATAGCAAAATTAATAAATGATATAAAATAAAAAGAAGGAATGAAAATTACATTAGCTGTTTCAATCGATTTAACATAAGCTTTTGACTCTGGATTCCAGGATTATTTTACAAACCTATTGAAGCAAATTTTAATGGAAATATCCTTATTTAATTTTTTAACAAAAAGTCATTTACAAGTCGAAATCAACTCTCAATTTAAAAAATAATTAATAGAACAGAGCATTTCTCAAGGATTCATTCTCTCCCCATCGTCATTTAATTTTTATACACATTATTTAAAAACATTATTGATAAAAATATCTTTTATACGAGTACTTGTTATGTTGATGACATAATTTTGGGCCTCTGATCATAATGAACAAAGACTACAGGACAGACTACAAACACAATTAAACAAATTTTTATTATATTGCAAAAAATGGCAGCTTTAAATTAATACTAGTAAAACTTTTTGTATTTCATTCCCAAACAAATAACAATACTCTCTTAATTTGATTTAAAAATTGATCAACAAAAAAACAAACTTCTTACTGTAAAATCTTAGGTATCTATCTAGTTTCTAAACTCAATTGGAATCATCACTTAGAAAACCAACAAATCAAAGAACTCAAATTACTAAATATTTTAAATTTTTTTAGATCTAAAAATGAAGGAACTCTAAAGTATCAGATGATAACTCTTTACAAAACTTTAATTAGAACATAACTGGAATATGGCCTTGAATTTCTTGTCGGTATTTCCGATTCAAAATTAAAATGTATAACATTATTCGAAAAAAATGCATTGAAACATCACTTGGTATACCTTTTTTTACATCAGCTCTTTCTATTGTAGCCGAAATTGTTATTCTCCTTTACAACTTAGAAAAAATCTTATTACTTAAATATGTACTTAAGCTACATTATAAACTGTCATTACAGCTTTTTTTATACAAATTTTAAGAAAAGTCTATATTACAAAAAGATTGAAGAAGACTGTGAAACCATAAAACTTCTAAACCTTTATCTACAAAAAACACTTAAAGGAGATGTAAGATAATTAATTGTTGACTAAAGTTTTATAAAACCAAACATTACTACTGAGACTTCCTCCCTTAATGCTACGAAAAATCTCCCAGAAGATGCACTCAAAAAATTTGCAGACTCATTGCAATGAAAATTTTAAAAATTTTATTGAAATTTTCACAGATGGATCAGTGGTTCAGCAGGAGTTGCCTTTTATGTTCCTCATTCAAACATTTCTACCTCCTATAAATTACCCATTAAAACATCTATTTTACAATCTGAACTATTTGCAATCGTAAGAGCACTTAAATGTATTAAGAAAAAAACTTAGAATATTAAAAAATAGGTAGTTATTGTTGTAGACTCAAAAGAAGTTCTCAAAATTGCAAGTATTCATGTATTCAGAATACAATTATTATATATACCAAATATTAGCATTAAATATATATAATAACCAAATCAAATATTATAACAAAAATATTCAATGGATCCCTGGTCATGAAGGGATTAAAGAAAATGAATTTGTACACAACTTAGCCAAAAATGCTCATAATCTAATCGCAGAAACTGAAACTTATAATCTTTTTTTTAAATCACTAAACAAAACATAAAATATCTAGAATTCCAACTTACAGAAAAATATTTTAAAGTACAGGCTTCTGTTCGTAATAATTTTAGATATCAACTTTCTGACAAAATAGCAACAACTGAAAATTTGACTTTTTCTAGAAAATTCTTAAAAATAATTTATAGATTTAGGACAAAATCTACATTATTAAATCCCCCACTATTCAGAATCGAACAATCACAAACAACTGCATATTTTGTAACACATCTGAAACGGTGAATCATATTTTATTAAATTATGATCACTATATTGAAGAAAAAAACTTTTAAAATCCTTAGAAGATCTCAAAAATCTTAAGTGATCCTCCCTCTCCTAACCTAAAATTAAAAATTTTAATCTCCTTCATGATTTTCTAAATTTTACATCTTTATGGAATAGAATTTAAAAATTTAAAAGAAAAAAATAAAGAAAAATTAAGAAAATGAAAAAAAAATAAAAATAAAAATATAATAAAAATAAAAATTAAAATAAGTAAGAAAATAAATAAAAAGGGGAAAAAAAGAAAAATTATTGCAATTTGATCTATTTATTTATTGAAAAACTCTCCTCAAAATCTTATATTGTGTCAGCTTGGAGAAGGAACACTCAAAAACACGTAATATAGAAGAAGAAGAAGGGTGGCAACAGAAGTATTTCGTATTTGACCACCAGCGATCAACTATTCATGTACGACTAGATAGAACCACCAGTGATCAATTAGATGTGGGACTGGATAGAACCATCAGCGACCAACTGTTAATGTGGGACTGGATAGAAGCACCAGCAACAAATTGTTAATGCGGGACTAGATAGACTAGCCAACAGCGACCAATTGTTAATGCGGGACTAGATAGACTAGCCAACAGCGACCAATTGTTGATGTGGGACTAGATAGAGCTATGAGCGACCAATTGTTGATGTGGGACTAGATAGAGCTATGAGCGACCAATTGTTGATGTGGGACTGGATAGAGTCACCGGCGAACAATTGTCAGTGTCGGACTAGATAAACCACCGGCGAACAATTGTCAGTGTCGGACTAGATAAACCACCGGCGACCAATTATTGTTGTGAGTCTAGTTGAATCACCAGTTACCAATTGTTGATGTGGGACTATATAGAGCTACGAAAGAATAATTGTTGATGTTGTTTGTTTGTGAAATTGTGTACAATTTATTTTCAGCGGATACTCGAGGCTAGATACAGTGTTTGGTGAAATGATGTGCAATTTATTAACCTTAGAGATTACATATGAAGTTTGGTGAAATGGTGTTCAATTTATTAACTGCAGACACTCTTGGTATAGATCTTTATACCAGGAGTATCAGCAATTAATAAATTGTACACCAATTCACGAAATTCTGTATCCAGTCTTGAGTACCACAGTTAATGGCTTGCACACCATTTCACGAAACTCCGTATCTATCCTCAAGTATTCACGATTAATAGATTCTACGCAATTTCACCAAACTCCATATTGGAGGATAATTTCAACATGGTCTGATAATAACTTGAACCTGAAGTATTTCAAATGCTTCTACTTACTCTTAACCGCTGACTGAGTATTCTCATTGTCTTCCTTCTTCCTAATTACCATTCACGCTTCTTACTCAAGGAACTCTTACACCGTTTAGTAGTTTCTTCCTGCGTTTTTTGTGTGAATGACGGATTCGGGATTCATTAAATACTATTCAGTTGTTTCATGACACCGCCTTTTTTTTTCTTAATTGTCTGATTCGTTTCATTTTCAATCTATACGAGGTCTGATCAAAAAGTTCTAAGACTTCATTTTCCTTACAAAAAATAAAGTCTTCAGAAATAAAGTAACGGAATACAACATTTTTTAAATAAAGCATCCTCTTCAAATTAGTCTCCCTCACCTTGTTATACAAGTTCTCTCAGCAACATTCCTGCAACTTTTGGAAGCATCTCTGCAAGTCTTCAACTGTGAGACGATCAAGCTCCGTTTTTCCATTCTGCTGGATGGTTGGAAGAACATTAAATTATTTGTGCTTTCAGATTCATTTTGAATTTTGGAGAAAGGAAAAGTCACATGGGGAAAGGTCAAGTGAATATGGAGGGTGCGATATTAGAGGAATGTTTTTATGGGTCAAAATGTATTGAATAAAAAGGGTGATCTGTGCAGGAGGGTTCATTACGATTGCGACAGAGGCCAAAGACACGTCTGAATACGAACATGCGCTGTTTATTATTCGTTTGGAAGAGGGGGAAGCTGCTCAATTCAGTAATGTGGTGATACTTCTCCTTATGCTTACTCATTGCCTTGGTACACTTACAGGAGTTTATCAAATTAATAGAAACATATACTCTTTGTGGAGAGCATTTTATTATTAAGCTTTGCCCCACCTCGGGCTTTCAGAACAGATGCAGTTCGACGTGGAATAGACTAATACAACTCATGCACATACGGTAATGGAATGTGGGACCATTATTCCTATAAAATATGGCCCAACTCTGCCAGTGATGCTGCAGGTGGAAAGTGTGATCTGACCTTGAGTTACAGATATTCCCACAAATGTTCAATAATATTGAGGTATGGAGATTCAGGTTCCCAGCGTAGTTGCTGTACCTCATCCTCATGCTCTGCAAACCACAACTTGACACGTTTCGCACAATACACGGGCGCATTATCATCTTGAAACCAGGGACGGCCATTAGGGAACAATGCCCGCAACATTGGGTGCAAATGGTCGTCGAGAATGGATTCGTACTTTGCGGATGTGACACGACCCTGTAGAATAATTAATAGCTCTAAGGAGCTCTAATTAATAATCCCACAAGCATCAGGGATCCACCTCCATGCTTCCCAGTAGGAATTAAACAGTCGGGGTGGTACACTTCTGCAGGTTTTCGCCAGACATCTACTCTACCAATGATGGGAAACAATGTGTAGCACGATTAATCAGTCCAGATGACACGATGCCAGTCTTCAGCATCCCAGTTTTTTGTGCTTTTCACCATCTTACACTTTTCGTTGCATTGATATCGGTAATCAGAGGTTTGCGGATTGCAGCACGGCCATAAATACCGGCACGGAAGAAGTTCCCAACGAAATGTTACGGAGGAAACGGGATCATTCGGACTAGTGTTGAGCTCTGCTGTTATTTTCTGTGCCATGGTGTTGTGCTTCAGTTGTACAATCTGTCCCAAAGTTCTCGTATGGCACTCCAAAATTTTCACTTTTGGAGGCAGTGCCCTGTCCTTTCTGATAGGTTGTCATAATCTTCGATATAGTTCCTCGCATTTGCACCTACTGTTTCCGCCATTCTGGTTACTGAAGTGACTCTATCTAGTCTACCAATGATAATGCCTTTTTGGAGGTCACTGAGATCTGATATTTTCGACAATTACACTACAACAAGTGTTTCACCTGCGCCTATGGCACTGCTACGTGATAGCTGACATCATACTTCTTCCCTTTATGTGAATGCATACGGCGCATTCACATAAAGGGAAGATGTGTGATATGTATAAGGCGCATTTCATGTACTCCAGTCGCCGTCGGTGTTTCCATTATTTTGATAAACCCCTGTATCTCTACGGCTTTTCTTGTAATACATAAGATCTTTGGTCAGATCTTGTATACCAAATAACCAAAAAAAAACTGATTCAAATAATCTGTTTGGATTTATTTTAAAATAGACAAGCAAATAAAGTGATTATTATTTTTATCTCTGATCGACATCTTATCACACAATGGGCTAAATGGTCCATATCACAAGGATTCTAAGGGCTCTGAGAAGGTTGGGGGAAGCTTGACTGAGGCTACCATCTGTTTACTAACAACTCAGCAGTTGACTACTGCAGAGCTGTTAGTAGACAGATGGTAGCATAAGTCAAGGCCATGTTCTTTAATGTGCACATGGGATGGCTATTTTGCCCACGAAACCACGGTCTCAACAGTCAAAGGAAACAACTACAATCAAACTGGAATGCCGAAAATTACAAATAACATCTGAAATTATGATGTATGAGATTATAAAGATAACATCTTGGCTCGGAAAATGTTTTCTCACAAAACAGAATTTGCCTAATGAATAACACATTTTAACGCAGCTTCGTTCTCTGAGAAAATCTAGACTAAAACAAACTCGTTTTCGTTTATGAATATTTAAATAGTTATTAATTTAAATTTCTCACGATTCATTTGGACACTTCATTCCATTTTTTTAATACTCTTTCCAAGCCATGAAAGGAATGGTAATAAAAATTAGTCACAAGTTTCTTTTAAGCAAAGCTTCAAGTAATTAAATTTGCTCTTAGTTCCTGTTTATGCACATTGATTAGGAAATATTATTTAAATAAACATTGACACTGAACAGAATGCTTAATGTATTAAAAAAAATGCTGGCTCCGATTCGAATCCATTGGAAATAAAATATTGCACATAAATAAAAAAAACAACTGGGATAAAACGGAGTTAAAGTCTTAGTGAAACAGGCATAACACGGTTTGAAATCAAAAGGTATGAATTTGAATTCAATTATACGTTTGGTTAGAAAAATAAACTGCGCCGTACAGTTGCTTTCTTCCCTAGTCTCTTGTAGATTCATTTACAGTTGGCTTCGTTTTTCGGAATTTAATTGCAAACTATTTTTTTTTACTCTAACGAGAGATTTGCAGCAAAATGAATATGAAGAGCTTGGCCGTTCGCAGGATTTTTTCGGGTGGGTGGAAATGGAGGCAAAATAATAGAGATAATTTTATCGAGCTAATTCAAAAAATGATTTTGAAGTCTCCCGGTTTACTTTTTTTGTTTATACTCCGTTCCAAATAAAGAATGTAGCGGCAAAATCTGAAGATCAAAGAACTCAACCAACCAATGAAAAGAGGCCACAGCCACACGAGTTCTTGTAAGAACAACTGGCAGATGTAATTCCACGACAGAAAATAGTTCCACAGCTTATGCGAGAAATAAGTACTATTTCTATTGTACTCGCGCATTATTAATGTGTATACTTTATGGAAGTGAGAAATTAAAATGTTGTTTTTAATATCAGAATATTGCTAAGTATTCGATAAAACATAATTTCTTTTACACTGGTATATTAGCGACTAGAAGAACTACCCGGTGTTGCTCAGGTCGTTGCCTACGTCAGCGCGCTCTCTCATGGCACGTGGCTTCGTCTCGATGCATTATCGACAGTGGTAAATCCGTTTCGTCAGATTTCGATTTTCTGTAGTTACCGAGATACTTGATCGAATGGTTCCAAATTCCATGCGCGTGTTCCTCCTTTGTGACCCCATGTTGGATGAATGAAAAAAAATCAACTTCCAACCTTCGATATAATATCTTTGGGAATGTGAGGGTTTATGCAACGGTTGGTGGCTTTCTCGATTAGAATTTAAGAATGAGTAGAATCTACAAATGTTTTCACCAAAATAGCGATTGCTAAACTACCCATCGAGTCTATATTTTGCGCTGTATAGTTTTATGCTACTCTTAATCTTCTGCCAAAATTCCAGGTTCCTAGGGGTGGGGGGATGGCTCAGTCGGTAGCGCGCCAGGTTCGTAATCTGTAATTCCCAGGTTCGAGTCCCAGCTGGGTCAGCGTTGAGATTTGTCTCCGCAAATTTCCCCGCCCTGCCCACGATCAGTGGGGGACACCGATGGGCTTGGAAAGGCCGCCGCCCGTCGGATGGGACGTTAAGCCGTGGCTCCGTGTGCGGGAGAGCCATACCCTGCGCACGTTAAAGAACAGACTGGATGGCCTTGATAGTAGGCTACCATCTGTCTCGGAATAGCCGTTCCAGTGGGTCCCCTCCCACAACCTTCTCTGAGCCTTTGGGGTCTGTGTGACCTGGCCATTTAGCCCATGGTGTGCAAAAAAGTGCCGCTCAGAGGTAAAACCCAAATCCAGGTTCCTAGCTCCTTTATGAGAAGAGTTTCGCAACCACAGATGTATTTTATTATCATCGATGAAAAAAAAAATTCCTAGAAGCTTACTAACGAGTTGAGGATTGATATACTTTTGCTTTTCATTTGACTTCGTGATTAAGCGTAAGAAGCTTATTGACGATATTAACGATTGAACAAAAGACTCTTTGAGGTAAACTGCTCCCTTCTTTTGTGAAACAGAGCATAGTTTACTAATATATGCATGATTACGATATCCGATTGGTTAGTGGGCATACCTGCTTATTCGGTTGCTGAATTGGGTGGTTTTACCTCTGAGAGGCATCTGCCAAATGGCCAGGTCTCAAGGACTCCAAAAGCTCAGTGAAGGGGTTCGTTGGTTCGATGTAAGGAGACAGATGGAAGTCTCGGTTTGGGTTGTATTACCTCTGAGCGGCACCTTTTTTGCACACCAAGCACTAAATGGCCAGGCCACAAGGACCCCGAAGGCTCAGAGAAGGTTGGGGGAGGGGATCCACAGGAACAGCTGTTGGGAGACAGATGGTAGCCTCCCGTCAAGGCCATCCAGAGTGTTCTTTAAAGTGCGCAGAGTATGGGCCACGGCTTAACGTCCCATCTAACGGACGGTGGCCTTTCTAAGCCCATCGGTGTCCAATACTGACCGTGGGCAGGACGGGGAATGGAAGTCTCGGGCAGAACTATCAAGCGAGTTCTTTAATGTCACAGGTTATGGCTCTCTCGCATGCAAAACCACGACTTAACGCCCCATCCGACGGACGGCGGCCTTTCAATCCCTTTGGTATTCCCTTTCTGACAAAGAACAGGGTGGGGTTTAACGGAGATAAATCTCAAAGCTTGAACAGGTGGAACACGAATATGGGAACTGCAGATTACGAGCCTGTCGAGCGACTAACTGAGGTAAGCACAGCTGCACCTGATCAGAATCTGGGTTCGAATTACGCACAAAAGTGTGATTTATTTCTAACATTTTGAGATGGGATCTCGCTTTCCTCATAGATCTATTCTTCACAATTGCTTTTTTAAATTAAAGGTAAAACATGTAACCTCACAGACCTATATATATGTATCTAAGTACCGGTTTAAAACAGCTTCTTCCGATGTCCCGAAAGATTTTTGAAATACGTTATAATTGCATCGGTTTCAAACAGTTTCTCTCGGTGTTCTGGAAGATATCGAAATACGCTACAAATGTACCGGTTTCAAACAGCCTCTCCCCGTTCCTAAAAGGTTTTGAAATGCGTTACAATTGTACCGTTTGCAAAACAACTTCTCTTGTTTCCTGAAAGATTTTGAAATACGCTACAATTATACAGATATCTAATTTTTCTGGGTGGGTTGGATTGTTTTACCTCTGAGCGGCACTTTTTTTGCACACCATGAGCTAAATGACCAGGTCACATGGACCCCGAAGGCTCAGAGAAGGTTGGGGGAGGGGACCCACTGGAACAGCTGTTGGGAGACAGATGGGAGCCTCCCGTCAAGGCCATCCAGCGTGTTCTTTAACGTGCACAGGGTATAGCTCTCCCGCACACGGGGCCACGGCTTAACGTCCCATCCGACGGACGGCGGCCTTTCCAAGCCCATCGGTGTCCCCTACTGACCGTGGGCAGGGCGGGGAATTTTGCGGAGATAAATCTCAACGCTGACCCATCTGGGACTCGAACCTGGGAACTACAGATTACGAGCCTGCCGCGCTACCGACTGAGCCACCCCACCCCTTTCTGAGTGGACTTACTTCATTCCTTAAAAAATAAAAAAGGTCCCCTCCGCTTCACTGGCCTTTCAACGCATTGTAATGAAGACATTGTGTCGCGTGAGGCATCGGGTTTTAGCGGTTGCGTTCTCGTATTTCCTATGATTTTCGGGATGACTATTTTTCTTTCAAATGCCCGTTATATTGCATCGCGTTTAGTCCAACCTTGTATAATCGTGAATCTACTGTATTTGCCATGAAGAGCTAATTAACAAACATGTATTGTTTTCTTATTAGTTAAATATCTTGAAAATGTAAAATATTCATATACCTACATATATCCGTTGCACACACAATTGTCAAGTACTGTTTCAAAATTCCTAGACTTCCCACGATTTTTTTAATTTCTGGAATTTAGGAATCTAGCATTTTACAACATTAAAAAGTATCATTCAAGAACAACTTTATTCTACTAGTCATTAAACATGCAGTGTCATAGCCGTTGCCACACAGCAGTTCCACAAATTGTTGCATTTTAATTAAGTGTAAGGGCCAAGTAGTCAGATAATTCAATTGTTGAGGAAACCCATCTTGCTGCACAATGCGAAAGGATAAGATAATGAAAAGATAAGGAATTTTGCAGGACTTGGAAATAAAGTTAAATCTTAGAAAATATATCGAAATTTAACGAATCCAATAGTCAGGTTTTCTAAGTATTTTTTTTTTTGATTGGGCGCCAGCATTGGGATGGGGATACTTGCGATTCCATGAATTTGTGCAAATGGTCAATTTTAAATTTGTTCATCACTTTCCACTCCTGTGTCGAAAATGCGTTGACATGTCTGTATCATTGAATTGGTTCCTATGTCGTCATATAATCGTTTGGGTTGTTGGGTTGTTTTACCTCTGAGCGTCACTTTTTTGCACACTTTGGGCTAAATGGCCAGGTCACACAGACCCCGAAGGCTCAGAGAAGGTTGGGGGAGGGGACCCACAGGAACAGCTGTTGGGAGACAAATGGTAGCCTCCCGTCAAGGCCATCCAGCGTGTCCTTTAAAGTGCACAGAGTATAGCTCTCCCGCACATGGGACCACGGCTTAACGTCCACATCCGACGGAAGGCGGCCTTTCCAAGCACATCGGTGTCCCCTACTGACCATGGGCAGGGCGGGGAATTTTGCAGACATAAATCTCAACGCTGACCCAGTTGGGACTCGAACCTGGGAACTAGAGATTACGACCTGGCGCGCTACCGACTGAGCCACCCCTCCCCTACATATGATCGACACGGAAGTTTAGTGCAATCCTCTCTCACGTGTCGATTTTAATCTGTAGAAAAATGATTTTTCTGTCTTCGCATTTTTTTGTGCCAAAGGAAATCAGCTTCTGTTCTGTCGGGGGAAAAAAAGGGAAATGCTATAGATAACATTGAAAAGTTTTTGCTGTGGAAAGGGTTTAAGTCTGTCCATAATTAAGGCGTAACACTATTTTTAAATTGTAAATAAATGAAATAACTATAAAATAACTAAAATATGCATACTAAAAATGCGTAATCTCTCAATTTTTATTTCCCAGATGTGTGTGTCGTTTTTTTGAGGTCCTGCCATCCTCACAAACCTTCTACTTTGGCATATAAACTGACAGGCTCCTGTTAGACCTCTGTGGCAAGCAGCTGCTTGAGGGGTATTTATTATTTTTTTTTATACATAACTTTAGGGGTTGGCGGATTGGCACAGTCGGTAGCACACCATGCTCATAATCTGTAGTTCCCAGCCTCAAGTCCCAACTATTCCAGCGTTGAGATTCACGTCCGCTAAACCCCTGCCCTAGGTCAGAAAGGAAATACTGATGAGCTTGGAGAGAATGTCGCCCATCGGATGGAACTTTGGGTCCGTTGTGCTCTCTCGATTTAATCCATTGTGTACTAAAAAAAGTGCCACTCAGAGGTAAAACAATCTAACACACTTTTAGCTCTTTTAATTTCAACTTTTTATTTACTTCAATAAAAAAGTCAACGCCAGTTATTGTATTCCCAAATTGTTAGAAAGACTCATGCTGTTAGCAGTGGCTCTTATATTATGGTGAGGGTGGGGGGAGCTTAGTCGATAGCGCGCCAGCTCGAAATCTGCAGTTCCCAGATTCCAGCCCCGCCTGGCCAGCAAAACTCCCCTTCCTACCCTCTGTCAGCAGGGGACACCAATGGGCTACGAAAGGCCGCCGTCCGTCGGATAGGACATTAAGCCGTGGCCCATGTGCGGGAGAATCATACTCTCTGCACGGTAAATAACACGCTGGATTGCCTTAACAGGAAGGTACCCTGTGTCTTCCAACAACTCTCTAGTGAGATTCCTCCCGCAACCTTCTCTGATCCCTCGGGGTCTTTGTGACCTGGTCATTTATCCCATTGTGTGAAAAAAAAAAAGTGCCGCTTGCAGGTAAAACAACCCAACTTTTATACTATGGTTACCGAGGATTCTTTAGAGCTTTTGCAGCACCAACGCATTTTTTCACAAACAATAAATAAATTACTTCTCGATCAGCTGCTCCAAGAGAGACCTCAGCAGAAAGACAACACAAACATCCATGCCTTATCCGAGGCTTGAACACAGATCCCTTTGTTACGAAACGAAACTCGCTAACCAGTTTGTTACGAAACCAAGCTCACTAACCAGTCGGTAACAGAAACATTGAAACTCTTAGGAGTACCTAAATAATCAAGATATATTTGAAACCTTTTCTTTTTCTGACTAAAAATGGGGACCCGCCGTGCTTACGGACTAAAATGACGCTCCCCAACATGTTTACCGACTAAAACAGAAGTTCTCATCCGTCTGATGTTTGAATATATTCTTATAAGGCCTTTTTAAGCTGTTGAGCAACGTCCATTAGATGGCGTTTAATCTGTGGGTAAAGCTTTCTCCGTGGTGAAATTTATAATTGCTTACAATAAATGTCGTGTTTTCGAAAAGGTTTATAGCTTTCGTAGATTTAGAATTAAGGGCTTTCAAATGGTACAAGACATTTTAGTTTTGCTCTTTTTCGAAGTAATCAAGCTATAAGTTATACAACAATTAACTTGAACTAAGAATTAGCTTTTGAAACATGTTGGGTTCATTTACCTCTAGCAGCAATTTTTTTGCACACAATGTGCCAGATCACAAGGACACCGAAGGGTCAGAGAAGGTTGGGGGGTGGAAATCGTTGGAAGACAGTTGATAACCTTCCGTCAGGACATCCAGCTTGTTCGTTAACGTGCACAGCTCTCCCGTATACTGAGCCTGGGCTTAACGTCACACCTGACGGACGGCGACCTTTCCAAACCCATCGGTATCCCCTAATGGCCGTGGGTAGTTTTACGGAGATAAATCTCAAAGCTGGTCCAGCTGGGACTCGAACCTGGCAGGCTACCGAGCCAACCCCGCCTGAAACGTATTTGTTAAAATCGAATTGTTTTAAAAGTAAACGAGAAAATTAAACAGTTTAAATGAGAAAGAGCTTGCATATTTCAAGACAACAACTAATTTTTTTAAATTCTTTTCTTGGTGAGAACCTTAATATCAAGGATGCAGATAGAAACTTTTGAACCTCAACAAGTCAAGGAGCAATTCTGTGCTGTTTTCTAGACGTTCACTGTCACTGTTTGAAGTGTTGAAGCTATCAAAAGATATATGCACTCTTCCGAAAAACACTTCAAGATGGAAATAACATCAATCACCAGCAGTTTTTTTTTTGTTCGGCACGTCAGGCACGTAGAAATTGTCTGTGACATTTTTCCATTGTTCTTATTTCGGCTTCGCAAACTTTTTCGTTGGGGGTGATATTCAGTTACTCCCTCAATTACAAGAGAGTATTTTTTTTCTGATATATTCACTAGTTGAAAGGGTTGGTCGAATTATTTTTCACTAACTTATAAGAGAGAGAATTCAACCAAATGGGGTAGGGGACACAGTGAACAGATGCTAGGAGACAGATGGAAGCCTTCCATCAAAGCTATGTTGAGTGTTTTTTAAAGTGCAGAGTGCACGGCTCTCCTGCACACAAGATTACCTCTTAAAAGTCCTATCTGACACACCGCGGTGTTTCCAGGCCCAGTGGTATATCTTTTCTCACCGAATTGGGGGTTTGAGGAAGATAGATTTCAACGCTGAAATAGATGGGATTCGAACCTGGGAACTGCGGATTACGAGTATGAAGCGCTATCGAACTAAAAGAGCTCAAACAGCCCCGGGAAAGAAAAAAAAAACCTCCAGAAAACAGCTCTAGGAGAAAAACAAAATACCTGAAAAGCTCCAGGGGAAAAACTTCCCCCGAACACAGCTGCAGGGAATAAGTGGAATGAAAACTCTCCAGGGAATAAACGGAATGAAAACTCTCACGGAAAGTGCTCCAGGGAATAAATAGAAAGAAAACTCTCCCGGAAACAGCTCCAGGGAATAAGAAGAAAGAAATTTTATCAAAAATAGTTCCAGGGATTAAATGGAATGAAATTTCTGCCGAATTCAACTCCAGGGAATAAATATGAAGAGACTTCTTTCTTTGATGATAAACTTCTTCGCTTGATGAAAATAAACACGATGTGGAAGACAGTCATTAACTACACGGCAGGTTTTTATTATCTATTGCTAGCAAATGCCAAATTAATCTCTTTACCTTTGCTGTAACCGATGCAATCGAGTTGGAAATAGCTAAAGAGATGCGGAGCAAGAGACTGTACTTCCATTGCAGTATAACATTTCTCCCTTCATTTTAGAATTTTTAAAATTAGAACAAAATCATGAAAAATGCGTGAAGCATACACAAATTAAAAAAAAATTGATTTCCATTATCCTTACTAGCATTTTCAATGCTGGGGGGATGGCACCCTTGACATCCCCCAGATTTGGGGGGGATGGCAAGGATCCTAGATTCGGCCCTCACTACTCCTCGTATTGTATTGCTTGAAATATGTAAAGCATTTCACCCTTATACTGAAAATAGGGAGATTGAAGAATGGAAGCTAGACGTTATAATTGTAATAGGTTGGGTTGTTTTACCTCTGAGCGGCACTTTTTTGCACACCATGAGCTAAATGGCCAGGTCACATGGACCCCGAGGCTCAGAGAAGGTTGGAAGAGGGGACCCACTGGAACAGCTGTTGGGAGACAGATGTTAGCCTCCCGTCAAGGCCATCCAGCGTGTTCTTTAACGTGCACAGGGTATGGCTCCCCGCACACGGGGCCACGGCTTAACATCCCATCCGACAGACGGCGGTCTTTCCAAGTCCATCGGTGTCCCCTACTGACCGTGGGCAGGGCGGGAATTTTGCGGAGATAAATCTCAACGCTGACCCAGCTGGGACTCGAACCTGGGAACTACAGATTATGAGCCTGGCACGCTACCGACTGAGCCACCCCGCCCCTTATAATTGTAATAGAGACTTCTTGTAGGTAATAAGAAAATCACATGTTTTGTTAAAGTTAAGGCCATGATAAATATTAATCGAATTAAGTCGAGATCAGAAAACCATTTTTAACCTACGAAAATATTCAGGAATGCTAAACCCTGTTTAGAAAGAATAAAGAATATCATTTTGATGATTTATAAAATATAAAAAAAAAATACTTATTTTTCCATATACACTTTAAAAAGTAGAAAATGAAACTAAAGCATATAGATGGTGCAATCAATCACTGAATTCGTATTCACTTCAAAGGAAGATAGTGTGCCCGCAATATTGTTGAGAGGTAAATCGGCGCCCTATCTTCCTTTGAAGTAAATACGAATTCAGTGACTGATTGCACCATCGATATGCTGTAGTTTTGTTTCCTATTTTTAGAATGCATATGGAAAGATAAATTAAAAAAATAAAACTATTTATATTTTTTCTTTTTCACTAAAAACACGTACTTTCAGAAACTTTTATTTGATATATGACTCATAAATATCGACCACATTTTTCCTCTTCCTGTTTTTGGAGTCGTGTTTAAGGTAGCCCTTGACATTTTAGACGGCAATAAAAATTTTAACAGAGAAATTAATAAATTATAACAGAGATTAAGCTTTAATTTCTGTTATAGCTCATTAAGGTTCACGCCTGCGAAAATCCGCCCCTTTTTTGGTGGGGGGAGAAGGGCAAAATTCGAAGCAGTCTACGACGTTCCTCATATGTGCCTTCATTTGGTTTCATATTTCATTTCATTTTCACACCTAACTCTTAATTGTAGGCCATCGCGTTCGGAAGATATACCGGGACAAACGTTTTCATATTTCTCCTTTTTAGGGGGAAGAGACAGGGGGTGGAATTTTACCCCATATTCCCTCGCGTTCCAAAGATGTAGGGAAACAATCGTTTTCACATTCCCCTTTTTAGGGGGGAAGAAACAGGGGTGGATTCCCCCTCATATTCCCTAACGTTCGAAAGATGTAGGGAAAAATCGTTTTCACATTCCCCTTTTAGGGGAGAAGAAACAGGGGGTGGAATTTCCCCCCCCCCATATTCCCTCACGTTCGGAAGATGTAGGGAAACAATCGTTTCATATTTCCCCTTTTTGGGGAAAGAAACAGGGGTGGTATTCCCCTTCCCCCCGTATTCGCTCGCATTCCGAAGATGTATCGGAACAATAGTTTTCACATTTCCCTTTTTTAGGGGAGAAGAAATAGGGGATGGAATTTTTCCACGATATTCCCTCGCATTCCAAAGATGTAGGGGAACAATCGTTTTCACATTTCCCTTTTTTTAGGGGGGAAGAAAGCATGGGAGTCAATTTATCTATGACAATACGTGTCAGAAGCTTTAATTTGATGTATAGCTTGTCACTATTCGGCACTCGCGTTCTGGAGATATAGTAGAACAATCGTTTTCGTATTTCCCCTTTTTTTAGGGGAAAGACAGCATGGGAGTCAATTTTTTTTATGACCTATGACGCTCCCCGTGTTGCAATCTTTCATTTCACACATAAATCATTTTCTCCCTCGCGTTCGAAAGATATGGTGGAACAATTGTTTTGATAAATACCCACACCGACAACTGACGAGCGAAAAGCAATAGGAAGTGAGGTAATAATAATAGTTATTGTAACTTGTCAACAAAGTATCTGCGTTGCGCGGTAAAAAAGGGGCGTTTTTTAAATAATGAGTCATAAAAATTCATGTGCCGGACAATATTTTAGATTTAAGAGGTAAAATATTTTAGATTTAAGAGCTAAACTATTTTAGATTTACGAGCTAAACTATTTTAGACTTAAGAGCTAAACTATTTTAGATTTAAGAGCTAAACTATTTTAGATTTACGAGCTAAACTATTTTAGATTTAAGCCTTCAAACAGCGTTTCTGCATAGTAGCAAACGGAGAACTGAAAATTTATTTAACTATATAATAGGCTATGCTGAACGTGATTAACTTTCCTTGAAATAACTTTAAAGAAATACAGCATAACTTCGTGCAACCATTTTATTTTGCTTTATGGTAAACTATAAGTTGCTATCATCTATCCCGTTATAAAGCTGCAATAATTTTTGAACAGTCGTATCAAGTTACTCGTCACTAACGGGGATTCGCTAATATCTATAATTTTCGTTGCACTAGCTTTCAAAAATTAAGAAACAACCCTATATTAAGTCAAAGGGAAGCTAACGTCAAAGCTCTATAACTTCTAAAATAAGTTTTTTTTTTGAAAAATGTGATTGCAGATAAATATCTCAATCAAAAACATTAATATCTCGATTTTCAACAATATTCGTTCAGCTTTTAATGAGTTATGGAAGTTTGAATATTTAACGATAAGAATGACAGTCACAAAAATCGACTTCATAATTTAATTAGAGCTTAATAATAAGTATTGTATCAAAATGTTTAATACAATAAGTTTGTATTTTAGAACTTTGCGTAAAGAATTTTTTTTCACTATTTTCAGTTTTGTATAAGGGTCTTAACCCTTTCAGGACCATAAGGTTTCTAAGAGTAAATATTAGTATGTAACTGTTTATTTTAGTTTGTTTAGACGTAAAATAAATTAAAATCATAAGAAAAATACATAACAATGTATTTTTCTTATGATTTTCAAATGGTAGTTTTTTTGGAATTTTATGGGAAATATTTTTCCCAATGGACTATAAAGGTAACACAAATTATAGTTAGGCTTATTATGCAATGTCTTTTATTTATTGGTTTATTAGAACAAAATGTTAACTAAAATAATACAAAATTATGAAATAAAATTACTATACAAAATGATGTGCTAATTATGATATTCGGCGAAGCAATTTCTTTTGGTAGTGAGGCAAAGATGGACATTGAACATAGTACATATATTATGCGTCCTGACAGTTCTGTTTTTGTTTTCTAAATGTTCCCGTTTACGTAATTGCGTTCGGCATGCGTTCTATATTGACATTCTGTATAAAAAATGCAGATATGGTTATAATTAAATACGACAATCACCAATTTTAAAATGGGAAAAATGTTTCCCTTGGTCGTGAAAGGGTTAAGACTGGCATTGTTGTTGTTAAATATTCAAACTTCCATAACTCATTAAATACTGAACGAATATTTTGAAAATCGAGATATTGATTTATTTGATTGAGATCTTTATCTGCAATCACATTTTCCAAAAAAAAATATTATTAGAACCTATAGAGCTTTGACGTTACTTCCCATTGACTTAACATAGGGTTGTTCCTTAATTTATAAAATAATTTATGGAAATATATTAGGTATAATAATTTACGGAAAAGTGAACAACTCTGAACTCCATCAGACATCAAATTCAACTGTTTGTTCTATTACATGATGTATTCTTCAAACTTCAAAACACGTGGGGCACCTCGTTATAAAATACGGACACGTTATGATTAAAAATTGTTGCATGTTCACATACCAAAGTTTAAAACATGTCTGCCGTACTATGGCTGCCCTTAAAACCGGCCTCCAGTGTGTGTTGTACTCCCGCTTGCGGCGGTCTTGCTCTCATGCAAAATAACTCCATCCAACAATTCATTATTTAACTATTTGTGACCTGGATATTTAGAAAATATTACGGTAAACTGAATATTTAGAAACAATATACCCTGGTTTCCATAAATTAAGGAAAAATGAGAAAAATCGCGATAATTCGCCAAAAAATGGTACGATCCTTACCAAACTTGTTCATGTAACCAGTAAAGTAATTCCGAGTGAGCATATTGTATGCAAGTTACTCTAGGTTGCGTCAATTTGCGTAATCGGATAGCAGCATAAAAACGGGTGTTTTGCAGTGGATCGTTATTTTGTGTTGCAAATGTGAGTAACGAAATTCGAAGTAGCCATTTTGTAGGAATAACCTCGAGATATCATTTGCCAAATGAACTACGGTGGAGTGCTATTGGCCGGGTCGAAGCAGGCCAAAGGCAGTCAGACATGCCACGATGGCTGAATGTGATTCCGTCTGTGGTCCATATACTGTGGAATCAATTTCTTAACATGGATCCGCATCTCGGAGGTTTATCCGAGGAAGGGCTATAGTTACGACCGCTACACGAGGAAGGGCTATAGTTACGACCGCTATACGAGGAAGGGCTATAGTTACGAACTCTCTAACACTCCTCTCCTTGATTGATGTTCTTTATCAATCAAGATCGACATCTGCGATTGTACAAAATCGATCAGTATACAAGATCGATATCTGCGATTAACAGCACGAAGGAGCAGGACTTCTACTCCTTCTCAGCTATAATCCTCTTCTGCAGCAACCATTGGGAGGGTTGTATCAACTTCTACTGTGCGTAGAAGACTTCATGAGGGAGATCTGTACTCTAGAAGGCCAACAAATTGTATACCCCTCACGTCACGTCACAGGAGAGAGTGATTGAATTGGGCACGCACGCATGTTAACTGGACAGAAGAGCAATGGAGGTCATCTTCACATGTTAGTCCTGATATTGCATGCAGAGTGATTCCAGACATTGTTTGATACGCAGAGAACGAGGTACCTGCTATCATCCCAGAAACATTCGTCAAAGTGACAGTTACGGCGGAGGCAGCGTGTGTATTTGGGGTGGCATTTCCTTAGGTGGACGCACAGACCTCTATGTGTTGATGTGTGGAAATTTCAATGCTCAAAGGTATAGAGATGATATCCTGAATCCTTATGTATGTCCTTACGCTGGTACAATAATAGATGAAACATTCACCTTACAAGACGATAACGCTCGTCCACAAAGAGCTCGACTAGTGGAACAATACCTTCAAGAGGAGATCATTATGCGCATGGAATGCTGACTGGATCTCCCGACCTAAATCCGATTGAGCATGGTGGGATGCTCTAGGAAGACGTGTTGCTGCCCTCAACCTGCCACCTGAAACATAGTGGGAGCTTATTATTGCTTTAAAAGAATAATGGTCGTTACTCCCTACTGAGCTGATTCACAGCATCATAAACAGCATGGAACATCGCTGTCATGCCTGCATTGCTGTAAGGGGTGACCACACTCATTGTTAAAGAACTTTACTCATTGCATTCTTACACCCCATTTTTGGACAAGTTCTTGTAAGTGTTATTTTTTGACAAAAAATGTTTCTAATGTCAAAATATTTTATGCCATTCTGAAACTAGCATTTTAATTCATGTTTCCATCAAATTTCATTAAAATCATTTCAGATGGTTTTTTGTTTATCATAATTTTTCTAAGCTTTCGTTAATTTATGGAAACCAGTGTAATAAACCTCATTGTATGATAAGGGGAATGGATCAGTGGGTAACACGCCAGGCTCTTAAGCTGATTACAATATTTTAATCCCAACTAAATCAGCGATGACATTATCAACTATGCCAGCGTTATATCATCCCCGCTAACCCCAAACCTGCCCTCGGTAAGAAAATGGGACATCGATGGGCTTGTAAAGGCCACCGTCCTTCAGATGAAGCATTAGATCGTGTCTCCGGGTGGGGATAAGACACACTGTGCAGGTTAAAGCACAAACTGTATCTCCTTAACAGGAGGCTCCCACTTGTCTCCTGGAGCAGGAGTGGCTCAGTCGGTAGCTCTCCAGACTCGTAATTTGTAGTTCTCACGTTCGAGTCCCACTTTGTCCAGCGTTGAGATTTATCTCCCAAAACTCATCGCACTGCCCTCGGTCAGTAGAGGGCACTAATCAGTCAGTCGGTCTCATCGCACTCACCTCGGTCAGTAATGGGTTTGGAAAGTCCGCCGTCTGTAAGATGGGTCGTTAAGCCGTGGAGCCGTATCCAGGATGGGTTGCTTTATCTCTGAGCGGAACTTTTTTTATACAAAATGGATTAAATGGCCAGGTTACAAAGACCCTGAGGATTCAGAGAAGGGTACGGGACAGGACCCACCGGACAGCTGTTAGGAGACACATGATAGCCTCCCGTCAAGTGCATCCAGAGTGTTCTTTAAAATACACAGTGTATGGCTCTCCTGCACATGGGGCCACGGCTTTATGCTCCATCTGACGGATGGCAAACTTTCTTAGCCCATCGATGTCCCCTACTGATCGAAGGAAGGGCGGGAAATTTTGCGGAGATAAATCTCCATGTTGGCCCAGCTGAGATTCGAACATGGGAGTTGCAGACTACGAGCCTATCGCGCTACCGACTGAACCATCCCCGCTCTATTTGTGTCCAAGGAAGCCATATCCTGTGCAAGTTAAAGAACACACTCTGGGATTGACGGGAGAATAACATCTCTTTAATAACAACTCTCCATTGGGTTCCCTTCTTTCAACCTTCTCTGAGCATTTAGAATCTTTGTGACCTGGACATTTAGAATATTTTGTGCTCAAAAGTGCCACTCAGGGGTAAAATAAACCAACAACACATCTATTCTCCTCAAAACAATATTATTTTCTTAAGTCCTTTAATACTGTTGTAACTAATAATTTTCATTCCTACAAACGTATACGCATACACCGCACTGAAGTCCTTTTTTTTTTCTAGAGCAATCTCCCCTTTTCTTGCATTAGAGTCGTCGTTTATCTCTCCGTTGGAACTTACGAGTTCAACAAACAATTCTGCAGATACGATTCCTGAGCGAGTAAGAGTGTCTAAGCCAATCCCAGTTCATACAAATTCAGATAAAAACGGACTCATCCTTTGTGCAAACCCGACGCGGAGAAACCGTAATCTGAGCCATAATTTCCAATAAAAAATCAAAGAAAGTAGGCTATTGTTCTGGAGTTTAAGCAGATAGAGCTTCTTCCTCTACAATCCTTTTGTCCTCCATTCTTGAACTTGGGTTGGAAAAGGTTCTTGAAACATAATTGAGAAGTTCAGAACAAAAGAACTTCTTTTGTTCCCTCAGAATGTTTTTTTCCCCTCTCCTTTTCTCCTGCTTTTTTCGCGAACGAGCAAAGTGAAAATGTCTGAGAGGAGGATTATGAAGTGGTTGGCCAGTGCAGTCGACTGTTCCAGAAGCCGACAGGAACTCTCTAACACTCCTCTCCTTGATTGATGTTCTTTGAGTCGGTTCCTGTCTCGTTATCATCTGGCCCCTTCGCTATCGTGCCTCCTGAGTCATCTACACCAAGTTTTCTAATCTCAGGCGGAAAATTCTGCCATCGTATAAGCTTTCTATCTCAGATGTTGCTGACACGAACTGCTTGAAGCTCATCGCAAGAAAGAATGAATAACTGACGCATTACACTGAGTTTTAAAGCCGCTCATTTTTATCCTTCTGTTCTCTAATTTCCTTTCTGTTTTTTCCCTAGTGGAATCAGATTTAATAGGCTATCGTTTAATTTGCGACGATGACAGTCTTCATTTACCTGAACGTAAAGTTCAAAGTGTTTCTTTATAAATTCTACGAAGCTTATGTGTTATGTATTAAACTGCTTGAGCTTCATTTCTTTTTGTTTTAAATAAAACAATTCCCACTGAATAATGAAACTTTCTTCTTCTTCTAAACTGATTCAAAATAGACAAAATTAGCTTATTAATTTCTCCATGGAAAACACTTGTTTGGAGATTTAAATACCGAACGTTATCAGTGTTTTATGCGCATGTATTATTCATGAGTATGCATAAAATAAATTGGAGCAAAAATATTCCAGCAGAAGAGTGTTTAAAGTCGACTTAGTGTAAACAAAAACATGAAAATATGCCGATATTCTTAGACTGCTTAACATACTTATGCCATAACTAAAAGTCCACTTGAAGGGAGTATATTAATAATACCTAATAAAGAAGCAGAAATAAATGACACGTGTTTGTAAAAATAAATTGCAGTTAGCTTACATAATCTCATTCAGCCATAGGATGCAGAGCTCCACAGTGTAACTACGGTAGAAAGAAAATCACGGCTTGCAGCTAAAGATGGTGATGCAAGCAGTGGTATCGTGTCGTCCATATGTGCCGAGTAGTAAAACTACTACTATCCATATGTGCCGAGTAGTATAACTACTACTATCCATATGTGCCGAGTAGTAAAACTACTACTATCCATATGTGCCGAGTAGTATAACTACTACTATCCATATGTGCCGAGTAGTAAAACTACTACTATCCATATGGGCCGAGTAGTATGACTACTGATCTAAGGGACCTGGGTTCAAGCGCCGGGTAAAGCATGGATGTATGTGTCGTTTTTCTGCTGAGGTCCTGCCTTCCTCTCAGACCTTCTACTATGGCATATAAACTGACAGGCTCTTGTCAGACCTCTGTGGCAAGCAGCTACTTGAGGGGGTATTTTTATTTCATTTTTTTTTTGTATAACTACTTCTCGGCACATATGGACGACACGTTACCACTGCTTGCATCGCCATCTTTAGCAGCAGGCCGTAATTTTCGTTTTGCCACTAATTACTTACTTTGCAATTCTCTACCTGACTATTGTTTGCTTATTTTTATTGCTTTTTGCAAAAAGTGCGAAATAAAAAAAAATTATTTATCAAAATTATATTAAGAATATTGTTACAAATATTTAGCTAATTTTCTGTGGCAAACTGTGCGTGAATTCGAGATAACCAAACGGATAATAAATGAACCGATTTAATAAATAAAGAAATCAATTTATAAGTAATTGGAACCTGAAACAATCATTACTTGGTGTAAAAATAGAAGAGTTGGGTTGGGTTGTTTTACCTCTGAGCGGCACTTTTTTGCACACCATGGGCTAAATGGCCAGGTCACATGGACCCCTAAGGCTCAGAGAAGGTTGGGGGAGGGGACCCACTGGAACAGCTGTTGGGAGACAGATGGTAGCCTCCCGTCAAGGCCATCCAGCGTGTTCTTTAACGTGCACAGGGTATGGCTCTCCCACACGCGGGGCCACGGCTTAACTTCCCATCCGACGGACGGCGGCCTTTCCAAGCCCATCGGTGTCCCCTACTGACCGTGGGCAGGGCGGGTTAAAAATAGAAGAATTGAACCAATTGCTAATTATTATTGACCTTCATTAAATACCAAACAATAAAATAATTTAAAACTAGAAAGTTGAATTACAGAGTTTCTTTTTATTAATTACACAAAACGGTTTTTGGAAACGATATTTAAAAAAACTATTAATGGTGCTGAGTTTCATATAAAAACTATTAAATAATCAGATAACGGAAATCTAAACCGACATCGAACAGAAGTCAAAATCCTCTCAACTGTTCACTTTTTCTTCTGTATTCCTCTATTCAAACTTAGCCGACTCTCAACATGACCCACTTCTACAGTACGTGCCGTATCTCACGTACAGTCACTCAAAAAAGTATCCAAACACTATGGTTGATTACAGAATTCAGAAAAAATATCTGGCAACGATATTTTTAGAAATTAGTGATCTGGCAACCTTCGTGTCTTAGTTCTTGTTCTGATCTGGCACCTTCGTGTCACGTGACACGAAGGTGCCAGATCACTAATTTCTAAAAAATCGTTGCCAGATATTTTTTCTGAATTCTGTAATCAACCATAGTGTTCGGATACTTTTTTGAGCGACTGTACTTCCATAATTACGAAATACCACAATCACGATTCAATTGTTAAAAGTAAACATGTCGTTTCAATATTAAAATCTAAATTTAACTGCTGGTTTAAAAAAAATACATGAATCTAAATTAAAATTTTATATTACTCTTTGGAACAGAATTTGTTAAGTCGGTGATCGGCAAGAGAGAGTCGGTGATCGGCATCACATATACAGGGTGATCCAAAAGCAACCTCCTCCTCCTCCTCCTCCTCCTCAAGCAGCCATGGGCTACGGAGGTCCAACCAGACCGTGCAATTTAGTTCTCCAAGCAAGTCTATTCTGACCTACATCTACTGCATCTGGCCACTGCACACCAATTCTAACAAGGTCCTGTTTGACATTGTCTGCCCACTGCATCCTAGGTCTCCCCTTCTTTCTGAGGCCTTTAGGCACACTGTTCATAACCCTATTCGCCAATCTATAATTATTCATACGGGCAACATGGCCAAACCAACGGAGTCTCTCTCTGCACAATATGCTGCTTAAAGGAGGTTGCAAACTCCTTTGCCTAATCTCATCATTAGTTACAAAGTTGAACCACCTAATGCCCAAGATACTGCGTAAGCATCTGGAATCAAAAGCATCTAGTTTCCTGTTATCTTGTTTACAAAGTGTCCTAGTTTCACTACCATAACTAACCCTAGAAAGAACCAAACTATTATGCAGTCTAATTTTAGTCTTTAGGTGTATACGCCTATTTCTCCACACTCTCCATAGATTCTTAAAAGTCCCAGCAGCTGCTTACTGCATTTTGTCTCCTTTTTCTCGTTTGGTTATTGATTACGTCCCGGTGTTTGTAATAAGTGTTAGTTATTCTGAAATCATTGAGTTTACTTACCTGTAGGAGACGTTGCCCATTGCCATTGCATCTGCCAATACCAAAAGGGCCTATCATCCCTCCCCAAAGGTTAGAGTCAGTACCAACTTTGGCATTGAAGTCACCAAGAACAAGGGTAATATCTCCTTTCTTGACAGAATTCAAAATATCCTGAAGTTGTTCATAAAACCTATCCTTCTCATCCTCATCGGCATCCTCAGTGGAGGCATAACAGCAAATAACATTCAAATCTTTAATGCTTGTCTAAAATTTTGATGTAAGAAACCTTTCATTAATGCACTCATATCCTAGAAGAGCATCACTAGCGTGTCTGCTGAGAAGCAGACCCCCCCCCCCTTGGTGATGCTTATTGTCGTCCTCCCTGAAAAGAGAAATTTAAGATTATTTTTAAGAACCTGACCTTTATCTGTCCATCTGGTCTCTTGCAAGCCGAGAATATCTAAATTACAATGGTGGAATTCTTGTGTGAGGACATCAAGAGAAAAGCTTTATGCAGAGTCCTCACATTCCAACTACCTATGGAGAGAAAATGGTTAGTGGTATGTTTAAAGAAATTATGTTTATTGAGAGAGGAAATGGCGACAATATCAAACAGCCCCCTAATCGCAGACATGGGGCAAAGACCCGTTCCCCCACCACTAAAGGCTGAAGCCATCTACACTGGAAGACTTCCTCCAACGTAGAATTTGACTATGCCAATAGAAGCAAAGAGTTCAGGTGCTTGCGATGACTTCTGCGCAGGATTATCCACCAGCTGATAAACATATCCTGTGAATCTATTCACTTGGGGCTGTCAACCCACAAACAAACAGAAAACACAGCAGAAGATTTTCCCTCCACAGAAGCTCACCAGTGCAGCAAAATCAGGATCCATAATCAAGCTCAGACCATATATCTGTCCAGTCAAGTGGGTTTATATAGTGGGTTTATATGGTCAGCACTAGGACCCTGTGTGGTTGACCACTCCTCAGCAGGGTAAAAAAAAAAGTAGCCATAGTTGTCCAGATCAGTAGGCCACACTAATCTGGCAGCCCTCCCCTTCCGTTCACTTCCACAAGAGAGTATGTCTTTTGAAAGGTACTAACGGTCCTGCACCACGAGAAGGCGGAGTCAGACATCAGGTGCTAGGCCTGGCCGGTTCTATGCATCATCACAGGGGATTGGTGCGTAGCTCTCCTTCCAGTGACTATCTAGCTACCATTTACAGAAAAAGTAAAAATTCAATAATTCAAAAAGTATAAACAGTATCACGATGCGGTTTTCACAGAAATGCACAGAAACACACGGGATTTTTTGTAATAACGAAAAATTTCATTGCCAGAATAGTTACATTTGTCACCGACAGGTGGCGCTGTAGCGGTCCCGGAGCTGCTGCCTGTAGGATCTGCTTAAATAGCGACAGACAGCAGCTTCGGACCGCTACAGCGCCACCTGTCGGTGACAAATGTAACTATTCTGGCAATTTAAATTTTCGTTATTACAAAAAAACCCATGTCTTTCTGTGCATTACTGTGAAAACCGATCGTGCTACTGTCTATAATTTCGAATTATTGAATTTTTTACTTTTTCTGTTACTTTTGGATTACCTTGTATATGGAAGTCGTCTACTTAATATGTGGCAATGACCAAGCAACACTGTGAAATTTAGCTATCCTGACACGATCTTAAACAATATTTATTGGATATGATGTGTAATATTTTGGCAGTTGTAGGCCAATTCTAATAAAGTCTTGTTTACACATTGTCCACCGATCTTATTTGGTAGGTACAACGTTCATTTGCTGATATATAGTTCTTTATGAGGACCTCATGAACAAGCTGAGGCAGTATATTTCTATATGACGGTGCTTATATTTGCTCGATGACGTTTTCATTTCGCCGCTATTTATGTAATCAAACATACATAAAATTCAATGTGCTGTTATGCCTTGAATAAAAAGTTTCACTCTTACTGTTTACTCAGGTAACAAAGATCTAAGTTTTGTTGCTTCTGTACCATAACAAATTTGATAGAGATTTGGGCTAGGTTTTTACCTCTAAGCTGCATTTTTTGCGCACAATGGGCTAAATTGCTCTGTGACAAGGACCCGAAGGCTCAGAGAAGGTTGGGGGAGGGAGCCCAATGCGCAGGTGTTAGGACACACATGGTAGCCATCAAAGACAATCAAGGCCATTCAGCCTTTCTTTAACATACACAGGGTATGGCTCTCCCGCACATGGAACCACGGCTTAATTAGATCCGATGGAAGGCTGCTTTTATCAAGCCCATCGGTGTCCCCTACTGACCAAGGGCAGGGCAGGAAAGTTTGCGGAGGTAAATTTCAACGCTGGACTCGAACGTGGGAATTGCAGTTACGAACCGAGCGCGCTACGACTGAGTTTTTCCCACCATATTTTAGAGAGAAAGAGCTTATTAGTATCACAGATGACAGCTTCATTATGAAACTATTGTAGCGCCAAAAAAAACTAATGCACCTGCCGACCAGCGACTGAAATATTTTATTCTTAAAATTAATATATAATTTCAGTTTTAAAATTATATAGGTAGCGTCTTTTAAAAAACAATAATCAATTTTAGAATAATCTGAAATATTCTTACATAATCTTATAAAATGTATTTTTTGTCTGTTTTACACTCTTTTGTGAAAGACGATAAAAATGTAAGTAAGGTGAAATGTGTATATAATAATCAGTATTTTATTCCAGCAATTAATATTAATATTATTCTAGGCGGTCCACTTGATTAATTCGAAAACTTCCACTGGTTTTAAAGGATTTCATTCGGTAGCGCGTCAGACTCGTAATCTGCGGTTACCGAGATCGAATCCCCTTATGGTCAGACTTGAGATTTATCTACGCAAAAATTTTTCGCCCTGTCCTCGGTCAGTATAGGACATCGATGGACTTGGTAGGGCTGTTGTCCGTCGGATGGGACGTTAAGTCGTGGCTCTGCGTGGGGAAGAGTCATACCTTGTGCGCATTAAAGAGTATGTAAAATAAATATACTCTGTATAATAAACTGTATGTCCTTAACGAGAGGCTACCATCTGTCTTCTAATAGCTGTCCAGTGGGTCCCCTTCCCCCAATCTTCTCGGGGTCCTTGTCACCTGGTCATTTAGCCCATTGTGTGCCAAAAAAGTGCCGCTCAGAGGTAAAATCCACTTCTTTTGTACGCAATTCCTCACGGTGCACAATTTAAGTCTTGAGTGACCTGTATGTTTCTATTACACAGGACTATTTCACCTCAGAAAATATAAATCTGAGCTAGTTGCTATTTATTTCATGCCTGACGTTGGTCCAGCATTTCCTGCTTCAAATACTCCCTAGTTGCACAAAAGTTACCGCAAAAGTCAGAAAACCGTGTTTCAGTTCAGCCGGAAAGCCAAGTCCCATCTGCGTTGCCCTTGTGTGCTGTTGCCCAAAGCAGCCTTGTTTATGTTGATTGAAAGGAAATATCTACCACAATCCGCTGGGGACTCGAGCCACGCTTTCAGACAACCAGGAACTCTAATGAATGCAGATTACATTATACTCTGTGTGTCTAGGTTTCCCCCTAACTCGCAGAACACATCAGGAACAGAAGCAGAGACACTACCACGAGTTGTTCCCACGTGGCACATGCTCGCCGCCATCTTTTATTAATGACGTTCACGCGGAACGGGTGAAGCGTGTAGGGGGTGGCTCTGTCCCCTGGGACCTAAGCCGCTATACAGAAAAATAACGAGCTAGTTTTATTTTGTGCCATAAACTTTCTATAAAGTGAGAAACGTGCGGTGTTTCCCTGATCCGCGCTTCCAACAGGATATTCGGAAACTGGTAGGGAACACAGAGAAAAACTCTTGGCAGCATTCCGCGATGTCCAGCTGTGCCCTGTGCGCTGGCAAGAGTTTTCCCACAAACTTGTCGCATATTTCTCGCCATGCGACTCATCTGCAATGCATCGACTATATGGAGAGCAACATAAAGATAGAGGGCAGTTGGGGAAACTCAGCTTTAGAGAGAAGCGATTTGTGATTGCTTAGGAAATGACAGTGGCTGCACTCGTAAGATTGGAAAACGTGTTAGTAATTTGAATGGATTCTGTTCCGTATTTTAATGCAGTCCGTGCGTAGATGTTACTTCCGGGCTTTCTGACGCTTTAAGAGAATTATAAAATCCTTTTTTATGGTTACGAAAGGACAGCTCAGTGGTAAAACAATCCAACACGTATCTAGACTTATTTGAAAAATTTATTTCATCAAATTAATATTCCATTGAAATTAAGCAATATCAGCGATGGTACAGCGGAAACAACAAAAAATATATTCCATAAATATTTGAGTATTAGCACTTTCTTCAATTTACAAGCTGTACTTTATTCCCAGATTACTTCTTTCATCCAAAGCACAGCCTTTAAAAGCTACTTCTATTCTACATTTGGCGCATATCGAGTCTGGCAAATATTGAAGCATAGGTGTGAAAACAAGCAAATCTGTATTTCACCCAGAATCAAGGGGTGAAGATTAATTTATTGGAATAATTAATTAGAGAAAATTTGAAAATAAGTTTGAGAATAATAAATAAGAATCGAGAGAAGTCATGACATTTGGCGCAATCTAGAAGAATTGCTTGTTGTACAGTCGTTCAAAAAATATCCGAACAGTATGGTTGATTACAGATTGCCAGATCATTAATTTCTAAAAAAAAATCGTTGCCAGATATTTTTTCTGAATTCTGTAATCAACCATAGTGTTCGGATATTTTTTTGAGCGACTGTACTGGAGAAAATTTCCAGTAATTCTGTGAACTGTGACGTAAAAGAAGAAGCGGCAATTAATTCAGCGGACTGGACTGGTCCAGATAAGGTTCTACAGGGTGCTATTTCCACGAGTTCTTTACTTGTCGAGATTTTAGCTGCACTTTCATGTTCCCTGCTTGTGCCGTGTGTCAAAGATCATCACTATGAAAGAGGTTCCTCATCTTGGACTTTCCAACAGAAAAGATAGCAGTCATCTCTTAACGGGTTGGGTTATTTTACCTCTGAGCGGCACTTTTTTGTACACCATGGGCTAAATGGCCAGGTCACATGGACCCGGAAGGCTCAGAGAAGATTGGGGAGGGGACCCACTGGAACAGCTGTTGGGAGACAGATGGTAGCCTCCCGTCAAGGCCATCCAGCGTGTTCTTTAACGTGCACAGGGTATGGCTCTCCCACACACGGGGCCACGGCTTAACGTCCCATCCGACGGACGGCGGTCTTTCCAAGCCCATCGGTGTCCCCTACTGACCGTGGGCAGGGTGGGGAATTTTTGCGGAGATAAATCTCAACGCTGACCCAGCTGGGACTCGAACCTGGGAACTACAGTTTACGAGCCTGGCGCGCTACCGACTGAGCCACCCCCGCCCCTCTCTTAACGGGAGTGAAAGGTCTGTGGTTTTTCTGTCTGTTTATAATTTTGTATTAATTTTAAGTTACCAATGGTGTTTAGGAGTCGTGACAAAAACTATGGTGGAACCGAGGAGGATGGGAACCTTATCACTTATAGAAATAATGATTTAATCATTATTACATACTAGAGTAATGATTTAATCAGATACATTGAGGATGGGGAAAGTTGCAAAGTTAGCGAAATTGATAGGATTGATAGTGATTTTGGGGTAGAACTGGATGCTAGCTGTTGTGATACGAATCCTGTCCGAAGGATTCGATTCAGGTTCGAAATCTGCCTCAGAGAAGTAATATGAGATGATGAAATGGCGAAAAGAGAAAGAGGAAAGATATAGGGAAGAAAGAATATTGAAAAGGAAAGAAAGAAGGGAGAAAGGGGAAAGAGAGGGAAGAAAGTAGATTGGAAAGAGATTCGAGAAGAAATTGTTGATGGAGTGTTAGAAAGATTTCTTCTAGACCTTTTTCTCTAGATCTTTTGTTCTATAGCTAATCTGTAACTCTAGAACAAAAGAAATTGGCCATGAATGTAACGAAGAAGAAACTAGAAAAGGAAAGAGATACTAGAGATTAGCTCTGGAAGAAAAAAATGTGCCCAGAGAAAAGGTGGATAGAGAGAAAGAAGATGTACCTAGCTTGGAAAATAAGATAAGGGCGAAATATAACGGAGATAAATCGGGTAAAATGTGAAGGTTAGTGAAGATAGTTGATAGAAGAAATCAAAAAATAGCTTAGTAAGTGATTGTTCTGATAATCTGATAATACTGAACTTTATGTTCAAACGTTTCCACCTTTTGAACATAAAGTTCCAAAGGTTTAATGCAGATGTTGTAGGTGGCAATAACTGTGGAAATGAGAATAATTTTAATGAGACAAATTATCGCAAGTAATGAAAATAAAGTGCTTGTTGATAGAGGTAAAAGTTATTATGGCGAAAATAATTATATAACTAATAAAAGCGGATGGTTTAATAAATATAAAGGTAAATGGAAAAAGATGTTAAATAATACTGTAAATATGGTTAAGACTCATGGTGTCAGTAACTTGGAGAGCAATGAACTTTGCAATGTACAAACTAGCAGAAAGGTTAATGATGAAGTTATGCCAAAGTCTGGAAAATGCCTGAAGTTTTTTAAATATGATAACTGTGATAAGCCAGTAGGTAAGGAGGTTTCTTATGGAATCAAAATGTATGCCTAATGCAAGTAAAGCAATTAACAATTCTAAAACTAGCTTGAAAAATGGGATACTTTTCCTTAAATATACTTCAGATTGACACAAAAGTCGTTAATGAAACAGTTTCTGGATTTTTTAAGGAGAATATTTCTATAGGTGATAAGTATGAAATGTTGTATAAATGTACTTGATAAACAAAGATATGATATTAAGAGTATTAATATCAGGAATAGAGAAATAGATTTTACAAATTTAATTGAGATCAGAGTAAGTAATAGTATAGATAATGATGACGAAATTAAATGTTAAGAGGATGAAAATTAAATAGATCTAAACAGAGATTTACCTGATAAGTTTGTTATATTTGCAGAATAAGTAACGAGTGTGATAAAATTATGTGTGAAGAATGTAGAATTAATATAAGTGCAAGTACAAGTGCATGTAATAATGGTATTTCTTATGAAAACAGCAATCATGATAAAATAGAAATGATTGCTGTTTGTTTGTCAAAAAGTCAAAAATCAGGATTTATTGGTTAAATTTTATTGGATTAAAAGGATGTTATATATAAAGAGGATAAAGATAATTTTGCAACTAAGGTTGATTGTCTAATAGAAGATTTGGGTAAATCTGAGCATATGACTAATTATCAAGTAGAAACTTGTGCAAATCTGATATTAAAGATAGAATTCAGTTTGATTAGTGACGGATTCTGAGGTAAAAAAATCAATTCCAAGTAGTTAAAGTAAGCGATCCTGATGTAGAGTGTAATCTCCAAATAGGAGAGAAATGTGATTTTGAAAGTAAGAATGAATTTCAGTTGGATAAATTGTCTAAATATGATGTTATGAATAATTATCAGATAGACCACGTAACGAACAATAGGATGTGGAAAACTCGGGAGAAATTAATCAAGGAACGATAGATAAGAATCAAATAATTAATAGATATAGTTGATTTATAGCTGTAGCATATGCAGGCATTTTCTTCAGGCGAACATTCTAAAAATCAATGAACAGATATAGTAGGAGAAACCAAAAAATCATTTTTCCCAACCATCAGAAACTTATTGCATAAAAAACAAACATATCGACAAAATAACAAAAATCAACTGAAATTCAGAAAGTTTCAACTGAGTCAGAAATTTCTGACATCTTCCGAGAAACAAGTTAAGAATTTTTAATCATACGTTATTTCTTTTCCCGTAATCCCCAAACACATCTTACAGATATTTTTATTCAAACGTTTAAGCACAGAGTATATTGAATGATTAAATAATAATGCACCGTGTTATTAGTCAGGAATTATTCATTCAATTAACGTTTGTTAAACGATGATAAAAGTAACTTTGTGAAAAGGTTTAAATGTACAAGAAATGATCCTGTCCGGGCTCGTGTCTATGTAACTGTAACCGCTTGTGCAAACGAATCCACGAGTTTACACATTGCACGTTCGAAACGCTTTAAAGAATTAATTTGGAATAATGAGTTGAAATGGGTAAATCCTGTTGCTAAGGGACTTGCTAACTACTTGTTAGTATTTTGCATTTTGGGATTTTCTGCATAACTCTCTCGCAACAGGGAGGATGATTTTAATGACTAACATTTAAGTCTCGATGCAAATTCTTCACTGCTGCCAATGCACAAACGTTGATATCTGAAATTATTCAGTTCACTTCTGAAATGTTTATTGCCAGTTTCGAAGGAAGTACGAACGAAAAAACATTATGACGTTGTTTCGCTAAGGAGTGAATGATAAATCAGTAATCGGTAACTGTTTGAAGAGCACGAGACATTTGTTTTGAATGTTGACTTTTGTACAATGGCGTCATTTAGGCAAAGTTGGGTTATTTTACCTCTAAGTGGCGTTTTTACTTTTGTAGACAATGAGTTAATTGGCGAGGTCATAAGGACCCCAAGGGATCAGAGTTGGATAGAGGAAGCGGACCCACAGGAAAGCTGTTAAGGAACAGTTGGAAGCCGTCCATCAAGCCCATCCATTATGTTCTTTAGCGTGCACAAGGTGTATTACCTCAACATATACGTTATACACGTCGAGTACGCTGTCCTCTCACTCGTTTCTCTAAAAAGCGGGGTTTGGCTCTGTCCGTTATGTGCCAGGCTCATAATCTACAGTTCCCAGGTTCGAGTCCCAACTTTGTCAGTGTTGAGATATATCGCTTATAAATGTCCACCCTAACTCGGTCATAAAAGCCGTCCCATGGTCGAGTGGTTAGCGCGCAAGGCTACTGATCTAAGGGACCTGGTTTCGAGCCCCGGGTAATGCATGGCTGTTTGTGTCGTTTTTCTGCTGAGGTCCTGCCATCCTCACATACCTTCTACTAGGGCATATAAACTGACAGCCTCCTGTCAGACCTCTGTGGCAAGCAGCTGCTTGAGGGGGTATTTTTATTATTATTTATAACTCGGTCATAAAAGGGACATAGTTGGTATAAGAAATTAAGGCGTCCATCGGATGAACGTTAAGCCATGGCCTCATGTGCATCCCCTGTGTATCATTAAAAGAACACAATGGATGGCCATGGCCTCATGTGCATCCCCTGTGTATCATTAAAAGAACACAATGGATGGCCATGGCCTCATGTGCATCCCCTGTGTATCATTAAAAGAACACAATGGATGGCCATGGCCTCATGTGCATCCCCTGTGTATCATTAAAAGAACACAATGGATGGCCATGGCCTCATGTGCATCCCCTATGTATCATTAAAAGAACACAATGGATGGCCATGGCCTCATGTGCATTCCCTGTGTATCATTAAAAGAACACAATGGATGGCCATGGCCTCATGTGCATCCCCTGTGTATCATTAAAAGAACACAATGGATGGCCATGGCCTCATGTGCATCCCCTGTGTATCATTAAAAGAACACAATGGATGGCCATGGCCTCATGTGCATCCCCTGTGTATCATTAAAGAACACAATGGATGGCCATGGCCTCATGTGCATCCCCTGTGTATTAGTAAAAGAACACAATGGATGGCCTTGACAAGATGCTACCATCTGTCTTCTAACAGCTATACAGTGGATCTCCTTCCCCAACCTTCTCTGGTTCCTCTGTGACCTGGCTATTTAGTCCATTGTGTACAGAAAATTGTGGCTCAAAGATTGAATTGTTTTACTTATATATTATATACTTGGCAAGGTGGGGGTTTTGTGACGGAAATTCTCGACACTATCCTAGGTGGAACTCGAACCTCAGAACTGCAGATTGCGAGCCTGGCACTCTTCCGTCTGAGCCACCCCCACCCCTTGCTCAGAGGTAAAACAACAAAATTCAAAGTTTTCAATCACATAACCATGTTAATAACTTTCCCTAGCGGCAAGATGTCTTTTGTTTTAAACAAGCAACAAGATTTATTGTGTTTAATAACAGTACATTAAAACGAAAACTGATTAGTATATTTTTTTAACAAAAACATGAGAAATGTTGTTCAAAGCTGTCAACTCTGACTCTCTATTTACTTATCCTATTCAGAACATTTCATTCCTTTCAAAAGAAGCGTGTAAAAATCTAGTTTCATAAAAAAATATAACATCCAGAGTCTACAGAGAAGACAGAAAATAAGTTTTTAGAAGTTAAATAAAACACTTCAAACTTTCAAAACTGTGAACTCTTTTAAAAAGCGAACTGATATTGAACTGCAGCAAAAAAAAAGAAGAAAAAAATCGTCTCCATTAGGTAGTTTCATAATGAACGCAGACTTGTGACAGCAGTAATAATGATTTCATCATCGTTGTCATGGTGACGTTCAGGGGAAAGTCCGTGCTTCGGAGCGCTGGATGAGATGCTTGACATCCGGTTGGAGGCAACGTTTCAGTCGACAGTTTCCTGTCCTCTATCTGTAGATCGCAATTGGATCGAAATAACTTTCTCTGTAGTATCCCAATACACACAAGAAAGGAAATAATATATTTTCCACTGTTGACATATGGGAAGCAAAAGCAATGTAATAGTGGCAAGGAATATTATTATAGGATAGATTATAAGGAAAAAAATGAGACCATTTCACTTTTTAAAGCATTACTTTTAAAGTGCTTTGGAGATCAAAATTGCGGTTTAATATCCAGAAAAAAATTACACATACATCTGTATAGATTCGATTTATTTGAATAGTACTTCTTTTTTTGTACTTAAAAATAAATCGGAATTATTGCTCCTACTACTACTACAGATTTCAATAACCGTATGGGATTACCGCTAATTAAAATAACTATTTGCATTATTATATGAAATATAGTTACTGAAGCTTAAACCAATAGTTTGCAAACGTTTAGGCTCCACGGAACCCTCCCCCTATGAAGTCTTGACTCTTTCTGAGGACTTCTCATGAAGTCTGACTTTTTCTAAATCACTTCATTGAGAGTCTGAGTCAGTCTTCAATAAATATCGCTCTTTCTGCTGATCCTCAATAAATCTCGCTCTTTCTGAAGATACTCAATAAATCCCGCTCTCTCTGACGACCCCTTATAAATTTCACTCTTTCTGAGGACCCTGAAATAAATATCGCTCTTTCTGAGGACACTCCAATAACTCTCGCTCTTTCTAAGGGCATTCCAATAAATCTCGCTCTTTCTGATGATATCCTATAAATCTCGCTCTTTCTGAGTACCCTGCAATAACTGAAGATACTCAATAAATCTTTGATGATACTCAAATATTTCTTTTTTTCTGAGACAAACAGTTTCTGAGATAAACAGCAGATATAGAACTAGAAATATCACCCATTCTTGGAACATTTAAAGAGTCCTCGTCAGTTAATTCAAATTATTTCTGAGGACACTTCAATAAATCTCGCTCTTTCTGAGGACATTCCAATAAAGCTTAAATATTTTAATATTTATAATCTAAATTAAATATTTAAGGTTAAAAGAATAAATTATGAATTTTAATTTTAAAATTAAGTATTTTATTTCTTTTTTTATAATTTGATATTATTTGCCAAATGTTGCCGCGTATTTGACACCACTGCCTTAGAGATTTCTGAAATATTGAAATTAGCTAACGGAGCTCCGAGGGCCCGTAAGAGCTAAAACATGATATGTGGTAATACAGCGACTCTTCAAGGATACTGAGCAGTATATGAAATCTCGCTCGATAGATTTATATATAGTAAAGATCTCGCTCAAATAGTATATGTAAGTTGCAACACGTTGTGATACGGTCGCAAAAGTAGCATTAGATCAGTACACAGTCAGTCTCTGCCATTTTCTGTCTTTGGAAAAGTGTTCGTTTTTTGGTGTGCGATTTTTTGCAGGCATGGCCGAGTGGTTAGCGCGCTTGGCTACTGATCTAAGGTACCTGGGTTCGAGCCCCGGGTAAGGCATGGATGTATGTGTCGTTTTTCTGCTGAGGTCCTGCCACCCTCTCAGATCTTCTACTATGGCATATAAACTGACAGGCTCCTGTCAGACCTCTGTGGCAAGCAGCTGCTTGAGGGGGGGTATTTATTTTTTATTTATTATTTATGGCGGATCTGGAGAGTGAGCAGCGGTATGTGATACGTTACTATGTTCGGTGAGACTTAAGTGGTACATAGAATGTCGCACAAATAATTCAAGTGTATGGAGAACAGTGCTTGGTTGTCCATATTTTGGATCGTCCTCCACGGAATAACGCCTGTCTCAGAAGCGGTTGTGACACTTGAAAATCGCTCTTCGTTTCAAGCTCCATAACCTTGAGTCATTTCTGCAACTGTCTGTGCACCACTTAAGCTTCGCCGAACGCAGTAACGTATCGCATACCCCTGCTCAGTTTCCAGATCATCCATAACCTGCAAAAAAACCTCACATACAAAAACGAACACAAGAAAACGATAGAGACTGAGTGTGTACTGTTCTGATGTGATTTGTGACCACATCGGAACGGGTTGCAACTTGTACACACTACTACTCGCCAGTGAAGAGTCGCCATGTTGCCACATATCATGTATTAGCTCTTACGAAAAGTTGTCAATGGTTGGCGATGGCAGTCTACGAATTAAATGATAAATATATTATTAATGATAAATACATAAAATGACAAATGTCCGAACGATTATGACTATAATAGCATGAAAGCTATCTTACCTTAGAATAGGACTACTTATACGAAGACCAGGGAATTGCATTCAACAAATCCAAGAAATTTTGCAACACATGGAGAAGTATGTGTGTGTGTGTGTTTCCCCCCCCCCCACACACACACACTCACATTCTCTACGTGTTTCTTCAAAAATGTTTAAGGCAGGAGCTGAGAAGAAAAAAATAACGAAAAAATAAATAAAGTGTGCTTGAAATAAAAATCATTAAAAAAAACAAACTGGTAACAACTAAGAATCATGTTACAACGGCTAAAAAATTTCCAGAATCCCCATATTATTTCTATACATAGCTAAATGAGAAGTTCAGTGTCTTGATGAATAAACTTTTTTATAGGAATGCGAATAAAGATAAATATTTAAATCAGAGGTAGCTAACCGAAACTTAGTGAAGTGTCATTAGGGAAAAAAACTATATTCATAAAGAGCCGCAAGTGAAAATTATCTAGTGGAAAACGAAAAGAATACATTTCTGATGCGAAATGAATTGAAAGAAAAAAAATTATTTTTTTGGATCAAGATAATATCTTGATTAAAAAACCAAAAATATATATTTAAATTAGTACTATGAAGTGACAAAAATATTTAGTTTTGCACCTAATAACATTTGGTGGGGTAAAAAGAGTAGAAAGCCGCCAGAGTCAGAATAATGAATTTTTTTTTTTTAATTAATCGCACGTTTTTTTATGATTCACTACGGATTGTCTCAGCCTGATTAAATCTTTAATATCAGAAATATTATTTAAATATTTAAAGAATTATAGGAACTTATAACGGTAACGCCACTCAAACGTTTGTCAAAATCTATGAAAAATTGAGGGAATTAGTAGACGAATTTCTCAATACAAAATTATTTAAGTAAACGATTTGATACAACAATTATTACCTGTTGTTTTGAACAGATATTGGGATCTTAGTTTGATTGCTGTGCTTATGTTGAGATGTTACTTTCAATTTTACGTTCTCTCAGCTTTCCGTTTGTTTTTCAATCTTTTAATTTTTTTGTCCATTTCTCTAGGAGCGATTTCATTCCCCCTGATCGCTTTCCAATAAAGATAATCTTGGAAACGAGCTTTCATGCCGGAAATTGCTGCTTTTTCTCCCGTTTGAAATACTGCCAGTAGCCGAGAACGTCATCATTATAATTGGCAGAGTGAAGCTGTTGCCTATGTTTCAACTGGATCTTTTGGATTTCGAATTTTTGAGGGTTTTTTTTCGTGTATGCTTTTTTTTCCGCCATAACTCTCGATTGAAAGGGACGGTAGTTAAGCTCAGCCGATATGTGCTAGGTTTCTAATGTGCAAATTTGAAGGACGGTAACTGGCTCAGTTAATAGTGTGCTGGGCACCAGGATCATAATCTGTAATTCCAGGGGCCGCATTTGCTCAGCCGGTAAAATCGTAATCTACATATCCAGGGCGGTAGTGGCTCAGCCGATAGAGCACTAGGCTCGTAATCTGCAGTGTCAGGGACAGTAGTTGGCTCAGTCGGTAGCACATCGGGCTCATAATTTGCAATTCCAGGGGTGGTAGCTGGATCAGTCTGTAGCGTGCCAGCCTCGTAATCTGCAATTCCAGGAACAGCAATGTGCCAAGTTAGTGATCTACCATTTCAGGAATGGTAGTCGATAGCACGCAGCGCTCGTAATCTGAATTCCAGGGAGTTGTCCCAGTCGGTAGCAAGTAGGGCTCATAATCCGCAATTCGTGGGTTGAGTCTAAGCTGTGGCAGCGTAGAGATTGCTCAGAAAGGCAACACTGATGGACTGGAAAAGACGACCGTCCGTCGCATGAGATGTAATGCCATGGCTGTGTACAGCAGACCACACCCTGTACGTGTTAAAGAACACCATGGATGGCCTTAATAGGAGACTACCACCTGTCCCCTAACAGCTGTCCAGTGGGTCCCCTTCCTTCAGTGGGTTCTTCTCTAAGCCTTTGTCGTCCCTGTGACGGGGCTAATTAGCCCATTGTGGGAGAAAAAGTTGCCGCTCAGAGTTCAAATGAACTGAAACCTACACAAGAGTTTTCTGTTTACCCTTGTATCCGACGGAAGGCAGAACTTTTTCACGAAAAGTAGAGTTGGTGTTAGTGGAAGATTCTTAACAACTCAAGCATTCGAGGGAAAATGTTTTCCTAAATTCTACCTAAAAATATTTCTCATCAGAGATTCCCTAATTTTTATCCAATTAGTTTGCTAGTTTTAAGCATCTTGGCTTGCAAAGTCTTTTATAATATGGTTAAGCTGAAATCGTAACATGTGATATTATTATTTAATTTTAATGACATTTTGATGGTAATGACAAGTTATTTGCCTGGACACAATCTGTTCGTTTTTAAAGCTCTTGAAAACTGATTTAGCTGTAAAGGATGAAAATCATAAATGCATAGTTTTCACGAACAAACAGTCCTGAATTCTATTTTTTTTTTTTAATTAAACCTCTTCACTAATTTCTTTACATTAATATAATTAAAATTTAAATAACTAAACTACTGTGTTATTAACTAAGAAATTTGTTATTAACTAAGAAATTTAATACTTAGTTGTTCAAAGTTTTACTAAAGGAAATATCCAATTTTTTTTCTAAAGCTGATCATTTCTAACGATAACCTCAGGTTAAGACACATAATCAGTGTTTTGAAAGACTCGCACTTGGACTCTCTATACCAATGTTTCCCAAAGCAGGCGATACCACCACCTGGGGGGCGCTGGAACGATCCAGGGGGTCGGTAGTAGCCTCGGGTGCAATTGGGGGGCGGTGGAAGCATAAAAAAAGAAGGGAAGATAAGAACATTTTGAAACACCGTTCGTAAGTGTTTCATCTGTTGTATAACACAGAGTTAAAGTCGCATTTTTTTTCCAAATAAACACATGAAATTATCCTTCGTTATCTTAATTTTCTGTGTGTAATGCGAATGTTACTATGGTTGATTTTAATAAATAATTTTATAATTTCAAGCTTCAATGTGTCTTATTTACAACACATCTTTCTTTACTATGTTGTAGGACGTAGGTAGAATATAGATACATAAAGAACGCAAATTTATCACTGCATCTTTTTGTTTCTTCGCTTAAAGAAGGTAGATTTCCAGGGGGCTCTGAGTAATTTTTTTCCTGAAAAGGGGGCGGTAGGATAAATAAGTTTTTGAACCTCTGCTCTATACATTGTATATGTTACCGCTAAAGATCGAAAGCCGTTAATGTGCACATTACCTAGCTAATCTGCAGATTAACTGATTTGCTCCGTTAACGTGCGGAATCAAGAGTTTTCCGCATTTTACCTAGGTAATGTGCACATTAACGGCTTCCGTATCGTTAAAGTTCAAAAGTTTGTTTCTCTCATAGTGGTGAATCTCTTGAATATGAATCTTCGTATCACGTGATTCACTCGTCCGCATTATAAAAAACGCCCCGGATGAGCGGAGGCCAAGTGAGAACGAATCGGTAAAGTGATTCATTCTTGATAACGAATCACTAAAATGATTCGTTCTCATTTGGCCTGCTCATTTTGGGGGCGTTTTTTATAATTCGGACGACTGATTCATGTTGACAGAGGGATGACGCTGGTTTTAACTCTACTCTCGGACACTAGATAAATAACATTATGTTAATTTAAGCGTACAGCAATGTTCCTGTTGTTCCAGCAAAGATCTTATTTTCACTTTAACGAGTGCCTAGTAGGTAATGTTAGATTATCCAGGTAATTTGCAGATTATCAAGGTAATTTGAGAAATGAAACAATTTTCCGCACGTTAACGGATCACCCTAGGTAATCTGCACAATACCTAGATAATCTGTAGAATAACTGATTTCTGCACTTTAGCGGTAACATATATATTCCGAAGCATTAATACAAAGCTAAGAAGGGAATAATACACTTTCATCTCGTTTTCAAAATAAAAAACGAAATTTTGTTTGTTTGTTTTTTAACATTGTCGTCTGTCTGTCTGTAGGCATCCAACTTTTTTGCTTTTAGAGATAAAAAATAATATTCCGATTGGTTAGGTATTAATGAAATATTACGATTCACACTTACCGATGCTCCCAAAAGTTTAAATTGGCTCTCTAACGGTGGGGAAAGTTGAAAAATTGAAAATTTTTAAAAGAATATTGCAAGCGATTAATTTATGCTAGAAATTTGAAATGCTAATGGTGGAATGTGAATGTCGTGAGGTTTGTATTGACGCATTTAGTAGTAGCTTTTACACCCAGGGGGTGTAAAGGCAACTGCTTTGTTTGAAGAGCTAATTGGAAGAGTTTTTTTTTTATTTTCGAATCCTTAGGTAGCTTTAATTTACATCGTCAGATTGGATTGGATTGTTTTACCTCTGAGCGGCACTTTTTTTGCACACCATGGGCTAAATGGCCAGGCCACAAGGACCCCGAAGGCTCAGAGAAGGTTGGGGGAGGGGACCCACTGGAACAGCTGTTGGGAGACAGACTGTAGCCTCCCGACAAGGCCATCCAGCGTGTTCTTTAACGTGCACAGGGTATGTCTCTCCCTCACACGGGCCACGGCTTAACGTCTTATCCGACGGACGGCGGCCTTTTGAAGCCCATCGGCGTCCCCTACTAACCGTGGGCAGGGCGGGGAAATATTGCGGAGATAAATCTCAACGCTGACCCAGCTGGGACTCGAACCTGGGAACTACAGATTACGAGCCTGGCGCGCTACCGACTGAGCCACCCCCGCCCCTTACATCGACAGAGGGCACTAAATATGAAAAAGGCGAAACTGTTAACGAATATTGCAAGTGATCTGTTTATGTAAGAAATTTCAAAATTGCATGGTAGAGTAGTTATTCCACTTACAGCAACAATTTGCTCCCTTTTCCCAGAGGGGTGTGAGAAAGCAACTTTTTTTTTTATTTTAAGGAATAAAAGAGAATTACTTTCATAGTTTATAACTTCTAATAAAATACTACTATTTGCATTTTACCTATCGTCTATTGAAAAGGGCAAAAACGAAAGCTTATCTTTGAAAACGAGATTGCCATTTTTCAAACAGGCGTTATGTATTCCAGTTTTAATGACTTTCATACTGACAAATCGCAATAAATATACTTAATGTCCATTTGCTTTTAATGGAAGATATAAAACAGATATATTCATTCACTCTTCCATTACAATGTATATGACTAGATACTAGACTTTGATTCTACCTTTCGGACAAAAAAATCCTAACTGCTCATTTTATCTGATCATCAGTTTCCGTGTTGTTAAGCTCTCAGCCAACAGAAACTTTTCAATTCCAGATCGGTTTGTTTCAGGTTTTCTGTAGTTTTTCGGCATTGCTTTCTATTTTTCCTCTCCAGAATCTCTCTCTCTTTCGCTCCAATATCGAAATCGATTTCTTTGTCTCACTATACTTGCTTTTCAACTATTGTTTCAAGGTATATGACAGACCTCTCTGGCAAGCAGCTGCTTGAGGGGGTATTTATTTTTTAATATGAGAAAGTGAAACGATTCGACCTAAAGGGAAGGGAGATCCCACTGGCTATTAAATACATAGGGGAATTTCAGCTGAAAGTACAGTCGCTCAAAAAAGTATCCGAACACTATGGTTGATTACAGAATCAGAAAAAATATCTGGCAACGATATTTTTTATAAATTAGTGATCTGGCAACTTCGTGTCACGTGACACAAAAGTTGCCAGATCACTAATTTCTAAAAAAAATCGTTGCCAGATATTTTTTCTGAATTCTGTAATCAACCATAGCGTTCGGATACTTTTTTGAGCGACGGTACTCTTATGGAGTTCAATTATATTGCAAGCATGTAAACTCCATCGCCGAATTCTGGACCGGTGAGCTAAAATTAACCTTTGAAAAGGAAAAAGTGTGATGTTTAAATCTATATAAAAACAGAACCCGCGCAAAATTTGCATTTAAGAAGGATGAAATTTACCAATTTGATTAAACAAGTGTTCTTAAAATTCAACTGTGACGGTTTGGCTGTTTAATTTCTGAGCGGAACTTTTTGTATGAAGTGGACTAAATGACCAGGTGATAAAGACCCCCAAGGGCTCAGAGTAGTTTGAGGAAGGGTGTGATGTCTTCCCTTCTCAGATCCTGTCCGACTGAGCCAGATGTGATGACTGGTATCTAGTATCTAGGCACTGATGACCAGATGTGATGTCCTCGCTTATTCGGTATGCGATGGGACTGGGCCAAATGTCGTGGCCGCCGGACAACAATGTCGTGGCCGCCGGAGTCCGGAGATGAAATCATTACTCGATTATTACTTCACCCTCACTTCGGTGAAAAGACAGGTTCCCGGGTTTTTAGACCCGTGGCACTGCACGCTTCTGAAGAGACTAGTGTTGAATGATGAATAAATATAGTCCATCAATTAACCGCACGAGAGTTATATGGAGACGACACAATTTATTCACACTATATACAGCTACGTGTTGGGAATGCGCTCAACTCCGTGGGCCTTTACTGCTTCACTAAAAAAAATAAAATAAATACCCCTTCAAGCAGCTGCTTGCCACAGAGGTCTGACAGGAGCCTGTCAGTTTATATGCCATAGTAGAAGGTCTGAGAGGATGGCAGGACCTCAGCAGAAAAGAACACGAACATCCATGCCTTACCCGGGGCTCGAACCCACTGAAAACAATAATATAATGAGGTGGAGAATCGCACGCTCTGCGAATCCTCACTTTACAGACCTCAAAACTCGGCGAAAGGATATCCAATCGTTGCCTATACTGTGGTTCCTTCTGAATCCACAAGAACAAAAAAAAAAGATTCCCCTTGGAATCGCAACCTCACTTTAAGGGTTTCCTTCGAGTATTACGAAGTCCTTTTGACGCGTATCGAAACGACTCCTTCATTCGAAAGCTCACACCAAAACTAATGCTTCAATCTTCTGCCCCTCGCCTCGCCTCGTGCGCGGATCTCACGCTCCAGGCTAGTCATTTACGGCCATAAACAACTTCTGGAAAAGATCTGACGCAAGCAGCCAGCTTCAGACCCGAAAACAACAACATTGAGTCACATCCCAGCGCAAAAACACACTTAATACATAAAAATATATACAATAATAAAATATAACAAAAATATAGCAAAAAATAGATAAAAAGAATAAATTAGAGGGACACGACAAAGGGAATCGACTGGACAGCTTTTAGGAGACAATGGACGTCTACGTCAAGGCATCCCAGTGTGGTCTTTAACATGTACAGTGTATGGCTTTATTGCACACGGAGAAACGACTTAAAGTCTCATTTGACGATCGGTTGTCTTCCCAAGCCCATTGGTGACCTCTTTCTCACAGAGAGCAAAACGAGATTAGCGCATAATTCTCGATGCTGATCCAGTTGGAACTCGAACTGGGAACTATGGACACTGTGGTGGGTAATTTAAAACGAAAGTTTCTGCTTACCTCTGAACATCTGTTTCTCTGTACAGACGGCTCTCGCTTTACGTGGAGGTTGAGTTCTTAAAAATATCCGCGTAAATCAGGAATAATTTTTCCCATAAGAAATAAAGCAAATGGTAGGAATAAGGGGGAAATGGTAGGGATAAGGGGGAAATATGGGGGATTTAATGAAATTTGTAGTCTTAAAACTCATATATCTATTTCTTCTACTATTTTATTTTTCGCTATACATATATATATTAATTTGTTACAATAATATTATAATACATATTAATTTGTTACAATAATATTATAATACATATTAATTTATTACAAAAATATCATTATATATATATTAATTTATTACAATGATATCATAAAATATTTTAATTTATCACAATAATATTATAATAATTGTTACAATAATATTATTATATATTATTAATTTGTTACAGTAATACTATGATATATTTTAATTTGATACAATAATATTATTCTATATTAATTAGTTACAATAATATTATTATATATATTAATTCGTTAGTCGTCCCGTGGCCGAGTGGTTAGCACGCTTGGCTACTGATATAAGGGACCTGGGTTGTTTCTCTGCTGAGGTCCTGCCATCCTCACAGACCTTCTACTATGGCACATGAACTGACAGGCTCCTGTCAGACCTCTATGAGCAGCAAGCAGCTGCTTGAGGAGGTATTTATTATTATTTTATTTATTATTTATATTAATTCGTTACAATAATATTATGATATATTTTAATTTGATACAATAATATTATTATATATATATTAATTTGTTACAATAATATTATATATATATATTAATTTGTTACAATAATATTATATATATATATTAATTTGTTACAATAATATTATATATTTATTAATTTGTTACAATAATATCATTATATATATTAATTTGTTACAATAATATTATAATAAAAATTAATTTGTTGTGAAAATATTGTAATACATATTAATTTGTCACAATAATAATAATATATATTAATTTGTTACAATAATAAAGACATTACAGTACCGCTAAATGGGAAAGAATATAACTGATCTAAAATAAGAACAAAATAATTGTTTTTGAAAAAAATTTTTATAGCACATGTTGGGATCTATTTACGATGATTTGCTGGTATTGGTTGTGTGTGATTTGGAGTGTGGTGGGATTTACAGGCTTAGCGGTCATTTGGGCCATATCATTGAGCAAGCGAAGGTGTAGATGCCTCTCCATCCACTGGCACCTGTTAGGCCAAGGTGGAGAATTGAAGTTCAGGTTTTACTCTTTCATATATCTTAAACTGGCCTCGGTAGCGATTTTAAAAGTGTATTGTATCACTAGGAACTCTAGTGCTGTGAAGAATACGTCATATCGTATAACTGAAGTGACGGTTTGAGTTAGAAAAGTAATTTGCATGTGTATACGAACAATAGACGTGTGTTGCCTTACGGAAGAGGATTTTTCAAACATCCATTTCAGTAGGTTTTAATGTCTTTTTGGTGTGTTGAAGAGGATATCGTTCTAGTAAATTTTTTCCAGCTTTAATAAAGTGTGTTAGGTAAAACTCTTTTACACAAGTTGTGTAACAATAGATTAGGAGACTCAAACGATATAGGTAAATCATAAAGTTGTGTTACTCTAAAGGTAAAGGTACTTAGTACGCTTGCAAATAAGGTAATTTTTTTTAAAGAATTGAGAAAAAACGTGTTACTAAATATTTCATGAAGTGCTAAGCCTCAATTAAGTTGCTTTGACAGTTACTTGATTAGAATGTCGTTTAACAGAAAGTTCGAAGTCTCTATTCTGTTTTCATTTATTAGTAAATTTTATTAGTAAAAGACAGTCAGTTAGTAATTAGTCATTAGTATAGTTAGTCTGTTTGTTTATTAAGTGAATTATTCAAATTTTACTTATTTCTCATAAAATAATTACTTTATCTATTAAATGTTCTTTTATTATCGGTTTGGTTAATTCGAACCCACTACTCAGTATTATCAAATAAACATTACTAAAACTTTGCAACAATAGTATGTTGTAAAGTAAATTTAGATTTTTTTATGATAGATTGCTAAAACAAAGAAACTGGTGCGTATGAATATTTCTTGGGATCTATTCTATTCACACGAAATTTAAGGGCTTGGGTTGGCTCAGTCGATAGCGCGCCAGGCTCATAATCTTTAGTTTCTACGTTCGAGTCCCAGTTGGACCAGCGTTGATATTTATCTACGCAAAACTCCCCGCTCTGCCCTCGGTCAGTAGGGGACACTGATAGGCTTGGAAAGACCGCTGTCCAAGATATGGACGGACGTCGTAAGCCGTGGCGCCATGTTCGGGAGAGCCATATATGTGCACGTTTAGGAACACGCTGTATGGTCTTGATGAGAGGCTACCATCTGTCTCCTAACAGCTGTCCAGTGGGTCTTAATCTTCTCTGAGCTCTCGGAATCCTTGTGACTTTGCCATTTAGTCTACTGTGTGCAAAAAAAAAAATGACAGCTCAAAGGTAAAATAACCCAACACACGAAATGTACATTATTAATTAGAGTTTATCGAAGACAGATCGCTAAAACAAATAAGTTGGGTTGTTTTATCTTTGAGCTGTTCCTTTTTTGCACACCATGGGCTAAATGGCCAGGTCACATGGATCCCGAAGGCTCAGAGAAGGTTGGGGGAGGGGACCCACTGGAACAGCTGTTGGGAGACAGATGGTAGCCTCCCGTCAAGGCCATCCAGCGTGTTCTTTAACGTGCACAGGGTATTTTTCTCCCGCACACGGGGCCACGGCTTAACGTCCCATCCGACGGATGGTGGACGGACGGCGGAGATTCATCTCAACGTTGACCCAGCTGGGACTCGAACCTGGGAACTACAGATTACGAGCCTGGCGCGCTACCGACTGAGCTACCCCCGCCCCCAAATAAGTTGGTGTCAATAACTATTTCTCGAAGTGTGAAATAAAATATTTCCATTTTAGCATGCAACGATGGTAAAAACATTGCTTAATATGAATTTTCTCTTTGACAAAAGTACATAACGAATTGAAAAATTCTGAACCAAGATTACGAATGCTCTTTACTTAATGCGTTATTAAATTAATTAACACATATGTTATCATATTAATAATATTTATTGTTATTAAATTAGCATGCAACGATGGTAAAAACATTGCTTAATATGAATTTTCTCTTTGACAAAAGTACATAACGAACGCAAAAATTCTGAACCAAGATTACGAATGCTCTTTACTTAACGCGTTATATATTAATTAACTCATATGTATTGGAAATAGATCGATGAAAAGAAGCTTCTGTACATTGATATTTCTTGAGATTTGAAATACCAACTGAATTACTTGATAAGCCTCGTTAATACCCTCCATGATAACAAACATACGAGAAGTGTGAATTTAGCGCGAAATCAAATATTCGAAGAGTGCATACGAAAGGTCTTTGGAAATATGATTACGGTAATATGTTTGTTTCAGTAAACTGCCTCGGGTTGTTTGAAGGCACTGCACTGACCTGAGTTTGGAACAATTACCACTAGCGAAATGATTCAGCTGTAACAGAGCAGACAGTGTCCTCTAAGCTGACTGTTGTTGCCCCAGGACATGCTTGGCATCCCTTGAGAGTACTAGCCGATACAGACCGTGACGCTACTGCGGTGAGGAGCATATCACACACTCGCATACGTTCACGTCTGGCCAGCTGAAGGCACCTCTCGATCCGCTTTGACTGTCGGTTGCCTCAGGGAAGACGTGGATCGTGACTCCCCGGTGCACTGGAGACGCTATTCTGGACTCTAGACCCTATTACAGCTGGCACTCAAAGAGCAAGAGGAGCGCCACTGCTCTTCCTAAAGTACCGTGATCAGCTGTGTTGATTAGAGACGAGGTTAGAGCTTGAAAGTCGTACCGAATAAATCCGAGTTTGAAGAGTTTGCACTTTGAGCTCAATTCAGATGAATGTATCCCAACCTTCAGCGTACTTCTGATGACAAGGTTTATTCACTTTTAATGCCAGATTTCTTTTTGCTTATTTATTGTGCTATCTATTTTATTTATAAAATAGATAGCACAATAAATAAGCAAAATATTATTATGAAAAATTATGAAAATATTATTATAAAGATTATTATTATTTATAATACAATCATAAATGAAGCTAAACAAACAAGCAAAACACATTACGATGCGAAAAAGAGCAAACAAGGAAATTGAAAAAGGTGGATTGTGTTGTTTTTTCTGTGAACAGCAATTTTTTGCACAACATGGGCAGGTCACAAGGACCCCGAGAGCTCAGAGAAGGTCGGGGAAGGGACCCTTTCGACAGCTGTTAGGAAACAGATGGTAGCTTGCCGTCAAGGCCACCCAGCGTGGTTTTAAAGTGCATAAGGTATGGGCTTTATCGCACGCGGGGTCTCGGCTTAACATTACATCCGACAGACGATGACCTTTTCAAATCCATCTGTGTCCCCTTTCTGGCCGACGAGAAGGTGGGGGTTCAACAGATATAAATCTCAACGCTAGCTTAGGTGGGATTCGAACCTGGGAACCACAGATTACGAATATTAAATAGATTATGTGATATTAAAAAACGTAAGGCTTAACTATAAATCTTTAAAGCAGAAGTGGCAAACCCAAACTTCGCGAAGTGTTACTAGAAGAAAAACAATATTCTTAAACAGCAGCAGGAAAAATTATCTACTTAAAATTGACAACATACCTTTCTAAATGAGTGATGAATTCTAACGAAAATAATATTTCTTAAGATGTAAGAAAATATTTAGCTTAAAAGTATGTACATTTTAATGAATTCTGTGAATTGGCTAAACCGTGTAGTTAAACACCTCAAAATATTTGGTCTCAAGAATTGGAAGAAATGTATCAGATTCCGGATATTGATTATTTGTTTTACGAGTCGCAAGTTCTTTTGCAATAAGCCGCGGGTTGGTCAAGCCTGCTCTAAAGTAACAGAAGCAATAAAATTAATTTTTTTTAAATAATTCATTTCACACTCTATATCAGAAAGAAGTTCCGGCTCCGGTAGGCTCGGTCTTCAAGTCGTTCAAACTTCAAAGATTTCTAGTAATTGCGAACAAAATAAATAAAAATGCATATTTTTAAATCACATTTTTTTTACGTTTTTAGTAATTAAAATTGAGCATCATACAGCTTTTGATTAGTTTTGCGTAATTTCTATCTTTAATAAATGAATGGCTGTTTGAGTTTATAGTGATGTTACCCACGAGCTTACAGTTTCTATCAGTATTTTAGGCATTTTTTCGTTACAAATGGCATTAACATTTTAATTTTGTCTTTAAATTATTGTAATTATTAATGTAAGAATAAATGATCTCGACATGAATAGTGAATTATGATGATGTGTTAGAGAAATGCTTTCCCGAAATCAAGCTTTGGTGGGCCGAGGTCAACGGCTGTCAAAATGGTTCGTAAATGGGCTCGAAAAATTGAGCCTTAATTCATTTAATCGAAAAATTAAACTCTAACTCATTTAATTCAAAAATTGAGTCCTAACTCAGTTAATCGAAAAACTCAACCCTAACTCATTCAATCGAAAAATTAAGCCCTGAGTCATTTAATTGGAAATTAAGCCCTAACTCATTTAATCGAAGAATTGAGCCCTAACTCGTTTAAACGAAAACTGAGCCCTAACTCATATAGCCAAAAAAATTGAGTCCTAAGTCATTAAATCGAAAATTTGAACCCTAATTCATTTAAACGAAAAATTGAGCTCTAACCAATTTAATCGAAATATTGAGCTTTAACTCATTTTACCAAAAAATTGAGCCCTAAGCCACTCTATACTTTTAAAATGTATGAAATAATCATTTGCATTACTTACATTTAAAATATATACATTATATACATTTTAAAATATATGAATAATCATTTGCATTACTTTCAGTTTCTGGTAACATTGTGACTGTGTCAAAAATAATTTGCATTGTATATCACATATGGAAAAGTTCCGGATATAGAAAAAAAATTAAGGGAGGGGGGCAAGAGGGGACTGAATTCCCATTATAGTATAACAATTACCTTTCCGTTTCTAGAGATCTTTAAAAAATGTCGTGATATATGTATAAAACATTCATAAGTTCAATAATTTTTTTGCCTCTATTACCCTTTCCACGTTTCTCATCTTAGGGGCAAGAGGACCTTCATTCCCCCCTTCAGACCTGTATGAAAATACTTTTGTTCCAAGTAGAGGATATTTTAAACACAGTAATCTTCATTTATGTTTCGAATACTTCAACTAATAATATTGCATTTAACATACAAAGAAGTTACATTCACACATAAAGTATAAATATAAAATTTGTAAGACTTCATTCCTAAAATAATCCAGTTCAGTTGAAAATATATTTAGCAGAACTTAAGACCAAGTCTTGGAAATGCAAAACCAGGAATTCAACAGAAACTTGCATTTCTGTTAAATTCATTAAATGATTCGAAACAGATGCTTTGTAAAGTCTATTATATGAGGCAAAAATACTCACCCTCAACAAACTTCGTGGACTGCATTACCAAATAAATGATTTAGGAAGTAACCTATTTCAAACGTTATGACAGAAATCGCATAATCACCAATTGTTACTATTTTAACCTCAGCGCTAAGTAGATATATTTTTATCTATTATGTAGTTGGCGAAATATCTCAAATGGATTTATTCACATTTTTTCACAATGTTTCAGAATTCGAAGTATATAAAATGCATCAAATATTTTCTATCCGAAATATTAAAATGTAAGGAAAAAAATGTTTTGAACCTTTAGTTATAATGCATAGTGTATTTGGTTATAAAAAAGTTTGGATGAGTTTGTTTCCCAAACCATATTTAAAAGTAAAAATAAAAAACTGCAGCTTTTATAGATCTCTAAATTTTCTGAAGCAGAAAGAATTCTTCAGGAAAAAATAACTAAGAACGGAAATAGATTTAACATCTGTCATATTAACAAGCAGTTGTCCCTCTAAATCGATTTTAACTCTCGCTTTACCAAAAGGTTTAAAATTTATTCACAGAGTGAAAAAATAAAATATTAAAGCTATTGCCATTTTTTAAACGATAACGGAATTTTCTCCAATAAAATAAATTTTTTTCACTCTATCAAGTGGTGCCAGGTGAATCAAAAGAGTACAAGTCGTTCGAAAGGAAAAATCTATTCTTCAAAAAGGATACAAGAATCAGAATCTTTCCTTAGCAGAGTGCTTCTCTTGCAACATTTTGTAAATATTGTCCTGACTATTCCTGACTATTCTTCTCATAGATCATTCGTCGATGTTTCTATCCTTCTCATACGTCATTCGTTGATGCTTATATCCCTTTCACACATCATTAGTTGATGCTTCGATCATTCTCAAATTTGCATACTGTCCTTTTCATAGATCACTTTCTGATGCTTCTATCTTTCTCATAGACCATTCGTTGAGTTGTTGGGTTGTTTTACCTCTGAGCGGCACTTTTTTGCACACCATGGGCTAAATGGCAAGATCACAAGGATCCCGAAGGCTCAGAGAAAGTTGGTGAAGGGGACCCACTGGAACAGCTGTTGGGAGACAGATGGTAGCCTCCCGTCAAGGCCATCCAGCGTGTTCTTTAACGTGCACAGGGTATGGTTCTCCCGCACACGGGGCCACGGCTTAACGTCCCATCCGACGGACGGTGGCCTTTCCAAGCCCATCGGTGTCCCCTACTGACCGTGGGCAGGGCGGAGAGTTTTGCGGAGATAAATCTCAACACTAACCCAGCTGGGACTCGAACCTGGGAACTGCAGATTACGAACCTGGCGCGCTACCGACTGAGCCACCCCCGCCCCACCATTCGTTGATGCTTAATATTCTTTTCATATATCATTAGTTGATGCTTCGATCATTCTCATATATTATTGTTTGATGCATCTGTACTTTTTATAGATCATTTGCTGGTCCTTCTATCCTTCTCATTGATCATTGTTTGATGCTTCTTTCTATCCCATTGACCACTCGTTGATGTTTCTATTCTTTTCATAGATCATTAGTTGATGTTTCTATTCTTTTCATAGATCATTGGTTGATGTTTCTATTCTTCTCGTTGTTTGATTCATATTTTCGTACCCGACTGATACCATGATAATGTAATCTTTTGAAGCAGCAATTAGGGGACGACATCATAATAGCAACAACAACAATTTCGGTAAAATAACAACAGTAGTCGCAATAATAACAACAATAGCAACATCGGCGACAACACCAGCAGAACAACTATTCTGCACTTATAACAAAAACTTGTTTATAAATAACAAAAACACTTGTTTAAGCAAAATAACTTGTTTATAAATAAAATAGGAACCTTCTTGTCCCCCTCTTTGGGAAATTTGTAATAATAACAACACGAATATTAATATTTTTATTCGCCCCCTCTGCAAGTGGATTGAAATTGCATTTATCTTCTCACTATAGGAAACCATAAAATGAAATCCCTCACTTCTTGGAAATGCAAATCAGCTATTAGTGCACTACTTTTTTCTTGGCAACATTTTTGGTAACACTCTGTTCTATAGTAGTCTTGCTTTAGCACATGTTACTATTGTGAGAATAGTGAAAGTCAAAGAACCAATCTTAACAATGGAATATACGACTTTCTAAACTTCTCGTTAGCGACAACATTAATCACGCCATTAAGTGCTACATACAGCTTACTTTTAACAGTAATTTGCATGGATGTTTATATGATTCATACAGCTCTTGAAAAATCATTATTAGTAAATAAAATCAACTTTCCCTCAAAAGGGGGATGGGGTTGACTCAGTCGGTTGCTCCAATCTGCAGTTCCCAAGTTCAAGTCCCGCCTGGTCCAGTATTGATATTTACCTCAGCTAAACACTCACCTGCCATTTGTCAGAAAAATGCACCTTTCTTCAGATCGGCTTCGGTCAGATCAGCCTGGAAAAGTCGCTGCCCTTCAAATGAGAGATAAAGCCGTGGTGCCAAGTGCAGAAGAGCCGTATCCTCTGAACGTTAAACAACACGTTTTATAGTCTTGAGGAAGGTTTTCCTCTGTCCCCTAACAGTTGTCCAGTGGTCTCTCTGTATACCCCAACTTTCTATGAGACCTCGGAGTCCTTGTGACCAGAGGAGTGAGGTGGTTCAGTTGGTAATGATCCAGGTTCCTATTCTGCTGTTACCAGGTTCGAGTCCCACCTAGGACAGCGTTTATATTTATCTTCGCAAAACTCCCTACCCTGCCCTCTGTCAGTAGGGGACACCGATTGGTTTGTTGGGTTGGGTTGTTTTACCTCTGAGCGGCACTTTTTTGCACACCATGGGCTAAATGGCCAGGTCACATGAACCCCGAAGGCTCAGAGAAGGTTGGGGGGGGGGACCCACTGAAACATCTGTTGGGTGACAGATGGTAGCCTCCCGTCAAGGCCATCCAGCGTGTTCTTTAACGTGCAGAGGGTATGTCTCTGCCGCACACGTGACCACGGTTAACATCCCATCCAACGGACATCCAACGGATCTTTCCAAGCCTATTGGTGTCCCCTACTGATCGTGGGCAGGGCGAAGAAATTTGCGGAGATAAATCTCAACGCTGACCTAGCTGGGACTCGAACCTGGGAACTACAGATTACGAGCCTGGCGTGCTATCGACTGAGCCACCCCCGCCCTCCATTGGTTTGTAAAGGCCTCCGTCCGTCGGATGGGACGTCAAGCCGTGCCTCCGTTTGCGGGAGAACAATACCCTGTACACGTAAAATGTACTGTAACACGCTGAATGTCCTTGACGGCCGTTCAGCGTGCTCAGTGGGTTCCCTCCCACACCATCTCTGAGCTTTTGGTGTTCCTGTGACCTGGTCATCTAGCCCATTGTGTGAAAAAAGTGTAGCTCAGAAATAAAACAACCCAACCCTTATGATCTAGCCATTTAGCCCAATTGAATGCAAAAAGGTTACACTCAGAGGTAAAGCAATCCAATCCAGTACTTCAAAAGAGGTGCCAACCTACAGAGGTCTGACAGGAGCTTGTCAGTATAGATTTCCTTTTCTCTATTGTTCATCTCTGTTTCAAATCCATCTCCTTTCGCTCCACTGATATGCACACAATCTACTCGGCCACCAGGAGAACACTAAAATTCAAAAAACCGATTTCAAAATATTTTTCGCGTGATTTGCTTCGTAATTTTCTGTTTTTAAAATTACCCTACGGATTCAGAATTGATTAAAATACTGTTGGCGAGAGAGTTAAATTACCGATTGAAGAGTGCCTAGTTTATTTTTTTCCACTTAAAAAACATAACAAAAAACAAAGGCTTCTTTTTTCTGTAAGTCTAAATTAATTAACAAATTAGTGAAAATCCCAAACCTAAACTGTTTCAAAATTATCATTCCTTAAACATTACTTAATTCATTAATCGGTTAAACATTACATACATCTCGTCGCTAGATAAATTACGAATGATCTCTCCAGCACCGTCAACGATTATTTTTCGAGTAGAGCACGCTGGTCAAACAAGTTGGAAACCCCCGCTGTAAGAGATAAAAGCATATAAATTAATGAGTTGCGGAGCAGTTATGATAGTGGAAAACACAGCCAGAAACACAAGTACCAAAAGGTTCGTTATAACCAGACTTTCACTACACTAACTCAATAAATGAATCAAGCAGCGAGAGTTGTATTGAACTGCTTACATAAATTCTTCTCTTCAAGATTTGAATTTGCTTTCACAGCATGCTAATTCCCGACTCTCAGATTTAGCAAGACAATAGTGTTCACGTCAAGTACTACACGCACGACTTCTACGCACACACAATAGTCATCTTCTTCTCTAAGTTACAATTAATTAGAATGAAAATTTAACTCCTTGAAGTTCTTGTGAGAGGGGAGGGGTGGAGAAAGAAAGAATTAACAAGGGCAAAAGAGAGATAGAAAGTCTCGTTATGCACGCAAAGAATGCACTGCCTCTAATTGCATCTGACAGTGACTAATGTTTTCGTTGGTGCAAAAAGGAGATTGTTTTGCTGTAGACGCTTAACTGAGATAATGCAAACGCATTATGCATTGTTTAACAAGAAATGTGCAAAAGAATGTATTTATTTTGCTGCTACAAACACGGAAGAATTTTCTTTTCTGCATGAAAGATTAAGCTTTAATAATGCTGCACAAGTACGTATTAGAATTCTCGCAATCCATTATTGATTTTTTTTCTCAAGTTGTTGTTCTTGTTATTGTTGTTTCTTTTTTCGAATATATTACTTAAGAAATAAATGCATAAAACTCTCGAGAACGATACAGGTTGTTTGGGAATGTTATGGTGTCTCAGTGTTTAAATAAATTAAAGGTTAAGATGTGAAAGAGGCTGGAGTGGCCCTGTCGGATAAATTGCACATTAGATGGCCTTGATGGGAGATTACCATCGGTCTCGCAATAGCTGTGTAGTTTAATCACTTTCTCTGTGCCATTGGAGTCCTTGTGACAATGGACGGATCTAGGAAGTGGTTGATAATGTTAGTAGTAAGGGTAATAAACGCAAAAAAATTATCAAAAGTGTGCATATTTCACGCATTTTTTCAAACATTTTAGATACCCATAAACGGAGGAATAAATATTATACTGCATTGGAAATCCAATCTCTTGCCCCCCTCCCCACTTTTCTTTTTCCCTCTGTATTGCGTCACTTGCCCTCTACCTCCCCCATTTTTCCCCTAGAATCGGTCATGCTTATGACCTTTATGTTTAACCCACTGTATGAAGAAAAAAAAACGAAAAATTTTTTATGGGCGACTGGTTTTACCGTAAGTAATCGTCCATAAAATAACTCACTGCAAGACCAATTGCTACTGAGTAATAATATGATACACTGGTAACTTAACATAGTTTAGCAGATAACAATTACCACCAAGGCATGTCTAGAGGGAAAGAAATGAATGAAGAAAATGCTAGTAGTGGTAAAAGAGACAAAAAAATTATGAAATTGATTTAAATTTAATGCATTTTTCAAGAATTTTTTTTAAAAAATTGTAAAACTGCGGTTTAAATGTTATATTGCATTGGAAATCCAGTATTTTGGTCACCCCCTTCAGATTTTTCTGGCTCGGAGGATTAAATGTTATATTGCATTCGAAATCCAGTCTCTTGGTCACACATTTTTTTGGCTCGGAGGGTTAAATGTTATATTGCATTGGAAATCAATTCTCTTGGTCACCCCCTTTAGTTTTTTCTGGCTCGGAGGATTAAATGTTATATTGCATTGAAAATGCAGTCTCTTGGTCACCCCCTTTAGTTTCTTCTGGCTGGGAGGATTAAAAGTTATATTGCATTGGAAATGCAGTCTCTTGGTCACCCCCTTTAGTTTTTTCTGGCTCGCAGGTTTAAATGTTACATTGCATTGGAAATCCAGTCTCTTGGTCACCCCCTTTAGTTTTTGCTGGCTCGGAGAATTAAATGTTACATTGCGTTGGAAATACAGTCTCTTGGTCACCCCCTTTAGTTTTTTTTGGCTCGCAGGGTTAAATGTTATATTGCGTTGGAAATCCTGTCTCTTGGTTACCCCCTTTAAATCTTTCTGGCTCGGAGGGTTAAATGTTACATTGCATTGGCAATCCAGTCTCTTGGTCACCCCCTTTAGTTTTTACTGGCTCGGAGAATTAAATGTTACATTGCGTTGGAAATACAGTCTCTTGGTCACCCACTTTAGTTTTTTCTGGCTCGCAGGGTTAAATGCTACATTGCATTAGAAATCCAGTCTCTTGGTCACCTCTTTAGATTTTTATGGGTCGATTGTGATTTTTGTTCTCTCCCAATCCTCGATTTTTTTTCTTGATCCGAGACTGATTGCCACTATCCTCCACCTCATCTTTGTTTAAAAAAAGGAGACACCGATGGTGTTGAAATGCCATCATCCGTCCGGTGGGATGTTAAATCCTGGTCCCCTGTGAAAGAGAGGTATATCCGTTCACGTTAAATAACAATTTGGACGCTCTTGACCTGTGGCTTCCATCTACCTTTTAACTGGTGTCTAGTGCATCCAGTTTTCCAACCGTTCACTGAACTCCTGGAATCTTTGTGATCTATTATTTATCTCATTATGTACAAATAAGTGAAACTCAGGGGAGAAACAGCCCGCTATACTCTATTTCCCACAAAGAATAGAACGGCAAAATCTGAAGATCGAAGAAGGCAACAACCAATTGGAAAGATGCCATACCCACATAAATTCTAACAAGTTGCGTTGTTTTACCTCTGTTTTACCTCTGAGCGGCACTTTTTTGCACACCATGGGCTAAATGGCCGGGTCACATGGACCCCGAAGGCTCAGAGAAGGTTGGGGGAGGGGGACCCACTGGAATAGCTGTTGGGAGACAGATGGTAGCCTCCCGTCAAGGCCATCCAGCGTGGAATTCTAACAAGAAAAACTCGCAAATGTAATATTTCGCCAAGGTAAATATTTTTGTTTTATGCAAGAAATAAATACTTTTCTTAACGTAAATTACTATTATGCACAACTTATGTAAATGAGCAATTAAAAATGTTGTTTCTAATTTCATAATACTATAAAGTACACGATGAATCATAATTTGTTTTACACCGGTACATTCGCAATGTAAAACGCTGTCGAATCTTGCAATGAGTTGAGCATTGATACATTTCCAGACTTCACATCTTGCTTTTCATTGGCTTTCGTGGTTAGAGTATTAAGCGATGATTGGACAAGAAAGACTTTGAGGGATTATTGAAACTCAATTATTTTGTGAAACGGAGAAGAGTGTTTCCCTTTCTCTAACCCTTCTCTAAGCCCTTGGAATCCTTGTGCTCAAATTATTTATCTTGTTATGTACATATTAGTGATTTTCAATAGAGCAACAATTCACTACCCAAATAGGTAGTGGATAAAGATGGGATGGTAGATATAAGAGAATTTAGATAAAGATGTATCAGTTATAGAGAAGGATGAGACAGGTGACCATGTTTTGAGGTTGTATATTCAATCAAAAATTATGTAAGTGGAAAATTAAATCACTCGTTAGGTGGAATGTTTCACCCTTACTTTATGTTACATTTGCCTATAAATGACTCCGCAAAATTCCCTGCCCACGGTCAGTAGGGGACACCGATGGGCTTGGAAAGGCCGTCGGATGGGACGTTAGGCCGTGGCCCCGTGTGCGGGAGAGCCATACCCTGTGCACGTTAAAGAACACGTTGGATGGCCTTGACGGGAGACTACCATCTGTCTCCCAACAGCTGTTCCAGTGGGTCCCCTCCCCCAACCTTCTCTGAGCCTTCGGGGGTCCATGTGACCTGCCCATTTAGCCCATAGTGTGCAAAAAAGTGCCGCTCAGAGGTAAAACAACCCAACCCTATAAATGACAGTAAGAATTTTCCCATTATCTCATAACAGGTTTCATACTTAATCAATCCTTGTGGCATGGCAGTTAAAGATGATTATTATCTATACTTATTTATAGACAACATCTGATAAATTCAAAAACATCTCGACGAGGATCTGATCTCCGGATTATTGGGTCTTCAAATTTGTTAAATGGAATGACTCTCATTATTTTATAGAATACTAGCAGATTTACCCGGCGTTGGTCGGGTCTGAAAGTCTTTAGAATATGGAATATATGGCACTCCCCATGTCGCAAGCATTCATTTGGCATAAAAATCATTATGATCAGTCACCTCCGGTTTAATTTTTATTCCTCTCGTTTTAGGGGAGGAAAGAAACGAACATATTTCGAAGTACCGGAGGGGTATGATCCTTACCATGTCAGAAGTTTCTAAACCAAAAAAAGTGTTGAGTTGTTTTACCTCTGAGCGGCACTTTTTTGCAAACCATGGGATAAATGGCCAGGTCACAAGGACCCTGAAGGCTCAGAGAAGGTTGGGGGAGTGGACCCACTGGAACAGATGTTGGGAGACAGATGGTAGCCTCCCGTCAAGGCCATCCGGCGTGTTCTTTAACGTGCACAGGGTATGGCTCTCCCGCACACGGGGCCACGGCTTAACGTCTCATCCGACAGACGGCGGCCTTTTCAAGCCCATCGGTGTCCCCTACTGATCATGGGAAGAGCCGGGAGTTTTGCGGAGATAAGTCTCAATGATGGTAAATCCCACCATTCCAGCACTAGATTAAGGTAAATATGATTAATGACAAGACCCAGATGTTCCGCAATAATGCACTACATCTATCGGAATAAGGCTTCGGAGTAATCTTGCGGAGATAAGTCTCAATGACTCAGCTGTGACTCGAAGCTGGGAATTGCAAATTACGAACCTGGCGCGCTACCGACTGAGCCACCCCCGCCCCAACCAAAAAAGGAATTGTCACACTCAGATAATCGAACTTTTCAAATCAATTCCTACCCACCAGAGTCCCTCAAATATAGTTTTCCAGGCATATGTAACTTTATGGAAATAGGAAATTAAATATGATCTGAGTTGCCCGAAAATATATAGGCATTGGGGAAAAAATATTATGATTGAAAAACATTTATTACTTAACATATTAAAACTTTTCTTAATTAACATCATTATCATTATTAATCAACATGTGATAAACGTTTATTATTTTTACATATTTTTAAAATTAAGTTAATGATTTTAACTTCCGATACGAATTTTTTAGTTTTTGAAGCTTTCACTTCAACAAAAATCTCGTGTTCCATCGTGCTTAATTAGAACGACTTCAATATCCACGGACGCTCGTTCTCTTGTCCCAACAAATTGAACAACGATTTTATTCCGCTGTGGCCGAGTGGTTAGCGCGCTTGGCTACTGATTTACGGGACCTGGGTTCGAGCCCCGGGTAAGGCATGGATGTTCGTGTTGTTTTCTGCTGAGGTCCTGCCATCCTCTCAGATCTTCTACTGTGGCATATAAACTGACAGGCTCCTGTCAGACCTCTGTGGCAAGCAGCTGCTTGAGGGGGTATTTATTTATTTTATTTATAAAGGAAAACATTCATGCATTCATTATTTCAAATTTATTGGTGGCAACAGTTATTTTGAACAAATTTCAACGATTAATATTAAGTCAAATGGAGATTTTGAGAAATTCAAACCCTTCCACCCCAATTTTATTTGACCCCAGCGGGTTCGCAAATAGCCTATATTCTTTCCTTGGGTGAACTTCCAAACTTTGCATGAAGTTAACGTTTATGCAAAGTTTGGTGCCCTCTCACTCTTCTGGGGTCCAAGTGCAGAAGCACAAACAAACATTCTTCTTTATACATTAGTGCAGAAGCCATCTAGGCCCTGGTCGAGATCTAGCCATATAGAGGCCCAAAAAAAGACCCCGAAGGCAGCTAAAATAGAATGTATATCTTTTTCTGATCAATTACAATTAATAATTGTTTTTAATTTTAAAAGTGATAGTACTCACCTACCCAAAGGAGAGAGAGAAACTTAGAAGCTCTAATGGGCTTGTCCTGGTTTCTGATACATTCAAACACATTCAACTGGATATGTCCGCTTGTTTAATAGTCAGGTACGATAACCAACAGAACAGGTAAGGGTATGTTTTGCAGAAAAAGAAGGGCTTCAACATTACATTAAATACATGGACCACCTACTACATGGTCTAAGGCTACAGGTGAAAAAATGCTCCATGAGAAGGTGACCACCTGGGTAACACCGCGTGCAGTTGGCAAAAAAAATCTGCTGAGTACGCGCCATCCTCACAGATCCCTTCTACTATGGTGTATTAAACTGACAGGCTTCTGTCAGACCTCTATGGCAGGCAGCTGCTTGAGGAGGTATTTATTTATTATAACCGAAGTACAAGGTATAAAATTCCATAGCCCCCCAGTGCTCCACTATTCAAGATAGTTCTACACCTTATTGAGGGCACCATGTTTTGACCTATCTACTGCCAGAAACAAACGTTCCAAATAAAAAACCATTCATGTTACTGGAGCAGAGAAAGGACATGAATTAATAAGTTGACCTTTCTAATAAAAAGGGAGAAGTATGTTTATTAATTATTGAAGCGCAGTGGGAGGTCTTTCCGAATTTTGAGCATTTGCCTATTCAATATAAGCCAGAGCGTAGATAGAATTTCTGTCGGAAGAAATGTACACAGTGAATTTCATAATTTTGCTTAGTATGAAGGGCCCCGATATTAAACTGAACTCTCAATACAGATAGGGGCCTCGTAGACAGTCCAAGTCGAATGAATTTCATTATATTATAGTATATGAGGGGATCCCAAATAATGTCCAAGCCAAGAGACCCATTTTACCTTAATCTCCCGACACGGGCGCCGAGTCAATTTGGATTCTCAAAGTCCTTGTTTGTGGTGACCCAGGACGAATATTAAAGTTAGGTTTTGCCAAAGGTTGGATTTTACTTCTATAGTACTGACCAGCCGCGACGGTGGGTAGTGGTAAAACATGGCATTATTCAGATAGATGTAATGCATTATTGCGGAACATCTGGGTCTTATCATTAATAATATTTACCTTAATCTAGTGCTAGAACGGTGTTGTGATTTATTTAGTTGCGATACAGTCACAAACATTCACTTCCCTAGTTAGATTGTTTTACCTTTTAGCGGCACTTTTTTTTTGCACACAAGGAACTAAAATGGCCAGGTCACAAGGACCCCGAGACTCAGAGAAGGAAAGGGAAAAGTATAAACTGGACAGTTGTTAGGAGGCAGATGGTAGCCTCCGTCAAGGCCACCAGTGTGTTCTTGAAAGTGCATAGAGTATGGTTCTTCCGCACAAGAGGCCACGGCTTAAGGTCCCTACTTTTAAGTCCAACGGTGTCCGCTACAGACCGAGAGCAGAACATGGAGTTTTGCGTAGATAAATCTCACCATTGGCACAGGCGGCACTCGAACCTGGGAATTGCAGAATACGAGTCTGGAAACTAATTCCCCCCACACCTGTAGGGGAGGGAGTTTTTCAATTAATAATTCGCCAGGTTCCTAATCTGCAGTTCCCAGGTTCGAGTCCCAACTTGAACATCGTTGAGATTTATCTCCGCTAACCCCCACCCTGTTCTGCATCAAAAAGGGGACACCGATGGATTTGGAGAGGTTGCCGTCCGTCGGATGGGACATATAGGTATGGTCCCGTGTGCATGAGAGCCATCGATTGTGCACATTAGCTGGATGGTCTTGACATGAGATGTGCGTCAAAGGTCTCTGGGGTTCGTACGATCTGATCATTTATCCCATTGTGTGCTGAAAAGTTTCACCCAGAGGTCATACAACACAGCTCTTTAATTTTCTTTACTACCAGCTTTGATATCTAGCATTTTTTTTACAATCTAACTTTAATTTTAAAGCGAACATTTACGATGTTTTTACTATTCGCTTATATCAAACAGAATTTCAAAAGAAAACGTTGCAATGTCGAATTCTTCAAAGCTTTATAAACTTATGACGTATACACAAAGTTTAGTTCTTACAAATGTTATTCAACGTTCACATTCCTTCACATAAATACACTTGACTAATACTTTATTCCCGGCTTCGAATCTGGAAATCAAAACTTTCACTACAAAATCCAAAATATATATCTATAAGTTTCCAAGAGAAGCTCAACAAATAAAAAAAAAAAAACAGTATTTCTAGTGAAATGTTTCCGGACTTAACGGAGAAAGTGTTCAAGAAGGATAAGCTAAAGTAAAAAAGCTTCTAGGAAGAAAATAAAGAAAGAACTTTATGCGTTGGAAGTATGGATATTTTTATCCTCACCTATCTTCTTTGCAAATGTCAAACGTGTTTGTTGCATATGAAACAGAGAGCTTTTAAATAATCGAGAGTACAAAAAACACAAATAATAAAGAAAAGTATTCTCAGCGATAGCTATAGGGTGTTCTCTGGAGGGATTACAACTTGTCTTTCGCCGAAAAAGAGAAAAAAATATTGGAAATATCATAATTCACAATAGCTAAGCAAAAATAAAGACGTTTCTGTTTCGTACAACTTGATGGCTTCACTTTTTCGTGCATTATTTTTTTTTTGAGTTTTTTTTAAAGCAGAATGCTTCAGTGTATATATAGATGTATTAATTTGTTTTTTTTTCTGCGACCAAAGGAAAATTGTACTACTCACTTTTCACCTGCGTGGAATTTTCTAGTAGGTTTCGTAGCAGGTTTCCGACCATAACTTCAAAGGTTCTACCTCTCACGTTTCGTAATTTTCCTCTCAGCCTTAAAAAAAAACATTAAAGGTCTTCAGTTCAATGTTTCGTCTTTTTTATATGTGATTTTAAGCAGGGACATATCCTGGTAGTGGTTGTGGTGAGGGAGGGATCTCCCTCCTCCACGAAAATCAGATCGTCTTATACGAAATCTCAAAAGCTCGTCTATCGGCTTCGAAATCCAAAATAATTGTATTTGGGTAATTTAATTTTAGTCCTTTAGTATATGGCCAACTTTTAAAATAGATTAAAAAACAGTAAAATTTTCTCATACATAGGATATTATTTTAACCTTTCCTGTCCCGTGAAATATTTTAATAAATGGGAATCCCTACTCAAGTCCTATTTACAGACTCCCTCCACCCCAAACACAGAAACTAAATCCTCGGATCCCCCCACACACCAACTAAATTCTCGACGCTCTCCGAAACTAAATTATCCTTGAACCCTCCCCGAAACTAAATTCTCGCCCTTCCCCGAAACTATGTCCTTGGAAGCCTATAAGGAAGATTCATATAATGTCAAACTTAAATGCGCTCTGGCGTGGGTTGATCTGGAATAGGTTTGGGTTGTTTTGTCTGCGAACCTTTGTTCAACAACAAAAATTAAACCTGTCTTGGAGTTTTATTCCATCGACCTTACACCGAAGAGCCAATATATTATGACCAGTGCGTCTTTAGGAAAATCAAAGTAATTGTATGTAGACGACGGCGGATGTGAAGGTAATGAAATGGTATAAGTAACACCTGATACTGAGGTCTGTTAATCAGTGATTAGTAGATAACATCTTTGGGTAGTAAGGCACCTTTAATAATTCTTCTTCAGATGGGAAAGGCAGCAGACTTAAGTGAGTTTGACAAAGGCCAAATTGTAATGGCCAGGTGACTGGGTCACAGCATTTTCGAGAGAGCAAGGCTTGTGAGGGTCAGCCGTGGTTATTACCTTCAAAAAGTGGTCCAAGGGGTGTAAAAACCACGAACCTCCGGTAAGGTGTGGGCCGACGACAACTCATCGATGCTAGAGGTGAGTGAAAGCTATCCCGCATTATGTGGGCCAACAGAAGGGATACTGTGGCTCAATTCGCTCGTAATTTGAATGCTGGTGGTGGGAGTAATATGTCACAACACACAGTCCATCGAACCCTGCTGAAAATGGGGCTGCGTAGCTGCAAGCTGCCCCGAGTGCTCATGCTAACCTCGGTTCACCATCGAAAGCGCCTACAATGGGCACACGAGCATCAAAACTGGAATTGAATGATTGGAAGAAGGTCTTTTGACAAAATGAGTCTCGTTTCCTGTTGCACCATACCTGTTGCACACACACATGCACCTGGCCACCATGTGAATGACCAGGTACATGTGTGTCGTTTAACTGGGGAAGTATTGGCACCAGGATGCATCGGGGATGAAAACAAGCTGGTGGAGGAAGTGTAATGCTTTGGCTAATGTTCTGCTGGGAAACTCTGGGTCCAGTCATTCATGTGCAGGAAACAAAGACGTCTACCACTTACCTAAACATTATTGCAAACCAGGTACATCCTTTCATGGCAACGGTATTATCCTCTAGTAGTTCCTTCCTTCAGCAGGATAATGCACCATGCCACACTGCCCGGATTGTTCGAAATGGTTAGCGGAAATGAAGAAGACTTCCAGGTATCACCCTGGCCTCCAAATTCCCAGACGTCAATCCAATCGATCATCTGTGGTTTGTGTTGGAACAGCATATCCGATATGCGGCGGCTCAACCATGCAACTTACAAGAGTTAAAGGATCTGCTGTAACGTGTTGGTACCAGATACCACAAGAAACATTTAGAAATATTGTTGCGTCTATGTCTCGCTGAGAAGAGCTGTTTTGGCAGCACGTGGAGGACCAACATCACATTTGGCAAATGGTCATAATGTTTTGGCTCTTCGGTGTAAACTAAATAAAAAATAAAAGCTTTCTTTTATAATAGAACACATTACCCCTAAGAAAAAAATATTTGAGACATTACGAGTCAAATTGATTTTAATCAACATCTTTTTTCATTCTGGTATGCTAGCCAGTGGTGAAAGGATAAGCTCATTCCACAGTAAATTTGTTGGACAGTAAAAATCATAATTAAGGTCTAAAAATTAAATTTATTGTGTATTAGTCTTTAACTAACATTTTATTCTGTTTAATTCTGAACTTTGCCCGAAATAGAAATTATTAAATATACAAAAGTGCCTCTTAATTTCTTGTACATAGGCACGGGTGTCACTTACGTTCGTATACATGGTAAAAAGTGAAAATGACTATAATATGTTCTTCATTGTTGTTTCAGATAAGCTGACACTTCGATGAATGACGGAGTAATGATGTATCGTCTCACACCCGAAGAAAAGTGGGTAATGCTATATAACATGTCTTTAATATGTATAGAGAGTGACTATTCTTGACTTGGCACCATTGTTTAACGTTGCATCCGATGGACGGCGGTCTGAATAAGCCCATCGGTAGATACATTTCAACACTGGAACAGTTGGGATTCTAACCTGGGGACATTAGATTAAAAGTCTGGATACGCAACAGACTTGTCAACTCCACTAGATACACAATGTGAAAGGGAACACTGATGGGCTTGGAAAGACCACCGACTTGAGTTGTTTTACCTCTGAGAGTCACTTTTTTGCAAACACAAGGCTAAATGACATGTCACAAGGACCCGAGGGCTCAGTGAATATTGGGGGTGAAGACCTACTGGACAGCTGTTACGAGACAGATGGTAGCCTCCCATCTAGGCCATCCAGCGTGGTCTTTAACATGCATAGGTATGTATCTTCCCTGATATAGGCTACTGCTTAACAACCTTTCCAAGTCCATCAGTATCCCTACTGACCGAGGGTAGAAGAGAAATTTAGGGAGATAAATCTTCACGCCGTTCCAGCTGGTACTCGAACCCGGGAACTGCAGATAAATAGTCCGGCGCGCTACCGACTGAGCTCCCCCTCCCTCAACGAATGTCGGATGATCGTTAAGCCGAAACGCCGTGTGCAGCAGAACCATACATACCCTGTGCACGTGAAAGAGCACGCTGGATGACCTTGATGGGAGGCTCCTATCTGACTCCTAAATGCCTTCCAGTGAGTTCCCTTTCCCCATCCTTCTCTGAATCGTTGGAGCCCTTGTGACCTGGCCATTTAGTCCACTGTGTGCAGAGATGGGGTAGCTCAGTCAGTAGCGCGCCACGCTCGTAATCTGTAATTCCCAGGTTCGAGTCCCAGTTGGCTCAGCACTGAGATTTATCTCCGCAACACTGCCCGCCCTGCACACAGTCATTAAGAGACATTGATGGGCTTGGAAAGGCCGCAATCCATCGGATGGGACGTTAAGCCGTGACCCAGTGTGCAGCAGAGTCATACAATGTGCACGTTTAAGAACACGCTCAATGGCATTGATGGCAGGCTACCGTCTGTCTCCTAACAATGTTCAAATCGGTCCTCTCCCCGAACCTTTTCTGAGCCTTCTGGTTCAAGTTTATTATCGTAGAAACTCTACATTAAAATATATCAAAATAAAAACAACCCAAAAGCAAAAGCTGACTAGGTTGTTGTAGTATATATTACATTAAAAGCACAATAAATAAATTAAAAAACAGTTTTGAGAAGGAAAAAATGATAAAAGACAATAGTGATAATTAATTAACAGATGAAATAATAAGTAACGACTACAAAGATCAGCATAACAGCAACAATAAAATTAACATGATACAAAGATTAATTACATATACAACAAATAGACAGTACGCATAATGTTGCAGAGTAGGTAAAAAACAAAAACAATATTTTAATGACTGGCCATTTAACGCATTGTGTGCAAAAAAGTGCCGCTCAGAGATAAAATAACCCAATCACTGTGTGCGAAAAAAAAAGGTGCCGCTCAGTTTAATCTCTGAGAGGCACTTTTTCTCTCTCACACAATGGTTGGGTTGTTTTATCTCTGAGCGGCACTTTTATTTTCGCACACAGAGGTTGAGTGACACGATCACTAATTTCTAAAAAAATCGTTGCCAGATATTTTTTCTCAATTTTTGTAATCAACCCTAGTGTTCGGATACTTTTTGAGAGACTGTACCGCTCAGAGATAAAAGTAACCCAACTACTCTGTGTCGTTCAGAGATAAAACAACCCATCCACTGTATGCAAAAAAGTGCCGCACAGAGGTGAAACAAACCAACCATTGTGTGCAAAAAAAGTGCCACTCAGAGATAAAACAACCCAAACACTGTGTGCAAAGAGAAAATGCCGCTTAGAGATAAAATAACCCAATAATATGTGCGAAAAATAAAGGTGCCGCTCAGTTTTATCTCTGAGAGGCACTTTTTCTCTCTCACACAATGGTTGGGTTGTTTTATCTCTGAGCGGCCCTTTTATTTTCGCACACAGGAGATCTTAATTCAACCGCTGTGTGCGAAAATAAACGTGCCACTCAGAGATAAAACAACCCATCCATTGTATGAAAAAAAAGTGCCGCTCAGCGATAAAACAATCCAACCACTGAGTGCAAAAAAAGAAAGTGTCATTCAGAGATGAAACAACCCAACTCAGTCAATTATTTAGTTCAAATATTGCTCGCTTGGTCGTCAGATCAATCGCTTAAAAAATACGGAATTCCGGTTTAGTTCAAGAAGGCATGTGAACATTGGTAGATTTTTTTTCTTTAAGCAAAATCACTGAATTTAGAAATAATGTGAATTTTAAACCTGTGATAACTCGTAATAGTGATAAGTTCTCCCATTGGAAGGGCGACGAAAAGGTGCCCATCATAAAAAGCCTCTGCACTGTACGAGTACAATGGAGTGCAATTGGTGGTTTGTACCAAGTTTTTAAAAGTATCTTTCTCGTAAAATGATTTTTTTTAATGCCAACATGACTAGTTTCTTCTGGGGAAATTCTCAAGAAATATACTATTTCCAAAATGAGAAATTATTTTCTTTTTCGAGAAATTTCTAGTTAATTACTTTACAAAAATAAAAGTTGTTGTTTTCTTTTAAATATCACGTGTCAACGCTTATACATGACCTTAATTTAGTACGTGACAGATTCTATGAAGTGTTGTACAAGGTGACACGAAACACACGATTTCTTTTTTGTGCCCTTTTAATTATAAGACCAACACGAGCATAAAACGAAAGAAATTTCTCGACTTCATAGATTTTTACTTATTATTAAAAGGAAGAACAAGATTATCAGATGAAGTGATCGATTGCTTATGTTTTCCAAAGTATCACTTTAACTTCTACTGAGGTTATTTTACCAATGCGTAAGTAGTAGTTTGAATTAAAATTCTTGTGTTAAAAACTGAAGGTGAAACAAAGAATAGTTTTTGCTAATAAATGTAATAAACATGTAAGTGCTTTGTTTTATATAAATATAATAAACATCCAAATGTTTGTTTTACATAAATATAATAAGCATCAAATGTTTGTTTTATAATTACAAATGTTTTAATTAGTAAGCAAGGTGACCAAACTTTAGTAAAGTTTTAAGGTTTATATGTGATTAGATGAGACAATCCTTGGTATTTTTAATTTTAATTTCTCTAATGAAAGATTTTAGAAAAATCAAATTGAAATCACTTATTTTACCTGCAATTAGGGTCTTCGGGATTTCTCGAGAATTCAGGTATCTGATTCCCGATTCTCGACACTTTAAAATTGTCAAGAAATCAGAAACCCTAAACATGACTAAAGTGTTTTAGCGTATTATTAAGAGCATTTTTTTTATCACTTACTATTCGGTTTGCATTTAAAACAGTGTTTTTAAAATTACATTATATTAATTGTGTAATCAAATTCAATTTTATAATAACTTTTAACACAATAAATAAAAACTATTGCGAATATGTAAATGTCTTCCACGGCAGAGGTATATAATTTGATTATATTGGAAGACACAGTGATTATTTTAACTATTGGTGAAAATGGGCTGAGGATTGTTGCTAATCGTCCAAGCAAGTTGCTAATCGTTCCAGTGGTCGAGTGGTTAACGCGCTTGGCTACTGGTCAAAGGTACTGGGTGTTCGAACCCCAGACTAAAGCATGAATGTTTGTTGTTGTCCTTCTACTGAGGTCTCTTCTACTGAGGTTTATGGCGTATTAAACTGACTGGCTACTCTCATGTCTCTGTGGCAAGCAGTTGCTTGACGGGGTTTAATTTACATTATTTTTTAAATTTAGTTAAACACGTTTTGAAATTATTTTCTTATAGAATAATTTCGTATCTATCGACAGATTAGCAAATAACTTGAATTTAGCTTTAATGGCATGTTTTTTGTAGAACTACTGAATTTATATTTCATTACAACTCGTCTTATAATAACTCTCTGTGCATATATCCTGGAAAATAGCCTCACTGGTATATTAATGCCAATGAAGCTCATTTACGATTGCCGAATAGATTTCCTACAAAAATACAGTCAGATTATGTTTCAATCGTAACTATATATATATAGCTTTGTTCTATTAAAACATAAACTCAGCGCTCAGTACAGTCGGTCAAAAAAGTATCCGAACACTATGGTTGATTACAGAATTCAGAAAAAATATGTGGCAACGGTTTTTTTTAGAAATTAGTGATCTGGCAACCTTCGTGTCACGTGACACGAAGGTTGCCAGATTACTAATTTCTAAAAAAAGTCGTTGCCAGATATTTCCGTTGAGTTATTCATTAATGAGTGCAACTGGGAATACATCAATCATGCATACATCATCTAATTATATATAGACGATTGTGAGTGATTGATGGCTGATTGACTAAGATAGGATAATATTTTAGTCAATCAGCTTAATTGACTAAGAATAGATAAGGAGATCATGCTAATTCTGACTATGATGTAGAAACCATAGAAATCTGAAATTTTGCGCCTAAGGATAATCCGGGTGGTAGATCTCGGGGAAAATACGAAATCTGATCTCTGAAATGTTCTTCAAAGTTAAACGGAGGTCACCTACAGGTCAAACCTGGAGTTGTGAGTGCTATGAGTCTGCGGTGTTTTGAGTTGTAGATCACGATAAAGTTAAATTTTGGATGCTATAGGTCCTTCAATGTAAAAGGTCAAATAAAAATTTACCTACGTTAGAGGGTTAAAAATTGGTGCCTGGAGGTATCATGAGCCATATATCTTAGAAATTCTGTCAAATTTTGAATGTCATGGGGGAGAGTTTTGGTAAGGTTTGTAGCAATTGGTTTAGCATTGCTTTTGTTGTTCGACAAGGGTGCATTTTGTCTCTTTTTCTCTTTAGTTTGGTTATTGATTATGTTATGCGAAATTCACTGCAAGGGAAAGAATTTTGGTCTTAAATGGTCTGGAGATACGAAAATATCTGATTTAGATTATGCTGATGATTTAGCCCTTTTGGCAAATGATGTTGATGAGATGAACTCTTTCATTCGAGCTGTTGATGAGACTGGTAGTAGAGTAGGTTCGGTTATAAACAGAGAAAAAACTGAAGTGATGAAAATTGGTCAGGCAGGCTGTGATTCGGTTAATCTGAATACTCCACTCTTAAGCAGGTATCTCGGTTTAATTTTCTTGGGTGCTATGTATCTGATAATGGTGATGTGCAACATGAGATTAACAGACGAATAGGAATTGATGCCGGGACTTTTAAGAATCTATGAAGAGTAGGGAGAAATAGGCGTATACACCTAAAGATTAAAATTAGATTGTATAATAGTTTGGTCCTCACCAGGATCAGTTATGGTTATAGACGCTTTGTAAACAAGATAACAGGAAACTAGATGCTTTTGATTCTAGATGCTTATGCAGTATCTTGGGCATTAGGTGGTTCAACTTTGTAAGTAAAGATGAGGTTAGGCAGAGGAGTCGGCAATCTCCTTTAAGCAGCATATTGTGTAGAGAGAGACTCCGTTGGTTTGGCCATGTTGCCTTATGGATAATTATAGATTAGAGAATAGGGTTATGAAGAGTGTACCTAAAGACCTCAGAAAGAAGGGGAGGCCTAGGATGTGGTAGACGGACAATGTAAATCAGGACCTTGTTAGAATTGGAGTGCATTGGCCAGATGCAGTAGATATGCTTGGAGAACTAAATTGCACGGTTGGTTGGACCTCCGTCACCCATGGCTGCTTGAAGATGATGATATTGACATGGGTATGGCTCTCCTGCACACGGACCACGATTTTACGTCCCCTCAGAAGAACGGCGACCTTTCGAAGCGCATTGGTGTCCTTCTCTCAAGGGTATGTTGACCAATGGTAGGCTGACCAACAGTTGAAGCCTGACGCTCTACCGACTTAGCCAGACCCCACCCCCAGAGAAATTTAGGACCAAGTTTACTGGGAAGTTACAATCTGTTAAATTAAATACAGGAACACCGAAACCGAGAAAATCGTAATTTTTTACGTGTGATTGATAACGATGAAGATTTGATTTTGAAACGCAATATGAGATTTCCAAGAGAACCGAATACCAAAAAATTGGAACTGATCGGACGATATCCTCGAAAGTTCCGGTTAGAAGTCCCTAAGATTAACTGTACTCTACATCTATAGCAAGTAGATTAATTAAAAATGGACTTGAATATATTTGGTGAGTATAAATCGATAAATATAATGTTCAATAGTAATTTTTCTGCGTTCTAAATTTGTTAAACTGTTAATTTTTCATTAATATTGTTATACAAAGAATAATAATTTTTGTGTTCGATTATCAAGTAGAATTTGAATAATACTGAATCTGAGATTAATTCGTACTCAGAATAATCTATTATAGTTACACGCCTTCCATAAGAAATAAGCACTTTTTCTAATGTAAATTACTATTATGCGTAATTTATGGAAGGGAGAAATCGAAAATGCTGTTTTTAATTTCGTAGGTATTGTAAAGTACGTGATGAAACAAAATTTCTTTTACGCTGGGATATTCACGATGTGAAAAAAGCCACAAAAAAAGATCTTTATTTAAAAACGAAACTGTACCTACCTAACGAATAATGAATTTAAAAATATATATACGTATATATTTTTAAGTGGTAAAGAAAATATCTTTATTTAAAAAAAATACTTTTTAAGCATTAATATGAATTGTCAAAATCCCTTTAATCATGCACCAGAAATGTTTAGTGAAAAAGAAAAACCGAAATAAATTGTCAAGATTCAGTATATTGATGTTTTGTATTATAAGCAGCAAGTTCTTTTGCAATGAACTGTGGGTTGGTCAAGTCAGAGCCTCCTATGCTATAGCGGGCTTCGACACTGCAGTAACAGAATAATGAATTTTTAATATGGATCAATAACTATTTTTATTAAATTTATATTGATTAAGATTCAACTGGTAGTTGTTTTGTTTTTTTTTCGCATTTTATATATTATATATATTATCTTGTTTCCAAAGAAAACGAGATAATAGTTTTGCCTTGTCATTTGTCTGTCTGTCCTTCCGTCCGTCTGTAGACATCGAACTTTTTTGTTTACAGAGATACATTAAAATTTCTTTTTGCGTTGGATAGGTATTGATGAAATATTACAATATGCACTTTCCGAATCTCTCTAAACTATAATTATGCCCTCTAGAGGTGAAAAAGTTGAAAATTACAAAATTTCAAACGAATATTGTAAACGATGCATTTATGGTAGAAATTTGAAATTTTGGAGATGGAATGTGAAAGTCACGAAGTTTCCATTTCCATAATGAGTTCACCACTTAGACCCAGAGGGGTAGGAAAACACATCTTTTTAGTTTCAGCAGATAATTGTTTGTTTTTAGGGATAAATAAAAAATTATTGTTTGGTTAGATAGCAGTTGATAAAATATTGTGATTCACACTTTTTAAATCCTCCGAAAATTATAATTGCACCCTCTAACGGTGGAAAAATTTGCAAATTCCAAAATTTCAAACAAAATATTGTAAACGGTGTATTCAAGCCAGAAATTTTAAATTTTGGTGGTAGAATATGAACGCCATGATATTTCCATTGGCAACAATGAATTGATCTCTTAGACGCAGGGTGGATGGGAAAAGACAATTTTTTGTTTTAGCAGATAATTTTTTATATTTAGAGGTAAATGAAAAAATCTTTTTTAGGTTTAGATAGGAACTGATAAAATAGTATGATTTGCGCTTTCGGAATCTTTCGAACACTATAACTGAGACCTCTAACGGTGAAAAGGATTGAAAATTCCAAAATTTCAAATAAATATTGCAACGAGGTATTAATGATAGAAATATGAAATTTTTGTTGTGGAATGTGAACGTCATGAAGTTTCCATTGCAAACAATGAAAATGATGATTAGAAAACTATTTTTTAATTTGATTGGTACTAATGAAATATTATAATTCTATTTTTTCAAATACTTAGTAGTTTTTATATCTTTACAGATCATTGAAGTGATGAACCGGCAGAGCTGTTATCGACATATAGATAGATAAAATGTGATAGAAGGTTAGAAACCCTTAAACTTTGGGCTCCCTATTGTCCCAAACAAAGAATAGGACGTGTAAATCACAATGTAAAAAAATTAAAGTTTTCTGAATTTTTAAACATTTCCACTTGTTCAGAGTAAATCTTTCTGTGATCCAATACTCTTGGATCCCAATTTCCTTTTTTTTCTGCACCAAAATAGACTTCAAAAACAAAAATCAACAGATATAACAAGGTATAAAAAGTTATAGAGTCACAGATTTTCCTTCACTTCCACCATCAAAAATAACCATGAGGTTATCACTTGAGATGCTTGTCACTAGAGAAGGTTTGTATAAAACACATTTTTTTCTTGAAGAGTCAATATTGCAAATTGTAGATTAAGTTCCTCTTTCTTTTCTAAAAAGCGAAATCTCCAGCAAAAGGCGAATTCAAATTCTTTCCTCCAAGAAATTGAGAATCAATCTGGGTCTGAATTTTTAGTTTAGTGTTTTACTGTAGGTTCTGCAGAGAAGAGATTTCATTGACAATTCTTTATCAATAATCTTTCTTTTTTTTTCGGAATTTATAATCGTCGGTTTTCATATATTATTTATAGTATAAATATTTAAAACAAATTAGTGGTAGCTTTTAAGAGATATTCCACTGGCAGTAATAATCTACCTACTTTTCTGAGAGAAGTGTGGGAAATGCATCTTTTCAGATTTAAGAATTAAAAGACGAATACTTTTGAGTTGTATAATTACTAATTAAATACTATTTACATTATCCCCATCATCCGCTAGCTCAAATTCGGACTTTTAAGGAATGAAACAATAGGCAAAGGAAAAACTTCTTTCTCTTTGAAAATGAGATTCTCATATGCGTCCTTCTAGTTTTAATTTGCTACAATAATTTTTATAAGTGTTGTAATAAAATCATAATAAATATATTATTTAAAAGGAAATAACATTTAATAAATTTTGTAAAAAATATTTATACTATTCTGTATGCATATTTAATACCCTATCTTCCTTTTCTGCAATGGTTGTCCAAGACCATGTGTATATAAATGGCTCTGGTCGAGGTCACCTTGATAAACCAGACCAGGACAGCTGTTAAGCAAAGAGTTAAAAGAAAGGAAACTGATCAAGCACAAAAAATTCAATGATTTCATTTGTATAAAATTTAACCAAAGGCAATATATTTTTAAATTATTCAAAATGAAATAATTCATTCATTAAAGCTCATTAGATATTAATCAATATTTAAAAAAATAATTATCAAGTTTTTAAAAATAAACTCACCCGTATAATTTTTAGAGATAAATTATTTAAATAATACTGTTATGAATTTCAAATTAGTTCTCCTGTTACTTCACTGTCCACGCGTGGTGCATCAATGGAGCCTTGCTCCGGTCAGGTTTAAAGCAGATAATACACCCCACCCCCCTTCCTCAGTTCTTTATAGGGAAAATCTCCGCGTTTCATTTCAATATCTTTTAATACCTTTTGTAATAACGTAAAAAATATCCAGTTTCTCTTTTTCTAGATGGAATCAAGTTTCTTTTCTCCCATCATCATTCCAAAAACTCAGCTTTCGCAAAAATATGTATTCTAGAACAAGCTATAGTAAATGGATAACAAGCACGTATGATATGGGACACTGCATTCAATGCATAATAAAAAAATATATATATATTCATCGTTTCTGGTTTATTTTTTGTTTATAAACCTATCTCTCTATTATATATAACACTCCATTTTGTTTTGCGTTGCATATTTATTAGTTCCTTCTTTCCAAAAACGATATTTTTTCCCAAAACCCGAATCACTAAGACGAGAAATACTCTTTGCGTGTAAATTAGCTTCACACTCGACAAACAATACCGAAAGAGTATGCTCCTGGATAATACAGTTTTCCTTCCCCATCATCTCTTTCTTTCGAACAACAACCATCCATTCTTCTCGGGAATCAAACTTTCGATTATTAATTTGTTGCACGCAGAGCAATCTCCGAACCTCAGTCGCAAAAGGATTTGTGGCTTTCCCCTCAAATTGTGAATCTGCAATATAAATCTTCGGTATCACGTGTCAACGTTTTTTCCTCCTTAACGTTCCCCTTCCATTTTTTCTTTTATCCCATTAAAGTTGGAAGCAAAGCCTGCGCATTGTATGAGTTTAAGCTCAACAAGAGAAGATGTGGAATCGCTTCCAATCCCCAGGCATCAAATGGCCTGCAGAACTTATTAGTGTCTGTTGGAAAAGACGAAGAGTCCCCCTGCCATTGTGTGCCCCTCTGTTGAACAACCTCCAGCGAAGAATTAGGTAACTATCAGTTTGAAACTAATCTCTACCTTTTCACAAATCATCCATATGTCCCTCGATAGGTGAAAGAACTTCACGTGTGTTTTTTGCTTCTTCTCTTTCTCGCTGAAATGGCTTTGTTTGGATGAAGGATTTCCTATGAACGTTGCATGTGTCAGCAGTGCCATGTTTGTTCACGGCCCCAGGCTGGAAATCTATAAAAGCTATAAATGCGAGAGTGTTTTTTTTTTTCTTCTCTATTTTTTCCCCAGATTTTTCAAGTTTTAAGAACAGATTGCTGTTGCATTTAGATTATAGACTGATTTTTTTTTCGTTCATTTATTTGTTTGTTGATTTAGCTTTTTATCCCTTTAAATTTCAAGGGCAATTTGACGAAATAATTATGCAAACAAATATTAATACTCTGACAAAAATAAATAAAAGTGTTAAAAATCCACATTGATATTTATCTTGACATTTTTATAGTATTGATATCATTTATAAGCATGAGTGAAACCGCGAATATTTTGCAAATACACCAGAGTCCCGATTACCAAAATGAGTGGGATAAAATAATCCCTGGTAATCGAATTCTCTGTTATTCCACCATCTATATAAAAGTAACAAAAGCTTCAAATTTTTTAGTAACGTAGACGTGGACGTGCTTTATTTTATTTAAAATAGTGATAATGGAACAAAGCTTGTTTTTAGACTGTTTTCAGAAAAAAAAAAAGAACGAGCCAATGTTTTCACACTGTCATCTGTCTATTGACATTCATCTTCTTAGTTTTAGAGATAGAGTAAAAATACTTCTTCGGTTGAATAAGTATTGGTAAAATATTACGATCCGTACTTTCGGAATTTCTCAATAGCTGCCATTGCACCCTCTAACCGTGCAAAAATGAAAACAAAATCAACAAAAGTTTAAACGAGTATTGCAAACGATGTTATCATCTGAGAAATTATTAATTTTAGTGGTGAAATGTAACGGGCGCGAAGTTTGCATTGGCAACAGATTTTCACCCTTACCCCCCAGGGGTGAGTGAAAAAAAAACGCATTTTTGGGGGGTTTTTACTTTAAGAGATAATTGTTTGTTTCTAAAGATAGATTAAAAAAACGTTGTGAGTTGGATAGGTATTGATTGATAACCTATTAACCTATTACGATTCACATTTTAAGAAAAAATTCCAAAATTTTTAATTGCACAACCTAAGAGTGGAAACTTTTAAAATTTTCAGAATTTTAAACGAATATTGTAAACGATCTATTTGGAATAAAAAATTGATACTTTAGTGGTGATAGTGTGATGACCAAGGGGATTAAATTGGCAGCAATAATTTCAGTTTTTCACCACCAAAGGGTTTTCGTTTTAAGAGATTAATCGAAAATTATTTTTGAGTTGAATAGTTACTAGCGAAATACGATGATTCAAATCCTCGAAATGATTTTAATTTACTCTCATTAGAGGAAGTTACATGTAGGGAATGCAAAACTTGAAGTAATATTGCTAGCTATTTATTTATGCTAGAAATTGAAATTACTCTAGGTACAATGTGTTAATCAAGAACAAATACCCAGATAAAGCACCAACATATATTCGGAAAATGAAAAATTTAATTTTCTTTTAAAAGGACCATTCTATATTCCCCAGAGGTGATTATCTTATTCTTCTAGTTTCACTTCAATCGTCTTTAGACGAATGCTTATCTGCATGTAACCTTTTATTGTTGCATGACATTTGGAATTTAATAAAACGCAGCTGAAAAAAAAATGGAATACATGCATTATGGAACATCTTTTTTAGTTCGATTCGGTTCAGTTTAATATCATGCATCTCACCAAACGGTTTTCCTACCAAAACATTCCAGTCACTAGTGGCCACTAAAATTGACAATGGTTAAAAGCGTTACTTTGGTGTAAATAAATGACTTTCGCCGATGAGTGAGATTCGAACCCACTCCTCTCCTCCCAATTACATGCCAGGTGTTCTAACCACAAAGCAATCGCCGGCAATGTTACTGAGAGGTGTGGGTTCGAATCCGACTCATCGCCGAAATTCATTCCCCCAGATTATTTTCATGAATTATATGAAAACTTATGTGTTGGGTTGTTTTACCTCTGAGCGCCAATTTTTTGGCACACATTGAACTAAATGGGCAGGTCATAAGGACTCCAAGGGCTCAGAGAAAGTTGGGGGAAGGGAAACCACTGGATAGCTTTTAGGAGACATTAGCCTTCCATCAAGGCCATTCAGCGTATTTTTTACGTGCTCAGGTTATGGCTCTCCTGCACATTGTGGCATGGTTTAACGTCCCATCCAACGGACGGCGGCCTTTTCAGGACCATTTAGTGTCCCCTCCTGACGAGAGCAAGGCGGGAATTTTGTGGAGATAAACTCAACGCTGGGCTGGGTGGGACTCGAATCTGGAAACTGAAGATTACGAGCTTGGCGCACTACCGGCTGACACCACTTCCTCCTCTTATATGTTAACAGGTAATCTGCCTATTTATTATTAATTGGTTAGAAGCAGGCTCGAATCTAGAAAAAATTTAGAGGGGGTGAGGGGCATAAGAAACACAATAGAGCAGGAAAAATGAAAAAAAAGTGGGGGGAAGACTGGATTTCCAATGCAATATAACATTTTCACCACCATTTTGCAGGTCAGTAAAAAATTTCTTAAAAAATGCATTAAAGATAAATACGTTTAATACTTTTCACCTCTATTACCCTTACTATCATTCTGAAAGGGTGGATATGGCTTTCTTGCCCCCTCCCTTGATCTGGCACTGCTCAAAAGTATTTCTTCTTTAACAAAAAATTTAATGACATGTTAAGTTTTTTAGTGATTTGTACTAGCTACAATATTTGAAAAGTGAGCAGTGTTTTGGACAAAAGTTTTATTGCTAAATATATGGCATTTGGTTCTAGATTTGTTTCCACGGGCAAAAGTTACAATTTCGTTTTCTCTTCAGAAAGTTCTGAGGTTTCCATTTCCAACATAGAAATAAGACTTATCCTGTCTTACTTCTACTTTTGATGCAAACGAGAGATGAAGTCTTAGCGGACTTCATCTTTCAACGTTTGACTGAATAAATTCTTCAGTTACAGAGTCTTTGAATTTCACTAGAGATTTAGATTCATGAAAGTTACATAAGAAGCAGCACCACACACATCCGAGAAATTTGGAACACGTATATCCAACCAATAAATGCAAAAGTTATTCTATTGGTCTCTCTTTTTAAAAAATAACTTGCGCAAATAGTTAGACCATTCCTATGACACTTTTGTGTTGTGGAAGTATGCTATAACTAGGGGAAGATTGATATGATCATTTATGGTTGATGTTTTATTAAAATTAGCTACAATTCTATAGAGTAAAATAAAATACTTTCTCGCTTTAGTTGCCTACGATAGTAAACAGTGTTCAAAAAATTAAAAAAAAAGTTGACTAGTAATTTAAAATTAGTCAAAAATGTGCAGAAATGAATTTCTCATTTTCTTAAAAAAAATTTCTATTTTCGTCAAGACATTTTTCTGAAGTTCTTAATTTATTTCGAGAATAGTAAAATAATTCATATTCTATATATTTCTGTTGAATGTTTATCATATTTCTGTGATTCAATTTCTATTAAAAGACAATTCAAATCCTTCACTTGAGAATAACGAGTAAATAAAAATTAATTTCACAATAACATTAAGGAAATTCCGAAATACAAGCTAACAAAAAAGTTAAAATTCGATCACAGACATCACTTTTTTAAAAATGAAAATTAATCGTTATTATTTTAAGGGTGTGGGTTGGCTCAGTCGTTAGCAAGCCAAGCTCGTATCTGTAATTCTCGCGTTCGAGCTAGATCTGGGCCAGCGTTAAGATTTACCTCTGCTAAATCCAGTGGTGTTACCCCAATTTTTTAACAACCGGTTTCCCATACCGAGGGGGAGGGGGTAGTATCTGCTGGACGAATCGATAATTTAGTTTGTTAGACACTGGTACCACATTTTAGGGGGGGGGGGTGAATCCTCCCCTTGGAAAAGCGTTTGAAAATATTACATTTGAGATTGCATGATAGGTAAGTATCAATATATTATAACTAACTTTAACTACAAAAGTTGCATCTCAAATAAAGTCTCACACAGAATGCAGAGTCTATCTAAAAATATTAAAAACTAACCCCTACCGGAATAAACCTGCAATTAGTGGCAGTGATTCTATAAATAAATAAATATAACTACAAATAAGAGCAATATATTTTATTTTTCATGCAACTGTATGATACATATACTGCTTGCCACAGAGGTCTGACAGGAGCCTGTCAGTTTATATGCCAAAGTAGAAGATCTGAGAGGGTGGCAGGACCTCAGCAGAAAAACAACACATACAACCATGCCTTATCCGGGGCTCGAACCCAGGTCCCTTAGATCAGTAGCCAAGCGCGCTAACCACTCGGCCATGGGAGCAAACTCCATATTTTAATAAAATAAACGTAATATAAAATCATCACACCATATACATTTTTTGACAAGACGCTAAACTTCCATCTATGGCGTATCACTCCTCTTGATCCATAGTCTGTGGCACTACTTTTCTTCTTTTTCAAACACGGATGCCACATGGTGATGTAAGTACCAATTATTATGGTCCAGGGTCAAGATACTCGTACTTAAAACACTTGGAAACAATTCGTTTATTTTTTGTGAAGTGTCATAAATCTTTCTGAAAAATTTGGGAAGATGTTTTAATGTTTATTTTTTTGTCAGAATGATGCGAGGGGAATTCTGTGTAGTGGGCGGAAACATTTCATGAGCAGCACAGCTTCCAGTTCCCCGAAACCGGCATAAATTTTAACAACCGGTTTCCGGAAACCGGTGGAAACCGGCTGGGTGACACCACTAGCTAAATCCCCACTTTGACCTCTGTGAGAAAGGGGACACCGAAGGGCTTGGAATGGTCGCCCTCCGTTGGATGGGATGTCAAGTTGTGATCCCTGTGCAGAAGAGTCATCCCATATGATCGTTAAAAGACATTCTGGATGGCTTGATGAGATGTTTTTCTGAGATTTTGGGTTCGCGTATTCCTGGGCCATTAAGCCCATCATGTATAAAAAAGTGCCGCTCAGAGATAAACCACCATTTTTACCATCCTCTTCAATTCCAAAATTCAATTCATGTGGAATTCCAGCATTCGGATACCTTTCAAGGAATAATAATAAAAATCTATCTTTTTTTGTCGTTTTCCTATCTAGCAGCTTTCTTTGTCTCTTTTGTCAACCACGTTATTAAGACAAAGATTCCTATAACTTTCGACAGATCCCATTTATCCATATTAGAAAGTTCAAATTTTGGCAGCAGAGTGTGGAGCTCATATTGACATCAGCGGCTATCCCCGTCATTCCTAGGAGAGTTCGAAAACAACTATTCTCTTTCAACAGCTAAATATGACAGTCTTCTAATACTGATAGGTTCTAGTAAAATATTATCATTCGAAGGTTTTCAAAACTGCATTAGAGCGAATTTCCGCCTTTAGACTACGTTGAAATTCACCAGAGTGACTGGGATTTCTATTTATTGAAATACTACCGTCCCGTGGCCGAGTGGTTAGCGCGCTTGGCTACTGATCTAAGGGACCTGGTTTCGAGCCCCTTGTAAGGGATGGATGTATGTGTCGTTTTTCTGCTGAGGTCCTGCCATCCTCTCAGATCTACTTTGGCATATAAACTGACAGGATCCTGTCAGACCTCTGACAGACCTCAGGCAAGCAGCTGCTTGATGGGGTATTTATTTTTATTTATAAGAGAGATAACATATAAAAAAATAGAAGAATCCATAACGTCTCTGGCACACATGGAAATCTCGTTTTCAAAGAGAATAAACTTTTTCCACCTATTAAAAGCTTTAATTCTAGCTAATGATAGAAAAAATGCAACTATTAGTGTTTTAGTAATATTTATAAAACACGAAAAGTATTTTTCTTTTATTTCCTAAATTTAAAAAGGTGTTTTTCTCACACCCCTCTGACCTCAATACCTGCACTTTTCTTATCTTTTGCCATTTTAAGAATGCTTCGGTATTACACTACATTGTTTTTGGTGCACTGATTTTCTTTTACATAAAATGAATTAGAGTTGAAATTAAAAATATACTCTATAAAACTGAATAAATCCACAAAATATGCAATTTGCAGAAATTTTGATTTCTTTTTTTACTTTATAAATGGTACCGAATCACGGATGCTCCATGTAGGCACGTGCCCAGGATTTAGTTTCTGGTGAGGTAGGGTTGGGGCAAAAAAGTCTAGGGGAAAAAAGTTCAGCTTCCATAGACACTAATAAGCTAAAACTATTCATTAAGTTTCAAGATTCTGTTAAAAGCTCATAATTTAATTCTAAAAAGCCAGTCTATGGTTGGCGCCTGAGGGCAATTTTAACTCTGGAGAAAGTAGCGAATTTTTGAAATTTAATGGACCATGTAGTAGATATATACATTACTACTCAGTAGGCCACACTAATCTGGCAGCCCTCCCCTTCCGTTCCCTTCCACAAGAGAATATCTCTTTTGAAAGGTACTAACGGTCTGCACCACGAGAAGGCGGGGTCGGACATTAGGTGCTAGGTCATTTAAAGTATCCATTTAATCCATTTAAAGGAAATTTAAAAACAGATTCCTATTCCTCCCTCTTGACAACAAGCTGCGATTTTCTAAAAGATTAATTTTTCACCTCATTTCAAGACAATCTTTCTTTCCCATCTGTTTTATAGTTAATGAAGATTAAACAGCTCCCAATGCACTAGCCTGCCTTCGAGCTGATGAAGAAGCAGCAGAAGGTCACGTTACCGTTAACACGGTGGGGACCGTCCTTGAACGACCTGGGGCGGCGGTGGCTCAGTCGGTAGCGCGCCAGGCTCGTAATCTGTAGTTCCCAGGTTCGAGTCCCAGCTGGGTCAGCGTTGAGATTTATCTCCGCAAAATTCCCCGCCCTGCCCACGGTCAGTAGGGGACACCTATGGGCTTGGAAAGGCCGCCGTCCGTCGGATGGGACGTTAAGCCGTGGATCGTGTGCGGGAGAGCTATACCCTGTGCACGTTAAAGAACACGCTGGATGGCCTTGACGGGAGGCTACCATCTGTCTCCCAACAGCTGTTCCAGTGGGTCCCCTCCCCCAACCTTCTCTGAGCCTTCGGGGTCCATGTGACCTGGCCATTTAGCCCATGGTGTGCAAAAAAGTGCCGCTCAGAGGTAAAACAACCCAACCCAACCTTGAACGACCACTTCCGGGCAGTGCGGTCTGTGGATCTGACCCTTCAACGGGGAATGTGGGTGTTGCATCAGGCACTATATCTTCCGATTTTGGCTCAGTGCAGGAATCGGTAAAGTGTCATTTTGTGGATGGGACTCGTACGAGTGCAATAGACAATAACGAAATGATTGAATTGCTTAGATATGAACTAATAACTTTCAAAAAGGAAATGATTGACTTAATGAATAGTAATATTCAGAAGTTGAATAACACCGTTCAAGATTCTGTTAAAAGCTCAGAATTTAATTTTAAAAAACTAGACGACTTTATCAAAATAATGGCAGATACAACTAGAGAATTAAAAGAGGTTAAGGAGCAAAATATGAAATTAAAGACTGAAAATAAACAAATCGAAAAACGATGTAATAGAATTACAATAGCAAATGAGAGATCTACAGCAAAGGAGTAGAGCAGAAAATATTGAGATAAACGGACGTGAGGAAATTTCCGACGAAAATATAAATGAGACTATGACCAAGGGTGGTTTAGCGCTCAGAATGTCAAAAGAAGAAATAAAATACACAGTTGCACATCGAGTCCCAACAAGAAATGTGAATAAACCGAAATCAGTTATTGTGAAGATGAATAGGAAAGAAGAAAGGGATAAATGGATAACTAAATGGCGATTGCTGAAATGGCTGAGGAACAAGCACTTGGGGATAACTGGAAATAATAATTACATATATATGTATTGGTGAGCACCTCATTCCTGAATTAAAGTCATTGCTCTTTGAAATTAAGAAGATCAAAAGAGAAAAAAAATATATTTACTCCTAGGTGAAGGAAGGAAAGCTATACTTAAGAAAGGACGGGAACTCTGAAGTAATAAATATAAAATCAGCAGAAGACTTGAAACTGTTGTAATATGGAAGTTGTGGTCGATAAATTAGTTATTAATGAAATTGGAAGAGATCAACTAGTAACAAAGAACGATAATATTTGCAATATAACTCATATGAATATTAAATCCATTAGAAAAACTTTGATTATTTTATTTTGGTAGAATCATTAATGGACCTTTCATCAGATATAATTGTATTGTCAAAGATATGGATCAAAGAACACGAACTAATGCTTTATAATGTTGAAGGTTTTAACAAATTTTACTAGTGTGGATGTATAAATGGATCAGGTGGAGTATTAGTTTTTGTTAATTCCAAGTTAAGAGCTACTCAAGTAGATTTTAATTGTAATAATGCAGATGTATTGTCCGTAAAAGTTAAGTTTAGTAAATTTGACTATAACATTATTTCATGTATAGATCCCCTAGCCCAGATGAGCAATATTTTATTGACGAATTTTCCTCTCAATTATTACGAAATAACTATAAGAATTTCATATTGATCGGAGACTTTAATATTGATTTATTAGAAAATAAAAATATTAATTCTGGTTACTGTGATATGTTAATAACGTTAGGATTTATCCAGTGAATTACGCAACCAACTAGATTTTTGTGTAATACATGTGTTGATCAATTGTTGTAAGATTATCTGGTATTAAGAAAGTTATATCGATATTTATTAAAACGACCTTAACGGGTCATTATTTGATAATGCTGTAGCTAAAAAGAGACGTAGTAGAAAAAGATACCGAGGGAAATGGAAAATATGTTGCTAATTTTAAAGAACTTGAATTAAAATTAAAAAATATAAAGTTGGATACAGATTTTATTAACGATGATCAAATATATTGCGAGTCTGTTTTTGATAAAATTAATTTCTGTGTCAAAGAATGTACAAAGTTCAAGTATTTGCCAAGCACCAAAAAGAAAATATTAAAACCATGGGTCACAGACGAAACACTTCAATTAATTACCGAAAAGAACAAATTATATAAATACCGAAAAGAACAAATTATATAAATACCGAAAAGAACAAATTATATAAAAGGTTTATAAACTGTCCAGGTAATATGAGGAATACAAGGAAATTAGGATAAATTCACTCTTCTCCGTAACAGTTTAACTAATAAATTAGGAATTGCTAAATATAACTATTACAAATGTAAGGTTCTTTCGGCAGGTAATCTAAACAGCAGTGGAAAATTATTAACGAAATAACTGGTAAATATAATTATAAATATCTGTAAAAGATATCCGAATTGGTGAAAGAATACTCGATACCCTTAAAGATAAAAAGTTAATCGCCGTTGCATTTAATGATTATTACATCAATGTGGTAGATGATCTAATAAAAATGATGTGAAATATTACAGAGTAAATTCAATAACCTTGTTACCGATTAGTGAAAATGAATTAATTCAGACAGCCTTTAAGCTTAAATTAAACAAATCTTCAGCTGACGATAACTTCTCAGTCTGCATGTTACATAGAGTGATCAGTGTAATATCTGGAATTTTACTGAAGTGTTACAATTTGTCACTTGTAGGTGGATTTTTCCCATCTTTGCTTAAGAATTCGTTGGTTACCCCAATTTATAAAAATGGTGATAAAATTCTTGTAGACAATTATAGGCCTATTTCAATACAAACAGTTTTCTCAAAATTATTTGAAAAGTTAATGCATTTAAGTTTAACTAATTACCTTACTAAATATATTATACTATCGGAATAACAGTATGGGTTTAGGAAAAATAAAGGTACACATGATGCGGCAGCTGACGTAGTAAAATTCATTTATAATGGTCTCAACAAAAATGAAAGAGTGGTGGTTTTGTTTCTGGATATGTCTAAAACTTTTGATTCCCTGTCTATTGATAGTTTACTAAATAAATTAGAGGTTATTGGTATAAGGGGACTGTCACTGAGCAAAATAAGATTGTCTGAAGCAAAATAGGAGACGTTTCGAGTGAAAAAGTAAATCGATTCGTTATGGTGTTCCACAGGGTTCTGTATTAGGACCACAGTTATTCTCAATATATGTATGTGAACGATCTATTACACAGTATATCCAAAGGTAAGATTATTTTCTTTGTAGATGACACCGCCTTGGTTTACTGTGATAAAGCTGATGAAGAATTATTAAGCAATATTGCTGCAGATTTAAGAACACTTCAAATTTGGTTCCAAAAAAATAAATTATTAATATTAATATATTGTTAAGTAAATAAAACGAAATATATGTATTTTAATACTGTTAGGGGAAAGTATAGAGATTTGGGAGATTTATTCTATCATATGAGTAATTGTAAGTTTTTCGAAAAAGAGAAAATTGGGTCTTTAAACTGTGCTTGCCCAAGGATTAAAAGTACTAAAATAATAAAATATTTAGGAGTTAATTTCGACTGTCATCTAACCTGGCATGATCATGTTCAAAAAGTAGTATTAAAAAAATCAAACAAAAAATTCTCAATATGCATTTTTTAAGAGATATGATGAATATAATAATTTTAAAGAACATACATTATGTATTAATCAATTCCAGAATAGTATGCAATTCTAATTTGGGGAGGAGCATCTTCATGTTGCTTAAATCAATTGCAGCAATTGCAAGTATATGTAGTAAAGATTATGTTATTTAAAAGAAGGTATGGCTCGTCTGAGCAAAGTTTCAAAAAACTTGAACTACTCAAGTTAAAACAAATACACCAAATGACTTTAGCAAAGCATGTATTTCATAATAAGGACAAATTTGATGTAATGGTTAAAAATATTTTACAAGAGTGATAGTGGCTCAGGATTTTTTTCATTCCAAAACCAAACAAATATGGATATAGTAGCTTAAAACTATTCAACTCACTGCCAGATTACCTGAAAATTAAAAATAATAAAATACATTTTTCTAAAGAACTAAAAAAGTGTTTTTTGAACGGTGGAGATTAGGACTGATGTTTTATTTTCTGTATCAATTGATTACATGGAAATGAGATATGAATAGTAGGAGATAAAGTTATATATTAAAGAGTCTGAAACTGTTATTTTTCTGTTTACATATTTATATATTGATGTACTCAGGATTGCAGGATATACATATATGTTTTGTAAATATCCACTTGCGAGTTAAATACTAATTTTTGTTGAACTTGACGAATAAATTATATATATAAGCTATAATTCTCTATGTATTAGCAAAGTATTAAAATATTGTGCAAATAAATAAATTGAATATCGAGTATCGGATATTTGGTGTAGCAATGAAACTAGCTTTACAGGGGACGAACTCTTCTGTAATTACTATGTTATTATAGAATTACGTTGCCTTCACTTTTGCTATGTAAGAATTACCTATTGTTTTCTTACAGAGTATATTAATATCAAATTCATTAATTAATTTAAAACAGTCTGAAAGATTTTAATTGAAATAATTTATTTCTATTAGTTGACTTCAAACTATTTCAAAAGCTTTTTTAAGCGATCTACTTATCACTGTTGGATCAACAACTGTTGGATAACCTTTATTAAAATTCCGATATTATTTTTTCAAATACAAAGTGCAGTTTCTCTTTTTTTTTTAAATGTAAATTTTTGATGCATAATTCATTTCCCTCTTATTGTTTGTTTCCTAGCTATATCAAATGCACGACACAAATCAGAACACTACTTGAGGTCATTATGCTTTATCTCATACGTTCTTTGGTTGGAGTCCGGGAGATGGGAGTCCGAGAATTTAGTTTTGGGCGTCTAAGCACTTAAATTCCGGTTAAGAAGGTCTGAAAATTAGACTTTAGTAAGGTTTCCCAATTACTAAAATATTCCACCGGACAGGAAAAGTTAAAATGTTATTCTATGTGGAATAAAATTTTTTAACCTTTTTAAAATATAATTTTAGTGTCAAATATATGCTATGGGCATAAAATCAAATTTTCCAAAAATGACTTGTTTTCGTACAAACACGTGTTCTTAAATACACCTAGAGCATCTGTGGCAAAAACATTTTTTGTCATAGATGCCTCACAATAGCCTATCAGTATAACATACACTTGATCTGTCAGGGATGCTATATCTCAGCTTTGAGAAAACACAAAATAGAGGCATTAATGTCTTTATAGTAGGGTTCGAAGTAAATCAGAGTTGATCAAAGTAAATCAGTAAATATTTTGGGATTTAATAATCAAATCCCAAAGTAAATCAGAGTTGGAAAAATCTAGGAGTTGACAAAATTCTAAGTAATTGGTAAAATCCAGGTGAGTTGCGAAAATAGGGATTTTGTTTTTGCAAATTTAAAGGAAGGTGGCAAAACCGAGGAAACATGACAAATTATTGGGAAGTTGGTAAGATTCGAAGCCACTTCATAAAATACAGGTGAGTTGTGAAAATTGGGATTGTTTTTGTGAAAATAAGGAGAATTGGCAAAATCGATACAACTTGGAAAAATCTTGGGGAATTAGGGAAATCGATAGAACTTGGCAAAATCTTTGGGAATTAGGGAAATTGATACAACTTGGCAAAATTTTGAGGAATATTTAACAATACATTACAACTGTCTGATATTGAAATAATCATTAGTAATTAGTCACAGCAATTAACAATGAACTAAGTAGAATTTCGTGCCTCGTTTTTCTATGTTGACAGAACTTGTTTACCCGAATAGAACGACCTTCAAATAACTCTAAAAGAATGGCGAAACTGCTCTGAAGTAAAAATCAGGTGCTATAACATAATAGAGAGCGAGACACTGTTTTAAGAGGAATAGGAAACCTCTCAGATTTCATTTCCTGAGTTGTCAAAGTATGATTACATACAACTGCTCGCTCTGTCATTCAGCAAACAAGAATCGGGATGTAACGCTCTCTTTCGAACCCAATACTTTCCTTTCTGTTTTTTCTACTTTTTTTCCTTTGTCGATGCTCTTGCGATAGTTTCTAAATTGCAGAAGCCTTCTCCGTGTCCTTTTTTCTCAGACATCTAGCATGACTTGTCGAAGCATTTCTTTCAATATTTTTTTTTGGTGTCCACCAGCAGTTTTGCAATCTTTTCAATTCCTGATCCTACGGAAAAGGATCTTTATTCTAGCTGGATCAGTCTTCACATCTCTTTTATTTCTTTTATATATATACTTCCACGAACCTCGCGCGGATATTAGTAAACACAATATTAGAACTCGATCCTCCTCCAATCTCTTCATTTCAAAGCGTAGAAGTTGTTGCAGCCGTTTACTACTTCTTTTTTATTTTGCGCTGTTAACAAGCAGAAGTTAATAACTGGCTTTGATCTCTTAAAAAACATCTTTGATGTGCCTGTGCAGCGCTAATTATAAAGTTTAAGACGGCAAATTCACCTTTGAACAGGTACAAAAACTCTTAAAACTTTTTTTAGGGTGTTTCTTTTTTGTTTCAGAAGATTCAAAAGATTCTTCTTTAATATAAAGAGTTTTTTTTAGTTGTTTGTTTTCAAATTTGTACATATTTTTCATAAAAAAGATGAGAAATGTTTTGAATTATTGAAAATATAAGCGTCGTCCGGTGACAGAGTGATAGCGTGCTTGGCTACTTATCCGTGGTAACTGGGTTCGAGCCCGGAACAAGATATGGATGCTTGCGTTGTCTTTCTGCTGAGATCTCGTCTTCCTCATAGGAGCTCTCTATGGCGAATTGAACTATTTTTAAAACAGAAGCATGCCGTAGAAACTAAAATATATTTATCTCACATATTTAAGGGAACAAGGTATGGATGTTTGTGTTGTCTTTCTGCTGAGATCTCGTCTTCCTCATAGGCGCTCTCTATGGCGAATTGAACTGTTTTTAAAGGAGAAGCATGCCGTAGAAACTAGAATATATTTATCTCATATATTTAAGGAAACAAACTGGAAAATGAAATACATTTGAATAGGGGTTCGGATCTAGAAAAAAAATCGAGGGAGGAGGGGGGAGGGTAATTGAGAGGGAAAAATGTAAAAAGCTAGAGACTAGTTTTTCAATGCAGTATAACATTTCAACCCCCGTTTTAAAAAATATCTTAAAAAATGCTTTAAATATAAACAAGCTTAGTAATTTTTGTCTCTATTACCAGTATTAGAATTTTGAAAAGAGGAGGCATGACTCCCCTCCTCTGAGATCCGGCCATGCTTGAATATAATCTGTGTCTATTTGAATCGATACTGATAATTTCAGTTTGGTCTGAATATATTCATATCCTTCAGCAGAATTGCTTTCATATCAGATGCACATAACAGGAAAATAATTTGCTTAATCGACATTAAAGACTATAATGCTGGTGACGAGAGGTCCACGTTTGCCAGAGAAAGTTCTTGGATGAAAAGCTCTGTCCTCGACGAATTAATGGCCACAAAGTTTTCCCTCGGAATTTGTTTTAGGCGTTGTTTAAAAATTTAACTGTACAGCATGAACAAATCTTTCACTAATAGAATAATAGTGACAAAACTTATAAAAAATCCTCAATCCCATTGATAACTTATGGGACGAATTGTAAAGACCTGTTCGAGCCCGCCAATCTTCACAGTCAACTGTGGATGCTCTACGACTGCAACTGTGGATGCTCTACGACTGCAACTGTGAATGCCCTCGCTTCATGGTGCGGGGCATTCACAGTTGCCCCGCACCATGAAGTGTGTGCTCTCTCCACAGTCTCCGTATCGAAAGTGAATGCCCTCGCTTCATGGACGGCAATACCAGCTTCGTGTTTTCAACACCTCATTGAGTCCTTACGAAGACATCTGCTGCTGCTATGTCCTATCTTGTACCACCAACAGATTAATTAATAATCAAGATAGTACTACATTAATTATGATTTAGTACCACCAACAGAAAAAAAGCTTTGATTCTAAGAAAAAAAAAACTAAAATATATCTAACAAATATTTTTATTATAATAGAATTCAATTTACTAACAACAATAATGCCTATTTATCAGTAGGTATGTTATTCATCACTTCCTTCTGAATGAATATCAGAGTCTGAATCTTCTGAGCCGTCATATCTGCATCTGAATCAATATCAGAGTCTACTTCACATTCAGAGTCTGATTCTTCTGAGTCCTCTTTATCTTCATTATCCCATAATATATCGTCTTCTGAGTCATCGAAAGCGTTGGTGATGCAACATTTTTTAACTGAGTGCTGCATTATTCTTTCTGGGATTAGCTTCCAAGCTATTGATACCCATTCCGCCAATTTTGCTAATTCACAGAGCTCCACTATAATGAAATAACGGCGGCTTCACATTTGGAAAGCGCGGGAAAATACCCACGCCACTTTATTCTCCAATGGAATTGGAGAATGCGACAACGGTCAAACATGAAAGCAAGGTTTCCGCGTATAAACAAAACGTGTAGTGCCGTGTGCAAAGCGCGGGAAATTAAAAAAAAAACTGCGATTCTAAGACGCATCCCGTTTGTAGAGACGTTTATATGGGAAAAAGTGCGTCTTAGAATCGAAGAAATACAGTATATTAATACCTTTATGAATCAAATTTGAGACCTATTCAGAATCTTCAAAACTATGCGTTGAGGTACATGCTCAAGAAACGAAAGTTTGATAGCATCCAAAATAACTAAACTTCTTTACAAATTTTAGAAGTCCGAAAATTATATATTTACCACTTGTTAACATATATTGTCAAAAATTGGGATGATTCAAATGTAAAAGTTTTCAATAAAAATACCAGACTTTCAACAGTTGTATATTTAAATGTGATTACTCCCAGAAAAACAGCTTTTTGCAAACATTATGTATACTAAACTGTACTGGCTGCTAAAATATTCAACAGTTTACCTTACAACATAAAGAATGAAAGAAATCTTTATCTTTTTAAAAAATTAATTATGAAATGGATACTCGAGCAAAAGGTAGAAAATTTGTTATAGTAATTATGCCTTGCATGATTATAGTGTCTAAATACACATTTTGAGTCATAATGTTAACGAATTTATTATATGTCATTGTTAAATATGTTGGTAGTGTTGGTTTACAATATTTTATGTTTTCTTAATCTAATATCTCCACAAACGAACTTTGGCTGATGTGGAGTTTTGAATTTTACACTTTCAAAATTGTCTATTTACTTTGGAAAAGAAAAACCTTTATTTTTTTTTGTTATTATGTTTTAAATTACATGTTTGTAATGTATCAAAAGTGTGAAATAAATTTAAATTGAATTGAATTGAAAAAAAATGTATGTATAATATATATTAATTTACACACAGCGGCCACTGAATTAGAAACCTTTATGCAGATGTAGGTAAATCTCACTTGTGCAGTGTATATGCGAAATATGTGGTCACTTGCATCACCACGTGATCTAGGCAACTATTTAAGACTGCTGCTCGTCAGTAATTGTCAGTAGTGTTGATCACAATGGGAAAACAAAAGATCTTTCGGGGTTCGATAAGGGCTTATTGTGGGGTGCCCGTCTGGCTGGAGCAACGATTTTAAAAATAGCAGAGCTGACTGATTTCTCAAGAGGTGAGATATCTCGGGTTTTTAAACGGTAGAAAAATAACCCATATTGCTTGTCTAAGAGTCGTAAATGTGGCGCGACGACAATTTGTCTAACAAGATCGCCGTCGTGTGAAAAGGCTTGTATGGAAAAACAGGACTCCTGTGTGCAGCAATTGACCGAAGCAATCAATGAAGGTCTTTCCTGTCCCATATCTCAGCGAACTATGCGCAGGGAATTGAAGATGATCGGTATTAGCAGTCGCATGACTACACGAAAACCACTGATTTCTGCGAAGAACCGGAAATTCGTCTACAGTGGTGTCAGCAACACCGTGACTGGACACTGAAAGACTGCAAAAAAGTCATATGGTCCGACGAGTCTCGGTACACCTTGTTTTGTACCGACGGTAGGCAGAGAGTTTGGCGGGAGCCCCATGAAGCAATGGACCCAGCTTGCCTTTGTAAACACAACTCAAGGTTCTAGAGGTGGTGGCATGGTGTGGGGCACGATCTGTTGGTACGGAACAGTATGATATTGCTGAAAGGTCGGGTGCCCTCCAAGGATTATCTGAACATTGTTGTCGATCAAGTCCATCCTGTAAATGACTTTTTATCCAGCAGGTGACAGCTGTTTCATGGACGACAATGTTATAATCCATCGCGCAAGATGAGTTCAGACGTGGTTCAGCGAGCATAACATCTTCCCTGGCCACTACAAAGCCCGGATCTGAACCCCATTGAGAATGTATGGAACATGTTAGAAAACAAATCCGGGACCAAAGTACTCTTCCGTCAAATCTGAGCCAGTTAAAGGACTGTCTTTTGAACGTCTGGTATTCTGGAAATTTAAAGGCACTCTAACACCTTGTGGAATCTATGCCAAACCGCATACGTGCTTTAATTCTGGCAAAAGGACGTCCAATTCGGTATTTTATAAAGATTTCTAATTCAGTGCCCGGTGTGTGTATATTATATTAGAACATAGAGATATATGAATCTTTATTTCCAGCAGTAATAGCTGGTATTTAAAGAATTATGGAAGCTAGAGTATTTCACATCAGTAATATATTGCTATAAAAATCATTCAATATTAACTAATATTGAAAGAATTACTGGCACAAACATCTGAAACAAACACTAATTTTATTAAAGGTCCCAAAATAATGCTTCTTATTTAAAGTTTTAATTAACTTTTGAGGGGAATCTTATGACTGATATTGCTATTATAATAATCCAATAACTCTAAAAATAACAAACTAATAGTGCTGAAATTTGTGATCTGGATGGTTTGATTGAGATCGCTAATTTACCTTCACACATTGTACCATAAAAGGGTTATTTTAGAAGTTACAGAGTTTCGAAGTTAATTTCCTAGTGACATAAAATGAAATTTAACTTTTGGTGCATAGTGTATCATGTTAGTTGCGGAACGTTGTATTTTAAAGATAACAACTCCAGTTAAGTGCATGATAGAAATATGGTTATTTCCCGTTTTAATAAGTATGGGATTCAAGTAGATAATGATGTTTGGAATCATTTCCCTTTGTAAAAAGAATAAATTTTCTTTTTGAAGAAGGCCGCTAGTGAACGTAATTAAGTAAAATGTAGTATCTTCGTGTTTAATTTTTTTATTTTTATTTTAACAAAATATGTTTGTATTTAAGATTTTTTTTACCTTAGAGAAAAGTGTTTAATTTGTAAATGAGACCATCGTGCCAAATTGTTATCAAAGGCTGGGTTAAAGTCAATGAAGCTAATTGCAGAACATATTTCTGATGTTGAACATTTTTCATTTAAAACATTCATCCCCCCCTTAACTCCTAATTGCATTAAACGTTAATGAACATATTTGATATCGGATTTTGAATGTATAACAATCGAAAAGATAGTAAAAAGTTTCTTTTTTTAGCTTTGTTGAAACAGTAGCAGTCTCAAAATATTCATTTTGATTTTTAATAAGTAAGAGGAAGCTCAGCTAATTTCGAATCTCCTAAAAGCGTTCCACTTCAGTTTTGCTTTCTTTATTTTTAAAAACATGAAAAATAAATTCCTAGAATTTAATAACTTTTTCTCTATTAGTTTCCTATAATGCTAAGATCTTAACATTTTTAATTTTGACGATGTTCTGAAGAGTGCTCTTTTTATTTCAGAAGGAAATCCTCTTAAATTCATTGCAAAATATAGGCATTATGCTTTGAAGACATTTAAATTCAGTATTCTCGTTATAATTTGAAGTCAATAGAATTCAGTATTCTCGTTATTAAAGAGATACTACCACTGTCGTTGATGGCTAAAAAAAAAAGCAAGCATATTTATATGATGTTAAGTTGCCTTGATGTGTATTGTTAAGTGTCATTATTTTCTATTGCTGATCTTCCTGAAAGTAATTATTTTTGTGGAAGTTTGCTTTTATGCTTCTTCTAACAAATTTTAGTTTTTGCTATCTTTTTATAGGAAAACGAATCTTTATTATTTATAACTGATGCAAAATTCAAGTAGTATGTACTACAATAGGAAGAAATAACTTGTAGTTATTTTCAGGTAGCAGAAACGCATTACGGACGGGCGCGATTCCGTGGAGGACGACCCAAGATCTGATCAACCAAGCAGTTTTCTTCATATATTTGAGTCATTTCTGCGACCCTCTGTGCGCCGAACAGAGTACGTATCACATACTGCTGCTTAGTTTTCAGATCGGCCATAGCCAGCAAAAAGTCACAGACACACACACACATAAAAATGAACACTTTTCAAAAACGAGAAAAAGACAGTACTGTTCTGCTGTTAATTGCGACCCGTATCGCAACGGGCTTCAACTTGCACACACTGCTCCGTGCCCTTGAATATTGGGTAGGAGTGGCTCAGTTGGTAGCGAGCCAAGCTGGTAATCTCCAGTTCCTAGCTACGAATCCCACCTGGTTAAGCTTTGAGATTTATCTCCGCAAAAAAAATATGCACTCTGTCAATAGGAGACACCGATGGACGAGGAAAGGCTGCTGTGCATCGGATGGGAAGTAAAACCGTGGCCCCCTTTGAGGGAGAGTCATACCCTGTACACATTAAGGAACGTGCTGGATGGCCTTGACGGGAAGCTTCCTTTTGTTTCCTAACAGCTGTCCAGGGTATCCCCTTTCCCAACCTTCTCTGAGCTCTTGGAGATCTTGTGGCCTGGCCATTTAATCCATTGTTTGCAAAAAAAGGACCGCTGAGAGATAAAACAACACAACCCACAAACTCCGCAGATTCTTAAAAGTCCAAATAGCAATCCTGTTCATCAGATTATCCCATGTAACACATCATCAGTATCTATGATACCAATCCCGAGATAATTACAGAGTAAGACAATTTAACCCTGAAGTATATTTCGATAAGAAGACTTGTAGAGTATACCTTATTATGCGGAACGTGGGCTGGGTTGTTTTACGTCTGAGCGGCACTTTTTTTGCACCCAATGGGCTAAACGGCCAGGCCACAAGAACCCCGAGGGCTCAAAGATGGTTGGCGACAGGGGACCCACTGGAAAGCTGTTGGAAACAGATGAAAGCCTCCAGTCATGGTCATCCAGCGTCAGCGTGGCGCGAACAAAGTATGGCACTCACCCTCACATGAGGCCACGGCTTAACATCCCATCTAATGGACGGCGGCCTTTCCAAGCTCATCGGGATACTTACTGACCGAAGGCTGGCATGGAGTTTTGTGGAGATAAATCTCAAAGCTGGCCCAGACTGGACTGCAAATTAGTAGCGTGGCGCGCTACCAACTGAGCCACCCCCTTACCAAACTTGCTTAGTAAATACGAATTTAACTAAACTCTAAGTTAGCTCACCGTCCCGTGGCTGGTTAAGGTGCTAGGTTACTGGTCAAAGGGCTCCGCAAAATTCACCGCCCTGCCCACGGTCAGTAGTGGACACCGATGGGCTTGGAAATGCCACCGTCCGTCGGATGTGACGTTAAGCCGTGGCCCCGTGTGCGAGAGAGCCATACCCTGTGCACGTAAAGAACACGCTGGATGGCCTTGACGGGAGGCTACCATCTGTCTCCCAACAGCTATTCCAGTGGGTCCCGTCCCCCAACCTTCTCTGAGCCTTCGGGGTCCATGTGACCTGGCCATTTAGCCCATGGTGTGCAAAAAAGTGCCGCTCAGAGGTAAAACAACCCAACTGGTCAAAGGGACCTGGGTTTGAGCCCCGGGTAAGACATGGTTGTTTATGTTGTATTTCTGCTGAGATCCCGCTATCCTCACAGATCATTTACTATAGCGTTATTAAACTGATAGGCTCCTATCAGACTTCTGCGGTAAACAGCTGTTTGAGGGAATATTTATATTATTTATTCATTAAGTTATCTCATTTAGCCCTTTAATTCAACCACATAAGCTTTCTCCACGAAAGTCTCATATGCACGTACCTTAATATTTCAACATAAAAAAATCACTGTAGTCGAGAACAAACGACAACAAACGAAACGGTGAGACAGGAAGTACATTTTTCGCTCAGAAACTAAACATCACTGTAGAATTTCAACACCACAAAGACTACTAAGGATCGATACTTTCAAACCTCCATTTGAACGAAACACAACTCTAAAACTTTGCTTGTAAACCAGCAGACATATTTAATATTCATCATTAACAAAACGCGTACAATCTGCATTGGTTCACTCTGGAAAACAAACCGGTGGTTAAACATTTCGTTAAAATCCTATAATTCCGCTTATCGCACGCAGCAATAGTGGCAAAGGAACGAACAAGTTCCTGTCGGGTAGTGTAGAGAAAACGTTGTCTCACTATTCGAACTTAAGGTCGGAAGAATGATATCATCTGGCGTTTATAGCAGGAACGGTAGCTACGGCGTCGGCGTCTGCTCGTTATGCCTAGAATTAGTCGCTTTACCCGTTGTCTCCCTAATTACCCAGACAGTTAATTTCTAATCACCTAATTACCTAATTACGTAGCTACTAAATGTAAAGTTTATTTTTCCAGCCCAGCACAGGATATATTAGACGACGCGGAGGATTGATCTTTGGTTGTCATGAGCTGGCAAAGCTGCTACCTTTGTTTAATTTCCCCCTACTGTGAAGGTCGGTTTTATCTCTTTTATTTTACCGGATTTTTCATTTACAATGTTTTTTAATGAGTTTTTTTTTTTGCTTTTGTGAAACGGAAAGAATAGAAAGGATGTAATGATTAAAGTTTTTCTGAAAGGAAGCGAAATATATAGATTTAGATTTAAATAAAACATTGTTTGTATTTATGAGATTATTTTGCGTGCTTAGTGCGGTGTTTGTTATGCTTTTTCTGCTCATCTATGCATTGTTTGTAGTTTCCAAGTCCACCTACAGAGAGTAGACTGCGGTATTTTTCCAGGGTCTGCCGTTTCTGTAGCACACCTACACTTAGTCTGCCTTTGCCATGGCACACCTACACTCAGTAAGCCGTTTTTGTGGCACAACACACTCAGTCTGCCTTTGCCATGGCACACCTACACTCAGTCCATCGTTTTCGTGGTAAACCTACGTACAGTCTGACTTTTCCATGATATCTACTTATTCTACCGTTTCCGTGTTACACCTTCACTCAGTAAGCCGTTTTTGTGGCACAAGCACACTCAGTCTGCATTTGCCATGGCACACCTATACTCAGTCCATCGTTTTCGTGGCAAACCTACGTACAGTCTGCCTTTTCCATGATATCTACTTATTCTACCGTTTCCGTGTTACACCTTCACTCAGTAAGCCGTTTTTGTGGCACAAGCACACCCAGTCTGCCTTTGCCATGGCACACCTACACTCAGTCCATCGTTTTCGTGGCAAACCTACGTACAGTCTGCCTTTTCCATGATATCTACTTATTCTACCGTTTCCGTGTTACACCTTCACTCAGTAAGCCGTTTTTGTGGCACAAGCACACTCAGTCTGCCTTTGCCATGGCACACCTACACTCAGTCCATCGTTTTCGTGACAAACCTACGTACAGTCTGCCTTTTCCATGATATCTACTTATTCTACCGTTTCCGTGTTACACCTTCACTCAGTAAGCCGTTTTTTTGGCACAAGCACACTCAGTCTGCCGTTTCCTTGGCACACCTACAGTCAGTCTACTGTTTTCGTGACAAACCTACACTCAGTCTAGCGTTTCCGTGGCACACCTACACTCAATCTGCAGTTTCCATGTACCTACACTTAGTATGCTGTATCCGTGGCACGCGTACACTCAGTCTGTCATCTACGTGGCACACCTGCACTCAGTGGGCCGTTTCCATGGCACACCTATGCTCAGTCTACTGCTTCCGTGGCACATACATATATACTCAGTCTGAAGTTTCCGTGGCAAATACACTCAGTCTGATGTTTCCGTGGCACGCCTACACTCAGTCCATCATTTCTGTGACACACATATATTCAGCCCATCATTTCTGTAGCTTACCTACACAGTCTGTCGTTTTTGTGGCACATCTACTTACACTCTGCCGTTTCCCTAGCAACCTACACTCAGATTGCTGTCCCCATGGCACATCTACCTAGAGTCTATCGTTTCCGCCATACACCTGCACTCAGTCTGCAGTTTCCGTGGCACACCTATACTCAGTCCATCGTTTCCGTGGCATACCTACGTATAGTCTGTCGTTTTTGTGGAACACCTACTTACAGTCTGCTATTTCCGTCGCACACCTACACTCAGACTGCCACTCCAATGGCACACCTGCACACAGTCTGTCATTTCTGTGGTAACTACTCACAGTCTGCCATTTCTGTGGCACACCTATACTAGACTTGCATGTATGTTGGAAAATGTACGGCACTGCGTTGCATCTATGCATATTCTACTGCAACTATGATTCACCTACACACAATTTACAGGTTCCCTAGCACACGCACATGAAGTCTTCATTTTTCATGGCACATCTAAGCACAGTCGATTTTTCATACTACACCTACGCACACACACACTACTGCTTCCGCAAAGCACTTATAAACATTCTACGGTTTTCATACAAGTTAATATTATAGCATGGTGAAATTAATCTCCAATATGGATCACCCTACACCAGTCAAGAGAGAAGGTGGAGATAGGAGAGATAGTAAGAGTTACTGCTCAGCTATTCTGCTAAGGCCTGTAAATAAGAAGTAAATTTGTCCGAAAAAATGAAAAAAAAAAGATTAGATTTTGCAGAAGAGCCCAATCTATTTAAAAAACTCAATAATAAGAACCATGAACAAGGGTTGCAACCTCCTGTTCTAACATGTACCTAAGAGGGAAGTTATGGATAAATCCTAGATTATGAAGCTTTTGAAAGAAAACCGCTCGATCAGCATTGCAGGGGGAACGGTTTAACAGGATATGGGAAACAATCAGAGGAGTGATGAAGGTGAAACAGTTTAGACTATACGAAATTGGGAAGAGTGGAATTGCTGTAAATGGTTCCAACTCGGAGACGATGAAGAAGGTTCTCTTCATCTCTCGTGAGTTTTCGAAAGTTTACAGGAGTGAGAGGAGGGTTAACTAGGAAGCTAAAGGAGGAGTCTTTCTGCCACTGGGTCAGACGGTTGGGTTATTTTATCTTTGAGTGTAGCTTTTTTACTCGCAAGGGGCTAAATGTCCAGGTCACAAGGACCCCAAAGGTTGAGAGAAAATAGGGGGAGGGGACTCTCTGGAAAAGCTGTTGCGAGACAGATAGTAAACTCCCGTCAAAGCCATCCAGCGTGTTCTTTAGCGTGCACAGGGTATGGATCTCCCGGCTTCAGGAGACCTAGCCGGATTCAGAGCAATGGCTTAACGTTCCCATCCGACGGACGGAGGCATTTTCAAGTCCATTGGTGTCCCCTAGTGACCGTGGGTAGGGCGTGAAGTTTTGGGAGATAAATCTCAACACTGGCAGCTGGAAATCGAACTGGGAATTGCAGATTACGAGCTTGGCACGCTACCGACTGAGACACCGGCTACAGCCAGACGATACCCGTTCATGAAGTGCGATACAAAAATCTTATAGTCAATAAAAAAAAGAGGGAAATGAAATACGCACCTATACTCCACATCTGAGAAGATCCACTGGAAGTGGATCGCAATATTGGCAGAGGTAGGTATTCTGTATTAAGAAAGGGTTGCAAGTCCCGGAATGCCTCTTCTGGAGAGCTTTTAAGGTTGTCTTGGAGTCGTAAAGGAGACAACGTTGCCACTGCCTAGGCTGTTGATTTAATTCGGAAATTCCAGGAGAGCATGGAGTTTAGCATTGATGGAGGAAGGGAGAGGAGGAAGTCTGAAACCTCTGCTGATACAGCTTTCGGGGATGAGAAAAAAAAGACAGTCTCTCCGTGTCGACGAATCCATCTGCGTAGACTTCTGCACCTCTAATAGTAGACAGCGATATAGGAGGTTGAAATACAGTATGTCTGACAGCCATAATTTTATTCCGAATTATTCAAAAAAGGGTCGTAGGGGCAAGTGACTCAATCGCACCGAAAGTTAAAGGGGGAGGTCAAACGACTGGATTATTCTTTGCAGTGTAAAAATTTCCCTTTAGTTTTAGAATTTTTTTTTTAAATCATTAAAAATGTGCAAAATATGCTGGCACTTAATAACATTTGGCCTCCATTACTTCTTGATTACTGGCATTCTTAAGGAAAGGGTATCCCAGATAGCAATTTTCATGTTTCTAGCCCTCGTAGATGCGGCTTGACCTCTATTTGATCATTAAGAACAGGTCAGAGGCCAAATTTAGAATTTCTCCAGAGACTTATGATCTGGATTACATTTAAATGAAAATTTACGGATATCTACCATTTCTACATCACAATTAGAATTATCGTGATCCCTTGCCAGTTGGTCACTCAATTAATATTTCAATTACTCATAAACGTATCTCTCTTTCTAAATATATTACAGCGAAGACTGCTTTAATTATGGGCTATAAAAGACACTACTTTTAGAATAATAAATTCTCTTAGGAAATGATCAGATTTCATTAGGTTTTTTTAATTCTTATTAAAATTTTTCCTGACAAGTTTTTTCATATAAAGAAAAAGGGAAGTCAAAAAATTATTTTTTTTGCTGTAAAAAAAAAAGAGAATATACTCAAGGTCTTCAAATTCCGAGTCATTCCTAAACATAAACTACAAAGGAAATGGTTCTTATTTTTTTTTTTGCTTTAAAAACCTTGATTTTGATTCGTTATCTTCGTGCCACACTTAAAAAACGAATAGGCTTCCCTCTAACATTAAAATAAAAATTAAGACATTTATATTAAACTGGTGACCATAAATTAAGAAACAACCCTATGTTATGCCAATCGAAAGATAACGTCGAAATTCTATAACTTTTAAAATAAATTGTTGTGATTTCAAAAATGTGATAGCAGATAAATATCTCAATCTAATATATCAATATCTTGATTTTCAACAATATTCGTTCACTATTTAATGAGTTATGGAAGTTTATATATTTAACAACATCAATGCCAGTCTTAAGAAACCATACCAAACTGATGAATAATGAAATATTTAGTTACGCAAACTTCTAAAATACGCATTTATTTTATTAAAAACTTTGATGCAATTCTTAATACCAATTTTTAAATAACTTCTGAAGTCAATTTTTGTGACTGGCATTCTTATTGTTAAATATTCAAACTTCAATAACTCATTAAATGCTGGTCAAATATTATTGAAAATCGAGATATTGATATAATTTGATTGAGATCTTTATCTGCTATCACATTTAAAAAAAGAGTGTTTTAAACGTTATAGAGTTTCGGAGTTAACTGCTCTTTCACATAGCCTAAGGTTGTTCCTTAATTAATCTAAACCCGTGTACAACAAACAAGATCCTCAAGCAGTTACTATCAATTACATCTATCCTGATCAACAACTATTGTGATCACATCAGGAGATTTCTAGAACAGTCCTTTTTCCCACTGTCAGCCCACCACTACCTAGGTCTTCCTCTAGGCACACTGTTCAATACAGAAGGTTTTTAAACATAGATCACATTTTTTCCCCTGAAAACAGGGATAATAATACCTCTAGTAAAATCCTTAACAAAAGCCTTATGATGAAAGATAACTAGAATTTCACTTAGATCTGTGACATCAGTTAATGTTTAAAATAAACATTCCAGTAGTAATTTCATCTGCCCATCGGGAATTTTGCAGTTTTGATTTTGATATAGATCATGATCTAGGGCCTTCATTGCAAACAAGGAAAAAAAAGTCGGTAGCGCACCAGGCTTTTAATCTGTAGTTCACAGGTTCGAGTGAAAAATAGAGATCCAACGTTGTGATTTATTTCCGTGAAGCCCCACCTTTCAGAAAGGGAACACCAACGGTTTTGGAATGGCCACTGTCCGTCGGATAGAATGTTAAATTGAGGCACCGTTTGCAGAAGAATCATACTCTGTGCATGTTAAGGAAAACACACTGGATGGTCTTGACGGGAGTCTTCATCTGTCTCCTCACAGCTGTCAAGTGAGTCTCCTAACTTTTTCTGAGCCCTTGTGACTTGCCCATTTAGCCCAATGTGTACAGAAAAGAGTTCACTCAGATAAAATACAACCCAGCAATGGGAGAGGAGCTAATCACAGGCAAAAAAAAAGTTTTACAAACTTAGTAAAAAGAAACTTAAAAAATAAAAAAATTATTTAGTGTAGGCCCATCCAACACAAATTTAGTAAATAATAACTAGAAAAAAAAATGTTTTGAGCAGACCCATTCAACTTGGTCAACGCCACTAGGAAAACAAAATTATATCTTCTGAAAGAATCGCAGGAAAACTTTCCTACTTAAAAAAACATTTCTAAAGAATAATGAACAAGAAAAAAATACATTTTTAAGGAAGAAAGAAAAACATTCATTTTTATTGAGTATTAAGAATCGGCAAAATCGTTTAGATATGCACCTAAAGATGTTTGGTCAAACAATTGGAAGAAATTAGCCAGATTCGTTGTATTCATTATTTGTTTTATGAACCGCAAATTGGGCAAACCTGGTTTAGAACATCTCTGAAAATTTCAGCAAATCTTGCTGACCATAACAGAATCGTCACCTTCAATAACCTTACCATGTTTATACCTCAATCCTTGTAGATCTCTCTTTTCGCCTCCACGCAATATATTCACTACCCGATACAACTATCGGTTTCTAATTTCCATAGAAACTTTCTCGATTTCGTCAGCCAGGCCAACAAACAAATGATTCTTATCAGGATTCAACTGATACTTTACATGCTTATTAAGTCCTCTGTTAATGCTCGCCGTTAGTATCTCGTAATGCTGTCTTGTAAGACCAATAGGGCGTTGATTCAAGCAGAAATAAGTTGCATAGGTTCATCAATCAAATGACTCTGTCTGCAAAGATCATTTTAAAATCCTATTAGATATACACAAGGTATATTCAAATTCTGTCAAGAAATGTAATAATATTATTTCACAATGCTTAACGAGTCATTTGGAGTAATTGATAATGAAAATGTGGATCAAATGGAAAAGGATTCAATTAAGTTACCTTCTTTTCATATTTGCATTAAAAGATTGAATACGGAATATGGGTGACAACAGCCGAACCGATATTTCAAGCTACATGGCTCTATAAATAATAACTTCAGATATTCATTAGATGAAAAATGTCACTTATTTTGATCAATGTGGTTTCTCAAAGCAAAATATAATCAGAAATTCCAGGCTGCGAACAGGAACAGATTGTATAAATAACTCTCTTCTCAAAATAAAAGAAATTGCCAACACCACTTTGCAAAATTTGCAAAGGAGAAAATTTCCCTTATTTTATTGAACGCTCAAGATACGCAGATGAAAATATCACTTATTTTAACAAATACGGTTTCTCATGGCAAATGAAATCATAACTTCCAGGCTGCGAACAGGAACAGCTTGTTTAAATAACTGTCTTCTCAAAACAGAAAAATCACTTTGCAAGGTTTGTAAAAGAGATAATTCCTCATATTTTGTTAAACTGCTCAAGATACGCAGATGAAAATATCACTTATTTTAACTAATATGGTTTCTCAAGGCAAAATATAATCCAAATTTCCAGACTGCGAACAGGAACAACTTGTTTAAATAACTCCTCTCAAAACAGAAAAATCTCTTTGCAAGATTTGTAAAGCAGATAATTCCTCTTATTTTATTCAACAACTCAAGATACGTAGATAAAAATATCATTTATTTTAATTAATATGGTTTCTCAAGGCAAAATATAATCAAAATTTACAGGCTGCGAACAGGAACAGCTTATTTAAATAACTAACTTCTCAAAATAAAAAAAGATATAAGGTAAGGTGGTAACCGCAGAGGTGAAGAGGTAAGTGAATGAGCAATAAATAAACGAATAATATAATTATGCTTTATTTTATGCAAAACTATGGGACACTACTTTTGCAGGTTGAGTCCGATTTAAAAAAAAAATATTAAATTGATTACATATAGAGGTACAGTGAAAAACCTAAAGAAACTAATGAGTAAATTTATACTTTTTCAGTTGCAAAATAGTTATTCCTACATCAATATTAAACTTCACGATTTAGACTGCATAAACTCACACTCGTTTCAAGCATTGGGAGTGTTTTTTGTAATAATTACCTAGATGTTGAATTGAAGACTCTGATTTAAAATTGGAGGTCTCATACTTTGAAATTAACAAAGAAATTAAGATTTTATTATATTAATGAAATTGCTAGTAGGGAATTTCTTATTACTCTGTGTTCTGCATGAATGTACTCAACTCTATAATATGGATTTTATTGCTGGTGAGGGACATACGAGCATAACATTCAGAATTTAACTATTATTCAAATAAAAATCTTGGACTTGTTTTCAGTTTCAGTTATACCAATCGTTTATATCTAATTTATATATAGACGATAGTGAAAGATTTACGGCTCACTGACTGACAGATAATTTTAATTATAAAGCAGAAATGGTAGCTCTGAAAATATCCAAAATTTGATCTCCGACGTATTCTTCAAGGTCAAATAAAGGTCAAGTAGGTCAAACCTTGATCTACGAGAGCTAGATACGTGAAAATTGATGTCTCGGAACGTTTATGGTTGCAGATGTTGGAAACGTTACGACATTTCGGATCCGGAAGGTCATTCGAGGTCAAAGGTCAAATTTAGATCTATCGGTGCTAGAAAGCTGAAATTGGTTCCTGGAGGTAGATTGGTTGGGTTGTGGATCTCGAAAATGTTGAATTTTGATTGGGATGGGTCCTTTTGAGGTCAAAGGTCAAATATATGTCTACTGGGGCCTGAGGGTTACATATTGGTGCCTAAGGGAATTCTGTGTAGTAGATCTCAGTAATTTTGTAAAGTTTTGGATGTGATAGGCCCTTTGAGGTCAAAGGTTAAATTTTAATATACCTGTGCTGTAGTGTTAAAAATTGGTAATGGGCTATTTCAGGCAATAGAACTGAGAAATGCGAAGAATTATCAGATCCAGGGTAGCAATTAAGGTCAAATAAGGGTCGGAGTGACGGTCTAAAAATCAAGAGGTGCCAAAGACACCGATTACTCCTGGTACTATAAATTCTTTTAGTGATATTAGACTGATCTATATGTATAAAGTACGATATTCTTATTTGAATTTAGTCATTGGTTACGCACAAAAATTTAATTCAATATAAAATGAGAGCCGTCCCGTGGCCGAGTGGTTAGCACGCTTGGTTACTGATCTAAGGGACCTGGGTTCGAGCCCCGGATTTAGGCATGGATGTGTGTGTCGTTTTTCTGCTGAGGTCCTGCCATCCTCTCAGATCTCCTACTGTGGCATATAAACTGACAGGCTCCTGTCAGACCTCTGTGGCAAGAAGCTGCTTGAGGGGCTATTTATTTATTTATTTATTTATTATAAAATGAGAGAAAAAAAAGACGCTATACAGTCGGCCCTCAACATTCGCGGGGGTTAGGAGCGCAGGACCGCCGCGAATGTGAAAAAACCGCGAATATCTCTGGGACTCCCCAAACTTTAACTCCTAATATTGTTAACCATATTTAACACACAAAAAAGTTAAACAATTCACTGTAATGCAAGAGTATGTTTTATAATTTTAAAATTCAGTTTGAGCAATGTAGGCTAACACAAACACAGTGAGAGAAAGAGAGGCAATGCAGTGCACGTACAATATGTGATGCAATACATGTATTGTATTTAGATAATTGTGTTTTATAAACTTTAATAATTTTACTGCTATGTACAGTACAGTACAATACAGTATTGTGTTTTATAAACTTTAATAATCTTATGCTTTTAAATTTTTCTTCGTCTTTCACACGATGACTAGGCTAGCGATGACTATGTACAGATGATGAGGAAATACAAACACTTCTGACACACAGTTCTTGCTGTACAGCAGTGTCTCGCAAACTGTGTGCCGCGAGAGATTCCAAGTGTGCCGCGAGAGTTTTTCAAATTGACACTAGATATTCCAAAGATTTCATTTTGACTTGACTTGTGTTATCGACGTGCTTTAATATCGACGTGCTATCGACGTGCTTTAATAAAAATCTTTCAGATTTTATCAACTGGGATCTTGTAAGTATTTATCAAGCTTTTTCCAAATTTTGGTATTAATTTTTGAATATTTCAAGCCATAGAATGGACAAATATTTAAAACAAACACCGAGTTATGAATTAAAGAACGAGAGCAAATCTTCAAGTAAAACCAGGCTGATGGCTTCAACAAAGCGCAAATATAATGACGATTATATAGAGTTTGTTTTCATTCTTTTTTAGGTGTGCCGCGGAAAAAAAATTTGATTCAGTGTGCCGCGAAAAAAAAAATTGATTCAGTGTGCCGCAGAGTAAAAAAGTTTGCGAGACACCGCTGTACAATTATGAGACACACACACACACATTCAAACACTGTTTATTGTAACTGTGCTGCATTATTGTCATTTACTCGAACAGTGGAAGTGGATCGTCAGGGTCTTCATCCTCATCGTCTTCTACGTGTTCCGTATGCGGAGGAGGAGAAGGAGGTACCTCAGGGGCAGCAGAAGTGGAAGGGGTAGAAGGGGAGGCAGGGATACTCAGTGTTATCTTCTGGAAATACATTGTGATTTAAGTTTGGCTTTTTTGCCTCTTTATTTCTTTAAAAATGTTGGTGTACGTAGACAATGCCTCTTCTACCAATTCCTTCAACTTCAAGGAACGTATCATTGACGGGTCGATATCATAAAAATAGTCATCGCAGTTCTTTTAGCATACTAAAACCTTTTTCAAAATTTAACTTTTTATAATAATTTTGTGTATATATTTATGGTAGTAAATGATAAAATAGATTAATAATGCATATATTTTATGCATTTATGACTTATTGAACTTTTTTTAAATTTCTTTACATTTTCCAGTCTACGCGCGTAGTCTGCGATTTTCCGCAGTAGGCCGCAAAACTCCAAAAAAATTCCCATTCAATTATTGATGACAAACTCGCGAATAATCAAATCCGCGAAAGTCGAGGGCCGACTGCATTTATATTTGACGTTCCATTGGTTAAAAATTCTATTTTGCAAAGGAATTTTATTTATATTCCTTTGAAATTAACTCCTTACCTTACGATATCAGAACAGAGAAAAGCCATCGCTTCTTCACAGTACCATTCACAATGTAATCTTTGAAACTAAATACTAACTGAACCATAACATGTTAGTTTTTGTGTTATTAGCTCGATTGTCAAGTGTATTTTTTTATGTAATCATAAGCATTTTAGTTTTTCCTTTTACTTAACACTATTACTAAAGTTTTAAGAATAATTTATCGCAGTTACATGCTAGGGGTTCTAATCGCTAAACTAACACCAGCTGTATCACTTATCCACTCCGTTGTGACTTTTAAATCTCACTAACCTTGTCGCTCATCGTGCCATCTGTGATCAGGAAAGGGAACTAATCCAAGATTGCTCAATATAGAGACATTAAATAATAAAGTCACTCATGCTAAAGCTTTATTAATACAAGAATCAATCAATAATAAATACACAGATTATCTGTTGGCATATATTTCAAGAAATAATTTATGGAAAAAATGTGTCAACAGGATTTATTATTGATTGATTCATGCATTAATATCAATATAAGTCTCTCTGAAGGCGACGTCATCAAAAGAGATGTTGATAAGCCTTCATTGTCAAGGTAGCCTTACAGTGGCTCAGACAGTACGTCAGACTTGTAAACTGCAATTCCCAAGTTCGATTCGAACTTGGACCAGTGTTGAGATTTATCTCCACAAAAACCCCACCCTGCCCTCGGTAAGTAGAGGACACTGATGGGCTTGGAAAAGCCGCCGTACATCGGATGGGACGTTAAATCGCAACTCCGTGTGGGGGAGAGCCATACCCTGTGCACGTTAAAAACATGCTAGATGGCCTTGACGTGAGACTTCCATCTGTCTCCCAACATCTGTTCCAATGGGTCCCCTCTCCCAAACTTCTGTCAACCTTCGGGGTCTTTGTGACCTAGCCATTTAGTCCATTATGTGTAAAAAGTGCCGCTCAGAGGTAAAACAACACTAACAGCTGTCCAGTGCGTCCCCTTCCAGCAACTTTCTCTGGTCTTTTAGACCTGATCATTTAACTCAATGTGTGCAAAAAAGTATCGTTTAGAGGCAAAACAATCCAACACTTCCCATCAAGACCATTTGGCGTGTTCTTTAACGCAAAAGAGGATGTCTCTTCTTCACACGGTGTCACGGGTTAACGTTCCATCAACTGACGGCGTGCTTTCTGAGACCATCGGTGAACCATTTAGTGCAGAGTGGGATTTTGTGCAGAAAATCAAAATCACAGTTGAATCTCGAACCTAGGAACATGAGACTACGAGTTTAGTGCTCTAACCCGCTCAGATTTAAATGGGTAAAGACTGTTTTATCGCTAAAATAAGACTCGTAATTGATATGAATTTTAACACGATGTAAAAATGTTTACAATCTTTAATGTTTAGCAATTTAGAAAAATATATAAGAACATTAATTCATCAGAGCACCCAGCAGGAGTAATTAAATACTTGCTTCCGAGGTAAGGACAGCTGAGAGTTTGCAAATTTTAATTTTAAACCAACGTGTTAAAATTCATATCAGAAGCGAGCCTTATTTCATATGTGGCAGCAAATTATTTTCGTGTTTCCTTCCCTTCTTCATAAAGGAATAGAATAAGCCAATAATAATTCTCAATTGGTTATTGTGATTATTTTAAAATGCATTAAAATATCCAATCAATTATATAAATTATTATATCTATATATATTATTATCAATTATATCAAACCGATAATTATTTTCAAATGCATTAAAGTATCCAATCATGATTTTCCAAATATTATCGTGGGGTGCTATTTCTTTCTACTTGTATCTGAAAATGTTAATATTTTAGTATTTCCTTTTTGAAAAAAGGAAAATATCAAACTATTCGAAATTCCACAATTATTTTTTTTCAATTTCATAGTTCACTCTCTCTTTTCAATTACTATTTTCTTCCCAACACCTGTGAGGAGTATCAATTCGATCTTTAGGAATTTCTTTGTTAAGTCTCAGGGACTAGAGAGAAGAGAGCGAAGAAAGTAACTCTAGCAACTACTGAAGTTGTTTTCTCTGCTTGTCATCAAAAAAATAATGTGACGGGATGACTTTGTCGTCCCCACTTTCCACTCACACACTCTGACATTGGTATTGTCTTGGACAATAATGCCGTAACAAAGAAAGAACTCTTCATAATACAACTCTTGGACAGCTGCTGAGCTAAGTGCGAAATATGTGACCAAATGGGAAAGGGCTGCAATGAGCAATACCAAGTGTTTTAATCATTGACACATTTGGGGTTGATGTCCGACAGGGAAGAGGAAAAATTTTTATCTCTTTTTCTAGCTCTTCCGAACTAAGTCAAATGATTTAAGAGAAGAAAATATTTTCCTTTCTCTTACCGAGCTTAGAAGGAGAGTTTTTTTGTGTGATTGCAATGGTTTTGAAATGAGGTTTTATATCTGAGCCCTCATCATTTTTGATCTGCAATACAAGTCACAAAGATCCCAAGCCAGGAAACCCATTAATGATAAGGTTACAAAGATCCCAAGCAAAGGAAAATCGATTAATGGTTACAAAAAATCTAGGGCTTTAGGAAAAAAACGATGAGGACCTATGTGTGAGGTAGTAATGGTTTTTAACTGAGATTGTTTTATATTTTAATTCTAATGATTTTTGCTGCACAGTGGACTATGCAAAGCTCCAGGTCAGAAAGTTTCCAAGCCATAAAAAAAATAACGATCATGTCACAAAGATCACAAGTCAGGAAAAATAACGATCAGGTCACAAAGATCACAAATCACGAAAAATGACGATCAGGTCACAAATATATCAAGTCAGGAAAAAAATTAATGGAAGAAAATTCTTGACTCTCTAGAAGGAATCTATTGAAAAATGGGGTGATCATGAGATTAATTAAGATGTAACCAGTTAGAATTGTAATTATAAAAAGGGTAATTATTGTATGGTCATGAAAAAATCTTAATTTTTCTAAAATTGGACACATGTACAGTCGCTCAAAAAAGTATCCGAACGCTATGGTTGATTAAAAAAATTCAGAAAAAATATCTGGCAACGATTTTTTCAGAATTTAATGATCTGGCATCCTTCGTGTGCAGTACACGAAGGATGCCAGATCACTAATTTCTGAAAAAATCGTTGCCAGATATTTTATTTGAATGTTGTAGTCAACCATGGCGTTCGGATACTTTTTTGAGCGACTGTACATGTTACACGCAGAGGAAATTAACATTTCCTCTGCGTGTAACATGTAGAGGCTCTGTATTGAAAAGATAAATTTGCTCATGTTGGTAATAATTACTTTGTAGTTAGATTAAGTTAGTTAATGTATGATACATAGGTGGAATGCTGTGGGATCATTTTTTAGAAGAAGAAAACTGAGTAGGAAAGATAATGGGACATTGTAAAGTTAAACTCTTCCGCACAATTATAATAAAGGCTGCAACTGCTAGAAATGACAAGATTCTCACTAGTGCTGACATTTCAAATTGTGAATGCACTGTCTTCTAACAACTGCCCAGTGGATCCCCTCTCCCAAACATTTCTGAGCTCTCGGGGTCTTTGTTACCTGGGCATTTGAAACTCATTGCTTCTCAGAGCTAAAACAACCCAAATCATTATGCTCTCAAAAGTTCCATTCAGAGCTAAAACAACTCAACTCATTGTGCTCTCAAAAGTTTCATTCAGAGCTAAAACAACTTACGCATTGTGCTCTCAAAAGTGCCACTTAAAACTAAAACAACCCAACTCCTTTTGCACTCAAAAATGCCACTCAGAGCTAAAACAATCCAACTCATTGGACACTCAAAAAGTGCCACTCAGAGCTAAAACATCCCAAGTCATTGTGCTCTCAAAAGTGACACTCAGAGCTAAAATAACCCAACCCATTATGTATTCTAAAGCATCCCTTTTCTAAAAAAAAGCAATTATTATGATTTTGTCCACAAAGAGTAACATTTTTAAATGACTACTTCCCCCAAAAATTTATTTTATAAATTATTAAACCTGAATCGACTTGGTCTGTCTTAAATAAAGCAGCCACTATATGTGCGTGAGTATATAAAATGTTAGGAAGAAACATCAGTAACACTTAAAACTCACTTCCTACTTTCCCTTTAAAACTCACTTCAACTTCCTTTCCTTAAAAACCCTTCCTGACAACAAAATGTCTGTCTGAAAACAGGTAAGCAAAAACGTTGACATTGAGAAAACAATAGCCTGAGCTGGAAGAAAACATAAGAGAAAACACTACCCTGAAATTTTGTCGAGCACTTCATATACATTCTGTCTAAAATATCCTTTGTTTCTTTTACAATTCCGTGTTTTTCTGGGGAACGAGGAAAAAAAGAGAAGAGAGCCATTTTTCAATCATCCTTTGATGATCAGGATTGACAGGGTTTGTTCTAGTTTCGACAACTTGACAGGAGTGATTGTCTCTACTCGAATGAGCTTTGATAGTGATTTATTTGTAATACCTAAGAAAAGAAAGAATTCAGGAAAAAGAAAAACTTTTCAATGACACTGGACAGTAACGAGTATTCTACTAGCTTAGACAATCTCATATAGGCCTGGAACTGAATAATAATAAATACGTTTTTAGCAGTAAACGTAAGTTTGTGACGGCAACATATTTTCACGAAAATGCTAAGCCTAAGCAGCTTTCAAAATTCAAAAAACGTGCCTGAATTTCTACCTACGCTCAGAGAGAAATAAATTCAAATATTTCCTAAGCATGTACGAAACAACTGATGGCAAACATTTAAGGATGATAGAAGTAATAAAAGGAAAATGGGCATTTTACGGCAAATTTCCTGTGAAATTTCAGATAAGAGTTGAATAGGCGTAGAGCTAATAGTAACACACCATCGTTACGTAACAGCAAAAAAGGTTTTATGCGCATAAAACTAGAACGACAGGGATTCGTCCGATTTAAATTTCAATGACGTATCAAACGTCGTGTTTACTGTTTTCTGCTACAACTTCATGTTGGGATTATCTATTTGGAAACGGGAATCCGAATCCGAAATTGTTCTCATAGATTTGGAACAAGTCATATTTTAGGTTGTTGTTTTGTGTTGTTTTACCTCTGAGCGGCACTTTTTTGCACACCATGGGCTAAATGGCCAGGTCACATGGACCCCGAAGGCTCAGAGAAGGTTGGGGGAGGGGACCCACTGGAACAGCTGTTGGGAGACAGATGGTAGCCTCCCGTCAAGGCCATCCAGCGTGTTCTTTAACGTGCACAGGGTATGGCTCTCTCCCGCACACGGGGCAACGGCTTAACGTCCCATCCGACGGACGGCGGCCTTTACAAGCCCATCGGTGTCCCCTACTGACCGTGGGCAGGGCGGGGAATTTTTGCGGAGATAAATCTCAACGCTGACCCAGCTGGGACTCGAACCGGGGAACTGCAGATTACGAGCCTAGCGCGCTACCGACTGAGCCACCCCCGCCCCATATTTTTTTTTTGGCTCTTGCAATAAGAATTCTATTTCATTTCAAAGACATAAATGTGGCCTGTTACCCGAAATTCGCATTTCTTTGAATGATTTCTAATTGATACTTTTTATATTTTATTATAATACGCTATTCAAACATATTTACAAATATTGGGTGTGGACACAAGAAGCCGAACTGCACACATGCAAAAAAAAAAGACAATGTGATCAACACTTCCGCGTGTAGTGTATTTGGATTTCATAAAAACGCTATTTTTGAAGACATATGACTTTTAATTGTTCTATGGCCGAATGGTTAGCACGCTTGACTACTGATCTAAGGGACCTGGGTTTGAGCCCCGGGTAAGACATGGATGTATGTGTCGTTTTTCTGATGAGGTCCTGCCATCCTCACAGACCTTCTACTGTGGCATATAAACTGACAGGCTCCTGTCAGACCTCTGTGGCAAGCAGCTGCTTGAGGGGGTATTTATTTATTTATGCATAACATTTCTCTTGCTCTGTGTGCAACATTCCACTTGCTCTATGGTAATATTTTACTTACTCTGTAACATTCCACTTGCTCTATGGTAATATTTTACTTACTCTGTAACATTCCACTTGCTCTATGGTAATATTTTACTTACTCTGTAACATTCCACTTGCTCTATGGTAATATTTTACTTACTCTGTAACATTCCACTTGCTCTGTAACATTCCACTTGCTCTGTGTGTAACATTTCACTTGCTGTGTAATATTTTACTTGCTCTGTGGATGGCATTTCACTCACTCTCTGTGTAAAATTTTACTTGTCTGTGTGTGACATTTTACTTGCTTTGTGTGCAAAAGTTCACTTGCTCTGTATATAAAATTTCACTTGCTCTGTATGTAACATTTTACTTGCTCTGTATATAAAATTTCGCTTGCTCTGTATGTAACATTTTACTTGCTCTGTATGCAGCATTTTACTTGCTCTGTATGTAAGAATTCAATTGCTCTGTAGCATTCTACTTGCTCTGTGTTTAACATTTCACTTGCTCTGTATGTAAGAATTCAATTGCTCTGTAGCATTCTACTTGCTCTGTGTTTAACATTTCACTTGCTCTGTGTGTACGAATTCACTTGCTCTGTTATATTTTACTTGTTCTGTGTAACAGTTCGCTTGCACTGTAACATTTGACTTACTCTATATTATTTCACTTGCTCTGTAACATTTGACTTACTCTATATCATTTCACTTGCTCTGTGTGTAAAATTTTACTTGCTCTGTGCATAACGTTTCACTTGCTCTGTGTATAACATTTCACTTGCTCTGTGTGTAAGAATTCACTTGTTCTGTAATATTTTACTTGCTCTGTGTGTAACAGTTCACTTGCTCTGTAACATTTTACTTGCTTTATATCATTTTACTTGCTTTATATCATTTCACTTGCTCTGTAACATTTTACTTGCTCTATGTGTAACATTTCATTTGCTCTGTGTGTAAAATTTTACTTGCTCTGTGTATAACATTTCACTTGATCTGTGCATAACATTTTATTTATTCTGTTGTAACATTTCACTTGCTCTGTGTGTAACATTTAGCTTGCTCTGCAACATTTTACTTGCGCTGTAACATTTCCTCTGCGTGTAATGTTTCTTTCAGAGGAGTAAATTACAGTCTGGTTGGAGCTATGTAGCCCAGGCTGATCTAGGATTGCTTTTGCATGCATGCATACCTATTCCGTCCTTAGTTCAAGATTTGCAAGTTTAAATCGGAACTTGCGTAGCAAAAATGTTCAGGCACATATACATGTATATATACATGTATATGTGCCTGAAATTATGTTATTTATATTCCAGGCTGAAATGTTATTTATATTTTAGGCATATTAAAAAAATTTGTTTTTGAATTTTTAAAAAACTTTATGCACATATACATGTATATGTGCATGAAGGTTTTAAAAATTTCAAAAATAAATTTTTTTGAATATGCGTAAAATATAAATAAGTAAAATAATTTTTGTCTCTATTATACTCTTTAGCATTCTGAAAGGTGGGAGATTACCTACTTGTCCCCCCTAGATCCGGCCCTAGATTTAAACCCATTTCTTGCATTGATACCTACTGTATACCTACTAATTTTCCCATATATGATCTGCAATTTTAATAATTTTTTTCCAATGAATAACTGCACAATAAGCATGGATTTCTCTGAAGAAATTGTGAAACACAATAGAATCAATAGATTTTAAGCAATCTTTAAGATCAGAAGTTTCTAAATTATTCTCCAAGATCAGAAGTTTTTAAATTATTCTTTAATGTCAGAAGTTTTAAAATTATTCTTTAAGATCAGAAGTTTCTAATTAATCTGCTGAGGGATCTCTATATCCATTTTTAATCTGTAATATTTCTAAGAAGTCAGATATCTCTTTTTAGTTGGGAAATATAGGGAATCCATATTTTTGTCGGTAAATAAGACAAGTAAGCAAACAAACATGTAGATTCTATAAGGGTACCCCCAGATGCGTAACGTTGTTTAAATTGAAAACAGCATTTTAAAATAGAGATACCATAGGAATTCGCAAAACTCTAGGGATCCATGGAACAGATGGTAAAAGCTTTTTTGGTATAGATCAGTAATTGTAGGAGTCGGTGTCTTGGAAGTTTCCCGTGTTTTTGTTATCAAATGGCTTCCAATTCTCCAGCCTAGGAAAAGATCTGATGATTTCACCCTTGGTATTTTTTTATATTATATTTGAATTTCATTGAGAATGTGAACGCTGAGAGAGAAAGAGGAGACAATTTTCTCTATGACTATATGCCTCATTTCCATTAAAAATATTACAGAAGTAGACTAAAAGCTTGACATCTTACAGAGCTGCAGTTCTCTGTCTTTTTGAGTCCTAATGCCATCTTTTCTAAGTATCATTTTTAACTCTCCTATTATTACGCATTATTTACAAATGCGTCCCTCATGGGCGCGTTAGAAATCGTAATAATATTCCACGTATAAAAATCGAATTTAAAAAATTACCGTGCATAAATATTTAAAACCATTCGAAAAAATATTGAGATTTCCGATCCCAATAACACGTAGTTTTACTATCAGTATAAAACACATATTACGTTAATCTAGGAGGGTGGGATTGGCTCAGTTGATTGCTTTCCATTTTCAAAATCTGCAGTTACCAGGTTCGAGTCTCGAGTGGGCCAGGTTGAGATTTTATCCGCAAAACTCCGCTCTGCCCTCTGTCAGTAGGGAACACCCAAGGGTTTCAAAAGGCCGCCGTCCGTCTGATGCTACATAAAGCCACGGCCTCGTGTGCAGGGGAACCATGCACTGTGCACATTAAAGAACACACTGAATGGCCTTGACGGGAGACTACCATCTGTCTTCCAACAGCTATTCCAGTGGGTTCTCTCACCCAACCTTCTCGGGGTACTTGTGACCTGGGCATTTAGACCATTGTATGCAAAAACGTGCCGCTCAACGATAAAACAATCCAACTTTTTTAGTGATCATTTAGTCTTTAGCAGTGTAAAAAAAGTTTCAGTTTAACAGAAATCAGACAATCGTCTCACATACGTCAGTGTACATACGTTTAAGCTTCCTGTTACACTGTGAGGAGCAGAGAAGTTGGCTCCACTCCAAAGAAGCGATGTAAGCTGATACGGTTAACTTGGTCCTTTCGTATCTTCATTATAACTTCGCTAGATCGTTGATCTGGAGTGACAATCTAATGAAATCTATAGGACGAAGTGTAATGTTGAATGATGTAACTGTCATTATCATGAGATCTTTTGTGATTAATGTACTTGATGGTATCAAACATTCTGTAATTAATTCATGTGGTGAGATTAGGAAAAATAATTCGGAAAAAGAATGGAGAGCAAGAGAACTGAATCGGAAAACACTAGAATATTGTTTGTGTCTTAATTCTCATAGAGAGTGTAATCATGATTCTGAATATTATACGAATGTCATCATGATGCTCTATTTTAATCGTATACATGCTGGGTTGGATCGTTTTGTCTCTAAACCAGGGACGTACTTCCCTTACCCCGAAAATCCTGTCATCTTGTGAGAAATCTCAAACTTGTCTACCAGATTTCAAATCAAAACAATCCTGATCCCGGATCTAGAAAAAAATCGAGGGAGGAGGGGGGTAGGCAAAAACACGATCGAGCAGTAAAATTATAAAAGGAGCGGCCATAAAATGGAAATAATCAGTCGTAACGACTTTATTTCCATTTTATGCATGTTTTGGTTAAGGTATCTGATAGTTTTAAAACAATGAAATACCAAATTAATGCCACGATACGTCCCATGATCGAGTGGTTAGCGGGCTTGGCTACTGATCTAAGGGACCTGGGTTCGAGCCCCGGGTTAAGGCATGGATGTATGTGTTGTTTTTCTGCTGAGGTCCTGCAATCCTCTCAGACCCTCTACTATGGCATATAAACTGACAGGCTCCTGTCAAACCTCTGTGGCAAGCAGCTGCTTGAGGGGGTATTTATTTATTATAATATTAATGAGAACAGAAATCGAGATGTGACCTAGGGTTTGGGTTCTTTTATTTGTTTACGTATATTTTGTTATGAACTGTACTTATTTTTTATATCAGTTGCTTTGCACTGGGTTGGGTTGTTTTACCTCTGAGCGGCATGTTTTGTACACCATGGGCTAAATGGCCAGGTTATAAGGACCCCGAAGGCTCATAGAAGGTTGGGGGAGGGGACCCACTGGAACAGCTGTTGGGGGACAGATTGTAGCCTCCTGTCAATGCCATCCAGTGTGTTCTTTAACGTGCACAGGGTATGTTACCCGCTCTCCCGCACACGGGGACACGGCTTAACGTCCCATCCGATGGACGGCGGCCTTTCCAAGCCCATCGGTATCCTCTACTGACTGTGGGCAGGGCGGGAAGTTTTGCTGAGATAAATCTCAATGCTGACCCAGCTGGGACTCGAACCAGGGAACTGCTGATTACGAGCTTGGAGCGCTACCGACTGAGCCACTCCGCTTAGCACTGGAATTTATTGTTCACGTTTACTATCTTTCATATGTTTTAATATTCAGAAGACAATTATAAGGAAAGGAATATTTTTCAAAGTGGCATTATTTCAGACTACTGTTACGAGCACTTTTGCTGCGTCAAGATTTAAGAGTTTGCAAATGAGCATTGCATTAGTCTGGATTTATTTAACTTGTCAGTTAAGGAGTTAAATGAAGTTTTAAATATTACTAAATGCTCAAAAGTTAGTCCATGTTTCGGTTTGGCTTTTCTAATTTTTTTCGTGTGTTGTTTTCGTTTGTATGTCGTACTAAGAAATATAATTTAAAAATATGAATTTTTATGTGTCCGTTATTAGTGGATTTAGGTCTGTTGTAGCCACTGTAACTTTTGAATAAATAAATATTTCATGCATGTAACTCATTTTTACAGATAAAAAATAATGATGAAAATAGAAACAAAAAGTGAATGAATGCAATTTTAATCTAATACGAATCGTGTTCAAAAAGTTCTTAACATGAATTTTCAGAACAAAAATCATTACATTTATCTCAAAAAAACTTTTACTGTCCTTCAAAATACTCACCACCAGCATCTATGCAGAGTTGCAGACGTCTTCGCCAATTCTGGAACGCTTGGAAGTAATTCTGTAGGGCATGGGTTCTCAACGTGAGGTACGCCATGAGAGCTCAAAAGTCGCTAGATCTAGTAACAAAGTCGCTAAGTTGGCAATAAAGCTGTGCAAAAATGTCATTTTTTGTGTTTATCGATATATGTAGGTATATCGATAAACACAAAAGATAGAACAAAATCGATCGATAAAACTAAAAACCCTTCGTGTCCTGTCTTTCACGCAGAGCTAAAAAATTAGTTTAAAGCTCGTCTCACCAAAACACATTAGTTTAAAGCTCGTCATCCCAAAATTAGTTTAAAGCTCGTCTCCCCAAAAGTCTCCCATAGGTTAATATTGATACCTTAACATTGTCCCAGACTCTATACTTTAACTTTGTCCCAGAACTCTCATTTACTACACAACTTATACAATTTATGGATATAAAATTTAATGTGTGTGTGTATATATATATAGCCGTCCCATGGCCGAGTGGTTAGCGCGCTTGGCTACTGATCTAAGGGACCTGGGTTCGAGTCCCAGATTAGGCATGGATGTGTGTTGTTTTTCTGCTGAGGTCCTGCCATCCTCACAGACCTTCTACTACGACCATGTAAACTGACAGGCTCCTATTAGACCTCTGTGGCAAGCAGCTGCTTGAGGGTATATATATGTTTTATTTTATTCCCGTTGTTATACTATAACTATAGTTTTATCTATCTATACAAGGAGTACGCCAGTTACATACACATTTCCAGGGGGTACGTGAAGCATAAAATATTGAGAACCACTTCTGTAGAGGAATACTCCGCAACTCTGAATGAACGCATTTTGCAAGGTCTTGTACCTTCGTAAAAGACTTCCAAGTAAGTTCCTTTCTGATTTTTTGAAACAACTAAAAATCGCATGGTGCAAGGTGGGGGTGAATATGCAGGATGGGGTAGCTGTTTGATTTTTTTTCCTGCTACAGATATGCCATAACTCACTAGGATTTGTGAGCACTGACATAATGAAGAAGGAGAACACTTGACAAGACTGTTCTTGAACGCTTCTCCTTCATCTCATTAATCATTTTGGACAAAACAATGTTGGTGTAGTTTAGTAATTTATGATCCTTTTTTCACGTAAAGTGTCCATGGCTACCATTCATTGCGAATTGAAAAAAAAAATTGTGAACATCATCTTCCTTGAGCAAAAGTCGGGGTCCTTGTGACCTGGCCTATTAGCCCATTGTGTGCCAAAAAGCGCCGGTAAGAAGTAAAACGCCCAATCCTTTTTTGCTGTTCTGTCAGTTTGTAGGATATCCATTTGGCACAGATCTTTCGAAATTTAAATTGTTCTCTCATTAGAAATCGATACACTGACATCTAAACTTATTACCTGAAGTATGATGTGTTGGTTTTCCTTAATGAGTTTGCGAACAGCAGTGATGGTTCTCTCGTTCACGGCCTACTTCGGGCGACCTGCAAGAGGGTGGTACTACCATAGGAGCAGGCATTATCCCCATACACTTGTGATAAATCGGCATGAATTTTGTCACGTCGTCCCCAGGCTGCATCCTTGTGAAAATGTAAAATCTTCCCCGTCGTTAGTAGGTCTGCGCACTAATTTCGTAGAACGAAATTTACACGTCTAAAGCGAAGAGAGAAAGGACGATACGACCTTTGTTTTTACCGCGTGATGACAAGTTTAGACAAGCTTTCAAATAAGTCTTTAACTTCAGAGGAACGAGTGCAAATCAAGAGACTTTTTCTGCCCTTGATGTGTCAAGAACTTTTTGGACTCTCTCCGTACATAGTACGCATAGATGATTGTCGAGTAATAAAGACTGGGAATAAGAAATTGATCGTTGTAAAAAATATTGTCCAGTGATTAAGATGACTAACTGGAAGTGTATTAACGTCTGTACTCGAAACATGACAAGTTAGAATCTTTAACCAATAAGGGTGAGTTTATTTACGCGTGCATTTCCATCTGTCAGCGATAATTAAAGTGTTCTTTACTCCTTACAAATACATCAATATATGTTAAATAAATAATAAAAATAAATACCCCCTCAAGCAGCTGCTTGCCACAGAGGTCTGACAGGAGCCTGTCAGTTTATATGCCAAAGTAGAAGATCTGAGAGGATGGCAGAACCTTAGCAGAAAACAACACGAACATCCATGTCTTACCCGGGGCTCGAACCCAGCTCCCGTAGATCAGTAGCCAAGCGTGCTAACCACTCGGCCACGGGATGGCTATATATGTTATAGCTGTTTAAATACACTAATTTATGTAGGAAAATATGAAAAATCTCTTTCGAAGTGCTATGGACAAACAACATTATGAACAAGAATAAGTCAGGTAGGTGAGACGAAAGAAATTATTTAAGGGGTCTTCTTATATGGTAAATGTAATAATATAAGCGGTCATAGACAAGTAGTTGAAAAATCGTGTTAAACCTAGGATTAGTCGTGTTAACCGAAAACCAGACCTTCTTTAAAAATTATTGTTTGTCGGTGACTGAGTATGTAAATAAACCCAGAAGAATCTGCCAACAGAGGTCTGACCTGTCAATATAGTATGCCATAGAGAAGACCTGTGTGTATGGCAGATGCTCAGCAGAAAGCCAACAGAGAGAAGAAACATCCATATCTTACCTTAGGCCGAATTCGATCAGTTTCATCACTTAACCACTCGGCCACCACTGGGTTGGTTCGTTTTACTTCTGAGTGGTGATTTTGCAGACAATTTGCTAAATGGTCAGGTCACAAGGACCCCCAAGCGATCAGAGAAGGTTGGGAGAAGAGTACCCATTGGATAGTTGTTAGGAGATTGATGGAAGCCTCCCGTCAAGGCCATCTAGAGTGTTCTTCAACACGCTTAAGCAGAGCCGCCTATATTATGTAGGGATCTATGTACTAACAAAAGAAATAATTTTTAACGTGGAAGAAATATTATTAAAATTTTGTCACTTAAAATTATGGTAGTTTTTTTTTTTAATAAATTTTAAGATATTCAAAATTATGTTAATGGTATCCTAATAAATGATTCTACTTTTAACCATTAAAAAAAAACAGTCTTTTTTAATAAATTTTAAAATTCCCCTCCTTTTTTTCTCTGTGTCTATTTGTTTGTCTATATTTTATCACTTCGTTTGTCCTTCTAACTATGTTGGGGGTATCGTGGTGGTGGAGGGCGAAGCTCAGTCGGTAGCGCCCCAGGCTCGTAATCTAGAGTACCCAGGTTGGTGTCCTAGCGTTAGATTTATCTCCGCTAATACCCCACCATCCTCTCGGTCAGAAAGAAACAACGCTGGGCTTGGAAAGGCCACCGTCCATCGTATAGTATGTAAAGCTGTGGCCTGGTCTGCAGAAGAATCATATCCTGTGCACTTTAAAGAACACCCTGTATGGTTTTGACGGTAAGACTGTCTCCTAACAGCTGAACAGTGGCTCTCCTTCCCCCCAACCTTCTCTCAGCTTTTGGGGTCATTTGACCCATTCATTTAGTCTACTGTGTGTAAGACAAGTGCCGCTCAGAAGTAAAACAACCCACAATTCATCACGTACGGTCCAGTTATAATATGACCTTGGGAAATCTTGTTACATTATTTTTTTCATTCAGTTAAAAATATATCATAACTGTTTCCCTAGTTAGACTAGAAAATATGTCATAAATAGACTAGAAAACATGTTAGACTAGAAAATATGTCATAAATAGACTAGAAAACATGTTAGACTAGAAAATATGTCATAGAAACTAGAGTTCCCCTATAACAGACTCTAGGTTCTTACGGAAAGGCTGCAAAAATTTGAGTTTTTGTAAATAAATGTTGACACTGCAGATTTTCCTCAGTCTTATCAGTTCAGAAAATGAAATTAACCAACCAACAATCTGCCATGGGGGAAATAAGTATTAGGGTAAAATACCTATGGGTAATGGACAGAAAAATGAAAACATTCTCTTGTTATGTCAATGGAGACTCAATTTAGAGGATCCGTAATTCCTATAACAAGCATTTTATAGAAAAATAAGACTATAATATTTAAAATCTCATTCAAATCTCTCTAAATCTCGATTCTGAACACTATTCGTTCACTATTTAAAGAGTTATAAAAGTCTGAATATTGAACGATAGCGACGTCAATCATAAAATTTACTTCAGAAATTAATTAAAATTAAAAAAAGTATTATTTCAAACTATTTAATAACATAAGTGTATGATTTAGAACTTTCTCCAAACAATTCTTTCAATGATTTTCAGTTATGCATAAGTCTCTTAGGAATGACTTTGCTGCTATATGCATTCGAACTTCCATAGCTCTTTAAATACCTAACGAATATTGTTGAAAATCGAGATTTAAAAAGATTCGAATGAGATTTGAATTTATCTAGTCCTATTTTCTGTGAAATGCTTATTGTAGAAATTGCAGATCTTTGAACGTAAAGCTCCATTGACTTAACATGGGAATGTTTCCATTTTCCTTTCCATTACCTGTATCAATCAAAGATGTCAACAGGGATTTGATTATAGTAGGTAAGAATAATGAGGAAAAAAATAAATATTCAGCTTCTTCAGGATGAAGGACGCAAAAGCACAGTTTTAAACTGCAAAACGTACTCTTCAGATGCCTTACCACTTCAAAGGCCTTACCACTTCAAAAAAAAAAAATTCTCCTCTTGGCCCCAAAGTCATAATAATTGCAACATTTGTTTCTGCTTATTGCTTGATATTTATTCACCAAACCTGATGTTTTTCAGCCTCTCCCACAGGGTATCATAAGCCATTTTCAACGGTTATGAAACCTAAATGAAAATATATATATATATATACATAACACGATTTTCCGAGGCCACACTACAACTGGGCCTACGTGGTTTACCGAATATCTTACCTGACCCCTAACCCAGAGGCCATTTACCTGTGCAGGTGTTTGTATGTTGTATAAGAACCCAGGATAAGCCAAACAGAGTTTCTAGATTATCTCCGTCCTAGTACAGGGGAGTACCTTCTTCCCTTTAAAATCATAAAAATAAACTCAGTTTATCCAAATTCAGTGAGGGCGAAGGTTTGCTCAGTCGGTAGCGCCCTAGGCTCGTAATCAGAAATTTCTAGATTCGAGTCCAAACTGAGCTTGCTTTCAGATTTATCTATCCTTGATGAGAAAAAGAAGAGAGTTGGGTTTGTAAATTCGCCGTCAATCGGATGGGACGTAAAGACATGGTTCCGTGTATTGAAGAGTTTTTATGAATAGCCTTTAAAAAACGAATTTCTATTCATTCCTTTTGTACACTGGATGGTCATGATGGGAAGCTTCCATCTGTCCCCTAATACAGCTTGGATCCAATGGATCTTCTTCCTCAGCTTTCTCTGAGTCTTTGGGGTCTTTGTGACCTTGCTGTTTATCCCAGTGTGTGCAAAAAGTACCTCTCAAACGCAAAACAACCTACAGCCAACCGAAGTCAAGTGCTCACACAAAACAGTGAAATAATCAAACGTTCATCCATTACCTTTACGATCAACTTGAATAGGCCCGGATCAAGAAAACAATCGAGAGGGAGGGGTGGCGAGAGACACAATCGAGCTGGAAAAATTAAAAGTGGAGGGAGAGACTGAATTTCCAATACATTATAACATTTCCTACTCCGTTTTACATGGTTTTTTTTTCAAATTGAAACGTGCATAAAAGATAAAAGAGTTTAATAATTTTGCCTCTGTTACCATTATCAGCATTCTGAAAAAAAAGGGGGGGCATGCTCTTCTTGCCCCTCCCTCTCTAGATCCGGCTTTGAACTTGAATACAATGCAATGCAAATTATCTGTCTTAATTTTTTGCATTTGCTAGGACTAGCTGAGAAATTATCAATTAATGTTACACCCTATTTTCTCAATTTTTTCACAGATTTAAAAATATATAACTAAATGAATTACCCCTCAAGCAGCTTCTTGCCACAGACACACGAGGTCTGACAAGAGCCTGCCAGTTTATACGGTATGGAAAAGATCTCTGAGAAAGGCGAAACCTCACCGAAAGATAACACAGACATCCATTCCTTACCCGGGGCTCGAACCCAATGTTATATAATTTAAACCGTGCAATACTCTAAGTTTCGTTTCATCTCATGATAGATATATTTACAATACAGACGTATATTCAATTTACCGCGGAAAAAAATGCATCGTTGCATATGTGAACAATTTTGTCGAATCCTGAAGCTGATATGTACGAGATTTTCTACACCATGCAGTCATTCAGTCTTACGTAAAACTCTCTCTATATTCACTGCTTGGGATGTCACCGTACTGCAATTTCATGTTTCACATGATCATCTGTGGATATAAAAGAAGCGAAAAACATGAGCAAAATGAAACGAAGCACAAAAGTGACATGTAATCGACTGCGGGAGTAAAATTGCAGTAACGGATGAGAGCGCCCCACAACGGTTCGTTCAGTAACTACTGCGCCGGCGCGCGAGCTTTGCCACATCCGGGATCAGGTGCAGCCCACAGCAGATGCAGTCGTATCTGTGTTCCTCCTGTGTTACGGCTTGGCGACCGTCACCTCTTACTTGTATGTGAGTTGTTCGTGGAGTGGATACTACTTGGCTGGCTGAAGGAGAGCATCTGCTACCGTCATCTGCGTGTCACGTGGTACTGGGATGTCATTCTGCTACGGTAGGTAAGTTGGACCCGGTTACACAGTTGCCTGACAACTGACCTTCGAGTGTGCACCGCTCCCGGGCTCTCTATATGCTCTGCCCGCCACAACGTCCGGATCTTTGCCATAGGATCTTCAGCAAACTCATGGCGTGTTATCTGTCAGCGTTCATTGTTAACAGCACCACCCACTGGGTCAAGCACGTATTGTACAGTTTATGGTTCCTTTGAGCAAAAGCCTCCTGAAAGAAGTTAGTGCAAGTGACTTCAACTGGATCTTTCAAAGACGACAGAGTTAGTAGGAAAATAATTACTTATCTATAGTGTTTCGTTTTACTGTTTTTTGGATGAGCGAAGTTTTCGCTTCGTAAAATAATCTTTAAGAAATGATTGAGTTAAATAATATGTGGATATTTCTTTTTTCTTTGTAGGAGAATCATATTTAAATCTTCCACTTGAAAAACTGACTGCAATAAGTTAAAATCTTTCAGGGCTAGAAAATGGTTTAATTTTTATAGATCTCGTAGCAAACATAGAATGGAAAATTTTCAAAGATATATTTCGAAATCCAGCGCAATTTCTTCGGCTTTTTAAATATCACAAAAACATATTCTAAGCTTATTAAATTATTTTAACGGCTTGTGCCAGTACTGTTTAGTGTATTTCAGCTAAATGCATCTATTACATAAACAGATATTTCCAACTGCTGCTGATTCATCGGATTACATGTTCTATATACCTAATTTTGACAGAAGAACCTGCAGTTTAACAGTTTTTTTAAACGTATAAGATTTATCAGTTTTAAAATTTAGACGGCAGGCTTAAAAAAACTATTGTTGAATAGGGATTATTCAAATCATTTTTGTTTTTGAAAACGTTTCAGCTGTGGATAAAGATATTTTTTTAAACTGACACTATTATACAAAAAAAGAAAATTAAGAGGATCATCAAATCGTAAAGATTTCTTAAATAGCCTTTAAATTTTGTCAGATAATTTCTACTAAACAACGATTCGAATGATACTGAATAATTTTAGCACACCGTTTTGTAAAACTATTAAGATTACTTTCTGTTTAAACGCTTGAAATAGCATTCTTTCAGTTTTACTATGGACTAGATTTCATAAAAAAAGCTGGAAACATGTGTATGTTTCTCCATTAAAAACGAAATATGTTCCTATGTTTAAAAATGTTTTCAGTACGTTACAGATAATTATTACATATCCCCAAATTGATATAAATGTGTATGAAGGTGAAAATCGTAGAAAGAAAATCTATATCCAATTTTGAAGTAACAGACTATTGCGGATGGTGCAAATGAAGTAGAAATTAAATTCACGTTGTTGATGATTTGTCGTTGATTTTTCGGTATATAAAATTTTGAATATTGAGCAGATACACTCCTTCCTGAAAAATGTTTCAGCATAATCTCTATTTAATATTAATTCAAAAATGATGAAAGAATCTTTAATAATTTCGAATTAGAATTTCTTTTATCTTCTTTTATTCGGTGGATAAATTTCATTTGGTATTTCTATACATGTTTCTCGCTCAGGACATTGAAGTCATTTCGAGCTGTTAATGCCAGCTACCAAGAAAAGTGTATTTTTGTATATATATATATATTTTGAGAAATCTGACTAATATCAAAATATCTTTATCGTTAAACAATGGCGATTTTGAATCCTTTATTATAACCCCCGTTCAACATGTGAAATATTTCAAGAAGCATGGAAAAAAATGTAATAAGGCAATGGAGGCTGAAATACTATCTGGTATTAACTTATGCAAGTGTCTCATACAGTGTAAGCGCCAACCCTTAAAGGGAGAGTTTTGGCCCCTATTGATATAGGCGCCATGGAAACATTGAGTAGTTTTCTATTTTACTGTTTAATTTTTATCCAAAATTTTTTATACTTTTTTCACTGATATAATACGCATATTTATCTTGTATTTTAAACCAGTATTTGAATCATGATATTAGGTTTATCAAGTAATCCCTTCCCTTTCAGTTCATTATTTGATTGTTCATGGGTGATCTATAGTTCATCTGTTCCATTAATGATTTATTGATCCTCTGTTCCGTCTGTAATTTGTAGATCATCTGTTTTTCAACGATTTATTAATCACCTATTCCATCAGTGATCTGTAGATCATCTGTTCCATCAGCATTTTACTGATCATATGCTCCGTTAGTGATCTGTAGATCATTTGTTCTATCAGTAGTCTGTAGATCATCTGTTCCATCAGTATTTTACTGATCATATGCTCCGTTAGTGATCTGTAGATCATTTGTTCTATCAGTAGTTTGTAGATCATTTGTTCTATCAGTAGTTTGTAGATCATGTGTTCCATCAGTGATATGTAAATTATCTGTTCCATCAGTGATTTACGGATTTTGTATTTCATCCGTTATCTGTAGATCATCTTTTTTGTCAGTGATTTACTGATCATCTGTTTATTTTTAAGAATATAGATTTTTTTTTATTCATAAAAGTAAAGAATACAGTACATTTACCATTTGACCCGCAAAGCTAAATAGCTTATCTGCAGGAAAATGAATAAATGAAATTAAGCACAGGTCATTCAGCCACAAAAATGTTGTACATCAGATAAATTCACAAAACACAACACATAATATTCAGCTAATTTAAAATTCCCAAATATTTTTTCAATTCTATTTTCAGTCTCCTAAAAAAATCTATATTTAGTACCTATTTTGGGATAGCATTAAGTGATTTTACTAATCATCTGTTCCATCATTTGTTTGTAGATCATCTGTTCCGTCAGTAATTTGTATATCATCTGTTCCATCATTTGTCTGTAGATCATCTTTCCGTCAGTAATTTGTAGATCATCTGTTCCTTCAGTAAAGTGTATATCATCTATTCTGTCAGTAATTCCCTGATCATCTGTTCCATCATTGACTTGTAGATCATCTGCTCCGTCAGTGATACATAGATCATCTGTTCCATCAGTGATTTACTGATCATCTGTTCCATCAGTGATTTACTGATCATCGGTTCCATCATTTATCTGTAGATCATCTGTTCCGTCAGAAATTTGTAGATCACCTGTTCCATAAGTGACTTATAGATCATCTTTTCCATCAGTAATTTTTAGATAATCTATTCTTTAGTGATCTATAGATCAAATATTCCATCGCTGATTAGTATACTAGGTTTTTAGTCTGATTTAGCTAAGATTTCTAACATATTTTATCTAAATATATCCTTTAAGAGCCTCAGATTTCAGTCATTTAAGAACATTTAACGAGCCAACAGAAATTGGCTTTTCCTGCATAACTCATAAGCAACGCAGTCATCATCCCTCTAGGCCAGTGGTTTCCAACCTTTTTTGAGCCACCCTTTCTAACATTTTTCAAAATATTTTTTCCTGTATAAAATTAGTTGATATAACATTTACCGTTAATAAAAATTTACGTGTATTTTGCATTTACGAATTTTCGAATATGGATACACAAAAACATGCATATCTATATTAATCTAAAAAACTATCGATATTCTATTTAATACTACAGGTGGCTTGAACATGTTCTCCTCACCATAGCTAAGAGGGGCGGGGGTGGCTCAGTCGGTAGCGCGCCAGGCTCGTAATCTGCAGTTCCCAGGTTCGAGTCCCAACTGGGTCAGCGTTGAGATTTATCTCCGCAAAATTCCCCCGCCCTGCCCACGGTCAGTAGGGGACACCGATGGGCTTGGAAAGGCCGCCGTCCGTCGGATGGGACGTTAAGCCGTGGCCCCGTGTGTGGCAGAGCCATAACCTGTGCACGTTAAAGAACACGCTGTATGGCCTTGACGCGAGGCTACCATCTGTCTCCCAACAGCTGTTCCAGTGGGTCCCCTCCCCCAACCTTCTCTGAGCCTTCGGGGTCCATGTGACCTGGCCATTTAGCCCATGGTGTACAAAAAAGTGCCGCTCAGAGGTAAAACAACCCAAACAACCAAACCCATAGCTAAGAGGTCTTCTAGTGATACTGACGTGGAATCAACGTCATACAACCGTTGCTTAAACCTTACTGTGGCGCTTACAAAGCAGAGACAAGGATAAACGAGTAACACCAGAAGGATTTTAATCTATATGTACCGAAAAACTCTAGAAAATACCCCTATCCGAAATTTCCAAAATGTTGGGAACCACTGTTCTAGGTATCTGCTTGGCTAATAAGTAACTTCTACTTCTAATCTTGGGAGTTTATAGCTATATCTACAAATCGAAGGTTTTGTCGATAATAGGCAACGATACCAATTCGAATTGAATATGTAAGGTTAATAAAGGTTCACAGCAATTGTGCAGTGATATTTAATCTAAAAACACACAGTATCCAGCGAAAAGAAATGATGAATTATGTGTTAATAGTGAAATGTAATATTAAGAACGCGACTGATCAAATGACGGAATCTAATCAGCAATTTAATTATTAGTAAACTCTTTGTGACGATGGTGTCTACAGAGTAATCTTGACGAATTGAAAATCAATGTGGCAAAATGATCCGTGTTTCCATTTGTTATTTTTTTTACTTCGTTAATATTTTCATTTGTAAATGTACATTTAGTTTCCTTGTAATATAAAAGTAAGTAAGCCGCGTTGAGTTCGACAGAAAAATCGAAGAATATGAATACTTAATGACATTAACAGTATAGTTCTTATCAAATTTAAAGTAAGATTGTTTACAAAATAAAGTTCAAGTACAGTATTTAACATAAAAAATTCCATTTCAATAAATTTAAACAATCAGGATATTCGTATAGTTTTAACTAAACTCTAGTGAATCTTGCAAGAAATTTATGTAATATAATAATCTTTATACAGAAGCAATTTATCACTTCTTATGCCTTTTCTAAATTTCAAAGAAATCGTATTTAAATTCCATCTCTGCTACTTAAGCATTAAAAAGGCGTAAATCTTTAGAATGAAAGGAAAGGTATTTTCAGCACAGTTCTTGATGTCTAGAAACAATTGTCTCCGTTTCCTTTAATATATTCAGGTCTTACGGATGCGATTCATAAGCTCCTGAAGCAAGAAATCAATATCTCAATTTGTATGAACAGTCTGCTTATTTTATTAGATATAATAATCACAGTAGGGTTTATTCTTGTATTCCTACATGTTTTTCTATTCTCATTCACATGTTCTTTCTATTCTCATTCATAGTCATTGAACGCATTGTAATTTTTTAGAATATAGATGGAGCAATACTGAATTCGCAGTTCTGATGGAATTGAACGACTGATTTTCAAGTTTGTCTGGTGCTAAATATTACCTTTTCTTACGTTCTAGGTTTTGGACACAGCGAAATTCTTAAATAGTAAGGGAAAGCATTTAATTGTAAAAGAAATTCGTCAGTTTTTTGCTGGAAAATGCAGAACTGTGATTTGTAAAATGGATTTAAAAGATTTTTTATTCAAATCTGCAAATCTTGTAAATCAGTTGACTCTGAAACATCATATTTGTCAAAATTGGCGATTACAATACCTTTCGAAGGTTACATAATTATACGAAATTGCAATATACAAAAAGAATATCCCGTTTGAAACGTTGATATGGAAAATTATAGAATAGAAAAAAATTTTTTTTTCAAAATTTCTTTGAAATATCTGATCTAATTCCTCAATATACTAAAAAAATAACGGCTCGTATCAAAGCAATATTCATACATTAAAGGTTAAAGTTGATGTTGGTACTGATGATCAATCTGAAAAATATTCAAATGCTGAAGACGCGATTTCGGTCGGGAAAACTCGAAGTACAAATCACGTACTGTTCAAGTTATATCTATTCTTGATACCTAACATTTCGTTTCCTTACGAGAGAAACTCAGAGATCATCATCAAAGAGCAAATATTATGGAATGGAAATTCACAATAATATCTTCAACTGTAGAAAGTCACGAAATAATTTATGGATAGTTTTGTAAATGTTTCTCAAAATAATAAATGCCTCAGATAGAAGAACAGATTTTTATTTCACTCATAATTTTCAAGACTAAAGGCACATCCAAATTAGTACTGTTGAAACCCACTTTCTATATGCCACAGATATGAAATGTAAAATATTTTATATTATAATAATCGATAATACACATCCTTCAATAAATACATGACTATACAGGCAAGGTATAGAAAAATGGAAATATTCTCATTTGTGCCAATGGAGAATCCTATTCGATGTACAATAACTGGTTAAATTTTTATGAAACATATGACTGAAACAGTGGCGGCTCGTCGTTAGGGACCAAAGGGACCGTCCTCACCAACATTTCTGTAATATATGTATTAACACATTAACTCCTAATTGGGAAAAAAAAAAATAATATTTTACATGGATATTTGCTCTCTAAAATAACTTGCCCGTTTTATTTCAGTAAGCATTTAGTGACGTAATACACTCGGAACTGTCTTGTGCGCCTTAATTATCAGCGCAAAATATTACGAAAGAGCTTTAAGTCCATAATTTAGTTCAGGGGAGGGTTCGAGAATTTAGCCTCGGGGGGGGGGACTAAATTCTCGAACCCTCCCCTGAACTAAATTATGGACCCCCACCCTGAAATTAAACACTGTGGTATGTGTCTCACATAAGCCATAATATTTATATATACGCATATGGAAATTTATTACACGTACATATATAGGTATTTTTCTTTTTCAATCCAATCGATGTTGCTTTTTTCACAGAGGACGACAGCATTGGGGTTAGCGGAGAAAATCGCCGACGTTGCGCACTCCCATCTGAGCCATCACTATCCCTGCCTAGTTGGTTTCTCTGCGCACAATATTACACTTATTTAGAAACTCACGAGTCGCCACCTGACTGAAGAGAAATAGATGTCAATTAAAGTGTCTAAATTTCGTTTTTGAGCAAATTCATTCAGTACTTAAATAATTGTAGAAGTTTTAATATTGAATAAAAGAGATGTCAATCATAAGAATTCACCTCAGAAGTTAATTAATATCAAATAAATAAGTATTACATCAAACCATTTAATTAAATAAGTGCATTTTTAGAATTTTGTGCAAAGAGTTCTTTCAATAATTGTCAGTTTTGCACAAGCTTCTTAAGCCTGACTTTGTTGCTGCTAAGTATTTGAGCTTCCGCAGTTCTTTAAATACCCAACAAATATCGATCAAAATCGAGTTTTATATAGATGTAAATGAAATTTACATTTACCTAGTTCTATTTTCGCATAAATAGCTTTTTTGTAGAAATTACGGATCTTCGAATTTGACTGTCCATTGACTTAACATGGAATTGTTCCCATTTTTCTGTCCAAAATCTTTATCTCCACATGGGGCGGGGGTGGCTCAGTCGGTAGCGCGCCAGGCTCATAATCTGTAGTTCCTAGGTTCGACTCCCAGCTGGGTCAGCGTTGAAATTTATCTCCGCAAAATTCCCCGCTCTGCCCACGGTCAGTAGGGGACACCGATGGGCTTGGAAAGGTCGCCGTCCGTCGGATGGGACGTTAAGCCGTGGCCCCGTGTGCGGGAGAGCCATACCCTATGCCCGTTAAAGAACACGCTGGATGGTCTTGACGGGAGGCTACCATCTGTCTCCCGAAAGCTGTTCCAGTGGGTCCCCTCCCCCAACCTTCTCTGAGCCTTCGGGGTCCATGTAACCTAGCCATTTAGCCCATGGTGTGCAAAAAAGTGCCGTTCAGAGGTAAAACAACCCAACCCAACCTTTATCTCCACATTTCTAACGTATCGCCAGCTTTAACACAATCTCAAATCTTATAGTACACTTGATATCACTGAAAGTTTAAGACCAAGAAATAATAGTTTCTGCTCAGGGTGAAACTCGGCAGCAAACTGGTCCTAAAATTTGGTTGATATGTTTGATATTCTTATCTTTGTTAATGACAACGAAGACTAATTTTTATCAGCCAGACAAAATAATCAGTCAACTCCAGTTTCTGTTTATGGAAGTTTCACGACAGTCTCGTGGCTTTTATCCGAATCTTGTATCTATTTTCCAGTGGCGGGGGGAAGGCTTTGAGACTGCGCAGTTGAAGCTGAGACAGTTCTTATGAGACTATAGTGTTTCAGTCTCATATCTCTCCTCTTCACTAACCGTACTTGATTCATTAGAGTACAATCAAACTAGCAAATTTAAATTGTCATGATTGCAAATTTAACCATATAAGTTGAATACTGTTTTTAATTATTGAGTTTTACTATTGCTTTTCAAAATGAATATCATTTATTGAATATAGCCTAATCGTTTTTTTATTTTTGAAGAGATTTATTCTCATAATCTCCCGTGACTCTACAACACAGTTGTTATTCTGTAACTTTAAACATAGTTATCATTTTTGTTATCTAACATAACTTATTCTTTCATTTGACACACGCTTATCATTTCTCTCTTATATTACCCGACTCTGTGTTTTGCTTCTTATAAGTGATGAGTTACTTTCTTTTCTTCAATATATGACCTATTTTCTTTTCTTCAATATATGACCTATTTTCTTTTCTTCAATATATGAACACTATTTTGTTTTCTTCAATATAAGGCTTAATTTCCTTTCCCTCAATACATGACTTATTTGCTTTTCTTCAATATATGAGATATTATTTTCTTCAATATATGACATATATTATTTTCTTCAATATATGACTTATATTATTTTCTTCAATATATGACTTATTTTCTTTTCTTCAATATATGAATTGTTTCTTTTTTACAAAATAAAACTTTTTTTTTCTTCAAAACATGACATATTTACTTTTCTTCAAAACATGACATATTTCCTTTTCTTCAAAACAGACATATTTTATTTTCTTCAAAACATGACATATTTACTTTTCTTCAATATACGACTTATTTCCTTTTTCAATATATGACGCTCTCCTATCTAGATCCAGATCTAGAAAAAAATAAAGGGAGGGGGGGGGGAAGTGACGCAATCGAATCGGAATAAATGTAAATAAAAAAGGTGGGGTGGAGACTAATTTCCATTGCAGTACATTCAGTACATTTTTCCCTCCGTTTGAGAAGTCTTTAAAACATTTCTTAAAAAAATGTGGAAATAGGTACAAGTTTAATACTTTTTTGTCACCATATCGTTATTACCAATGTCAGGGGGATGGGGGTTCATGGGATTTTCCATTGGGACTTTCCGCAATGGATATGAGTATAAGGAACTCGTTAACTAACCCTAGATTTAGTTTAAAGTTTAGTCTTGAACGTAACAGACGTTCACGGGATCGAAACTGGAGAAATGATTTGTTTCATTGGAGGGTTAATTGAAAGTGTTTAGCTCATAAATAAGAACATTTTGAAAATTCCTCCTACGTTAAAAAATGTTTTACAGAGTATTGATGCGAATATTAATTGCGCTGAAGGAAATGTATGTGAGTGAGAATTTTTACTTGCGTGGATTCCAGACAAAACCTCTCATGGAAGTGTCCTAAATTGAATAATGAGCTATATCCTGACTTTTTTTTGCTATCAGCATCGATTGTAATTTCTGCAGAATAGTGCTGGCAATTATATTGAAAAACTTTGGGCTATTTAAGGCGGGAAATAAAGACAAAGCCTTCAGAAATTTTGAATGAGAAGATTGTTTTGTTGCATGATAACCTCCGTTCCCGTACTACCCAAGTAAGAGTAACAACGATGAACAAATATGGTTGGTAATGCCTGAAACATACTCTCTATAGTCTTGACATATTTCCTACAAGATTGGGGGCGAGAGTGGGTCAGTCGGTAGCGCGTCAGGCTCGTAATCTGCAGTTCCCAGGTTCGAGTCCAAGCTGGGTCAGCGCTGAGATTTATCTCCGCAAAATTCCCCGCCATGCCCACGGTCAGTAGGGGACACCGATGGGATTGAAAAAGCCGCCGTCCGTCGGATGGGACGTTAAGCCGTGGCTCCGTGTGCGGGAGAGCCATACCCTGTGCACGTTAAAGAACATGCTGGGTGGCCTTGACGGGTGGCTACCATCTGTCTCTCAATAGCCGTTCCAGTGGGTCTCTCCCCCAACCTTCTCTGAGCCTTCGGGGTCAATGTGACCTGGCCATTTAGCCCATGGTGTGCAAAAAAGTGCCGCTCAGAGGTAAAACAACCCAACCAGAATTCTACCAGATTTTCACATTACTGGTCCTCTAACGACAACCATTAAAGGAAGGAAATAGATGAGGTGCAGAGCATGATCACAGAATTCTTTGAACAACAGTCAAAATAGATCTATGAACAGTGTATCCATGCTCACTTATCCATGTTCATTTCAGGGCAAAAGTCTCAACAGGCTTGATAGATTCTTTACGTTTTATTACCGAGTTTTCATTTGAACAAACTTTAAAACGTTTTCATCCTATACATGAGTGTATCTTCGTTAATCGAATGCACGACTTCTGACAAGGTACTTTTCCATCCGTAGAGATTTCTGATATTTATAAACTAGTCAATTAATACTTAACTTCACTGAAGATAAACCGCTAGTCTCGTTTTCTATTAAAGTGCTTGGGAAATGAATACGAAGATCACAAGTTTAATCTCTAGTCTATTAAACTATTCCCACACGCTATTCGTAAAGGAGATTTTCGAATAATTTTAATGATCTTTAAGAAAATAATCAGAGCTTAGATATGAATATATATATATATACGTACGACAAAAGCTGTTACTAAATAATGAAAGGAATTTCTTCCTGTTATCTGGTGGATGAAACGAATAATTATGAGAGTTACTTTTACGCAGTTATGAGAAATCAAACAGTTTTCAGGAATAATGCTGTTCATTAGTAATATCGTTGAAGCAGACGCAATTCGGGATTTCATCGCAATATTAAGTGACGCTAAGGAGAGACCGAACTGCTTTATTGTTAAGAAGAGCACATGTCTGCAGGAAGATGTGAGGAAGCGCAATCACAGCATCCTCATCCTCCCTGCCTCTGTTTGTCTATCGCCTTTCATCATTTCTTCTAGCTTTCGTCTCGGTGCAGAGGAGAGATGCGGAATGTCAGTGGAGAGAAATGCTTGCGAGAATGACGTTCAGAAACTGATTGCGTTATTTTAAATATCGATAAAATAAACAGTAGGAAGACTTCGGTGATGTGTTGAATGCAAGACGAGAGAGATTTTACTTGTACCGCAGCAGATGACGTACGTAAGCTAAAAGTGCAGTAATTCGAGAGAGTAGTAATTCAATATTTCAGAATCTGGAGAAACTATTTGTGTCATTGGAGGCTTGTAGTCATCAGAAGGGCTAAATTAAGAGCGTTCAGCTGATGAATAAAAACATTGTACAGAATTCTCGAGCACTGAAATGCTTTTATAGGATATTAAAGTCAGTTTTAATTGCGCTGAAGAAAATGTACTTGAGCAAGGCTGGATCTAAGAGAGGTGGAGGTGGAGTAGAAAGATGCCATGGTGTTCCCTTTGAGAATGAGTGGCAAATTTATGTATACTTCATGCATTTTTCAAGATATTTTAAAAATACCTCTAAAACTGAGGGGGGAAAATTTTACTGCAATTGAAATCCAGTTTCTCCCGCCCCCCTTTTCCGACTTATTGAGTTTCTTGACCCCTTTTTGTGAGTGACTAATTTTCCTTTTAATTGATTAGGATTCCTGTGTGCGACTCAGGTTGGTTACTAGGTAAAGGTCTGATATGCATTTTCCAATTGTAAATTAGTGATCATTGGTAATTTGGTACCTGGTCGAGTGATCAAATAATTTATATTTAACACCAACCAAACGAAGTTTGAGACAAACTACAGGTTTTCTTCGTAAAATTGCCAAGACTAGTTTCTGTTCTTATAACTCAATAATGCAGAAAAGAAACTCGATTACATACCGGCATGCCCGTTTGAGTTCAACAGGTTTTCCACGATTTACCAGTAGATAAGTTGCCATGGCTGCAAGGATGTTAACAGAGTGAACTAGTAAGAGAACAAGAAGTTAAATGAAGAACTAATGCAACATTGTACAAGTTGGAGAAATGTAAAAAGTAGTCATTTAATCTTTGTTTAAGAGGCAAATGAAAAACCTAACCAAATGATTGTGGGTGGAATTAATTTAAACATGAATCAAAGGCGTATCCCCTTGGGTAGAATAACACAAACATCAATCACGGAATCAACTGGGGCTGGGGGGAGGCTCAGTCGGTAGAGGTCCAGGCTCGTAAATCTGCAGTTCTTAGGTTTGAGTCCCAACTGAGCCAGGGTTGAGATTTTATCTCTCCCAATTTCCCGCCCTGCCCTTGGTCAGTAGGGGACACTGATGGTCTAGGAGAGGCAGTCGTCCGTTGGATGTGATGTAAAGCAGTGGCTCCGTGTGCGGGAGAGCCATACGCTGTTTACGTTAAAGGACACGCTGGATGGCTTTGACGGGAGGCTACCATCTGTCTCCCATCAACTATTCCAGTGGGTCCCCTCCCCCAACCTTCTCTTAGCCTTCGGGATCCTTGAGACCTGGCCATTTAACCCATGGTGTGCAAAACAATGCCGCTCAGAGGTAAAACAGCCCAACCCAACGGAATCAACTTTGCATTCAGAGGATATCATCACTTTATGTTGTAAGGAATTATATAAAGTTGGAATGCGACTTTTCTGCCCTGTCAAATACGTCTCCATTTCTAAACTCGCTTTCTGTAAAAACAACCAATGTTTACGCCTTAAGAAATATGGAAACTTCAAGGATACCTTCTGTAAGTCAACGAAACCTCACGGTTACCAAGAAGGCATTGGAATGGGACCAATAAATCTGAAAGATAACCAAGCAGCCATTCTGTAGGTTGGTGAAATCTAAACATCAGCCAAGCATGCAAGCCGAACTGACCTAAACATTAATCAAAGGTACATTCTGTAGGCTTAAGAAACACAAATATTTAAATTGGAGGTATTATATATGCTAAGAAATTCAAACAGTTACCAGGGAAATATTAAGTGGGCAGCACAAATAAAAATATTAAAAAAGAAAGGCATCATATAGACAGAAAAAACACCAACAATAACTAAGGTTACATTCTGCAAGCAGAAGAAATTCCAGCTTTAATCAAGGAGGCATTCCGTTGGACGAATAAAACGAAACAATAGCAATCGGCCCAATACGCAAGTCACTGGCTTACAAAGGTCGAGTCGCGAGTCTTTGGGGTGCGTGGGATTTTCTAGGACAGTTTTATGGTAAAAACTAATTGAATATAATTCTGAAAAGGTCAACTAGAGATTGTTCAGTTTCATGCATTGTTTTTATAAACTGAACCCTGCAGCTGCAATACATAACTGTTCATTTAAGAATTATCTTCAGTCATTCCATCTCTTGCACGATTTGAACCTCAACATCGCAAATAATAGTTATTGTTCCTTTACATTTCGTGGAGAGGGGTGGTGCAGTAGGTAACGCGCCAAGCTCGTAATCTGCAGTTCCCAGGGTCGAGTCTCAGCTTGGAGAAGCGTTGAATTTATCTCAGCAAAACTCCTCGCCCTGCCCACGGTCAGAATCGGACACCAATGGGATTAGAAAGGTCACCGTCCGTTGGATGTGACATTAAACTTCGTCCCGTTTGCGGGAGAGCCCATACGGTGTGCATGTTAGAGAACACGCTGAATGGTCTTGACGGGAGGCTACCATCGTTCTTCCAACAGCTGTTCCAGCGGGTCCCTTCCCCCAACCTTTTCTGAGCCTTCGTGGTCCTTGTGACCAGGTCATTTAGCCCATTGTGTGCATAAAAACTGCCACTCAGAGGTAAAACAACCCCAACTCTTTACATTTGGCATCATTGTCATGTGCATTTGAAGTTGCTTTGTCATCACTCCATATCTCAACCATTAACATTCCTTGATACTACTTATACATTGAGGGGGGATGCGATGATACCGAAGGAACACATGATGAAATCTTTGCTGATATGAGGGAGCGCCATTATAGAAAGCTTCGAAACTACTTCCGCAAGTAGAAGAAACGAAACGATATTCTATACGATGAAGGTATAAAAACAGTAAGTAACAAAGACGTTCTGCAGGTTCAAAAATTTTGAAAACCAAGAAGATTTTCCAAAAGTTCAAAAACGTCTAAAACACCAAAAAAACCGTTCTAGAAGTTAAATAATCTCTAAATGACAAAGACGTTTTACAGGTCAAAAACGTCTAAAAACTCATGAAGGGCTTCTATAGATTCAAAATGTCTAAAGACCCAAGAAGTCTTTTTGCTGGCCCAAAATGTCTAAAGAACCAAGAAGACTTTTTACAGATCATAAACGTCTAAAAACTCAAAAAGACCTTCTACAGGATCAAAATGTCTAAAGAACTAAAAAGCCTATCTACTGGATCAAATTGTCTAAAGAACCAAGAAGACTTTCTACGGGATCAAACTATCTAAAGAAACAAGAAGACATTCTACAGTTTCAAATTGTCTAAAATTCAAGAAGATATTTCACAGGACTAAAATTCAAGAAAGCATTCTACAGGGTCAAAATGTCTAAAGAACCAAGAGGACTTTCTACACGTTCAAAATGTCTGAAGAACCAAGAGGACTTTCTACACATTCAAAATATCTAAAAACCAAGAAGATGTTTTCACAGGACAGAAAACGTATAATGCTCAAGATGTTCGGCAGGTTCAAAATGTTTAAAGAACCAAGAAGACTTTCTACAGGTTCAAAATGTTTAAAGAACCAAGAAGACTTTCTACAGGTTCAAAATGTCTAAAGAACCAAGAAGACATTCTACAGGTTGAACATGTCTGAAATCCAAAAGGATGTTTTACAGGACAAAAACGTCGAAAAACTCAGAAGACGTTCGATAGGTTCAAAATATCTAAAGAACCAAGAAGCCTTTTTATTGGACCGAAATATCTAAACAACCAAAAAGACTTTTTACACGTCATAAAAGTCTAAAAACTTAAAAAGACATTTTATAGTATCAAGAAATCTAAAGAACCATGACGACATTCTGCAGATTCAAAATGTCTAAAACCTAAGAAGATGTTTCACAACATAAAAACATCTAAAAATTCAAGAAGACGTTCTACTGGTTCAAAATGTCTGAAAACCAAGAGGATGTTTCATAGGACAAAAACGTCTAAAAGCTCAAGAAGACGTTCGAGAGGTTCAAAATGTCTAAAGAACCAAAGAGAGATGTTACAGGTCAAAAACTTCTGAAATCTCAAGACGTTCTGCAGGTTCAGAAGGTCTAAAGAACCAAAAAGTCTTTTTGCTGGTTCAAAATGTATAAAAAAGTGGATATTCATGGGGGAACACTACTAATTCAAAGTGGTGCGCATTCTACTAATATCGACTAGTTTTGAAAGACACGATCTATAGACCAAAGAATTGCAAATATTAAACATGGAGACATTCTTCTAGCTGAGGAAATTCCACCAATAGCAAAAGGGACACTCTGTAGATAAGAAGAAACTCACACAGTAACAAATGAGGCGTTGTATGAGACGAAGAAACTCAAACACAAGCCAAAGTAAATATTCTATTAGGAGAAAGAACTACACTTTGATCTGGGAGGTGTTTTTGTAGACCAGAGAAAATGAAACTCTGACTAAAGTACATAGAAATCCATGAATTGTCTTAAATGCGTAATGGTTAGCTTTGATGGCTGAGACCACAGGGACCTTGGTTTGAATCCCTCATAATGCAGATATTTTGTTTCGTTTGTCGTTTTGATGGGGTTTCACCTTTCTAAATGATCGTGTTTTCGATGCATTATACTGAGAGACTCTTCTGAAATATCAGTGGAAAGTGAGCTGCCTAAGGAGTATTTTTATTATTTTTATATAGAAAACCCTATGTGCAGAAAATCGAAATAGCAATTAAGGTTGATAATTATAAGCAACGAAAATTAAACATAAATAAACACCTACAGCAGATACTAAATCAAGAAATTAAGCCAAATGCTCAAACGATAGAAACAAAACAACGAGATAGAAGTTGAGTTAAAGGTGAGACACTCAAGGATAGTGTAATAATAAAAGTACTACAGAGATGGAAAAACAACGTTTTTGCTGAAAAATTGAACATTTACTCTACATGATACACATTGAATGGTACACTGAGGACGAATCAACAGCAGATTTACGGTCTGCGGGACCCTAGGCTCTATTTCTTTACCTAAACAAACGTAAGGAAATTTGAAAACAGCGATTCTGGAGCCCTAATCGTTTACATAAACAAACGTGACTGCAATCGAAAATAGCAATTCGGGAGCCCTAATCTTTTTTCCTAAACAAACATGACAATATTCGAAAACAGGAATTCTGGGGCCCTGGTATCTTACCGAAGCAAACGTGACTATGTTCGAAAACAGTAAGTTAGAGGACCCTCACTAGCTGGGGAACATAGTTCTGCACATAGTGCGAGTACCTATAAATACGCCATTTGGACCAATATATGTTGCTGCAAACAAGTACAGTTGCTCAAATAAATATCCGGACACTAAGGTTCATTACAGAATTCAGGAAAAAATATCTGCCAACGATTTTTTTTAGAAATTAGTGATCTGGCAATCTTCGTGTCACATGACACGGAGGTTGCCAGATCACTAATTTCTAAAAAAAACGTTGTCAGATATTTTTTCTAAATTATGTAATCAACCATAGTGTTCGGATAATTTTTTGAGCGACTGTACATCAAATTATTTTATGCTTTAGTTTCATTACGACCCCTGTGAAAACAATAATATCAATATTTTTAGTATTTCATATCACGATATCTTATGGTAATCGAGGTAAGAAAATGTAACAGAATATATTCCAACTCCACCGTTAATAAGAAGCGAAAATTGTTCAATGCACTTCAATGACATTTCATAATTTCATGTAATGTCCAGAATTAATGAACCATTTTGAAGTATCAGAGTTTTCCTGATTGTCGCCAGAACAAGCTTGCGTAAGAATGAAGTTTTCTTGAAATTACTTAACAAATACAAAATCTTCCTCAAAAAAAATTATTATTTTGCATCATTGCACTCTACTAAACCTGTATTGATGCTAAAGTGATTCAGAAGATAGAGTACATGACTAGGAACCTGTGATTCCACCTTCGAGTCCCAGCTACTTCAGAAATGATAATTTCTACTTTTCTCCCAGACAGAAATACCAAAGATATTGTAATGTCGTGATGGGATTTAAAGATATTGCCTAGATTAGGCAATATCTTTCTGAGCAGCACTTTTTCTGCACACCATGGGTTAAATGGCCATGGTCACAAGGGACCCCGAAGGCTCAGCGAAGGTGGGGGAGTGGACCCTCTGGAGCAGCTATTGGGAGACAGATGGTAGCCTCCAGTCAAGGCCATCCAGCGTGTTCTTTAACGTGCTTAGTGTATGGGTCTCCCGCACGGCTTGGGGCGGGGGTGGCTCAGTCGGTAGCGCGCCAGGCTCGTAATCTGTAGTTCCCAGGTTCGAGTCCCAGCTGTGTCAGCGTTGAGATTTATCTCCGCAAAATTTCCCCGTCCTGTCCACGGTCAGTAGGGGACACCGATGGGCTTGAAAAGGCCGCCGTCCGTCGGATGGGACGTTAAGCCGTGGCTCCGTGTGCGGGATAGCCATACCCTGTGCACGTTAAAGAACACGCTGGATGGCCTTGACGGGATTCTACCATCTGTCTCCCAATAGCTGTTCCAGTGGGTCCCCTCCCCCAACCTTCTGTGAGCTTTCGGGGTCCTTGTGACCTGGCCATTTAGCCCATGGTGTGCAAAAAAGTGCCGCTCAGAGGTAAAACAACCCAACCCAACCCGCACGGCTTAACGTCACATACGACGGAAGGCGACCTTTCCAAACCCATTAGTGTCTCTTACTGACCGTGGGCAGGGCGAAGAATTTTGCGGAGATAAATCTCAACGCTGACTCAGCTGGGACTCGAACCAGGGAACTGCAGATTACGAGCCGAGCCCGCTACGAACTGAGCCACCACTGCCCCTATTGCCTAGAATGCAAGGAACTGTAAAATGGCATAGAGCTCTGAGAGATTTAACGTTATTAACATACACAACTTTTTCTTTTATAAGGAATCTTCGATTTAAGGGAATAATAGGGGGAACGGGTGTCCGTCAATAACTAAAGTCAATTAAATCAGAATGTTTAAAGATGATGCACAGAGTACATGATCGGATCTTACCATAATAAACGGAATATTTTAGTAACACCATTAAGCAAGGAAATATACGTATCTACTATTACCAGCAATAATAAGAAAAATGCTAAAACAAAAAAAAATACTCTATCCTGAAAAAACCTTTTTTTTAGCTTGAGGAGGTATCATGCTTCGTGGTCTCTTGCTAGTAGAGGTTTGTTGTGAGGTACTAGAATTATCTCGTTGGCTTTTACTAGTACAGGTTCTTGATGATAAATTAGACTCCTCTTGTTGTCTTTTCTGCTAGTAGATATTTGTGGTGAGAGGCTCGAATGCTTTTATTATTTTAGTAGTAGAGGTTTATGGTGAAAATCCTCTGGTGAAAATTGTTGACTCTCACTAATATAAGTTTGTGATGGGGAGCTATAATCCTCTTATTATATCTCACTAACATTGTTTTAGGGTGAAGAGATAGATATAATTCTCCTGTTGACTATCACTAGCATAGATTTGTGGTTAGGAACTAAAATCCTCTTGTTAGTTCTCACTGGTATAGGTTTGTGGTGAGGAGCTGGAATCCTCTTGTTGGCTCTTTCTAATAGGAAGACTTAGGAGCAGCAGCATCGCGTTTGAAACAATTAAAGAGCGAATTGTGATTTTTTTACTAAACGAAAATAGATAAAACTAATATGGGGAGGGGCAGATGGACGACCAGCATAAAATCCAAGTCCTTAAAATTGGAGTCCATAGAACCGATGTTTTACTATATCTTCAAACACAAACATTTACCCACAAACAAACTGCGTTCACAGCAAACTATAGTGTCTGCATAAATTATATGAACGTGTTCTAGCTTATTGTGAGACCACCTCTGTCGTTGATAACGTTTTTTTTAAAAAGAAAGTATTTGGAAATATTAATTACGCTAAACTGTTCAAATCGCTAACTTCAATCGAGAAAACGTTATGTGTGTGTGTAAAAGAACATGTTGAGTGTCCTTGACGGGAGAACGCCATCTAAATTTCTTCCTAACGGGCTGTATGCACAACAATAGTCTTATTGAGAACTGGCCACTGTGCAATAAGAAATAGAAACTCGAAGAAAACACAATACAAACATAATCCTAAAAAATTGGTTTAATGTTCTAATCCCAGTAGTATCAGCTTTGAGATTTATTCTCCGAATAATCCCTGCCCTCTCTGAGAAAGGGGACACCGATGGGCTGGGAAAGACCGATATCCGTGGATGGAACATAAAGCAGTTGGCCCCGTCTGCACGAGAGAGTCATACCTTGTGCACGTTAGAACACGCTGGATGACCTTGACAGGAGGTTTCCATCTGTCTCATAGCCACTGTTCAGTGAACCCCTCTCCTCTAACCTTCACTAAGTCCTTGAGGCCCTTGTTACCTGGCCATTTAGCTCACTGTGGTGAAAAATGTACAGCTCAGAGGTGAAACAACCCAACTCTTTCTTGTGTGGTCCTACTGTTGAGATCTCGCCTTCTTCAGAGACATTTTCCACAAAATATTATACTGACCTTTGACAAAATATTGACATACCTTCGGGCAAACAATTGCTTGGATAATTTATTCATTTCTTTATTAGTAATCTGTGTGTGTATATACATATATATATATAAGACCTACCACCCGTAATAGCCCCAAGCACAATTTTTAGCATCACTAACAGTAGTAGATCTGGATTTGACCTTTCACTTCGCAGGATCAGTCGGATTCGAAAGTTTATAACATTTGTAAAATCTAAAACCTTAAACACACTTAAATACCAATTTTCACCTTTTTAGCACTCGTAGATCTATGTCTGACCTCTACATTACTTCTATTTGACCTCGAAGGACACGTCGCAGGTCAAATTTCAGATTTTTTTTGCGAAATCTACGACCCTGATTACCCTTAGGGTACAGTCGCTCAAAAAGTATCCGAACACTACGGTTGATTAGAGAATTCAGAAAAAATATCTGGCAATGATTTTTTTAGAAATTAGTGATCTGGCAACCTTCGTGTCACGTGACACGAAGGTTGCCAGATCACTAATTTCTAAAAAATCATTGCCAGATATTTTTTCTGAATTCTCTAATCAACCGTAGTGTTCGGATACTTTTTTGAGCGACTATACAATTTTCAGAGCTCTACCACTTCTACATCATATTTAGAATTAGCATGATCCCCTGTCATGCTAATTCTAATTATGATGCATCCAGTCGCTCATTCATTCTCCAATCATTTATAAATATATTCCTAGGTACCCACAATATACAGAAAACTTTATAACAGATATCTAAGATGGCAAATGGATATCCATTTTCCATCTTAGATATCCTATGGATATTTTCGGGATAGTGTCGTTGTGAAGGTTTGATGCACACTGAACTGTGTTATACGTAAATCATCATTAGGCACTGCATGAAATCTTCCATCAAATTCACTTTGCCACATAGCTTCTGAACAAGAGAAAAGGATAATCATTTTTTAATTGTTTTGAAAATAAAGATAATAAAAAGCATTAACATTACGTATAAAGAGATTTTTTCCATAAGATCGCACTATATAGAGAAAATAAACGACGAGGTGTTATATAAAGAAATGACAAATGGCTAGCTTAGTGTAGATCTGCTTCAGGGTTAAAGATAATGAAAAAAAAAAGATTAACGAAAGTGCTATCGGTGCAAAAGTTGAAGAGGTAGCTGAAAACTTCTTTAAGAAAAAAAAAGTCAGCAATATTATTTATCATCCATGACCAGATAGGAAATTAATCATAGGAAGTTGGGGACATTTGACAGAATTTCATACGACATGAATAATTGCATTGACTGAGCGGAGTTTATGTGAAAAACTTAAAAAAGGTCATTTTTATAATTTAACCTCGTTAATAGGTTTAGAAATAAAAGATAGAGATTGGAAGTTATTCCAGAATTGGACTGCAAAGTTGTGTTATTTTTCTTCGGCATAATTTGCTCCACGATGGATTAAAATATTCAAATAATAATGAACTTAATAGTCAATATTGGAGAAAAAAAACCTTTGGTTGCTGTCATAGGCAGAAGAAATCTGCTCATTTAAAAGGTTCGTAGTTTTTCCGAGAGCTGTAGGATTCTTTAATCAAACATTCAAGAAGTGTCTGCAGCCCTCTTTTCTCACAGAACACCCCCCTCTCAAATACACAAAGTGAATTTTAGTTATTGGCTTTTGGATTACCTCTCAGCGGCACTTTTCTGCGCACAATAGGTAAATGGCCAGGTCACAAGGACTTCGAGAAGGTTGAGGGGACCCACCAGACAGCTGTTGGGAGACAGATGGTAGCCTCCAGTCAAGGCCATCCAGCATGTTCTTTAATGTGCACAGGGTATGGCTCTCCCTCACACGGGACCACGGCTTAACGTCACATCAGACATACGGTGATATTTCCAAGCTCATCGGTGTACCCTACTGATCGAAGGCGGGGAGTTTTGCAGAGAGAAATCTCAAGTCTCTGCCCAGGAGGGACTCGAACTTGAGAACTGCAGATTACGAGCCTGATGCGTTGCTGACTGGGCCACTCTCGACCCTTGTTTATAGGCTACCGGACAAGGATAGCAATAGTTCCAAGTCGCTAGTATTGCAAATTATCGAGTAATCGATTCTGTTGTAAACGTCGATTGCACGCCAGGCTCGTAATCTGCAGTTCCCAGGTTTGAGTCCCAACTGTACCAGATTCGAGATATATCTCCTCTAGACCATTACAACAGAAACTAGAAAATTAGAGTTTACAACAGAATCGATTACTCGATAATTTTTGTGAAAAAGGTTATGAAATCTTGCTTCATTAGAACTATTCTACAATGAAAATGAGATATTTCTGCTCAGAATGAAGATCTGAGAATTTTCTCTCAGTCCTTGTGTCATGGGCTTAGAAAAGCAACCTTCCATCCGGTGGGAGGTAAAGTCGTGTCTCCCTGTGCTCACAACCTGTTCACATTAAAGAACACACTGGATGGCTTTGATGGGAAGCTTCCGTCTTTTTCCTAACAGCTACCCTATGTTCCCTTCCTTAACCTGCTCTGAACAATTGGTCCTTGTGATCTAGCCTTTTAACCTATTTTATGAACAAAAGTGTCCACTCAGAGGTAATCAACTCGACAATTTTTACTATTTAGAGATAAATTGTTAACATCTAATATCATAATTAAACATCTCGTAGGTGTTAGAAAAATGTATTTTATTAAATTACAGGCAGCTATTTTTCCTATTAATTAAAACTTCTTATTAACTTCCTCCCCCCATTATCGTGGCAGAAGTAATTCCATTCCATATACGAGTATTCGGTTCTCACCAGTTTCACTGCTCTGTGTGATTATTTTATATTTTTTTTCGCGAGCTTCTGTTGTATAATGTGATACTTTTGGTCACTAAAAAAACAAGAAGTGGGGGGGGGTAGAAATTTAATCCTGCCCTTTCTTCTCTTACAAAATATCACTCTTCATTCTGAGCAGAAATAACTCATTTTCATTGTAGAATAGTTCTAATGAAGCAAGATTTCATATTGCCAATCCACCTTTGTCTGCCTATTTTTTTAACCATTAGAAACGCTTGTGAGTAATGCTTAGAGCATGGCATATCTAGGGAAAAGGAAGGGTTATAAACCCGTCTTTTGTGGGCTTGAATTATGCATATTTTCTAAGGAAGTTTCTGAAAATCAGAGACTCAAGCACGTTAGAACTACCCTCATTTGATTCAAACGAGTCAAACTCCTTCTCTGTAATTAGAAGTGACGGATGGCTCCATGGGTTGAGCGCCAGACTACTATAGTGCAGTTTCTAGGCTAAAGTGCCAACTGTGACAGCGTTGAGTTTTTTTTTATCTCCACTAATACCTACATCGGTGAGAAAGGGGCTACCTATCAAGGTCACCTTGATACATGAACTGAACAGTCTTTGAGTAAAAGGCCTTCCTTTTTGTCAAAAGTTTTGTAAAAAAAATATTCAGTAGGTATGAAAATTGAACCTTTTACATTGTCTAAAATTTTACTAAGAGGCTATTTGTTTTAAAACTATATCAAATAAATTAATTTATTCATAAGACTGTGTTATAATATTCATTATGCTTTGACTGAAGACTACCATCTGTCTCCTAACAGCTGTCCAATGCATCCCCTTCCCCAATTTTCTCTGAGTCCTTGTGTCATTGTGACCTGACCATTTAGCCCATCCTTGCAAAAAATTGCCACTCAAAAATAAAATAAGGTAGCAACCCAATTGGAAGTACTTGGGAACGACTTTGACATGCAGCTTATATTTGCAATTTTCTGCTTAAAACAAAAAAATGCAGAAAATATTTTAATATAGAACCTAGGTGTTACTCGTGTATCGATTAATCAAAAACAACTGTACGTCTTCAAAAAATTTCCTCTAATTACTGGCAAAAAATTTAGAGGAAAGATACAAACAAATCACTCTCTACGAAACATCGGAGCACAAAACGTCCGCTAATTGCTATTAGGCAGAATTGACTCGTATAAAGTTTAGTTTTATCTGTGGTGTGCAGAAAAACTGAAATTAAAAAAAAGTCATTTTGCAGTTTACCTAAGGAAATGATACTTACGAGGACATCGCTTAAAATTTATGAAGTAATTCGTTTTAAAAAAGAAACGGTAGTGAATAGCACAGTTTAAAAAAGAAATATTTCATGAACCTAAAGTTTGACACAAATTAGTTTAATGAGAAGAGTCGAGCTCATCGAAACGAGTGATTAATTGCCTGATCAAGTGACAAAGTAAGTAGTACTGTCGCTTAACCTTCTTTCACATGTTCTTTTCTATTAGTTATGCTGAGTCAACGGCCATCGAAATACGACGATTTCTCTTAATGGCGTTTTTTTGTGCATGTATCTCGAACAGGGGAGTTTTACTTTAGCAAAGGAAAATAACGACAGAACACTTTCGTCAGTAATTAATTTTGTCATTGAAGGTGTTACCTTTGGCATTAAAATTGCGCGCAGTGTACGACAAAACAATTACAGTAAACTATGACAAAGAGGGTCAGCAAGAAAGAAGGCAATGCGATGATATATTTCTTTCTTATTGGTTGCGAGAAAATCTTTACGTTAATTAATCAGTACAGACAGGTAGCAGACAGTGATCGCTATTGCAGTGTGTAAATGCAACTGTTGATTGAGAAAGAGGGGATTTCAGAAGGTGATTCTGAGGTTTTGTAGACTATGGATTATGTGCAGCAATGGGAGCGGAGAAAAAATAACTGCGTGTAATCTAAAATTTATTTATCTTTGGATTCCAATTTAGGAGTGGTACAACTTGGGTTGTTTAACCTCTGAGCGGCAATATTTTTGCACACAATGGGCTAAATGGCCAGGTCACAAGGATCCCAATAGCTCATAGAAGGTTGGGGGAAAGGGACCAACTGGACAGCTGTTAGGAGATGAATAGAAACCTCACATCAAGGCCATCTAGAGTGTTCTTTAAGATGAACAGGATATGGATCTCAGGCACACGGTAACCACGGTTTGATGTTGCATTTGACGAACGGCGACCTTTCTAAGCCTGTACCTTTTCTCCCCGAAGGTAGAATGGAGATTAACGGAAATAAATGTCAATCCTGGCACGGGTGGAACTCGATCTTAAGAACAGCAGACTGCAATCCTGGCGCGCTACCGACTTAGCCAATCCCAGCCCCATGCGCAGCTTCAATAGCAACTGATTATGGGGAGATACTATAAAACTGAGTAGCCTATGAAACCTATGAGAATTGTCTTAATGTCAAATGTGGAGTCTCATCTAAGAATGTATAAGAACACTCCTTAGTCTCACAGACTTTCCAGTGGCATCGCATCGTTAGGGTTTATTGAGTTCAGGCAACAGCCTTAAAAAGAAAAAAAAAATAATGAATTTTAAAAATAATTTAAGTATAAAATTACCGAGGTAACTTTAGGATATACGTAACAAACGAATATAATATTAAATGTACTTTTAGAGCAATAAAAAACAACAACAACTAAATCTCTTACACTTACTAGCATTCTCAACGGGAAAGGTTAAGACCTCTTGCCCCCCCCCCCCCCCCCCCCGGTTTTAGCCAGGTCAAGTGCAATTATCATTGGCCATATTAAGTGGACGGTTGGTTAATGTGTTTGATTAGTGATCAAAGGTATCCTGGTTCGATTTGAATAAAGCTTAGACTTTTTTATGTATTGCCTTTCTGATGTGGTCTGTTAAACCTTTCAGGTACGCAGCTGCTTGAGGGGATAATTTATTTTATACTTTTATCATCATGAACAAGTCAGTATGGAAAAAGTAAAGTGTTTTCAACTCAAAATCTGTATTAACTTTGATTTTTAAAAGCAGTTTGAGTTAGATAGAAACATATGTAAGATTTAGAAGACGCCGATCCCAAGTATTTTAATTATTCATTCATCATATTTTATGGATCCCAATAAAGCCATAAAGTTCTTCCGAATCTTAATAAAAAAAGCTCAATGACTTTGAAAGTGATGTTTAATAGAAGATTTGATGAGTAATCCTGATATAAATGATAACTCTTCATCCGTTTTTATTACTCCTTTTTATTACTAACATTCGCATATTATATATTTTAAGACATATATTTATTTTTCTTCATGAATTATAGCATTGGGAACACATTTATGTAGTTAAAATAGCAATTTTGAGGTTTCGGAACAAAGATTTCGAAAAGATATAATTTATAGCTCTGTTTCTAGGGGGAATTTAACGTTGTTCTTTAATGGCACACCTTTCGAGAACGAATTAATCACTTTGTGAGAATCTAGTTCATTTTAGGTTTTTGTAATGTATCCTATATATTAAGTTATTTTCGTTTTCTGTGCCGAGTGGTTAGCGCGCTTGGCTACTGATCTACGGGACCTGGGTTCGATCCCCGGGTAAGGCATGGATGTTTGTGTTGTTTTCTGCTGAGGTCCTGCCATCCTCTCAGATCTTCTACTGTAGCATATAAACTGACAGGCTCCTGTCAGACTCTGTGGCAAGCAGCTGCTTGAGGGGGTATTTATTTTTTTTTATTATTACTATATCTATACATTAATTTATTTTAGTTTTCTATAATGTATCTATATGTTTTTTTTTTAATATTCTTTACTGTATCTATATATTAATTTATTTTAAATTTCTATAAAGTATCTATACAATAATTTATTTTAGTTTTCTGTAATATATATTTACCGAAGAGTCAAAATATTATGACCACCTGCCTAATATGATGATCTTCCTCCGCGTACCCCAAAACAGTACTTACCCGGTGAGACATGGACACAAGATTTTTAATGATGTTTTGTGGTATGTGTACCAACACGTTACCAGCAGTTCTTTATCTCTTGTATGTTACATGATTGAGTAGCCGAAAATCGGATATGCTGTTCCAACACAAACCACATACTCTCAATTGGTTTGATGTCTGGGGAATTTGGTGGCCATGGCAATACCTGGAAGAAAGAAGCTGAAAGAAGCTGAAAGAAGGCACTACTAGAGGGATATATCGTTGCCATGAAAGGATATACCTGGTTTGCAATGATGTTTAGATAAGTGGTAGACATCATAGTTTCCTGCACATGAATGACTGGATCCAGGGTTTTCCAGCAGAATATTGTCCAAAGCATTACACTTCCTCCACCGCCTTGTTTTCGTCCGACGGTGCATCCTGCTGCCAACACTTCCCCAGGTAAACGACGCACAAGTATCTGGTCGTCTACATGGTGCAACAGGAAACAAGATTCATCGGACAGACGACCTTCTTCCAATTATTCAAGGTCCAGTATTGATGCTCACGTGTCCATTATAGGCACTTCGACGGTGAACCGAGGTTAGCATGGGCACTCGGATAGGCCTGTGGCTACGCAGTCTCATTTTCAGCAGGATTCGATGTACTCTATGTTGTGATGCATTACTCCAGTCACCAGCATTCAAATTACAGGCGAGTTGCGCCACATTATCCCTTCTGTCTGCTCGTACCATACGGGATAGCTTTTGCTCACCTCTAGCACCGATAAGCCGTGGTCGGCCCACATCTTGCTGGCGGTTTGTGGCTTTTTCCCTCTTCGGACTACTTTTTCAAGGTACTAACCACGGCTGACCGTGAGCACCCCACGAGTCTTGCAATCTCGGAAATGCTCTGACCCCGTCATCTGGCCATTAGAATTTGACCTTTGTCAAAGTCACTTAAGTCCGCTATCTTTCCCATCTGAAGAACAAGAATAACACTGATTAACAGAGCTCAGACCTTCACATGCTTTTCATGACCTTAACATTTACCTGAAGTTGCTGCGATTTGCATAAAGACGCTCTGGTCATAATATTTTGGCTCTTTGGTGTGTGTGTGTACATATATATATATATATTGATTAATTTTAGTTTTTTGCAATGTAACTATATATTAATTTATTTTAGTTTTCTGTAATATCTCTCTGTATTAATTTATTTTAGTGTTCTGTAGTGCATCTACATATTATTTCATATTAATTTACTTCAATGAATCAATATATTAATTTATTTTAGTTTTCTGTAACGTACTGTATATTAACTTATTTTAGTTTTCCGTAACGTATCGATATATTAATTTATATTAGTTTTCTGTAATCACAGAGAACTGTAATCACATTTAGATTACAGTTCTCTAATCTAAATGTTAATTTATTTTCGTTTTCTATAATGTATCTATATATTAATTTATGTTAATTTTCAATAATGTATCTGTATATTAATTCATGTTAGTTTCCTATAATAATATTAATTTGATCTGGATAAATATATTAATTTATTTATCAAGATCAGAGTTCGCAACTCTTATGGATTGCCTTTTTCTAAATATACTAGCAGATTAATCCAGTTGAAATGAGCCATGATATTTAAGTCGATTAAACTTGGCATTAATATATAAGGAAATAAATTAAATAACTCTTTCAATATTTTTTTTAATCTGTAAACTTCTAAATCAAATGCTATCATTTTATTATTATTATATATATATTATATATTTAAAATTCCATTATATTATATCATTATCATCATTCAAAAATTCTTGAATCATAATGTTCCGTGTAAATACTTTCCCTAATCATTCATAAATGTCTTTAATTCTCTTTATTTTTTGACCTTTAAAATTTGTAGGATAAAAAAATAGAGTCTTAGAGTAGGACCTTCAATTGTACAAAAAGCAAACTGACTAATATACAGTGCATTAGAGAAATAATGACCAAAACAGAAGTAAAGAATTTCAGTGGTATTATTATTCATTATTATTATTATTCAGTGGTATTATTATAATTCTGTGAGTGAACCCAAGATTTATATACATTATGAGGACAACAATGAGAGTCTATGAGAAAAATTTGAAGCCGATTGGATCAAATATTGACTGAGATGCAGACGTTTACAGAAATAATTGCCAAAATGCAAAATAAGAATTTCAGATTTTGATGTATATATGTTTCGTGAGGACAGTAATTACAATCTATGTGTAAAGTTTGAGGTCGATAGGATTAAAAACTGGCTGAGATACAGAACATCACAGAGATAATGGTTAAAAGAAGAAAATAAGCATAACAGAAATTTCTCGAATTATATTGTTCAAACTAGAAATCAAACGCTACCCGTCACTCCAACCCCTATTTGATCTCTAATGCGGCACCAGATCTGTTAATTCTTCTCATTTCTTAGTCCTGGAAATAGTCCTCTTCACCAATTTTTACCTCTCCAGCGCCGGTATACTGATATTTGACCTTTGACCACAGAGGACCCATCGTATCAAACATGAATGAATGAATCTTTATTAGAACAAATTAGTTACAAATGTAATTTAGATTAGTAACACATATTATTAAATACCTACTACCTATTACTCTAATTCCAAGAACAATTATGAAGTAAACTTCTCTTGCAAATAATCAAATCTCTCTTACAAATTGTTACCTTGAAGAACAGTTCAAATGAAATAATAGCATTTGGAATAATTTGTGAGATCTACTCTTTAAAGTTCTCTTTACACTAATTTTCAAGTTTCTAGTACTGGTAGCTCAAGGTTCGGCCTCTACGTGACCTTAATATTATCTTGAAGGATACATAGGAGGTCAGATTTCGGATTTTTCCCGAGATTTACGACCCTAATTACCCGTATGCGCAAATATTCAGAGCTCTACCATTCTGCGTCATAGTTAGAATTTGCGTGATCCTCTATCAGTCAATCAGTGGGGAGGGGGTGGCTCAGTCGGTAGTGCGCCAGGCTCGTAATCTGCAGTTCCCAGGTTCGAATCCCAGCTGGGACAGCGTTGAGATTTATCTCCGTAAAACTCCCCGCCTTTCCCACGGTCAGTAGGGGACACCGATGGGCTTGAAAATGGCATCGTCCATCGGATGGGACGTTAATCTGTGGCTCCGTGGGCGGGAGAGCCATACCCTGTGCACGTTAACGAACACACTAGATGGCCTTGACTCCCGTCAAGGCCATCTAGCTCCCATCTGTCTCCTACAGCCGTTACCATCTGTCTCCCAACCATCTGTCTCCCAACAGCCGTTCCAGTGGGTCCCCTCTCCCAACCTTCTCTGAGCCTTCGGAGTCCTTGTGACCTGGTCATTTAGCCCATCGTGTGCAAAAAAGTGCTGCTCAGAGATAAAACAAATGTGAATATATATATATATATTAAAAAATTAATAAACATTCTCTCAAGCAGCTGCTTGCCACAGGAGCCTGTCAGTTTAATACGCCTTAGTAGAAGGTTTGTGATGATGGCGGAACCTTAGCAGAAAAACGACATGAACGACTATGCGGCGCTCTAACCCAGGTCTCTTGAGATTAGTGGTCAATCGCGCTAACCACTCGGCCACGAGACGGCTACATATATATATTAGATGAAAGAAATAAAGTGTTTGTAGACAGTATCTTTGATTGATTGAACTAGATAAATATGATTTTTGAATTCGGAGACAGCTTGTGGAATTTTTAGGCTTTGTAATAGCAGTCTTGAGTTCCATTCATAATATTTATGATACAATGTCACTATTTACAAAATTTGTTTTGGAAATCCGTAACACTACAAAAGTTCAAAGACTCGCACGTAGGTTTAGCAGGTAAAAAATACATAAATGGACATTAAAAGCAACATTTTTAATATATTAAAATATGAATATTGTTCATCATGCTCACATTAATAACTTAGAAAGCAACAGCGTTAATGAAATAACTATAATACAAACAATTATTTCATTCAAAATTTTAAAATCTTAACGAGAGATCAAAGAATGAAGAAACGTATTAAAAATCAGAAATATACGAAAAATCCCCCTAATTTTAGAGAAATTTTTTATATCTTCAAATTCATAATCCATTTTTCAGTTTACGTGAAACGTATGAAAATGTATTTAATCGTTTATGATTTCTGGTAGAGCTTTTAATATTTTTGGCCCCAAATATAAATTTAAATTCTTGCCTAATGGTTTTCCCTAGAGAGTAGTACAATAAAAATAATATGTGCACATTTTTCTTGTATTTTATATTACTATTTTACATTCTTTTTCTTTGTAATGTTTTATAAATATAAGATCATATTATAAACATAAATATTTCCGTAATGGTAAAATTCGTAGATCGTTATAAAAACATTTAAAGTTATCATACATCTTTTTTTCTTTTCTTATAAAGATATAATTAATTTCTTTCAGATAGTAAACAATGATTTAACATTACTATATTATCTACATCTATCTGCAAGATTTAAATATGCTTTAATCCAAGCATTATATATAAGCTTTAAGAATGTAATATTCACAAAATTTCTAATATAAAATAATTTAAGTCTTGTGGTATAATCTTTTTTTTCTCAAATGTTACATATGTTGTAATCATATATTATTTATATTGTCAAGTCATGATTCATCATCAATATCCCTTGAAGTGAGTGTTTCCTACATTACTGAATTTTTTTTATAAAGTCTTGAGCATAATCCACATCAGACAATGATGTCATGGAATATGTAACAAAGTGGATCTTTTTGGTATCTTAATTATCGTTTATTTCGATCAATGGCTATGGAATGGCAAACATCAAATTATATTTTTCTGAAGGCTAATTCGATTTGGATATGCCTGCGGGATCCACCATGGGAGAATGATTATTGTCATCATTTTCCCAGGATCATCTACGCCCCTTTAGGAATGAAAACGTTTGAACACACCTGCTTCTTTAAGATCATCGGCAAGTGATGTTAAAATGACTTCAAACGCTTTTTATGTGGTTTAGTGGAGTTTCCTCTAGAACAGGCATGTCAAACACGCGGCCAGCCGGAAACTGTTCTGCGGCCCGCCAAGATTGGTAACCAATACGTTTATTTAACTTTTGACAACACTGGATTCTTTAATTAAAATTATAAGTACGTACACGGTACATGAATTAAATAAACGTATTTCAGAAAACATTTCCATTTATGTATAAGGGAAACTATTGCGCATAAATGTGTATGTCTAAGTCCGATTGTAGAATTGCTCATATCATGAAATGCCCGGTTATTTCATGATATAGTGGCATTTCATGATATGAGCAATTCTACTATCGGGCTCCGACATGTATACACGTCTCGAGGTCATTCAAATGTACGTACTTTGCGCATGGCAATGAGTCACGAAATGCCAGTAGAGTCGGAAGCTATTCGTTAGCAGTTAGTGAACGAATACTGCGTTCTAGTCTAGTTTGCACATAACAATTTTCATCTGTATTTTTTCGTTTTGCGGCCCGCGATTTAATATATAATACTTAATATGGCCCTCGGTGGTTAACGAGTTTGACATGCCTGCTCTAGAATATAGGAATGGAAGAATAAGCGTTTAAGTCTGAGCAAATTGCTATATGACAGTGAAGATCGTTTGCTTGTTTTCCTCCGAGGGCACTTTTGTGAACACAGTGGGATAAATGGCCAGGTTACAAGGACCCCAAGGACTCAAAGTTGGGTAGGAAAAGGCGGGCCTTAGGAGAGGGACGGAAGCCTTCCTTCAAGGCTAGTTAGTGTGTTCTTTTGACATCTACAGTGTGTGGCTCTTCTGCACCCAGTCCACGGCTTAACGTACCACTCAACGGCCGGCTTCCTTTCCGATCCCATCGGTCTCTTTTCTCACCAAGAGCATGATGGAGAAGGTTATCTCAGATTTAATCTTCCCCTAGAAAAATTGATCGAAATATTAATTTACGTTAAGTAACATCAGTGTACCAAAGATTTTTACTTTTCCTTTAACTAAATGTATTTTTTGCATTTTGTTTTTGGAAGCATATTATTAATTTTTCTTTATTATTTTGAAAAAGATACTTTTTACATGTATTTTCAATAATGTTCCCTTATTTACGTTTTGTTTATGAGCATCCTTAGTTCCATTATGGTGTGATGTATCCATGACTGCTGGTTTGCAACTGTAATCATTAATGGAAGGCTCAATAGCAATGTTTTTATCTTGAAATATCAATGTCCCCCCCCCTCCCCGAAAACTGCACTCATCAATAGGCGGCTTGACATAAATATTTTCTGTCTTTAAAGTTTCATGTATTTTTTACTTCCCCCACTCCCACGAAAACTGCGCTCAATAATGAGAGACTTAACATAAATATTTCTATCTTGAAAGTCCAATTTGCTTCCCCCCCGAAAATGTTTGTCCTCTGCCTTAAAACAATCATTCCCTGGAAAACATTTGCTCCTCCCTGAAGCAATATTTTCTCCCCTCTAAAAATTTCTGCCGATGATCATATTAATATATATAAAAAAAACATTTCATTACGGCTAAAAGCGTAAATAGAAACAATAACGTTCTGCATTATTTGTTGAAATAATTTATCGAAGATTTCAGGAAGAAGCTTCAGAAAAAGAGAGAAAAAAATTCTATCATTTCCGCGTGTAGGACATTTCCGAAATAAGGAAAAGAAAAATTGATGCGATTTACTGGGTTGTGTGTAGCGACACTGTCACCTGCATATGGAAAAGTTTCTGGCGAGATATAGAAATTTCGAGACAGACGGTTGGGACTTTGAAAGTCTTCCTTGGGAAGATCGCCTAGGTGATTCTGTGAACGCGAGAAAAATTGATACTGTGCGTGTTTTGGTTACTGAAGCTCGGCGTCTGACAGTTGGGCTGCTTAGTATGAACTTTGACTTATCTCTCAGCGGAAGAGACGACAAAAAATAGGTGACATTTGCATCTTCGTGAAAGTTATGCAAACGTCATCCTATAAGGAATTGAGCCAGATTGGAGAGCTATCAATGACGCTGGGGGAGGGGGGAGCTGTGAAAATGGAGTATAAGTCAGAAGGAAATTTAAACTGAAATCGTCTTGAGATATTCTTTTTATGTGGATTTGATGTATTGCTTCTGGTTAAGGTTGTAATGGCGATAATAAACATCTGTCGTCAGGCCGGTATCTAGAAAAAAATAAAGGAGGAAGGGAAGATAAGTGACGCAATCTAATCGGGAAAAAGTAAAGGGGGAGGTAAGTTACGCAATCGAACCGAAAAAAAAGTAAAGGGCGGAGACAAGTGATGCAATCCAACTTACAATAAATAGGGGGAGATAAGTGACGCAATCGAACCGGAAAAGGAAGGGGGAGGTAAGTGACGCAATCGAACCGGGAAAGGAAGGGGGAGGTAAGTGACGCAATCGAACCGGAAAAGGATAGGGGGAGGTAAGTGACGCATGGAACCGGAAAAAAGTTAAGGGCAGAAGTAAGTGATGCAATCGAACCGAAAAAATAATTAAAGGGAGGAGACAAGTGATGCAATCGAACTTACAGTAAATAGGGGGGGGGGAGATAAGGGATGCAATCGAACTGGAAAAGGAAGGGGGAGGTAAGTGATGCAGTCGAACCGGAAAAGGAAGTGGGAGGTAAGTGACGCAATTGAACCAGGAAAAACATAAATGTGGGGGTGTGTGAGTTTGGAATGAAGAAAGAGACTAGATTTCCATTGCAGTACAGCATTTTACCCTCCATTTTAGAGGCTTTAAAGCTTTCTTGAGAAATGGTTGAAATATGAAGGTTTATTATTTTTTGACTCGATTACTCTTATTAGCATTCGAGAAGGGGGTAGATGGCCCTCTTACACCTCCCTCTTGATCTGCATTTATAAGCACTTATATGCACTTATAAGTTGATTTTTTTTCCCACTAGGATATACACTTCAATTTAATGTTCATCTTTAAATAATATATCAGTTGATATGCTAAAAAATTCAGTTTTTAATGCAATATAACTTTATTTAATCGTGCTTTTTTACGAATGTATGGGTGATCTTGACGTATTTATTTAAAAGGACATTTGAAATATTTTTTTTAATTCTTTCATCAGTTTATTTTACATTTTTTATCAGTCTAATTATTAGAGTTAGTATAAAGTATTGCTTTCATCGATTTGCTAGTAGAGGTGAGTTGTTTTATCTGTGAGCTGCATTTGTTTTGCACATAATGCGCTAAATGGCCAGATCACATGGACCTCAAGGATTCAGAGATGGTAGGAGGAAAGGACCCACTGAACAGCTGTTGGGAGACATATGGTAACCTCCCATCAAAGCCATTCAGCGTAAGTTTTAAACGTGAAGAAGGTATGGCTCTCCTACACACTGGACCACGGCTTTACGTCCAATCTGTCGGATGGCAGCCTTTCCAACCCATCGATATCTTCCTTTTCACCAACGATAGAACGCTGGTTAGCGGAGATAAATCTCACCTCTGTCACAGTTGGGACTCGAACCTAGGAATTACAAATTACGAGCCTGGAGCGCTACCGACTGAGCCAACTCACACCACTGATTACTTATAAGTTGTGATGAGACGAATAAAAGTATAGTTTTAGGGTAACCGCTTTTAATTTTCAACATATTAATTACAAAATGCATTTAATTCCAATGAATATTTAAAGAAGCATTGAAACAACCAGCATCAATACACAATCAAATTATTTCTAACTCAAGCTACGAGGAACGATTGAAAGTTCTCATTTTTCACTCCTTGGAATGGAGAAGGTTGATTCACGATCTAAAAATATGTTATAAAATGATTAACAACTTTTCTATTGAAATCCGGTCGAGCCATTAATTCATATCTTGGACTCTAGCAGAACAAACTGTACAAACAAAAAAAATGTCCTCATGCGAGAATAAACTGTAAATTTCATTCCTTCATATGCCGTGTTTGGAACTCTTACCTCCTGATGTTATGTTGTCCCCAACTTTGCGCATGGGCAAAGTTGGGTACAAATGCGCCAGGATTGAGATTTATTTCCGCTAACCTCCACCATGCCCCGGGTCAGAAAAGGGGCACTGTGGGCTTGGTAATTCTGCCATCCGTTGGATTAGATTTTAAATTGTGGTTTCATGTACCTGAGAGCCATAATCTCTACACGTCGAAGAACACGATGAATTGCCTTGAAAGGAAGCTTTAATGTCTCTCCTAGCAGCTGTCCAGTTGGTCCCATTCTCCTACCAAATCTTGAGTCTTTGGGATCCTTGTGACCTGGTCATTTAACCCATTGTGTGCAAAAAACTGCCGTTCAGGAGTATGTCACCAAAATTTTCAAATGACTTATATATCAATCTCATGGTTTAATTTTTGTTGTGTTGCAGCAACTGATTTTGAATTATTCAGGAAAAAAAATCTCACATATTAGTTTAACGTCTTCTAGAGCATTCAAGGATTCGTTTAAAAGTCTGTAAAAAAAAAAAGAAGTTACATAAGACGAAAACTAAATTCGAGCTCTCCAATAGCTTATGATTTCCAGTGCTCGTTATGGAGTTAAACCTTTAGGTACACGGAAGAGCAGAACGTTTGATGTTTTCGATTCCGGATTTTTTTCGCAGCACTTTCAGTATTCGCTAGTTTTATATTGTGAATAATGATGAGGGTTGAGAAAAACATTTATTCTTTAAACAACATTTTGAAAATAAGGAGAGGCAGACTAGGATGACAACGTTGCTGAGACGAGTGGAAGCAAAGTTTAGGTCAACAGTGAAACATACAGACAGTACCAAATTGGTCCTTATTAAAATTTACATACTTCGAGTGGAGGAATGGGGAAATCATTGCTCACAAAATGCATTTGGGAAACAAAATCGTACAATTTGTTCCGACGTCAAACTTATTTGATTCTCTGGAAGATACTCTATGCATTCATAATGGGGTATGTCTGGTTAACTAGAGCGAATGATGTTCTTGACAGTCTGTATGAAAGCTGTACTTCTTGGTGGAAGTGTGCATCGTTGATGAAGGAAGATGTCTGCAAAGCATAGCAATGGGTAGGTTGTTTTACCACTGAACGGCACTTTTTTTTAACACAATGGGCTAAATGGCCGGGTCACAAGTAACCCGAGGATTCAGAGAATTTTAGGGGAGGGTATACATGGGCAACTGTTGGGAGACAGAGTTGACCTTCCGTCAGGGTCATTCAGCGTGTTCTTTAACTTGCCCAGAATCTGGATCTCCCGCACACAGTGCAATATCTTAATGTCATAACCGACGGACAGCGGCCTTTCGAAGCCGATCGGTGTCCCCTACTAACCGTGGGCAGGGCGGGGAGTTTTGCGAAGATAAATCTCAACGCTGGGCCAGGTGGGACTCGAACCTGGGAACTGCAGATTACGAGCCTGGTGCGCTACCGCCCAGATTGAATCTATATGTATGTAAATCGATGAATATTCATGAATAGAACTTGTTTCTGATAGCATATTTAGAAGTTGAAGGCTTTTTTTTTTGCGGAGCCAGGGGAAGTTTATCTGTTACAACTATAAAACTTCATTTATCTAAATTTGTGTCCTTGTAACTGCTTGAGGGGGTATTTATTTTATTTTTTTTATTTAGAGAGTTTAAGAAATGAAAAGTAAAGCAATGGATGGTAATAAGCGGAGGTAACAAAAAAGTAATTGAACTAAGCATGGTAACCTTTAGGATAACTAAGACAAATGCTTTCTGTTTATTAACGAAAACGAGTAAATTTATCTTTAGCGACGAAGTCTGATGCAAGTTGTTCTCTGCACGTAACTTGCGGCCGAAACGATTTTAATTAAAATCTCGCAGTAATCGACTAACTATAGTCAGCGAAAATGATTCTATACGAATATTGTGCCACTCTTAAATTAAAAAGAAAATAAACAGTTCTAAAGTAATTGTTTAATTTTTGGACGAAAACTGTTATTAGAATTGTGGGATAGCTCAGGATTTTAAATGTCTATCTAAACTAGAAGGAAATCCCGTCCAACCCAAACTTAGTGTAGAGTCACCAGAACAAAAATTGTATTCTTCGAGAGCAGCAGAAGTATTTATTTATTTAGAAACGAAATCTGACATTTATAATTTAGAAAAACCCTCTCAAGCATCTGCTTGTCACAAACCAAATTCTAGTTAGTTTCCTGTCAGTTTAATACGTAGTAGAGAAGGTTTAGGAGAAAGACAACACAGACCCTTTGACCAGCAAACAAACACACTAACCACTTGGATACGGGACGGCAAAAATTATATTTCTAAGGAATCTAGAAAATATACGGATTAAAAAATCAAAAATATACCTTTATATTCACTAGCATGAAATAACAAAATTTCATTAAGTTATGCACCTAAAGCATTTGGTTCAAAAATTTAAGAAATCTGACAGATTCAGTATATTGATTACTAGCGTAAAAATATTAAGTGTTTAAATATATTAATAATTGCAATTTTTATTGAAATAAAATTGTGAGTTGAAGGTTCTTTTGCAACGAGACTTGTCGTCTACGGACACGAACTAGAATAATACGTATCGTCTTTTGCGAATATATGCTAGCTTTCAAAGAACTGGAAATTTTTTATTTTAAAATTTTTAAAACCAATTAAAAGCGAAATTCGAATTAATGGATGAAGAGGAAAGTAAAAATTTTAATATTTCATTATTCCTATAAAACAAAAAAAAAACATAATCCTTGATTAAAATCTTAAGATTAAAAATAGCATCCCACATAGGGGAGGATATAATACTGTAAATCATCATAACCAACGTGAACCTCTTGACCGTCACACTCCATCACAAAATTTTCAAATTTCTAGAATAAATAGCTCATTTGTAATATTTGTTTAAAATTTTGGAGGTTTTCATGCTTTTTCCACCGTTAGAGGGAGCTATTAAAGCTTTTGGAAGATTCGTTAAACGTGAATCATAATATTTCATCAATACCTATCCAACCAAAAAAAAAATTAGTGTATTTCTAAGAACAAAAAAAAATGCTGAATGTCTACAGAAAAGCAACTAGATGACAAAATATCTCGTGCTATTAATTTAAACAAGCTTTCCTGTATCTGTTTACAAACACCTGTATCAAAAAAAATATGTCTTCATAGAAAGTAATGAAGTTCCCTTCATTCGCATAATTATTCCCATTCACTTCGGGACGATGATAAAATTTATATAATGTTAGCAGACTGTTTTCAGAAATATCTACGACAGACTGGAGCACAGCATTATTGTGGTCGATAGAAATTTATACTATACTAAAGATGTTTTCAAGTAACTGTGTGATTCAGTTCACAACGAGCTTGTTCTTGTATATTTTACCGAATGACTAGACAGATATATTGACCAGTGTTTTGTACATTGACTCTATAACTATAAAAGTATGCGGTTCAACAGCAACAGGAGAAACATTCGACTTCAATATTTATATAGGAGAGCTGAAATATAATTTCCCTTTAAGATAATTTGTTAGGTAATGATTTTAGATTTTCATCATGCATTTGATTGCTTTTCCCCTTTGTGGCAATTTTTGTGCACCCTATGGGGATAAATGGCCAAGACTCATAGATCCCAAAGGCTCAGAATTTAGTAGGAGATGTAATTAATGGTTGGAATATTTTACCTCTGAGCGCTACTTTTTTTTTTGCACACAATAAGCTAAATGGACAGGTCACAAGGATCCCTGAAGGCTCAGAGAAGGTTGGGGAGGGGACCCACTGGAACATTGTTGGGAGACAGATGGTAGCCTCCCGTTAAGGCCATCTAGTGTGTTCGTTAACGTGCACAGGGTATGGCTCTCCCGCACACGGAGCCACAGCTTAACGTCCCATCCGATGGACGGTGCTCTTTTCAAGCCCATCGGTGTCCCCCTACTGACTGAGGGCATGGCGGGGAGTTTCGCAGAGATAAATCTCAACGCTGGTCCAACTGGGACTTGAATCTGGGAACTGCAGATTGCAAGCCTGGAGTGCTACGACTGAGCCCACTCCCGCCATACACTGGACGGGCTTGCCGTGACACTGCGATTGCAGAAATCGGAATTCGAGTCTCTGCTGTCGCATATCTTATGATTGTACCTAAGTAAAAAATAAAAATTGTTCAGTTATCGGAATGTCAAAAAAACTATGTTTTCCCACTGGGACATAAAGCGAACATGGCTATAAGGCGCAGCAAAGAAATTCGAAAAAAAAGTCTACGTATGCTGACGTCATAAGTTAGTGGTACAGCCTTCTGTTCTTGGATTCTAAGAGGTGTTACATAAGCAGGAATTCCAAAACAGATAATAGATAGAGATATCTGCGTCAATGTTTATTGAGAAACCTTTCGTACATTCCGCTTCAGATGATTATATTTTTGTGAATTAAAACGCACGATAAATTGCAACCAACATGATATATTGCGGTCAGTTTTAATAGAAAAAGTTTTGTTTCGATATTTTAATAGTAAATCATTATATTTTTGACAGTCCGCAAAGAACAAAACTGATAAAAAATGAACTAGGGCAAAAACAAATACGAGCAGTGAAGAAAATAAGAAAATAATTAGTTCACAAGAAAAAAAAAAGAAGTTTTCTAAATGGAAACAAGCCTTGAAAATAAAAAAGCTGGTAACGTGATAAAAACTCGAATAGAATAATGCATTTCTACGAGAAATTTGAGAGGTGGAAAATATATATTTGTATGCTTAAAATCCTTCCAGAAATTTCCAAATTCATGAAAGAATTGCAAAGTGTGCCTTCTCATAACAAGGGAATAAGAAGAATGGGAAGAAAAAAAATGCACGGATTCTGTTACAACGGAGAATTTAATGAATATGTGATAACTTGAGTAGAGAGTTTTTACGAAAACATAATGTATTCTGATGGTGATTTATAGGAAAAAGCTAAAAGACATAAATTTATTTTGAATAATGACTGTGAAAGAATCTTTCGGTGATTTATGAAAACTGGGTGATTTTAAGGCGTGGATGAAGGCACGAGGAACGAGATATGTAGAGGCGCTGACAAAAACAATTCTACGAGGGTAAGTTAGAAAGTAAAGTTTTCTGTTTAATTTCTGCGGAGGGCAAATAATTATATCGAAGACATTATGCAGGAAATTTTCCGATATACGTGTATTTTTTTTCCAAATAGTTGGGTTGTTTTACCTCTGAGCAGCACTTTTTAACACACTGGGCTAAATGGCCTTGTGACAAAGACCCCGAGGGCCTTGTGACATGGCTATTTTTTTTCTCTTGTGACACCTAGAGAAGATTGGGGAGGGGACCCGCTGGACAGCTGTTGGGAGACAGATGGTAGCCTCCCGTCAAGTCCATCCAGTGTGTTCTTTAACGTGCATAGGGTATGGCTCTCTCCTGCACACTGAGCCACGGTTTAATATCCCATCCGATGGACGGTGGTCTTTACAAACCCACCACTGTCCCCTACTAGCCTAGAGCAGGGCGGGTATTTTGTGGAGATGATTTATCTCCACAAAATGCCTGGTGCGTTAACAACTGATCCCCCTCCTACACAGACTGATAGAAGAGTCCGTTGTCCACCTGATGCCAGGCCGATAGAAGAATACGTTTTCTTCCTGAAGTCAGGCTGATAGAAGGACGCATCTTCCTCCTTAAGCCAGGTCAACAGAAGGATGCATCCTCCTCTTGAAGCCAGATCTATATAAAGACACGCCCTCCTCCTGAATCTAGGCTGATAGAAGAGCTCATCCTCCTCCTGAATCTAGGCGCGCATCATCCTCCTGGAGCCAGGCTGACTGGTCCTCCTCCTAAAGTCAGTATGGATTCCTCTTTGACGGCGTTATATGATGATAATTGATGCCTTCAGATGTGCTTCTTCATCTTCCGAAACAAGGTGAAATCCGAAACGTCAAGTTTGGATTGTACGGTGAGTGGTGAACAGTTGCTCTCGCCAATTTCGGAGATCCTCATTCACTGTAGTTATAACAATTTCCTATCTCAAGGTACCATTTCCTCATATATTGCATTGATAGGGCATCCGATTTTCACCAGCTAGGTCTTCTCTGCCCGCAGAAACCGAATTAGTGTTCGGTTCTCCAGCTTCTTATACATGTGCAGTATTTACGCCATGGTCGTTCCGACTTTGCACCTCATGGGTTGGTGGGGAGCGGGGGTAATGGCTCAGTTGGTAGTGTGCTAGGTTCATAATCTGCATTTTTAGGATCGAGTCCCAGCTTGGCTAGCATTGAGATTGATCTCTGCAAAACTCGCCGTCCTGCCTTAATCGGTAGGGGACACTGAAGCGCTTCGAAAGGCCGCCAGCTTTTAATTCGGATCTTAAGCTGTGGTCTGGTGTGCAAAAGAACCATATCTGTGCACGTTAAAGAACACACAGATGGCCTTGATGGGAGGCAACCATCTGTCTCCTAATAGCTGTCCAGTGGGTCAACTTCCCCCAACTTTTTCTGAACATTCGGGTTCTTTATGACCTGGGCATTTAGCCCATTATGCAAAAAATTGCTGCTCACAAAAACCCAACCGAACTATGCGCCTCATTTCATGGGTTTTTACAGTGATACTGTTAATACTTACTGACACTATTTGTATTTGTTATTAACATGCGGTGCTAGTACAGTCCCTGATGTTTGTTAGTTTGGCGAGAAACAAACTGGAACTGTCGAACCAAATAGACCTGTCGATCCAAATGGTCCCACAAGTGCTTTATGGGATTGAGGTCGGGCGATTTCGCCTGCCAAGGGAGAACGGAGACATCGCTGTCATGCTCCTGGAACCAGTCACGCACCACCTTAGCGACATGGCAGGGCGCATTATCCTGTTGGTAGACACCATCACCACCAGGGTAAACGTCCAACATGAAGGGATATATGTGATCAGCGAGGATGGACACGAAATATAATTCCATGACATCCCCCAAACGTTCCACTATTCAAGATAGTACTACATTATACAGAGAGTGCCACGTAATGACCCATCCACTGTCTAAGCATGCCTTCACTTTTAAAAATAACATAACTGCAGAGAAAGGGCCTGTTATAATGAGCAAGACATACAGGGTGGCCACTGAAAGACGGAAGGGTTTGAAAAAGTCATAACTTGTTCATTTTCAATGTTTTTTATTTTCTTTTTTGCAGGTTATAGAGCATTCCTTGGAGATTAAAATGGCTACGTATGATGCGCACTGACGCAGCGGTGGAAGCTGTACGGCAGAGTGTCCTTGAGGATCCATCTGCCTCTACCCGTCGTCGCTCTGCTCAACTAGGCATCGCCAGAACATCGCTTCAGAAGATTCTGAAACTGGATTTAAAAATGTTTCCATACAAGATCCAAATCGTCCAAGCGACCGGGCGATTAGGTTCCGAATCATGTTATCACTAGGAGATACTCTGACATTAAAATGTTCCGGGATTTTCTCTGAGTTTCAATAATTGATCTTTCATTGGAATAGAAAAACCCAATGAGTTTTCCTCGTTGCTGGACATCATACGTAGCCATTTTAATCTCCAAGGGATGCTCTATAACCTGTAGAAAAAAAGAAAATAAAAAAGATTGAAAATGAACAAGTTATGACTTTTTCAAACCCTTCAGTCTTTCAGTGGCCACCCTGTATAAACTGATAGAATCAGATTCGTCTGGTTGTCTAATCATTGAGGTGTAGCGTGAGACTTTTGAATTTTGCGCATAGACTAAATATAATAGCCAAACATTTCAGTGAAATTTCCTTCTAATAAAATGCCAAACATATACAGCACCAAAACGTTGTTGGTTAAATTTTAAATTTAGAATGCCAATCATTGAATAAGCCTGCCTAACTTTTTGGACTGGAGGGAGCTAATGTGGTGGAGACTCCCAGAGGATTTTCCATCAATAAGCCAGCTTAATAGGGGATCCCACTCCCGTTCAGCGTGGCCCTCAACTCGTCCTTTCCATCAGGGTTGCCACCCTTCGGGTCCCAGCAGTCCCAGCCAGCCGGGACCCCAACTTCTCAGAGGTAGTGGAGAGCCTGAAAGACTGAGGGCCCCAAACCCAGCCCGCAGAACCCTCATACAGTCTCTCCATTGGGGCTGCGACCTACTGTAGCACGCCAGGGACACTTACTGAGCAGGGACCCCAACTTCTCAAAGGCACCCTAGGCTCCTCCACCACCTTTTATTCATTGCCTTCTGATCCGGGATGCCTAAAGTTCTCGTGTGGATTCTCAGTTTGGCTGTTCCATCGATAAGTCCATCGACTGGGGATCCCAATCCCAGTCGCCAGCCTTCAACTTCTACCTCTCCATAAGAGCCGACTCGCGGTCCCCCAGCGTACAGACCTGCCACCCACATCGGGGCTGCAAACGAAAACTTTTCTGATGCCAGGATGAGTCCGCCTAATCGGGTGCACTAAGCCCTTTCAACGGACACTCCACTTTACACATCTCCATCTGGTTGCTGGCCCACGTGCATGCCAAGAGGGCTCCCAGCGTACAGATCGTCCACCCACTTCGGGTCTGCAACCGAAAACTTCTCCGATGCGTGGCATCTCCATCGGGTAGTTGGCCCGCGTACACGCCAGTGGACCACCAGCCAACTCTACTTCTCAGAGGCACCGTAGGCCCCCCCACCACGACAAGGTGGTTCCCACTAGAGGGGGGGAAGTGAGGATGGACAGATAGCCTTTGGTGTTCAGGGACTCATCCAGTGGTCCCAGGTCATACCAGAAAAACATCCCCCAGACATGAACACTGCCACCTTCGGCCTGTTCCAAGCAACGAAGCTTGCAGTTGGCACGGTAGTCCAGTGCGAACTGTAGGCGTCGTTGCCGACGGACCTTGGTTAACATGGGTGCCTTTACGCAGCATCAACTCCGGGACCCATGCGTAACAGAGTTTGCTATCCTGTTATCGGGGACATGAACCTGGGTGCACCAGCGTTCATTTGAGTGGTCAATTGCTGCACTGTTTCACGTCGATTGCTCTTTACCAGTCGACATAGGCGACGTTCTCCTCTGGGGTCGATGGCCTTTGGGGCTCCACAGTTATGACGTCTGGAGGTACTCGGTGTGCCCACGATCCATTCTTGGTACACCCTTACTATAACACCTCGCTAACAGACCACGAAGTCTTCTGTTTCCGGGGCGGGGGTGCTCAGTCGGTAGCGCGCCAGGCTCGTTATCTGTAGTTCCCAGGTTCGAGTCCCAGCTGGGTCAGCGTTGAGATTTATCTCCGCCAAATTCCCCGCCCTGCCCACGGTCAGTAGGGGACACCGATGGGTTTGGAAAGGCCGCCGTCCGTCGGATGGGAAGTTAAGCCGTAGCCCCATGTGCGGGAGAGACATACCCTGTGCACGTTAAAGAACACGCTGGATGGCCTTGACGGGAGGCTACCATCTGTCTCCCAACAGCTGTTCCGGTGGGTCCCCTCCCCCAACCTTCTCTGAGCCTTCGGGGTCCATGTGACCTGGCCATTTAGCCCATGGTGTGCAACAAAGTGCCGCTCAGAAGTAAAACAACAACCAAAAACAACTTCTGTTTCCGAGATACCTTACACCCTTGGCGTGGTAGCTGATGATTATTCCTTTTCGAACGTCCGTCAAATCAATACCTCTGCCCATTATGCTCACGTTATGCACTATGACTCATCTGTCCTGGCTGGCTGCTTAAACCTCAATGTGGTGAAGATGTGGTCAATGTGATCAATGTGGTCAAGGGAACATGACAAGGATGTAATGTGCACTCTGTGACGCGGGTACACTGTGATTCCGTGGGTGGTCATATTATTCTGATACGACAGTGTATATGCTATTCCATAATATACGACAGTGTATATGCTATTCCATAAGCAATGCAGTCATATGCCCTTTACAAAGGGGTGGGGTGGCTCAGTCAGTAGCGTGACAGGCTCGTAATCTGCAGTTCCCAGGTTCGAGTCCCAGCTCGGTCAGCGTTGAGATTTATCTCCGCAAAATTCCCCGCCCTGCCCACAGTCAGTAGGGGACACCGATGAGCTTGGAAAAGCCGCCGTCAGACGGATGGGACGTTAAGACGTGGCCCCGTGTGCGGGAGAGCCATAACCTGTGCAAGTTAAAGAACACGCACGATGGCCTTGACGGGAGGCTACCATCTGTCTCCCAACAGCTGTTCCTGTGGGTCCCCTCCCCCAACCTTCTCTGAGCCTTCGGGGTCCTTGTGACCCGGCCATTTAGCCCATGGTGTGCAAAAAAGCACCCAACCAACAGAGGTAAAACAGCCCAACCCAACAAATCAATTTACAAAAACAATGTTAGACATATGGTCTGGACATAAAAGATATGAAAGCAAAGACCTATGCTTAATCACGTACTAACCTCTTAAAATGCACTTTACATTAATTGTTTGGCGGGAGAAAAGAGCTCCAGCCTGTGACGCTACGACGTCAAATAATTCATCTTTCAATAAGATCAATATTTGTGATTATTAAAATCATGTAGAACACGTTGTTGATAAATTCCATCTTGTACTTAATTTACCAAGGAGACTATCATTTGTTGCGGGGCGGAGGTGATTCAGTCAGTAGCGCGCCAGGCTTGCAATGTGCAGTTTCCAGGTTCGAGTCCCTGCTGGGCGACTGTTGAGATTTATCTCCGCAAAACTTCCTATCCTGCCCTCGGTCAGTAGGGGACACCGATGGGCTTGGAAACGCCGCCGTTCATTAGATGGGACGGTAGTCTTGTCGCTGTGTGCCTTGGAGCCATATCCTCTGCACGTTAAAGAATACGTTGGATGGCCTTGACGTGTGACTACTGTTTGTCTCCCAACAGCTGTTTAGGGGGTCCCCTCCCCCAACCTTCTCTGAGCCCTCGGGGCCCTTGTGACATGGCCATTTAACCCATTGTGTACAAATAAAAAGGCTGCAGAGAAGAAACAACCCAACAGAACCATATGTTGAGTTTTAAGTCCTTGTAGCATGTCCACTTAGCAGATTGGAAATAAAAAAGGGCTTCATGGTACTCTTATCACCTAGCGTAAACTGACGACAATACTTTACTATTGAATCTTACACTCTTATATCAATGCAGTTCAGAGATTTTATCCCTTGTTACTTTCATCCCATTGTCGCTGAATACTGCTATAACATTTCATCTCTTATGTTATAGCATATACACGTAGCATATATTATGTTATAGCCGTTATATTTCATCTATAACATAAGAGATTTCATCTCTTATGTTTATGTCTTATGTTTTATTCTTATTCTTATGTTTTCATCTATAACATAAGAGATTTCATCTCTTATGTTATAGATGAAATAAAAAATATTTTTTTTTTATGTTATAGCAGTATTCAGCGAATAATATAACGAGATTTGTTGAATGCATCGTTTAGAAAATATAAAGGTCTTTTTTTGCTTATTCTGTATTATGTAGCGCGAGAAAGATAAATATCTGTAAGATAAAATTGTTATACAATTGACACCTAACTTCAGTCGTTATTTGATGTGTCTCTTAAGGAAAAAGCAGAAATTCAATGATGGCTTCAAACAGACAAACGAAATATATTAATGTAAATCCTATATTTCAAATAGTTTTTCTGAAACCTCTGACAGTATAGTTTATTCCTAAATCGTTGCTTTGGATATGTTTATTGTTCAAGAATATTCCTTTTGAATTAATTGTTTGATAGTTGAGAAAAGTCAACATTCGTCATTTGAAATTAAGAGTTTTGTAATAGATGATGCTGAGAAACTTTATAAAAATTCATGTTCACGGTTTTAAAATTCGCATCATTACGTGTATCGTTCTCAGAAATTGAAGAGATTTGTATTGATCATTGTTGCATGAAATTTGTATGTATTAGGATATATTTTGTTGAATAATCGGTTAACAAATAAATGCTTATTACAGAATTAGCACGTAGTTGAAATGTTTTACCTCTGAGTGGGTCTTCTTTCACTAGCAATGGGATAAATGGCTGGGTAACAAGGATCCCAAAGACCCAGAGAAGGTTGGGGGGAAGGGGACTCGCTGACAGGCTGTTAGGAGACAGATGGTAACCTCCTGTCAAGGCCATCCAGCAGCGGTCTTTAGCGTCAGCAGGGTTATGCCTCTCCTGTACCCTGACTCTAGGTCTCATCCAACGGACGGCGGCCTTTCCAAGCTCCTTTGTGTTTCCATTCTAAGTAAGAGCAAGGTGGGGTTTATCAAAATAATGGAGACACCGACGGCGACTGGAGTACACCCAATGAGTCGTATGCATATCACAGGGACGACGTCACCTGCGATGAGAGGTATATAAAGTGGAGAAGTACGGTGTTCGCTATCACGTAGCAGTGCCACAGGCGCAGGTGAAACAGCCGTTGTGATGTAATTGTCAACAATGTCAGATCTCAGTGACCTCCGAAAAGGCATGATCATTGGTGCGCGTCTTGTAGGAGATTCAGTGACCAGAACGGCGGAAATAGTACGTGTAGCACGAGGAACTGTATCAAAGATTATGACAACCTATCAAAAAGGACAGCCATACGAAGTTGTCAGATAGGGATAGGCGAACGTTGGCACGGATTGTACAACGGAAGCACAAGACCACAGCACCACAAATAGCAGCAGAGTTGAACACCAGTCGGAATGATCTCATTTCCGTCATAACACTTTGTCAGAAACATCATCATGCCCGGTATTTATGGCCGTGCTGCAATCCACCAACCTCTGATTACCAACATCAGTGCAACAAAACGTATGAGGTGGTGCAAAGCACATAAAAACTGAGAGGCAAAGACTGACAACGTGTCATTTGGTCTGACGAATCGTGCTACACATTGTTTCCCACCACTGGTAGAGTGTACGTCTGGCGAAACCTGCAGAAGTATACCTGTTTGATTCCGACTGTGAAGCATGGAGGTGGATCCCTGTTGATATAGGATACCTTATACTGGCATTCCTTAGGGCCATTAGGTATTCTGTAGTGCAACATACGACTCCATTCTCGGAGACCACCTGCATCCAATGTTGTGGGCATTGTTCCCTAATGACCATTCATGGTTTCAGGCGGATAATGCACCCGTGCATTGTGAGAATCGTGCCAAGTTGTGATTTGCAGAGCATGAGGATGAGGTACAGAAGCTTCCCTGGCCACCTCAATTTCCAGACAATCAATATCATTGAACATTTGTGGGAATATCTGGAACGCAAGGTCAGATCACACTTTCCACCTCCAACATCACTGGCACAGTTGGGCCATATTTTACACGAAGAATAGTCCCACATTCCATTATCGTATGTGCATGACTTGCATAAGTTTATTCCACGTCGAATTGCGTCTGTTCTGAACGCCCGAGATGGGCCTACAGCTTATTAATAAAATTATTAATAAAATGTTCTCCACAAACAGTGTTTCCTTTATTTCGATAAACCCCTATATATCTCAACGCTCGCAATGGTGGGATTCGAATGTGGGAAATAGAAATTGCGAAGCTGGCGATTACTGGGAACTGAATATTAGGAGGAGTGTTACCAACGGAGACAATCCCGACTACTATAATTAGTACAGGACGACTACTATACTTTTATTACACTGCATGGTCAATATAATTCGCAAGCTGCGTAAGAACTGCATGTTTTCCGAAAATATTATTTTTTGAGGCAATGCAATTTCTACGAGGTATTCGGAACTGTTTTGCCTCTGTGGGATAATTTTTTTTTCGCACAGTGGATGAATAGTGATCCTTCAATCGAATTCACCCCAAGCCTTTTCAAAGGCTTATAGTAGGACACTGGACAGTTGTTAGGAGACAAAGTAAACACTTCAGTCAAGGCCATTCAGTGTGCCCTTTTCATTCATAGGATTCTCCCGCACACGGAACTACGACTCATGTCCCATCTCACTGACGGCGGCCTTCCCAAGTCCTAGGTGTCCTCATTCTCAACGAGGGCAAAGTGAAGATTAGCAGAGAAAATTCTAAACATAGGTACAGTTGTGATTCGAACCTGCGAACAGTAAATTACGAGTATGAAGCAATACCGAGCCAAACCTTTCCATTCCACGAAGATCAGACAGGTGCCCGTCAGCGCAATAGGACATAGAGAAGGTCTAAGACGAATACATAGAAATAGCCTAAGATGAATACATATAGATGGCCTAAGGCGAATGCAGAGAAAAAACCTAAGACGAATGCATAGAAATGGTTTAAAGCGAATGTATAGAAATGATTTAAGGCGAATTCATAGAAATGGTTTAAAGCGAATGCATAGAAATGATTTAAGGCGAATCCATAGAAATGGTTTAAAGCGAATGCAAAGAAATGATTTAAGGCGAATCCATAGAAATGGTTTAAGGCGAATGCATAGAGAAGGCCTAAAACGAAATCATAGAAAAAAACCCTAAGACGAATGCATAAATAAGGCTTGAAACCGTAGTATTAAACAGCTAATCCGTAACAGTGGGTTTGAAAACATATCAATTTGTTCTGACGTCACATATTCTACCCTCTAGCCCAGGCGTCGGCAACCTCTGACCCGCGGGTCACCAAGTGACCCATTTAATAATTTCAAGTGACCCACTTGAGTTCCGCAAATAAAGTATAATATATAAAAATAAATTATACTTTATTTGCAGAACTCAAGTGGGTCACTTGAAATTATTAAATGGGTCATAGGTTGCCGACGCCTGCTCTAGCCCATTGTTGGTTATTTTAAACAGTATTACACTCCAGATTTGGCTGGGGGAACAACAGAATTCGGTAAACTTGATTTATTTATGTAAATAACTTAAGTTGAAGGCTCTTAAAAATGAAATCATAGCATTATCCTCACGTCTACTTTCAATACTTAATAAAACTAATGGATAAGCGAAAAGTGTACGGCCATGCCCCCCCCCCCCCTTCAGAATGCTAGCAATGGAAATAAAGGCAAAAAATTATATTAAACATATTTATATTTCATGCATTTTTTAATAAAATTTTTAAAGACATGCAAAACGGAGGGGGAAATATTATACTGTATTGGAAATCCAGTCTCTTGATCCCCTTTATAATTTTTGGGCCGATTGTGTACCCGCCCCCCCTCAATTTTGTTTTAGATCCAGGACTGTATTTATAAACATATTGTTACAAATTAAATGGATGAGCACTGAGCGTGAGTTCAAGTAAATATATGCCAATGATAATTACAAAATAATGCAATTTATTATTAAAACACGGATGAAATTATTTATACAAATTAAGTCAACCGTCATGAAAATCTATATCAATATAAAGATAAACTTTCAGAAGAATCCATTATCCTATTTCTATTCACACCCAAATCACAAAGCAAGGCTATCATTGAATGAACAGAAAAATCATGTTTGTAAACAAATATTACAATCTGTCGAATTTATCCTTACCAATTCTTATAAACAATCTAAAATCCTATCGTACACCAAGTAATAATCTCTTCCTACAGAAAAGTTAAGACTAGTTCTGTTTATTCGACTAACCTCTTCGTTTTTATTGTCAATGTCCCCTGTATAACTTTCACTTTAGCGTAAACCATTCTTATTTTCCTTGTTATTTCACTAATATGATTTACACTAATAAACTATTTAATCTTCCGGCGCACTCACCACATAAAATACTTTTTCTTTTTATCCACTTTATCGTGTACAGACTGAAACTAACTATGTCTCCTTTCACATATCAACAACTCCAACGTAACAATTCTATCTTTCCTATTTTTCAGTTGGGTTCTTCTTTCGAATTCGTTGGTTAGGTAATTCTCACGCAGAAGCATACGAGAGCGTTCATGACACGTTTATCATAAATTCATTGAAGCACGTTCATCTGTCTTACAATATATATAATTATAGTCTTAGGAATGCTTACTTATTTATTGTTTAGTTATTGTGTCTCTCGGATGTATTGTTTAGGTATTGTGTCTCTCATTTTTTTAAGGGACAACTGTAGCTCATTTTTAAAATTTAGACATGGGTACATTACGTAAGATTCAGTTTATTACATATTATAATTATCTATGCAACTCTTAGATGGTTTTAAAAAAAGCTAAAAAAACTACTTAAAGGTGTAGGGTCAAATAGACAAAGTTTTATTATTTTTCTCTCCCTTTATCTTTTTTTGAAACCTGTGGCTCAGTGGTTAGCGCGCATGGCTACTGATTAAAGGGGCTTGGGTTCGAGCACCGAGTAATGCATGGAGGTTTGTGTTGTCTTTCTACTGAGGTCTCGCCATCCTCATATACCTTCTACTATGGCATATAAACTGACAGGCTCCTGTCAGATCTCTGTGGCAAGCAGCTGCTTGAGGGAATATTCATTTATTTTGTTATTAAGAAGAACAAACAGAGAAAACGAAAACCGACAGCTCCATGGTGAGAGTACCTTACACGTGAGGAGAGAGGGTTGGTTCAATCGGTATTAACATTTTCTGGAAAGTGTTGAAAGTTATTTGCGATTTACGAAATAACATAGAAACCAAAAAAAAAAGATTTATCTACGATATTTTAGTTTACGTAGGTAACAAAACTGTATGGTGTCTAATAGATAACAGTATCCAAATAACTCTTTGTGGAAACGTTAAAAATCATAATTAAGTTACCAAATAATGTTAAAAAAAAGAGTGCTGTATGTCACGATTTTTGATTGGCAAGGTATTTAAAATGCAATGTATAGTGCCTAATAGATAACGATATATATCTAATAGATAACGGTACCTAATAGATAATGGTATCTAAAGATAACTAACTGTGCATGGAAACTGTTAAAAGTACTATGTATGACAACACTTTTGATTTGCTAGATATCCAGATTGCAAAGAATGGTATCTGCAGATACAGAGTGGTATCAGAAAATAGGACCAACTACCATAGTATATGCAAGATAGGTGGTCATATTATTCTGATACGACTGTATATATATATATATGCAGACGCTGTTAAAAGTCAGTATTACCAAATAACGAAAAAAAAAACAATTCATCTATGACGACATTTTGATTAGTTCCAAAATTACGCAGCATGGTCTCTAATAGATATCCAATGAGCCGCACTTTGCGAATTTTATGCAAACACGTAACTTTCATCCTTCATATTTGTGATTTGTGTTCACTTTTAGCCTCTTGATGCTAATAAGCTAGCGCATTGTATCACGACAATACGGCAGAATGATAAAAGACAAACTTTACTCTCAACGGAGGAGGAGAGGCTGCAATTCTACGTAGCCATAAGGTGACAGAATGATCGATACAACTTCTGTGTTCATACGCGAAGCCCACGAATGTAATGCATTTCAACCCTCCATGTTTGATGGCTCTCTACTAAAGATAGACCCAAGACAGAAGAGAGCGCGAGAGATGCTGGGAGTAGGTGGTAGAGTGCGAGGCATCTGCATCGACGATGAACTGGAAATGAGATTCACGGAGATAATGATGCAAACAATAAGAAACGAAACGAATGATGACAACAGAGCGCTGAAACGAGAGACACTTGCGATCGACATATTGAAATATTGGTTTGTTTATTCGCTGCACATGCGTTGTTACTATTGCACGGTTTGCGAAGACGTATCAGTTTCAAAATTGCTTTTAATTTTGGTTAATAATAATAGGCTAATAAATAATACTTTGTAAGGTAAATAATTAAACAAACTTATTCGGCCTATTTCAGTTACAGAACAAAATTTGATATTGCTCAAACCCTGGTTGGAGTAGAACTATATTCCTATGGATCTACAGGAAATTAATGTTGGAAATTATTAGATAATGTAATAATTATTCTTATTACACAAGCAATAAATCCTTTATAGGAACAGGAAGCTGAAAATTTGAATGTGATATATTATGGATTAAAAAATATTATGATTGTATAACACTGATTCTTTTAATAAAAACTAATATATGATTCATTGAGTATTAGAAAACAATGTGATTGCACAACAGTGACTTTTGTGAAACCAATATATAGTTCACTAATTATTGCCGTTTTCTCATAAAACTAATATGTGATACATTGAGTCGTGTAGAACAATGTGATTGCCAAAAGTGGATTTTCTCGCGGACCTAATTTATTATTCGTTCAGTGTTGGAGAACAATGTGATTGCACAACACTGACTTTCGCAAAAACTAATACATGGTTCATTAAGTATTGAAGTAGTGATTGCTCAAATTCACTTTTCTCGCGGAACTAATATACGTATAATTTATTGAGTATTGGAGAAAAATATGATTGCATGGTAACAGTGACTTGTGTGAAAACTAACGTATTTTTCATTGAATATTGCAGAACAATGTGATTGCAGAACAGTGACCTTTCTCAATAGCTAATATATGATACATTGAGAATTTCAGAACAATGTTATTGCACAACAGTGACCTTTCCGAAAAACTTGCACAATTTTGAGCGATCGATGCCTTTGAAAACGACGGAGAATAATTCTAAAATTAATGACAGACAAATTAATAGATTATGAAAATAATGATTACTCAGCAGGGACTTTTTTTTTCTGAAACACAAGTGAAATGCAATGATGAATTGAAAACAATGTTGTTGACTGACACGCAATTTTTTCTGTAACTATGTAACAATAAAAGCTAAACGTTTATTTGGATATATTTTCTCTACACTATGGATGAAAACTCAAGACTCCATCCGTTCCATAAAATATGTATTCTTAGACAAATAGAAAAGATAAAGAAATATATTTTCTCTACACTGTGGATGAAAACTCAAGACTCCATCCGTTCCATAAAACATGTATTCTTAGACAAATTAGAAAAGATAAAGAAATATATTTTCTCTACACTGTGGATGAAAACTCAAGACTCCATCCGTTCCATAAAACATGTATTCTTAGACAAATAGAAAAGATAAAGAAATATATTTTCTCTACATTGTGGATGGAAACTCAAGACTCCATCCGTTCCATAAAACATGTATTCTTAGACAAATAGAAAAGATAAAGAAATATATTTTCTCTACACTGTGGATGAAAACTCAAGACTCCATCCGTTCCATAAAACATGTATTCTTAGACAAATAGAAAAGATAAAGAAATATATTTTCTCTACACTGTGGATGAAAACTCAAGACTCCATCCGTTCCATGAAATATGTATTCTTAGACAAATAGAAAATATAAAGAAATTAACGATGGTTCTTGATCTTTAAATTTATCTCTACCATAATTTACTCTTTTTTAATTTGTTCTATTCTTCAATCATAAATACGTGGAAAAAACAAAGTTGTTGTTTCACCCCTGAATTTAATTATTTTTAAGGTAATTGTTATAGAGATAATTCTCTCTTACGGTAATTGTTACACAGAGAAAATTTGGTATCAGGTCTATGCACATATAACTTGCAGTAAGGGCAATTGTTAGACAAGGATAATTGACTGTCAATGTAATTGTTAGGCATAGATAATTATCGTAAAGACATTTTTTTATATAAATATTCCCTGTCAGGGCGAGGGAGGGGGTGGCTCAGTCGGTAGCACATTAGGCTCGTAATCTGTAGTTCCCTGGTTCGAGTCCCAGCTTGGTCAGCGTTGAGATTTATCTCCGCAAAATTCCCCGCCCTGCCCACGGTCAGTAGGGAACACCGATGAGCTTGGAAAGACAGCCGTCCATCGGATGGGGATATTAAGCCTTGGCCCCGGGTGCGGGAGAGCCATACCCTGTGCACGTTAAATAACACGCTGGATGGCCTTGATGGGAGGCTACCATCTGTCTCCCAACAGCTGTTCCAGTTGGTCCCCTCACCCAACCTTCTCTGAGCCTTCGGGGTCCATGTGACCTGGCCATTTAGCCCATGATGTGCAAAAAATTGCCGGTCAGAGGCAACCCAACACAACCTGTCAGGGCAATTGTTAGATAGATATATTCGCTGTAAAGGCAATTGTCATTGATAATTCGCTATCAGGACAAATTTTAGACACAGATAATTCGATGTCAAAGGCATTATTAGACACAGATAATTCGATATCAGGGCAATTGCTAGACACAGATAAACTATCTGTCAGGGCAATTGCTAGACACAGATAACTATCTGTCAGGGCTATTGTTAAACATAGATTATTTCCTTTCAAAGCAATTGTTACACATAAATAATTCGCTGTTAGGGAAATTGTTAAACACAGATCATTCGCTGTTAGGGCAATCGCTAAACACATATTATTCCCTGTCGGCGTAATTGGTAGACACAAACATTTTCTTTTAGGGTCATCCACCCTATTCTTTAACGCAAAAATGATTCGTCTACTTTCTACACAGGTTCATGGCTCAATGTCGAGTATGATATTCCAAACATGACATAGATAATAATGATAATCTAAATCCTCTTGCAATTTGCACAATGATGGAACATGATTGTCAATTTGGCACTGCCATGTTAGCGTTGCTATCCTTCTCTCTTACACTTGGAATCATTTTCCTTTTCATGGTCTTAGTTTTGGGATTCTATATTTTGTTCTGCATCTTAGGATTCGATCTAACCTTTCCCTCCAATTCTGCCCTGAGTCTTATGATTCTCTCTTACCTTCTACTGCACTTTGTGGTTTATTTGTTCTGACTCTTTTGAATATTTTCGTTCGAATGATCTGAATATTGAAATTCTTTTCGTTATTCTTTCCAAAATCTTGGGATCTATTTCTTTACCTTGTAATGAATCTTTGGATTCACCCTCATTTTGTCCTGAGCGTTATTACAATTTCACACCGTGTTCTGAAATTTGGGGTTAATTTCTTTTATATTTTTGGGGCGGGGGTGGCTCAGTCGGTAGCGCGCCAGGCTCGTAATCTGTAGTTCCCAGGTTCGAGTCCCAGCTGGGTTAGCGTTGAGATTTATCTCCGCAAAAATTCTCCGCCCTGCCCACGGTCAGTAGGGGACACCGTTGGGCTTGGAAAGGCGGCCGTCCGTCGGATGGGACGTTCAGCCGTGGTCCCGTGTGCGGGAGAGCCGTACTGTGCACGTTAAAGAACACGCTGGATGGCCTTGACGGGAGGCTACCATCTGTATCCCAACAGCTGTTCCAGTGGGTCCCCTCCCCCAACATTCTCTGAGCCTTCGAGGTCCATGTGACCTGGCCATTTAGCCCATGGTGTGCAAAAAAGTGCCGCTCAGAGGTAAAACAACCCAACAACCCAACTCTTTTATATTCCTTTTCTTTGCTATGATCTGAATATTTTGATTCTTTTCGTTGCCCGGTTTTGAATCTTGGGATATATTTCTTTACCATATTCTGAACTTCGGATTCGTCTCCCTATTCAGTTTTGCATCTTCCGAGACTTTTTTAATATGCTCTTTATGAACTCTTTTTTTATGCTGTTTTGAAACTATAAATCCTGGAATACTTTCACAACCTTGTCTTGAAGCTATGATTCTTCTTTCTGTAGTGTTATGCGTCTTGGAATACTTTTCCCAAACCTGTTATTGAATCTTCTTTCGACGCTCTGTTTATTATTTTAATTCTATATTACACTGAAGACATTCTGCTCTGTTATGAATCTTGGGATCCTTTTCCCTATACTTGGATATAACTCTTTCACTCTGTCTTTGAAACTTATGACACTTTACTCTGACTTGAATCATAAGAATCCATTTCTTCGCCCAGTTATGTGGATTATTTTCTATCCTCTTTTCTGAGTCTTAAGATCCTTTTTTTCTGTGCTTGGGATATATGTTCTCACTCTGTCTTGAATCTTTTGACACTTTTACCTTGACTTGAATCCTGAGAATCCATTTCTTTACCCAATTACGTAGATCCTTTTCATTCTATAATAAGTATTATAGTCTTTTTACTACCCTTTTTTCGCCTCGACTACACATATCATCATCACTAATACTATACATCATTAATACTATATACACTCATCACCACTAATACCATTAACACACACCACCACTAAAACACACCACTACTATTACGACCACTAATACACACTACCATCATTACTGCTAAAACACACTACTACTAAAATCACCACCACCACTACTATCACTAATACACACTACCACCACCAATACTACCACTAATATACACTACCACCACCACTACTACCACTAATACACACTATCATCACCACTACTACCACTAATACATACTATCATCATTTCTAATAAAACACTACTACTAAAATCACCACCACCACTACTACCACTAATACACACTACCACCACCAATACTACCACTAATATACACTACCACCACCACTACTACCACTAATACACACTACCATCACCACTACTACCATTAATACATTCTATCATCATTTCTAATAAAACACTACTACTAAAATCACCACTACCACTACCACTCCTCAATTAACACACATTATCACCACCACCACTCCTCAATTAACACACATTACCACCACCACTCCTCAATTAACACACACTACCACCATCCAATATACACCACATCACTATCATCCTCTAACACACAATATAATAAGCGTTCTGAGTGTAATTTGATCAAATTTCTTCTTAGGAAAAAAATAAACTTTTTTTTACCAATCTCACAGCTACTGTTTTAGATATTCTTCGTTGATGTCCTCCAAGAACAAATAAAAAATAACCCTCTTCAATAAAGGGAGATGATATGTTTCAAAGTGACTGATTTCACAAACGACCCTTTCCGCGAGCGCACGCAAAGGGAAACCTTTTCCCTCTTGCTGAGTTTCGATGAAAAATAGAAACTATTAGATGCGCATCCGATTATAGCAATTTCAATTGAAGAAGAATCTTTCTATGTCGGCGCATCGGTTGGTCGCACTCCAATCGATAACTAATGACACTTTCGGAAAGATTACTTTTTTCCCTCTCTGTTTCTCTTTCTTTTTCTCTTTCTGTAACTTATTTGCTGTGAAAACAAGCATCGAGTCTAGCAGAATGTGAAACAGGATCTTCCCAGATGTAACTAATCGCAGGAAATCTTTCTTCTGCCATCTGACACAAAAATAATCTAGTTGTTTATTTCAGCGAACAATGTAACCTTTCAGTGCGTATGGTCAATTGGTTACATTTCAAGCAGAAAACTGGTAAAGTGTAGTTAGGAATCAGTACTATAATAGCTCTCTAAAGTTAACAATTGCTTTCGGAGTTAGAGAAAAGAAAGTTTAATCAGTAACGATTAAATCACGTGATACAATACTAATTTCAGCGAAAGTTAGGGTCCAGCATTTTTTTGTTGTTGTGATGAGTGTGAAAAACGGATTTAGGTAATCTTTCTTCATTTGGAATTAATATGATTTGTGTTTTTTAATTGTCTGAGACATTATTTTATTTTTAACTCTTAATATGGGTTTAGGTTAGCTCAGCAGGTAGCATGCCAGGCTCGTAATCCATGCTCGAAAACCAACTATGCTAGTAGCGTTGAAATTCATTTATGTTAAATACCCTCTCTGTCCTTGATCAGAAAAGGAAAGCCGATAGACTTGGAAAGGCTCCGTCCGTCAAAAGGGATGTGAATAGTGACTCCATGTTCATGTGGGCCATAACCTCTGCACATTAAATAACAGGCTGAATGTCTTTGGTGGAAGGCCACCATCTGTATTCTAACAGTTGTTCAGGGAATTCCCTTTCTCAGCTTTCTCTGAGCTTGTGACTCACAAAGTTAAGCCTACTGTGTGCAAACAAAGTACCGCTCTTAAAGATAAAATATACTGAAACTTTTAGATAACATATAAGACTTGCAACTTAATCTCGTGTGAATTAAACCACCGAGCTGGCTTCCGAATTCCATCGCGGTATCTACTAGGTTACGAGTCAGTTTCTCTACAGGTTCAGTTAAGGCAACGGTGATTCATACTTGCGATAAGATTATGAAGAAAGGTTAGTTATAATACCTTAGAGAATAACACCAAAGGGGAGTTATAACACCCTTAGAGGGCTTCGACAACATATTTTTTAAGAAATTTCCGCAAATCAGTGACTTAGGTACCAAAGAAACATCAGACTTATGCATGATCCAAGGATCTCAGCATTCAAGTCAGGTAAAATTGTCAGGAGGTTCAAGATAGTAAGAACGAGTATCCCAAGTATACGAAAAAGGATCCCAATACTCAGAATAGAGGATTAATAGGATGAAATAACTCAGTAAAAAAATGGATCTCAATATTCAAGGTAAGGTAAGAGCGTCAGAAGGTTCAAGACAAAGTGAGAAAGAGTATGCTAAGGATAGGAAAAATTATCTGAAGACTCATAATAGAGGATGAAAGAATCAACATAACTGAGTAAAAATGGATCTCTGTATTCAAGGCAAGGTAAAAGCGTCAGAATGAGAAAGAGTATCCCAAGGATACGACAAAGGACCCCAAAACTCAGAACAGAGAATGAATAGGATCAACATAGCTGAGTAAAAAAATAGATTTCAATATTTAAATCAAGGTAAAACGTCAGAAAGTCCAAGACAGAGTGAGAACTAGTATCCCAAGTTTAGGGAAAAGAATTCGAAGACTCAGAGCATTAAAAAGATGTCAAATGTCAAACAATATTAAAATATGAATCATAAGTTTGAGCTGATGGAGGGAACAGTATCCCAAGACCCATACGATAGCGGAAGAGTTCAAGAGAAGTAGGGAAAGTATCCAAAAATGCTTAAGGGATTCAATTGCATAAAAAGAAGTGCCACAAGGTTCAAGATAGAGTTAGGAAAAGGATTCCAGGACTTAAAACAGAGAAAAGAATCTCCAGGGTAACACAGAATTAAAATATAAATCACATGGATTGAAGGAATCATGAAACATATGGTGTAGAGAGAAGGATTCAGAAACACAGAACAATTCAGAGAGACAAGGCTGTACTGATAACATTCCGGGATATCAGGTTTCAAAATTGCAAGTTTCTTAGTATGCTACTCATTATACAAGCAAATAGCCACTACGTTAAACGTTCCTGAAATGTATATGAGCGTTTTTAACACTCTCTATAATTATTTTTAGGAATTAATTTAAATATTGCAATCCCTCAACATCCTCAAAGGTTACATTGCTGTAAACTCTTGCGGAGGTGGAATTAGGGAATGCCGAGAACATAATTCAATTGAAAATGGTAATCATGGTCCTTTGAGGGATCAGAGAAGGTTAAGATAAGGGAATTCACTGGAACAGCTGTTAGAAGACAGATGGTAGCCTCATGTCAAGACCATCTAGTGTGTTCTTTAACGTGTACAGGGTATGGCTCTCCCGCACACGGAGCCAAGGCTTTACGTCCCATCCGACGGATGGCGGCTTTTCAATGCCGATTGGTGTGACTGAGGGCAAGGTGGAGATTAGATTTAGCGGAGATAAATCTCAACGATGGCAGTATCTCCGCAATTTCCCCGCCCTGCCCACGGTCAGTAGGGGACACTGATGGGCTTTGAAAGGTCGCCGTCCGTCGGATGGAACGTTAAACCGTGGTCCGTGTGAGGGAGAGCCATACCCTGTGCACGTTAAAGAACACGCTGGGTGGCCTTAACGGGTGGCTACCATCTGTCCCCCAACAGCTGTTCCAGTGGTTCCCCTCCCCCAACCTTCTCTGAGCCTTCGGGGTCAATGTGACCTGGCCATTTAGCCCATGGTGTGCAAAAAAGTGCCGCTCAGAGGTAAAACAACCCAACAACCCAACCCAACGATGGCAAAGGTGAGACTCCTACCTGGGAACTATAAGATTACCAGCATGGCGTGCTGTCGAGTGATCCAATCCCCCCCTCCCTAACAAAACGACGACTATGTGCAAAGACCTGTGTTCTGCAATTCACCTCTTTTGAAAGGTTTATTTTCTAAGAAAGAAAATCTTGGGCGCTCATGGAAAATCTTCGCATTTCATTAGTATGCAGTTCAACGCGAATACTCGCCAAACTCGAAAACTCTATTACAAAGCTGGGATGAGAGAACAAACATCTCTTTTGCCTTTTAACAGGAAGCTATATCTTCCTTCGACGTGCACAGTAAACAACCGTTCATTTTGTTTACCGCAAATTGCACGTAAAGAAGTCCATGCGTAAAGGACACAATTTGATTACCAGTTCACTGTTGTTCGTGCCGTGAGCTGGGTTGCAGTGTTTGATAAATGGTGCAGAATGGATAGGCGTTTCCTATTCCCCAGAGCGCCAATTTGCCGCTGCCTCACCGGCAAAGATCCGGCTGTTTACTCTAATCCCTTAGACCCTGTAAGGCACGTTTAAATCTAATCCATCTTCAATATTCCTTCGTTAAAATTGGGCGGAAAACGTAGCGGAGATGTCGAGAAGTTGCCTGCTTTGCATTAGCGAAAAGGCGCCAGCGGTTGACAGCAGAAAAGGCCACGTGACGGATCGTTGCACGTTGCATTCACACAAACTATTTACTTTCAAGTAATGCACGTAATCCTGAGGCAACAGACTGTGTATTTAAATCATTTTATGCGTGAGACGTTAAGATTCCAACCAAAAATATTAATCAAACCTGATCCATTACTAGCTGTATATCGAAAGTATATAATCATTATCCTGAAGCCGTAGGCTACTGAGGTTCAACCAGACCGTGCAATTTAGTTCTCCAAGCATATCTGTTCTGAGTTACTTCTGCTGCATCTGGCCACTGCACACCAATTCTGATGAGGTCCTGTTTGGCATTGTCTGCCCACCGCATCCTAGGTCTCCCCCTCTTTCTGAGGCCTTTAGGCACACTGTTCATAACCTTATTCGCCAATCTATAACTATCCATACGGGCAACATGGCCAAACCAACGGAGTCTCTCTCTGCACAATATGCTGCTTAAAGGAGGTTGCAAACTCCTTTGCCTAACCTTATTATCACTTATAAGGTTGAACCACCTAAAGCCCAAGATACTGCGTAAGCATCTAGAATAAAAAGCATCTAGTTTCCTGTTATCTTGTTTAAAAATCGTCCAAGTTTCACTACCATAACTAATATAAGCCTAATAATAATAACCTAGAGAGAACCAAACTATTATACAGTCTAATTTTAGTCTTTAGCTGTATACCCCTATTTCTCCACAATCTCCATAGATTCTTAAAAGTCCCGGCAGCAATCCCTATTCGTCTGTTAATCTCATTCCGCACATCACCAGTATCTGTTACATAGCTCGCAAGATAATTAAACTGAGACACTTGCTCAAGACTGCAACCATTCAGATTAACTGAATCACAGCCTGCCTGACCAATTTTCATCACTTTAGTTCTCTCTCTGTTTATAACCAAACCTACTCTACTGCGTCTCAACAACAGCTCGAATGACAGAGTTCATCGCATCAACATCATTAGCCAAAAGGACTAAATCATCATCATAATCTAAATCGGAAATTTTCGTATTTCCAGTCCATTTAAGGCCAAAATCTTTCCCTTGAAGTGAATTTCGCATAACATAATCAATAACCAAGCTAAAGAGAAAAGGAGACAAAATGCACCCTTGTCGAACACCAGAAGTAATGCTAAACCAATTGATACAAGCCTTACCGACTCGCACACACGACTCAGTATTATTATACAGGGCTTTAATTATGCTAACTAACTTGTCTGGTATGTCCTACGATCTCACAATTAACCACAACTTATGACGATCAATAGAGTCGAAAGCCTTTTAAAAATCAACAAAGCTGGCAACCAAAAATTTCTAAAACTCTAAACATTTTTCAAGATTCTGCCTGAGTGAAAATATATGATCTGCACATCCCCTACCACTTCTGAATCCATATTGCTCATCACGCAATTGACTGATAAGCAGATTCTTAATATTATTAACATGCAATTGACTGTTAACTAAATGCTTAATACTATTAAGCACAATCATACAAAGAACTTTATCTGGAACAGAAAGTAGGCTGATACCCCTATAGTTATCACAAGAACTGCGATCTCCTTTTTTAATAGTAGGGATAATAATAGCTCTGGTAAATTCCTTAGGAACCATGCCTTTATCATAAAGATATTCAAAATTTCCGTCATCCATGTGGTAACCGAAACATTCCCAGCTCTAAGCATTTCCGTAGTAATTTCACCTACCACTGGGGATTTATGTAGTTTAAGTTCAGAGACAGCTAAAATAACTTCAGACTGTGTTATAGGGCCAACATTAAAATCAATAATGCATTTATCATCATTTGAAACAATGGGAGCAGAACTAACCACATTGTTTAGAACATCACTGAAATGCTCAGCCCACCTAGCCATGACAGAATCCTCACCTTCTATAACCTTACTTTGTTTATCCTTCAATCCCTGTATACATGTCCGTTTTCTACCACACAAAACATTAACTATCTGGTACAGCTCTCTGCTGTTGTGCTGTATAACTGCTTCCTCGGCTTTGTCAGCCAAGCCATAAAGTCAAAGATTCTTATCAGCAGCTAACTGATCCTTTACACGTTATTAAGTTCTCTGTAATGCTTTCTATTAAGACTAGTAGAGTATTGATCAAGGACATTCCTGCAGTTCTTTCCCTCTGAAATCAGCTGAAATGCCTCATCACTCATATAAATCTGTCTCCTCTACTCCTTTTTTCCTAAAGGAGTATTGTAAGTTTCCAAAAAAGCCTATTTAAAACGGTCCCATTCTTCCTCAACTTCAGTAGTAAGTTATAACTGGGTCTTTCAGAGCTTCAGAATTGAAGGCAAATGTTTTAACCTTAGCACAACACTTCTTAAGTTTAAGTTGCAAGACGCTTTTAACAAAGTAATGGTCAGATCCAATTTCAGCTCTCCTACATGACCTGGTATTTCTAACAGAACTAGACCATTTGCTGCTAATTAATATATAATCTATCATATTCCTATGGAGCACATCTGATGAAACCCATGTGAACTTGTGTATGTCGCGGTGTTTGTAATAGTGTCTCATACCATTAAGTTTGCTTACCTGCCGGTGACGTTTGCCCATTGCCATTGCAGCTACCAATGCCAGAAGGGCCTATCACCCCTCCCCCGCCCTGCCCACGGTCAGTAGGGGATACCGATAGGCTTAGAAAGGCCGTCGTCCGTCGGATGGGACGTTAACTCGTGATCCCCTTTGCAGGGGAGCCATACCTTGTGCACGTTATAGAACACGCTGGATAGCCTTGACGGGAGGCTACCATCTGTCTCCCAACAGCTGTTTCAGTGGGACCCCTCCCCTAACCTTCTCTGAGCCTTTGGGGTCTATGTGACCTGGCCACTTAGCCCATGGTGTGCAAAAAATATACCGCTCAGAGGTAACACAACCCACAACACACCCCTCCCCAAAGTTCAGAGTCAGTACCAACTTTAGCATCGAAGTAACCTAGAATAAGGGTAATATCTCCTTTCTTGACAGAATTCAAACTATCCTGAAGTTGTCCGTTGACAGCAGAAAAGGTCACGTGAAGGATCGTTACACGTTGATTCACATAAAGTATTTACTTTCAAGTAATGCACGTAATCCTGAGGCAATAGAGTATGTATTTCAATCATTTAGTATTCCCCAGTTTAATGATAGTTCGCAGTTTGGTTGATATTCTGCGCCTTAAGCCTTTGCGACGATCAGTGGGAAAATCTCTAATGTGTTATTAGCCCGTTGTGAATATATCTACTAAATATTCTAGTAAACAGAATACAATCATCATATCTTTCATCAGGAATTGTGGAGGAATAAGAATTGACTCAGGTTATTAATTGACATTCTTAGTTGTTTAATTTCCTAAATATGTTTTTTGAGCAACTTTCAGAATTTTTATGATCAGTATTGAAATTTTAAAACTTAAACTTTATCAACTCACGATCGGTGTAAATCCATGGATTGCGCATCAAAACTCTGCGCATTGGCCTGAAAATGTGCCAACATAGAATTTATCTAAAGGAACCAGGGGCGGATCCCGATAATCCTTTTGGGGGGAGGCGATATACCAGGTAGGGCTCCTTTCTGTTATGAGATTCGTTGGAGGAAAAATGGATTTTGCAACTTCACGAGGCCTTTTGACAGAAAAACTGGCTATTCTTTTTCTAAATTCTTGTTCATTTGGATACAAAAGCAATTTAATAAAATAAGATTGCACCCATCCTCGGTTTACCTGGAAGATAAGTTTCTTACACGGTAGATAGGTTCCGGGATATTAGTTTATAAATCGAAACCGTACAAATCGATACCAACAACTTATGGGAAAAAATGAGAATTGATTGCGAAAAAAAATCCTTGTTACGAATAAAACGTTCATAAAAACGTTTTTCTGCAGCTAATAAAATTTCCTGATGTAAATTTGGAATTGAGTTAAATTTTTGTACATGTCATATTTGATTTTGTTGAGCCAGCTTTCCTGAAAGAAATTTTTTGAAGGAAGAAAAAGTTACGAACATCTTATTTGCAATTGATAACTCAGAGAATGAAGTCAAAGAATTGAGATTATCTGAAGAAGAGAACGCGGCTTCGATCGCAATCGACCAAGAGTATTCAGCTCCAGTGAATGGCGAGCAAGAAGGAGTTTTGAATCCTATAAACTTGATTTTAGTGACATTTCATGGTCCAACCAAATTTCGTAGGATCGGAAACCTTTACAATCACTGCTGAGTGACGATATCAGTGAATTGATTATGAACAATACGAACCGATATGTTGATCATATTAAAGCAGACCCACTCAATCTGCAACTCATAAAACACACACAGATACAAAATGATACTGAATCTGGATCATTTCTTCCAATTTTTCGACCAAACATATTTAAGTGCATAACTAAATGGTTTTACCAATCCTTAATGCTAATTAAATCGTATATTTTTGTTTCTAATCAAGATATTTCCTTGATTCCTTCCAGCTGGATCAGCGTTGAGATTTATCTCCGAACAACTTCTCGACCTGCCCACGGTCAGTAGGGGACACCGACGGGCTTGGAAAGGCCGTCGTTCGTCGGATGGAGTGTTAAGCTATTAACGTGCGGGAGAGCCACACTCTGTGCACGTTAAAGAACACCCTGGATGGCCTTGACGAGAGGCTACCATCTGTCTCCCAACAGCTGTTGCAGTGGGTCCCCTGTCCCAACCTTCTCTGAGACTTCGAGGTCCTTGTGACCTGGCCATTTAGCCCATGGTGGGCAAAAAAGTGCCGTTCAGAGGTAAAACAACCCAACCCATATCCTGTGCAATTTAAAGAAGACACTGGATGGCCTTGACGGGTGGCTACCATCTGTCTCCCAATAACTATTCCAGTGGGTCCCCTCCCCCAACCTTCTATGAGCCTTCGGGGTTCTTGTGACCTGGCCATTTAGCCCATGGTGTGCAAAAAAATTGCCACTCAGAGGTAAAACAACCCAACCTTGATTCCTAAAAATATTTTTTTTCAAATTCCTCTGAAATGTATGTTTTCTTTTTTAAGTTGAGAATTTTCCTCAGCTGTTCCTTCAGAATGTAGTTTTTTTTTCTTTTGTGTCTCTTCAATAAGTTTGGGTTCGACGGTCCTGATCGAAAGGGAACAAAATAAATACGAATCTAAATTGAAACCCTATCGCGATAATATTAATGAAATGTCGGAATTCTTTACCATTCTTTAATTATAAGATTTTCAAAACTCCCTCACTTAAAAGATTATTGTTCTGATAATCCCGTTTAGAGAAATCAAATGACCAAATGCATCATGCCTCTTGATCGTTTTTTGATGATCCTGAGGTATTTTAACCTGTCTGATCGAAGTTTTGTGCACCCACGAACGTATACATAACACAATTCAATAGATTCGTAAATGCGAATCCATTTTTGCCTCGTTCCTCTTCGGGCTCTACGGGGGGGAGGGGCGAGGGGAGGTGGATCCTTCACTGAATGGAACGTATCAGGGTGTTTGGAATGTTATTACAAGTGAAAGATCAAGGAAATTTGAAAGATTAAATAAGATCGAATTTAGAATTAACACGACCGAAATTGGACAATGCAAAAACATCGCATAGAAAAACTCCCATTTGGGTAAGTTATATATAAATTCATTTAAAATAAATATTAAATAATAATTCAATATAGAATACCACGGTGCTTTTCGAGTTCAATTTGTTTTAACAATTATATCGTATTTATCTCGTTTTCAAAGAAAACGAGATAATAGTTTAGCTTTGTCGTCTGTCTGTCTGTCTGTATGTCCGTCTGTAGACATTGAACTTTCTTGTTTACATAGATAAATTAAAAATTCTTTTTGTGTTGGATAGGATTTGTGTTGGATAGGAATTTTTGTGTTGGATAGGATTTGTGTTGGATAGGAATTTTTGTGTTGGATGGTGGTACCCATCCAACACAGAAATATCACGATGTGCACTTTCCGAAGCTCCCTAAAAGCTATAATTACGCCCTCCAGCGGTGTAAATTTTTGAAAATCCCAAAATTTCAAACGAATATTGCAAACGACGTATTTATACTAGAAAATTCAAATTTTGATGGTGGAATGTGAAGGTCACAAAATTTCCACTCTGAATAATGAGTTGGCTCTTTAGATCCAGGGAGTGGGTGGGAAAGAAACATAATTTATTTTTTGTTTTAGCATATAATTGTTTACATTTAGAGATAAATGAAATATTTTTTGGGTTAGATAGGAATTGATAAAATATTATGATTCACACTTTCGCAATCTTTCGAACACTATAATTGTGCACTCTAACGGTGAAAAAAGTAAAAAATACCAAAATGTCAAAAGAATATTGCAACGATGTATTAATGATAGAAATATGAAATTTGATGGTCAAACGAATTGTAATTTGCAAAGATGCATTTTTATGTGAAAGATTATAACATTTTGATGTGAACGACACAATTTATTTTTGTTTTAGCAGATAATTGTTTGCATTTAGAGATAAATGAATTTTTTTTGGGTCAGAGAGGAATTGATAAAATATTATAATTCGCACTTTCGGAATCTTTCGAACACTATAGTTGTGCACTCTAACGGTAAACAAAGTTAAAAATTCCAAAATTTCAAACGAATATTGCAACAATGTATTAATGATAAAAATATGAAATTTTGATGGTGAAATGTGAATTATATGAAGTTCCAATGAAAACAATGAAAGTGATAATTAGAGAGCTATATTTTAGTTGGATTCATATTAATGAAATATTATAATTTGCATTTTTCGAATACTTAGGCAGTTTAAAAAAAATGCATCTTTACAAATCACTAAATATGGAAACGACAGAGATGTTAATTAGAGATCAGAGATCATAAGCGGACGAAATGGAGCACCGGACTTTTGCAAGTCCTTATTTCCTCCATCTGAAGTGTGCCTGTGGCACTGAAGTTAAAATGTAAAGAGGTACTGAAAAGAATCAGAGCCCTAAGGCTATTTCTTGCTTTTCAAGATCATCTAAAGAAAAAAAATCACTAGAATTGATCTGATACCGGGATGGATCTTGACCTCTTAAACCTTTGCTGGCAGAGGTGATCGTACTTAATAGCTCTGAAATGAGAAGATTCTGATGTTCCATAGCATTTAAAAAAAACTGAATTGCAGTATCTCTAATGCAGTCCCGAACGGAAGGAATACAAAGATCCCTTTGGATGATAGAATCAAGGTGCGATGACAATCTGTCGTATGATCTTGTTTTGGAAAGTTTGAATTTTTCGCATTTTAGTTCTTTCGCAGTAGCTCCAAGTTGGAGATTTATATAGGAGAATATGGCGAATACCATCTTGGAGGTAAGCAACTCGTTTGCCAATGAAAGCGTTGAGTGCCCGGCAAAAAGGGATATCAATTTATTGTGTACTGGTTTTTCTTTCCAGATATGTTTTATTATATGATACGTCCAGTCAAACTGTCTGTGCATTGTGACTCCAATATAAGTAGCAGTGTCCATTCAGATGATTTGTTTGTCAAAAATTTCCAAATTCGGAACATGGTATGACCTTTTGTGTGTAAAGATCATGGCAACACTTTTATCATCATCTACCAGTTCGTACACCACTTCTCAAAGTCTTAAGTATAGTTTGTACTCTGCGTAAAGGAAAATCATCTGAAATAGATGAAGCCAGAAAAGCAGTGTCATCTGCGCATATAGCAGTTTTAACAGTAGGAATTTTTGGAATGTCAGCAACATATATATTGATGAGGATTGGATCTAAGACACAGCCTTCTGGTACCCCTGCAAAAATGGGATAAGTTTTTGAGTAGTCATTGCCAACTCGAACATTAAATTTTGTATTTGTGAGATAGCTCTGTATTAGATGAATGAGTTCGGCAGGGAACTTGAATTTGATAAGCTTGCAATTGATTGCTTTGATCCAAACCCTATCGAAAGCATTTGCGACATCCAGGAAAATGACAATGATGGACTCCTTCTTGTTCCTGCTCTCAGAAACCGCATCAACGTCTCGGAGCACTTGTTGCACTATTGAGTGCTTTCTTCTAAAGCCGAACTGTTAAGGAGGAATGGTAATTGAGTCTTCGAGGAATGCCTCAATACTGTTTAGAATAATCTTTTCATATATTTTATCCATGCAGGACAGACGGCTGAGATATATATAATTTTGAGGAAATAGAGGGTCATTGCCGCTTTTTGGAAGGATGGTAACGATCGCCAATTTCCATATATCTAGAAAATAGTTCAGTCTAAGAGCTCTGTTACTTATGCAGAGCAGAAGCGTAAGAGCCTTTTTGGGAAGGTTCCTTAAAATTGTATTGCTGATTTTATCCAATCCAGTGACTTTTGCAGTTTTTAACTTGGAGAAAATTCCATGGAGTTCAGAATAGGAAGGAGACTCCAGTTGTGCTGTTGAGAGTTAAAATCTCGGACTGTTTTATTAGTTGAAGAGATGAAATCCTCGTCGCAGGGTTCATCATTTGGCATAAATTGCTTTTCTAAACAGTAAGTGAGTGCTTCTGCCTTGTCTTTATTATCGTACACTAATCCATTTTCTCCATGGAGAACAGGAATTTGTATGTTTCTTCCTTTAAGTGCTGCGATCATTTTCCAGAGTAAACCGTGTTGTGGATTAAGTGAGCTAAGCTTGGCCACCCAGCAATCATTCCGAAATTCATGAAGTCTCTTCCTGAGTGCACAGTGTTTTTGGTTGTAGATGTCCTTGTCATGCGGATTCCACGTGCGCTGCCAAGTTTTCCTGGCCTTATGTTTTTTAATTTGTTTCTTGATGTCAAGTAGAAGTGTTTCAGCTTTGAGTTCCCTTTTATGCACAGTGGTTGATTTTTGAAGTGCATTTTGAATTGTTCCATTGAGATTTGTAATTTCAGCATCCAGATTTACGTGTTAGGCTTTTTTGAGTGTACAAGGGATTATTTTATTAAGAATAATATGAAATCTGTCCCAGTTTACTTTGTTGAAAGTGAGAACCTCCCTTATCCCCTAAATCTAATTTAAGCAACAAAGAATTGTGATCTGATGATAGTTTATTTAAAACTTGTTAATTAAGAAAGAAATTTTTATTAAAAACAATGTCCAGCACATCTGGTTTAAAATGACTGACATGCAGAAAGTAAGTCGGGCTTGTGGTGCATCCACTATTACGCCATTTTTAGTGGAGTAGCAAAATAATAATCTACCATTTGCACTGATCCTTTTCTATGCCAGCTGGTATGCTTAAGTTTAAATCCTTAGCCACAAGAGTTGGGAAATTATTTGAAAAGATAGAATCCATATCTGCAGTGCAGAGAGGAGAATTCGGAAGTTTGTACGCACATATTAACAGAACATGTCCATATTGTGGTTCTTCAAGACAAACAGCTGTGGCTTCCAGAGTGACAAGATTGCCAAGAGGAAATTCGCGATGCTTGACATCATCACCTTCAAGCAGCCATGGGCTACGGAGGTCCAACCAGACCGTGCAGTTTAATTCTCCAAGCATATCTGTCCTGAGCTACATCTGCTGCATCCGGCCATTGCACACCAATTCTAACAAGGTCCTGTTTGACATTTTCTGACACCGCATCCTAGGTCTCCCCCTCCTTCTGAGACCTCTAGGCACACTGCTCACAACCCTATTCGCCAATCTATAATTATCCATAAGGGCAACATGGCCAAACCAGAGCAGTCGCTCTCTGCACAATATGCTGCTTAAAGGAGGTTGCAGACACCTTTGCCTAACCTCATCATTAGTTACAAAGTTAAACCACCTAATACCCAAGATACTACGTAAGCATCTGCAATCGAAAGCATCTAGTTTCTTGTTATCTTGTTTACACAGCGTCCAAGTTTCACTACCATAACTAACCCTAGAAAGAATCAAACTATTATACAGTCTAATTTTAGTCTTTAGGTGTATACGCCTATTTCTCCACATTCTCCATAGATTTTTAAAAGTCCCGGCAGCAATCCTTATTCGTCTGTTAATCTCATGCCGCATATCACCAGTATCTGTTACATAGCTCCCAAGGTAATTAAACCGTTACACCTGCTGAAGACTGTAACCATTCAGATTAACTGAATCACAGCCTGCCTGACCAATTTTCATCATTTTAGTTTTCTCTCTGTTTATAACCAAACTTATTCTACTACCAGTCTCATCAACAGCTCGAATGAAAGAGGTCATCTCATCAACATCATTTGCCAAAAGGTCTAAATCATCAGCATAATCTAAATCGGAAATTTTCGTATTTCCAGTCCATTTAAGGCCAAAATCTTTCCCTTGAAGTGAATTTCGCATAACATAATCAATAACCAAGCTAAAGAGAAAAGGAGACAAAATGCATCCTTGTCGAACACCAGAAGTAATGCTAAACCAATTGCTACAAGCCTTACCAACTCTCACACACGACTCAGTGTTATTATAGAGAGCTTTCATTATGTTAACTAACTTGTCAGGTATACAATATGATCCCACAATCAACCACAAATTATGACCATCAACAGAGTCGAAAGCCTTTTTGAAATCAACAAATCTAGCAAACAAAGGTTTCTGAAACTCTAAACATTTCTCAAGAATCTGCCTAAGTGAGAATATCTGATCCACACATCCCCTACCATTTCTGAATCCACATTGCTCATCACGCAATTGACTGTCAACCAGATTCGTAATTCTATTAAACACAAATATGGAAAGAACGTTACCTGGAACAAAGAGTAGGCTGATACCCCTATAGTTATCACAAGAACTGCGATCACTTTTTTTGAAAATAGGGATAATAATAGCTCTGGTAAAATCTTTAGGAACCATGCGTTATCATAAAAGATATTCAAAATTTCAGTCATCCAAGAGGTAACCGAAATATTCCCAGCTCTAAGCATTTCTGTAGTAATTTCATCTACCCTTGCGGATTTATGAAGTTAAAGTTTAGAAATAGCCAAAGCAACTTCAAATAGTGTTATAGGGCCAACATTAAAGCCACCAATGCATCTATCATCATTACAAACAATGGGAGTAGAACTAACCACATTGTTTAGAACGTCACTGAAATGCTCAGCCCACCTAGCCATGACAGAATCCTCCCATTCTATAACCTTACATTGTTCATCCTTCAATCCCTGTATACCTGTCCGTTTTCTACCACACAAAACATTAACTATCTGGTACAGCTCTCTGCTGTTGTTGTTCCTCGGCATTGTCAGCCAAGCCATCAAGCCAAAGATTCTTATCAGTAGCTAACTGACCCTTTACACGTTTATTAAGCTCTCTGTAATGCTTTCTATTAGGACTAGTAGGGTACTGATTAAGGACATTTCTTCAGTTCCTTCTTTTTGAAATAAGCTCAAGTGCCTTATCACTTAAATAATTCTGTCTCCTCTGCTCCTTTTTTCCTAAAAGGGTACTGTTAGTTTCCAAAAAAGCCTGTTTAACATGGCCCCATTCTTCTTCAACTTCAGTAGTAAGCATACTATGACTCTCATAATGACTAAGTAACCTATCATGGTAAGCTTTAGCTATAACTGAGTCTTTCAGAGCTTCAGAATTGAAGGCAAATGTTTTCACCTTAGCACAACACTTCTTAAGTTTAAGTTGCAAGACTCTTTTAAAAAAGTAATGATCAGATCCAATTTCAGCTCTCCTATATGACCTGGTATTCCTAACAGAACTAGCCCATTTGCTGTTAATTAATATATAATCAATCATATTCTTATGCAGCCCATCAGGTGAAACCCATGTGCATTTATGTATGTCGCGGTGTATGTAATATGTGTTAGTTATTCTGAAACCATTTAGTTTACTTACCTGTAGGAGACGGTGCCCATTGCAATTGCAGCTACCAATACCGAAGGGCCTATCACTCCTTCCCAAAGGTCAGAGTCAGTACCAACTTTGGCATTGAAGTCACCAAGAACAAGGGTAATATCTCCTTTCTTGACATAATTCAAAATATCCTGAAGTTGTCCGTAAAACCTATCCTTCTCATCCTCATCAGCATCCTCAGTGGGGGAATAACAGCAGAAAACATTCAAGTCTTTAATGCTTGTCTGAACTTTTGCTGTAAGAAACCTTTCATAATGCACTCATATCCTAGAAGAGCATCACTAGCATGTCTGCTGAGCAGCAGACCCACGCCTTGGTGCTGCTTTCCATCCTCCCTGTAAAGAGAAATTTAAAGTTATTTTTAAGTATCTCACCTTTACCTGTCCATCTGGTCTCTTGCAAGCCTAGAATATCTAGGTTATAGCGCTGGAATTCCTGCATGAGGACATCAAGAGAATAATCTCTATGTAATGTCTTCACGTTCCACGTTCCTGCAGAGAGAAAATGATTAGTAGGATTTTTAAAGAAATTAGGTTTATTGAGATTGGTAGGGCCAACAATATCAAACAGCCCCCTGATCGCAGGCATGGGGAAAATACCTGTTCCTCCTCCGCTAAAGGCTGAAATCACCGATGCTGGTAGGAACTTCAGGCACCACCTTTTCAAGTGGACTTTTTCAAGAGCCATATGGCCTGCCTGAGACACATTACTCCAGTTTAGGCTTGACGATGCCCAACTAGCTAAGTAAGGTTCAGGTACCTGCGATGGCCTCTGATTAGGATTATCCACCAGCTGATATAAGGTATCCCATGCCTCTGTTCACTTAGAGCTGGCAACCCAGAAGCAAACAGAAAACACAGCGGCAGACTCTCCCTCAACAGAGTCCCACCAGTGAAGCAAGTCCAGGATCCATAATCAAGCTCAAATCCATAACGCAGTCCAGTCTAGTAGGTATAAATGGTCAGCACCAGGACCCTGTGAAGTTGACCACTCCTCAGCAGAGTTGAAAAAAAAAGAAAAAAGTGGCCGTAGATGACCAGATCAGTAGGCCATACTGAACTGGCAGCCCTCCCCTTCCGTTCCCTTCCAAAAGAAAATATCTCTTTTGAAAGGTACTAACGGCCTGAGTCGAAGAAGAAGACGGGGTGAAGGCGGGGTCGGACATTAGGTGCTAGACCTGGCCGGTTCTGTGCATCATCACTAGGGATTGGTACATAGCTCTCCTTCCAGTTTATGCCTAGCTACCATTTACAGACCAATACTACAGTATACAAATGAAAGTTATTCGATTTGAATTATTGGCTATGATTCGAACATATATTATTGATACATTCAAAAACATTGAATACAATGGCACATTTGTCTGAATTTGTCTCCGCAGATTTAAAATCAGAGATAATTGATTTAATGAATTAAAAAAGTTCCGTAAAATTAAAACCATCGAACAATTCAACAATTCCTTTGCAGCTTCTAAGAATTTTAAGTCGTGACTTGCTGTTGTGTTAGTGATAGAAGTAGTTTTTGCCGTAGAACTTTTGGTAACATATTTTCCACTTTATTTTCCTTTTGCTGTTGTCTAGGAACAGAATTTTGTTGAGTAGTGGAATGCATTTTATCTGGTCTGAAACTTGGAACAGAGATTGTTGGCTTTGAATTATCAGTACTTGTGGAACGTTCAGTCTGATCTCTCAAAGACTAAGAATAGGATTTTCCTGGCTGTACATTAATTTGTTTAGAAGATCAAGATTGTTTCTTTTCATGTCAATTCTATGTCAATGTTTTGTTGTCAATGTTCTATGTCAATTTTTGTATTGTCTTCCTCGGGACCGGCTTATAAAAGGCAGGGCATCCTTTATAATTCGCAGTATGTGAACCTCCACAGTTCGCGCATTGAGGGTCTCCATCTTTCGGATCCCTATTGCACTGAGTCGTAAGATGATGACTAGCGCATTTTACACATCTTGACTCATTGAAGCAACAGGATTGCGTATGGAAGAAACGCTATCATCTGTGACACTGTTACGGACTTTTCTTTTTGTAGGATTCAACTACAATTTTCAGACTGAATAGGAAAGAAACATTAAATGTTTCCTTCCCTTCTTTGCTCTTTGTTGATTCAACAAAGTAGATTGGTAGCAATGTCTTCTTGTCTCCTTTAGTAAATTGTGTCATTGAAGATGATTTTTAGTACAGGGATATTTCTGCTGATTAATTCCTGCTTAATATCCTGAACAGGAATATTACTTGGTAGATTTGTAATGACAACCTTCAAGGTTTTCTCATCCCTTAACTTCTAGGTATGAAATCCTACATTGCTTTCTTCAAGAATTTTGCTAAACTTTCGAAAATCTTCAATATAGGTGGTTTGAACCTTGATAGTCTCGCCGGATATTTTAGCATGGAATTCTCCGATATCTTTTTCAAGAAATGTTTTATTTTGCTTAATCTAGTTACTTTTGTTAAGGATTTAAGCAGCGGAATTCTGACAAATGTTGACTTATCCTACCTAACAGCAGGTTTTATCCATGTGTTCAATATTTTGGTTTTCAGAATCAGTATCGTTTTCAATTTGTGCTAGCCAATCAAATCTACCTTTGGAGGTAATGCTTGTCTGTTCAGGTGTACAGGACTTTCGCCTCTTCAATGATATTTTATTAGTAACTGTTTTAAAACCATTATTTTGTGACTGTAAGTCATGAGTTTCTACATAATTCTGGGGATTATATTGATGATCAAATTCCATTAAGTGACTTGCAAGATCATGCTATTCGATCTTCTAATTTCAGAGTCATCAAGTCCTGAAGATTTATCTCTAAGCAAATGATCTGCAATATCCTGTTTAAGGGTCTTGATCTGTACCAGATATTCTGACATTTTCGTGCAGCAACTCTAAAATTAGAAACAAAGACACTCCAGATTGAACCGTAAGGTTGGCCACAAAATTATCAAAGAGAAAACTAAATTCACCAAAATAGTAACTTCTTTCTTCTGAACTGGATCACAGTTGGCGCAAAATTCAAAAAATAGCAGTTATTCCATTCCCGCCAAACTACTGTAACGGTTTCCTGATTCAACTCCATTTTCAGCAATTTGTAATTCTAGTGGTAGCTTTTCAAGAGATATTCTACTTACAACATAATCTAATGTTTTCTGACAGAGGTGTGAAAATGCAACTTTTTAAACTTAAGAATTAAAAGACGAATACTTTTATGTTGTGTAATTACTAAAAAAAATACTATTTGCACTTTTACCATTATCCGCTAGCTCAAATTAAAAGAGTAGGTAAAGGAAAAACTTCATTCTATTTGAAAACGAGATTTTCATATGCTCCAGGGGCGATATGCGTTCTTCTAGTTTTTGTATACAATGGACTAAATGTTCAGGTAACAAGGATCAGCTGAGAAAAGCTAGGGGGAAGAGAGACATTAGACAGCTGTCAGGTAACAGATGTAAGCCTCCCGTCACGGCCGTCAAGTGGTGCATATCTTAACGTGCATAGCGTATGGCTCTCCAGTACACTGAACAACGGCTGAATGTCCCATCGACAAACGGCGGTCTTTCCAGTCCCATCGGTGCGATTTATGACCGAAAGCAGGGTGAGGATTTAGGTAGATAAAGCTAAACGTTGGAACAGATGGGATTCGAACCTGGGAACTGCAGATTACGAGTCTGGCACCATACCGACTATTAAAATAAATGTAATTCATACGGTAAAATAGACAGGCGGGGGTGACTCAGCCGGTAGTGCGCCAGGCTCGTAATCTGCAGTTCCCAGGTTCGAGTCCCAGCTGGACCAGCGTTTAGATTTAACTCCGAAAAAACTCCTCTGTCAGTAGTGGACACCGATGGGCTACAAAAGCCGCTGTCCGTCGGATGGCACGTTAAGCCATGGTCCATGTGTGGGAGAGCCATACTCTGTTCACTTTAAAGAACACTCTAGATGGCTTTGACGGGAGGCTACCATTTGTCACCTAACAGCTGTCCAGTGGGTCTCCTCCCCCCCTACCTTTTCTGAGCCCTCGGGGTCTTTGTGACATGTTTATTTAATCCATTGCATGCAAAAACATGTCGCTCTGAGGTAAAACAACATAACCCTAAAGGGTAATAGAGTGTTAAAGAAACTATTAAAAAACAAGTAAGCATTTTAAAATATTATTACGATATTTCATTGGATGTTTTAAGTGGTTTATATAAGGAAGAGTCTAAACTTTTTGTAAAACACTGCATTTTTTGTTATCTTATTTTTTATTTTACTCCAGACCAGCGATGTCTAACTAGCAGCCCGCACAAGGAATTTTGTGGCCTGCGAACAAAATCAAGTTTTTACTTCAAATTTTAAATAAATATTTGTAATCCACCTTATAATTTTTGTCAACTTATATTACTTTACTTGATATGCAGTCTTCAACTTATTCATTCTAATTCCAATTATTATTGCATTATTTCAACTTATTCATTCTATTCTTATTGCCTAACAACTACGGTCACAATGCTCCCATTAAATTTATTAAATACTAGCTGAAGTACCCAGCGCTTCCCGGTTATCACTTTTAACCTCTATATTCTTTTCACTGCACCAAAAGAAAATTTTGTAAGTACCTCCCCTCCCCGACATTTTAGTGCAGATTTTCAACAGAAAGAAATTTTCCCGGTGTTGACTTGGATCGTTGTCGACGTCAGCGAGCTCTCTCATAGCCCGTGGTTTAGTTTCTGCGTAAACTATCGAGATTTTTATTTCCGTTACCACAGTTTGGCCGCCCTATGGCTCCCGTGATATTCGTCCGCACATTCGAAATTTCATGCAGTGCGTTCCCCTTGTGTCCGGTTGATTGGTTTAAAAATCTGGTTCTCACTTGGCCCGTGGATTCGTTTCTACACAAATTGTGACAGCTCGTGTATCACTTTCAATCTGCATATTTTGTTGTTTCGTGCACTAATGGTTAGTTTTGTGAGTATCCCACCCCCAACATTTTATGACAATTCGAATACGAAAAATTTCCCGGTGTTGAAAAGTCATTGCTGACTCGGCGCGCTCTCAGAGTCCGTGGCAAACGATCGAGATATTTTTATTTCGTCAGAATTTGGCATTCTGTAATTCCCGAAGTACTTCACCGAAAGGTCCCATATTTCGCAGGCGGGTTCCCCGTGCCCGACCCCATTTTTGGTTAGAAAATCAGGTCCCTACATGCAATGGAATGCCTAAATAATGCTTTTGGAAATGTTGGGAATCTGGCAACGGCATCAGATTTGCAGCAGAAGTTTTAAATGCTATTTTAACACTTTATTTTCACAGTTAGGGAGCAATAAATGGCAATAGTAATATTGACAGCAATTCTCGTTTTGGTTCTAGCAAGCCCCCCTTTTGGACTTTCGACCTGAAATTTGGCACTGCAATCTGGACCACAACCATAAACGTTCTCTGCACATTTGGAGCGTGTACGTTGATTTCCCGATGAGTTATGGCTGCCACAGACAGACACACACCTCCTTTTATTATATAGATTTGAAAAGGTTTAGATAGTTTATATTGGTTTATTATTACTTATTATTTTTCATATAAATAAAATATTTTTTGAGGTGACATGAACTGACTTTTCAATTACCTATCCTGTCCTATTCTTTTTTTTTGGTCCGCGAAATATTGGCAAAAGAAAAAATAGCCCGCGGTCTTAGAGAAGTTGGGCAGCACTGCTCCAGACCATAAATTTCGTAGATACTAACAAAAAAAATATTACAGTCGATTTGCAACGAGAATGGTTGTTATCATAGTTGAAAGCATTTATTATTCATTGCCTATCGAGCAGAAATGCATAGTTTAACTTACTCGAAGAGAAAACATAAGTAAAAAAAATGCAGAACGAAATCCCTTTTCTCAGCTATCTAATGCAACGCAACGAATGCTTTTTTAATATTTTTATAAGTGCAAAACCAGGAGTTTTGGGAGACATTAAATAATAATATATTTATTACGAGCACAATCTGAAACGGTCAAAGTAGAAAATTACATGAAAAAAATTGCGTTTTACTCGAGTTTAAACAACATAAATTTTGGATTTATACGAAGTTATTAGGTATTTTATCAGCTTTTAGTGGTTTATGTGATAAAAAAGTTTCAACACTTTTTGTACGGCGGAATGCCTCAATATTTATTCCATAATTTTCTACAACACCGAACATTATTTTTTTTCCAGCTGCTCAGAGAAGCAGAATGTGCATATATTATAGTCGATGTTCAAATGTGTAATGATAAACATTTTGTTCCCCGTTACATGCATTTATTATTCCATGTATATAATGCGAAATTTCATGCAAGATTGCCTCTGTTGTGAAAGCAGGAAAACGGATTAGAAAAGAAATAACCAGGAGGAATTTTCTTCTACGTTGTTTATGAATTTCTCGTTTGGAAGTCCTCGTATATTTCATTAAATTATTAAATATTTTTATTCGGATTTGGAAGTTTTTATCAATTTGACTAATTGTTTTTCAAGGAAACTAGCTCAAATATTGAGAGCAAATTTAATACAGGGTTTTTAAAAAAGTTCTGGTCAAACTTTGGAGCGTGTTCTATTCGTATAGTGATGAAAAAAAAAAGTTCCCATGAACATTGGGCCAGAAAGACCTCCCTTCCGAGTTTTATCACATTTTCGGAGTACAACAAGCCTGCCAAAAGGCACGAAGCTAGTAAAATTACATGTCTGACAGCAGAGTAGATGCATGCAAACGTTGGACAAAATCCCACTCTCCTGGGTGATCTCAATCGCACTTATCCTGCCCGTAGAATTGGCAGACGTGGATCAGCTGCATGGCTTCATGCTCTTCCGATTTGAATCCACTGGATATTTTCTTATGGGGACACGTTAAGTCTGATGTTTACGCTATCTCGGTTCCTAATAAACAAGCTCTCGGCAAACGGATCGTGGACGGTTGTCAAAGAATTCACTCCGGGACTTTTCGAACGTGTTCGACAGTGATGAGAAGAGACTGTGAGGCGTGTATTGCTGCTCAGGGAAGCCATTCCGAACACTTGCTTTGATGAAGACTTATATATTGTTCTCATCGATCACTATCACTGTGTTGTAATAATGGAAATAAAAAACTAATTTACTTCACATGCTTTCTTACTTGTACTCTTAAAATGTGCTATAACTCGGAAGGGAAGCATTTCTGGGCCAATGTTAATGGGGACTTCTTTCATCGCTATGCGCAGTTGAACAACACGTTCCCAAAGTTTGACTAGACCTTTCAGAATCACCCTGAATATCTCATGTGTTCTTTTGGTTTGGAAATTTTAGCACTGAGCGATATTTTGTTTTACACACAATGAGCTAAATGATCAAGTCACAATGACCCTAAGGACTCCAAGAAGGTTGGATTAATACGACTTTAAAGTTATGTTGATTTGACTTCACTAAAGTGAATAATCAAAACTTTGGCTGGTTAATGTTTTTAGCTAGAGGGAAAAGGAATATGAGTTCGAGCACCAAGATACACCGGGCCCGGATAGCCATGGACAAAAGAAGGGAAGGAAGGAGAAAAATAAAATATTCGTAAAAAAATCATGTTATTTAGTTTATATAGTGTTTAATTAAAAACTGTTCATTTTTAAACTTTTTCAAATGAAATAATTTATTTACGAAGCTTTAATTGAAATATTTATAAATATTTCCAAAATTAATGTATTATATATTATAAAATAATTAATTAAAATTAATAGCTATTAGTACAATTTTGTACAGCTTATATATTATAGTGAGATGTGAATATTAAGAAACCGAGCAGGTCACCATAATATATCTATTCATTATACTCAAACGTAATAAGCAAAATGCTATGATATTATGTACTACAAAAATAATCACTACGAAAGAAATTTATCTTGTATTAGAGTTTCCTTCTTAAAAAAGTCGGTAATTATTTTAACTGTCTGTTCCAACAAGCATCTCTCCGTGAATTGTTAAATAGGTTGCAACACTTTAACACATTGTTCGGAATATCTCTCCGTGTCATTAGAAAAGGGCGAAGACTTCTCGCCATATTTTGCTGTTAATGACGGAACTAGGCTAATTAACGAACTTAATTAAGACAACAATAATAACTTGAATTTAACGAATAATAATTAAAAAAACGGGTGAATTGGAACTGCTTGGAAAAAATTTTTCACTGACACTGCCATTTGCTTTCAATACAATTTGAATCGCGTAGAGCGGGAGCGGGGGTGGCTCAGTCGGTAGTGCGCCAGGCTCGTAAATGCAGTTCTCAGGTTCGAGTCCCAGCTGGGTCAGCGTTGAAATTTATCTCCGCAAAATTCCCCGCCCAGTCAACGGTCAGTAGGGGACACCGATGGGATTGGAAATGCCGCCGTCCGTTGGATGGGACGTTAAGCCATGGCTTCTGCCGTGTGCGGGATAGCCATACCCTGTGCACGTTAAAGAACACGCTTAATGGCCTTGATGGGAGGCTACCATCTGTCTCCTAACAGCTGTTCCAGTGAGTCCCCTCCCTCAACTTTCTCTGAGCCTTCGGGGTCCATGTGACCTGGCCATTTAGCCCATGATTGCAAAAAAATGCAGTTCAGAGGTAAAACTACGAAACTACCTACCGCGTAGAGCGCCAGGTGTTTGAAAAATCCACTTTACTGCTAGAAAAAGTGGCAACGCCGCTCTAAAATATTATGCCGGCACGTGTAGAGATCATCTGTGCTATGCAGTGAGATCAGCAAAAAATGCGAGCAGGCGATATATAACAGGATGTGGATTCATAACGCTCTGATTGCTTCGATATATTACAGCGTAGAAATCATTGCAGGGTTTTCAGATGCTAAAATGTACATTTATTTATTGTTTAAGGATTTTTCTTTTACAAATATTCATCATATTTTTATTTAGGTACACTGATATTTTCGTTATACAGGTATTTGTTAAAATGAAAGATTTTTGCGTAGAGATGTATAGTAAATTGCTGGAGATCGGGAAAAATATCGTTATACTGAATAGTTCGTTATTCTGGGTCTCGGTATATTGACATTTTACTATATATATATATTTAAAAATATATTCTTCTGTTAGTGCATTGTCCGTTTGTATGATATAGGAAGCTTTGATACGTATCTAGGCAGATGGTAGTCTTTCATCAAGACCGTTCAGCATGTTCTTTAAACGTGCGCAATATACAGTTTTCCTGGACACGGAACAACGATATGACGTCCCAAGCGAGGAACGGCGGTCTTTCCAAGTCCATTCGCCTATACAATTACAATATCCAGAATACATCCAGAAGATATCTATGATCACCAATGGATATCCACTGATCATCCAAAATATCTTTCGGATGATTCTGAAGACTGTGGCTGTGTTAGTGGGGGGGATACTATTCTCTCGGAGTTTAGGATGGGTATTAACTGAAATAAATCTCAACTCTATCCTTTTTGAGACTCGATCCTGGAACTGCAGATTACGAGTCTGGCGAGCTATCATTTGAGCCAACTGTCGTCCTAGGCAACAGGGAAGGCTATGAGATTATTTGAGAGATAACAGATAAGTTATTCACCCATAATTTTTCAGATCTGCGAAAGTGACAGCCATGCAGTCCATAGTCTCCATAGTTTTTACTCTCGCTACGCCATTGGTGGAGGGGACGGCAAATTGCATCTTTTTTCGATCATAAAATATCTCCGCAAAACTCCCGCCCTGCCCTCGGTCAACAGGGAACACCGAATGGCTCGGAAAGGCCGTCTTTCATCTGGTGGAACGTTAAACCGTGGCTCTGTGTGCGTAAGAGAGTGCACACTATGCACGTTAATGAACACGCTGGATGGACTTGACAAGAGGCTACCATCTGTCTCCTGACAGTTGTCCAGTGAGTCTCCTCTTCCCCAAAATCCTCTGAGCCTTCAGAGTACTTGTGATCTGGCCAGTTAGCCGACTGCGTGCAAAAAAGTGGTGCTCAGAGGCAAAACAACCTAATCATAAGTAGAATTTTGCGTTTATTGTATTCCAGTTAGTGTAAATAATATTCACTATCATAAATATATTAATCCATAAAAAATAACTATAGCAGACATATATTTAAAAACAACTGAAGCGAAAAAACGTTGCAATGAGTCAAAAAAAGAAACCTTAATCGGATACAAGAACATAACATTAAATCACACGAAATCAGAATGTTCCAGCTGACTTTATTTTTAAGCTGCTCTTTCTTGTTTATTGCCGCCAGTTTCTAGCGCAATATCGCTATTCCTTATTTTTGATTAATCCAGAACATTCCCACGAACTGCACGGAAGTTTCCCCTTTAATACTCTCATACTTCAACAATGGGGAAATAGTAATAAAAATGAGACTAAAAGGAAACTTATGAACATTGAGTCCTCCAAAGGAAGGAGCAGCAGTCTCATTTTTTTATGCACGCATCATCCATTCCCAGCACTGAAATGTAGGATTTTGCAACGACACAAACATATTTTCCCACAGCCTGTCTTCATCTAAGGAATTTTGATTAGAGAGCTGGAAGTATTGATCGCACACTAAACCGCCATCTGGAAACACAAGTCAGCAGGTTCGACTAACACTTGCCATTCTCTAGCAGCAAAATCTTCTGGGCTTCGACATAAGTTATGAATGTGTATTCACAGTTTCATCAAATATTAAAATGATTTAAATTACTTAGAAGTCTGAGACTTTCCTCTTCAATTATTAAAGGTCAGCTAAATTCTAGGCATGTCACCCGCATAATGACTAATTACACTTTCAGAATGTCTTCTAACTGCTATGGCGAATTGGTCTTGTAGCTGTCTTTGTACTTGTCCGACACTGGGATAAAAATCGATACATATATATATATACCTTTTGCTCAGCCGGCAGAGTTAAATTTATATGAGGAATATAATAGGGAGGTTTGGGAATGTAAGTTAATTAATGAAGGGGATGGGCTTTTTTAGAAAACTCTCTCAAAATGTTTTGTATAGAATTTAATTGAGGTTTTTCTTTTAATTTCTTGGAAAAAACAAAACAAAAATATTCATAATCTGAAATTATATATTTAGGGATAGCAATAGATCAAAATTTGAATTGGAAACCCCATATCATTAATCTGACAAAAATAATTGAGATGAATGTTATATAAAATTTATTATCTAAAAACATTTTTGAATCGGAAAACATTATATGTTATGTATAACTAATGGATACAATCTTGCTATTCATTAAGGGCAACTTTGTTTCGGAGGTAATTATATTTCAATCCTTAGGCCCCTCATAAATCTGCAAAATAAATAATAAAAATATTAACGTGATAATAATTGGTTTGTAGATGATCTGTATAATGGTTATATTAAACTTAACGTATTACCCTTCAGAAATTTATAAGCCTATAAATTAATGATACATCTTTTTGCAAATGATAACTTCTATAATCTGAAAATAGATAATTATTGTCCGTGATCAAATGGAAAGAAGTATGAAATTCCCCTTGTTAAAAAGGAACTAATGCACAAATACATAACTTATTTAGCTCCTAAGATATTAATCATTTATTCTTGATTTAAGTAATCATAACGATGAATTGCTTTTTTATAAAAAGAGATTAAAGAAGTATTTCTTGTGACATTCAACAAAAGTTTGCAGCTCTTAGATAACATAAAATTGTTGTTGTTGTTTTTTTACCTACTTTCCTACATTTTGTGTATATTGTCTATTTGTGATGTTTAGTGTTGATTAGTTGCTGTTATACTGATTTTTGTAGTCGTTAACTAATTATTTCATCTGTTAATAATTATCATTATTCTCTTTTACTATTTATTTTTTTTTCATTCTGAAAATTGATTCTTAATTTATTTATTGCATTTTCAAATGTAATATGTATACAACAATCTAGTCAAGCTTTTGCTTTTCGGTTGTTTACATGCTGATCGACTTTAATGTAGAATTTCTATAACAGTAAACTTGAACTTGAACACAGCTGAAAGTTTTTATCGAAAATATAAATATTGAATGAAAATCGAAATAATTTAAAATATATCCCAAACATAAATATATGGGAGGAAAAATCGATAATTCAAAACAAAATTATATAAGCAATGCATTCAAATAGCAAAACTCCTAGTCTTCTAAAGAAAATGAATAATTCCTTAGGAAAATACGAAAGTAAAGAAACAAGTAGCTCGATTTGAACCCGATCACTTTTAATAAAATGTTAATGAATTCGCTTTGAGACTTAAAGAGAAACCTTATTTTCTTAAATATTTTAAATATATTTTTATTTATTCCCTAAGGAATCACGGACCATTTGATGCATTTATGCAACTAACCTAAATTGAATTCCTTTCCAGTTTATATTATTTCCTTATCATTTACTCGAACTGCAGTACCCCAGGAAAATTGGTGGTTGGGAGAAATAAACGAGCATTAAAACAAAGCAAAGCATAAAAGTCGGTTCGTTTTACCCCTCAGCGGCACTTTTTTTGCACATGATGGGCTAAACGGTCAGGTCACAACGATCCCGAGAGCTCAGAGAAGGTTTAGGGAAAGGGACCCACTGGATTGCTATTAAGAGAAAGATGGAAGACTTCCATCGAGGACATCCAGCGTGTTCTTCAACATGCGCAGGGGATGGCTATTCTGCGCATAGTTTTATGTCCCTCCTAAGGAAGACTGACTTTCCAAACCCGTCGATGACCTCTTTCTGACTGAGGGCAGGATGGGTTGTTTTAGCGGAGATAAATCTCAGCTGTTGGGCAGGTGGGATTCGAACCGTACGCAGGACAGCCATACCCTGTGCACATTAAAGAACACACAGGATGGACTTAACGGGAAGTTTCCATCAGTCCCTAACTGCTCTCCAGTGAGTTCCATTCCCCAATCTTCTCTGAACCCTTAGGGGTATTTGTGACCTGGCCATTAGGCCCAATGTGTGCAAATAAAGTATCTCTCAGAGGTAAAATAACACAATCCCCTCCCCACCCCCCGAAGAAAATTAGCCTTTAAACAAATTCTGTTACAGATCGTTATGAAACTACGAGGCCAATTTTTGTTTCCCCATAAAAAAAACACGATACAATCAGAAACTGAGAAAGCAAAAGTAACAACTTCCTCTATGTAATCATCAACAGCAGGAAAACAGTTCGATGAAGTTCATTAAATGCAGCAGAAGTTCAGTCGATATTTTCTCACACAGGAAACAAAAAGGCTCGAAAGGGTAAAACATCACAAAAAAAGGCTAAAAACTCGAGGGATGGTTCAAATGATGATTGCTGACCTCGCTATCGTTCTTCCTCTCATCTGCGGTCTCAGTGATGACTCTCGGACGTGGTTTGAGCTACGGTTCTCTAGCATCCGGGCCCTGGTAGCGGAAGCACATCACGTTAGAGAGTCGCAGAGGATAGTTGGCCATAGTCGGCGAATGGATTCTGCTGACAATGACAGCTTCCGATGGGGCTATTGTTGGTGACAGATGATTGCCTTCCGTAGTGACAGTGATTGGTGTCTACTGTGAGAGGAATCTCTTAACTTATATTTTTGGCTTTGTTTGCAGCTTTAGCAGATGCTTCTTCTAGAAATGGAAAAGCTTGTCAAGTAGAAAATTCGACATAAATAGCGTGAATTCATGGATAGACCCAAAGTAATTCAAGAATGTAATAAATTCAAAGCTCCTTATACATATTCCACTTCACGTAAAGAATGGGACAGCAAAATCAGATGATCAAAGAAAGCAATCAACCAATGAAAAGCTGCAACATTATTAGGAGATCTAGAAAGAAAAAAAACCCTCCAAGATGTGATACTCCACCACAGAAAATTGTTCCATGATTTACGCAAAGTACTTTTCCTAGCGTAAATTATTGTTATTCATAACTTATGGAAGTGAGCTATGGAAAATAATGTTTTTAATTACCGAATATTGTAAAGACCAGATGAAGCATAATTTCTAAAACACTTGGGTACATGCTTCGTAACGAATTGAGGATTGATACATTTTCAAGTGGGGTTGTTTTACCTCTGAGCGGCAATTTTTTGCACACCACGGGCTAAATGGCCAGGTCACAAGTACCTCGAGGGCTCGGAGAAGGTTGGGGACTCACTGGAACAGCTGTTGGGAGACAGATGGTAGCCTCCCGTCAAGGCCATCCAGCGTGTTCTTTAACGTGCGCAGGGCATGGCTCTCCCACACACGGGAGAAGCCACGGCTTAACGTACCATCCAACGGACGACGGCATTTCCAAGCCCATCGGTGTCCCCTACTGACCGTGGGCAGGGCGGGGAATTTTGCGGAGATAAATCGCAATGCTGACCCAGCTGGGACTCGAACCTGAGAACTGCAGATTACGAGCCTGGCGCACTACCGACTGAGCCACCCCCGCTCCCGCTCTACGCGATTCAAATTGTATTGAAAGCAAATGGCAGTGTCAGTGAAATTTTTTTTCAAAGCAGTTCCAATTCATCCGTTTTTTTAATTATTATTCGTTAAATTCAAGTTATTATTGTTGTCTTAATTAAGTTCGTTAATTAGCCTAGTTCCGTCATTAACTGCAAAATATGGCGAGAAGTCTTCGCCGTTTCCTAATGACACGGAGAGATATTCCGAATAATGTGTTAAAGTGTTGCAACCTATTTAACAATTCACGGAGAGATGCTTGTTGGAGCAGACAGTTAAAATAATTACCGACTTTTTTAAGAAGGAAATTCTAATACAAGATAAATTTCTTTCGTAGTGATTATTTTTGTAGTACTTAATATCATAGCATTTTGCTTATTACGTTTGAGTATAATGAATATATATATTATGGTGACCTGCTCGGTTTCTTAATATTCACATCTCACTATAATATATAAGCTGTACAAAATTGTACTAATAGCTATTAATTTTAATTAATTATTTTATAATATATAATATATTAATTTTGGAAATATTTATAAATATTTCAATTAAAGCTTCGTAAATAAATTATTTCATTTGAAAAAGTTTAAAAATGAACAGTTTTTAATTAAACATTATATAAACTAAATAACATGATTTTTTTACGAATATTTTATTTCTCTCCTTCCTTTTGTTCATGGATGACCGTGCCCTTAACCTCTCATCCGACGGACGGCGGCATTTCCAACCCATCGGTGTCCTCTACCCGACAGTGGGCAGAACGAGAAGTTTTGTGGAGGTAAATCTCAACGTTGACCCAGCTGGGACTCGAACCTGGGAACTGTAGATTACGAGCTTGGCGCGGTACCGACTAAGCCACCCTCATTTATAGGCGTTCCATCTTACTTTTCATTGTCTTTTGGGGTTAAGAGTATTTAGCCACGATTGGACAAAAAACTCTTTAAGGGAGACTTGCTGCTCTGTTCTTTAAGTGAAGTAGAGTATAGGTTTCAATAATATTCAATTTAAACTGCCCCACAAATATATTAGAGAATATCTGTGCTAGTTCAATGGGAATACAATTTGTAAACTATGTATAACTTATCCAATATGCATTTAATAGAAAAATGCGACTAAAAATAATGAGTGTAATCAAATATACTTAAATACCCATTTTTCAACAATATTGTTCAGTATTTAAAGAGTTATGGAATCTAGAATATTTCACAACAGTAATGCGTCACGAGACTTTTACTTCCGAAATTAATTAAAACTTAAATAATAAATATTGTTTCAAATCATTTAATAAAATAAATGTACTTTTCAAGAGTTTGCATAATGATCATTTCAGTATTAGACGATAACGAATGATTTGTAAAAAACAAAATAATTTATTTTTAAATATTCCAGCTTCCATAACTCTTTAAATACTGAATGAATATTGTTGAAAATCAAGATTTAAATAGATGTGTTAAGTGACTAACTACACTTAACAAAGCACTGAGGACTCAGTAAAGAAATTCTCTACTTGTTAAAGTAACTATCACTAGAATCGAGCAACTACACAGTCTATCACGTCGCTATTATGGTATACAACAATACACACAAGGAGAGAGAAGTTCTAAGAATAACATGAGAAATGGGAATAGATGATTCTTCCTACGGTGATCATTAACAACAACCAAACCAATGCTAGAGTCCTTTAATTCGAGACCTAACACAGAACAACTCTGCCTTTATGCTGAAAATTCTTCTTTCTCTCTCAACATCTCGATATGCGATCTTTCAGGGATTGGTGCTGGCATCTCCCGTGGCTCACAATGTGCTCACATGCGAACCAGCATCTGCCATGCCCTTGTAAAGCACAATGCTCCACCGGAAGAATTCCTACACCTGTTTCTAACTCACGGGCCTTCACAGATCCGATGAACGCAGGTTTCTTTCGATCTGGATCGAATTTTTGAGTAAATGTTTTTCGGGGATTGTTTTTTTTTCTTTTTGATCTCTCTAATCGTATTACAGTCGATATTAATGTTAACCTCTGTTTAACCTTCAAATAATATTACAAAGATTTTAAAATTGATTTAAAATGGCAAAATGTCTCATAATTTCAATTTCTGAAACATTTTAAGTTTTATATTTTGATTAATTTATTAATAATTTAAATGTTTTACATATATATATTATTGCTAAAATAACGAGTTTAGATTAATTGCTTCATTACCGTTACGAAGATTGTTATAAAACAACTAAGAATTATTTCTGTTTCAGATTTATTAACGAGTTAAAAAGCCTCTAGTCTTGAAAGTTCCTGAATGTGTGGGAACAGAATTATCCTTTTAATTTCAAGACCAATTAAAGATTTATCAAAAGGACTTTATACGTTTCGAGCTTCTTTGTCAAAATGATTGGTGAGTCGAAAATAGGGTTCGACTGAGCTTCTTGCCCCCCCCCCCCTTATTTTTTCTAGATACGGTCCTGGTTCCATTATATATATATATATGACGTAGCTTCACAACAAGAGAAGCAAACAGTAATACAATGCACACAATTTTCACGAAAATTTGTATCCATTAGTGAGTGGTTTTCAATATATAGCAAATCGTAATAACTGTCCCTATTTTAAACTTGTTTACCCACTCTTTGCAACCTGTTTCCCATGCAAACAATTAAACATATACATAAAAACAATTGTGGATATTTGCTTAAAATGCCAAATCTAGATATATTGAACTAGTGTAAAAACACGCTTCAAAATAAAACGGTAAAATGCGCTACATTCGGAATATCATACGATAAATTGCAGAGTTATATTAACATTAAAACTACTCCTTTTCGTCGTTTTTGCCCATAAATAGTTTCATCAATGTGAAAGTACTGCTCTTAGCTTCAACAATATATATATATATTTCCTTAAGTTTTATGTGCACGTTGATACCATCTTTTTATTTCTCTTACTCAAAAACGCTAATTCTGAGAATTTGAATTTATTTTCTGGAAGTTAAAAGACATTCTACTAATTTCCACTTAAAACATTCTTTTTAAGCTAAAACTTTCTGTTTTGCGCATCAAGCATTTTCGCCTTACACAGAAACGATGAAAAAAAGGATCTTGAAGTATCTAAAGTTGCTGTACTACTGTGCATTTCTGTGAAATCTTTAAAAACAACTTTCATTAACATTTTATGAGCGGCTTCAAGCATACGTTATGTTAGGCGTTGAGGCATTATCATGTGTACCTTTATATCGTATATAAAGCTACTTTCGCTATAGCCAAGTCCTTTTTTCCGTATTCCTATGGGTGTTGGTTATCCTATAATCCCTTGATGTTTTCTTCGACGCTATAGCCATTATATCATCTAATGTCTAGACGTTTCCATTTAGTTGTAATGCCTACCTTACTAGAAATGTTTTCTATTCCACGCCTCTCACTAAACCTCACAACTTAAAATGCATTTTTACTAGATCCGTGTCATAAAATTACCTGCAGTTTATCAAAGTTTCATATTCAACGCTAAATTTTTATGATACTCATTTATTATGTGAAGATTTCGTTGTTTCAAAACAACAAATTCTTATTATTTCCCGAGTAGTCTCAAATATTTATAGATGTTTTTGATTATTCACAAGTATAGAGTTTTCACAGCGCTACACCATTGAAATAGTGTCTAATAAAATCCTCGTTTTTAATTAATGCTATTTAAAAACTTTAACTTTACTCTCATTTTCTATTTTTTTTAAAAAATGGTATCCTTAACGCTATGTAGCTTGGAATTTTGCTTTCAGTTTATATGCCTTAAGAAGTATTTATGCTCATCTGTTTTGTATGTAGAATAACGAAGGTTCAGTTATAAATTGGTCCACGGCACACTGTTACAAATGCATTGCACCATTCCATGGAAAGCAATATGTCTGTGAGTTGAGTTACCTCGCTGGAAATCAAATAATCAACTGTGTAACCTGTGAGAACTCACAAAATACAATGTATCAAATTCCAATTTATACAGCAACATTTCAAAATCGACCAATAACATTCTAAATTCCTAATTGGGACAATAACATTCGAAATGTTTTTTCAGATTCATCCAATAGGGTCCTAAAATACAATATCAAATTTGTCCATCAGCATTCCAAATTCCTAATTCTCCCAATAATATTTAAAATTTCAATTTCAAATTCATCTAAAAACATTCAAAATTCCAATTCCAAATTCCTTTAGTAACATTCCATTCTTAATTCGCAAAATAATATACAAATTGTTATATTCGTTATCTTATATATCGTATACATACATCTCAAATCTTAATATAGCTCCAAATTACAATTCCAAATATTTCCAACTGCATTCCAAATTCCTAATTCGCCTAATAATTTCAAATTTTCGATTTCAGATTCGTTTAGTAACCTTCAAATTCCTAATTCCCCAATAATATTCCAAATTTCGATTCCAAATTCATCTAATAAAATTCCAAAATTACAATTCTGAATTCGCCCAATAACATTCTAAATTCATAATTTAACTAGTAATATTTTAAATTTCGATTCCAAATCCGTCTAATATCGTTCTAAATTACAATCCCAAATTTGTCTACCAGCATTCCATATCCGTCTCCAATAACATTCCAAATTCGAATTCGCCAAATAATATTGAAAATTTCGATTCTGAATTCGTCCAATAACATTCCAAATTCTAATTATAAATTAATCAAATAACATTCCAAATTCTAATTATAAATTAATCAAATAACATTCCAATTTATAAATTCATTCCACAACATTTCAAATTCCTAATTTGCCCGATAATATTCCGAATTTTGATTCGAAATTCGTCTAATAACGTTGTGAAGTCCATTTCCAAATTCGTCCTAATCCGATTCAAGTCTAGTGACAAAATTTAGCCGCAGAGTTCATAAAGCTGGCTGAGATGCATCACAAGATACAGCCTATATACGAACTATTTCGCAGGGGGAATGCAAAAAAAAAAGCATAAAAGATGGTTTACAGTCATTAAGAACAGTCCTCTAGGGAGACGCGCACATGGAATCATCCTCACAAGGAATCACCTTCAAGACTGTGTTATGTGGAATGTGCTGTGAGATGCTGGAGCATCATTCGTACAGTCTACATCTCTTTCCATATGATTTCTACAGTATTACTCCAAGTTTTTGAGGGAGGCACTCAAAGAATGCCGCTTCCGATAAAACGCTGAAGTGAAACGAGACACGAGAGATTGGTTTGATCAGCTACCGAAGAAATTCTGCATGGAAGATATCCAGCTTCTGATGACTCAGTATGATGCTTATAACAATTGTGTAACTGGATCAAACAGATTAAGAGTAGTTGCTCTTGATCATGTTTCTTTTTACCCTACTATACATCGAAGAGCCAAAATATTATGACCAGAGCGTTTTTATACAATTCCAAACAACTGCAGGTAAATGAAGGAGCATATGAAGGCCATGAAAAGTATAAATAACACCTGATATTGAGCTCTGTTAATTAGTGTTATTCTTGTTCTTCAGATGGGAAAGGCAGCGGACTTATATGAGTTTGAGAAAGGCCAAATTGCAGACAGAAAGGACAGACGACTCGTGCTCCGTCTACACGACACTACACGAGTGAAAATGAGAAGCCTGGAAGTAGAAGATAAGGGTTTGTCTCAGAGAGGACCAGTAGGGGCTTGGAGTATGGTGGCATTAAAGGGTGTGTGGAGTGCAGCCCGGCTAGAAAATGAGGAAGATAAGTAGAAGAGCGAAAACAGCTTCGGTCACAAAGGAGCGAGTCCCGGAGCCTGCAGACAAGCCAACCCATGTCCCTCATGTGCGCCCTGACCTGGTCACTCCTAATGGACACTGTGGTTTTCACGCTTGCTTCCTCTCTGATCACGGGAACTTCTAAGCTCGTTAGCGAACCCTTCCGTCATCTGTACCGGAGGATGTACTGTCCGGAGGATGTAGTGCACCGGAGGATGTAGTGATCTGGTCACTCCTAATGGAAACTGTGGTTTTCCCGCTTGCTTCCTCTCTGATCACGGGATCTTCTAAGCTCGTTAGCGAACCCTTCCGTGATCGGTACCGGAGGATGTACTGTCCGGAGGATGTAGTGCACCGGAGGATGTAGTTAAACACTCCAGATTTTAAAACACTCTAGATACGATGGAAAGTTCCCATGTCCCGTCAATACCTGCATGAGGCAGTCATGAGGACATCAAAGATAGACCGACCCTTTCTAAGAACGTCTTCGTTTGAAGACCATTCTCGGTCGTATCCCAGAGCCTCTGCCACTCGTCCATAACTATTTAACCTAACGTAGACTTCAGGGTAGTTTTAGAAATCTTCACCGCTTTCTCAGGCTTGGTGTTAGTACCTACTGAGCGTGCTAGTTGGCCTACCAGCTTGTTCCCTTCATGACATACATGTGCCTTGATCCAGGAGAGAGAGATACTGAGTATGTTCTGAGTACCCAGGAGGCGCTTGACCTCGTTCACCGTTTGATGACTGTTGTTCGTATCTTCAAGCGCTTGCAAAGCTGCCTGGCTGCCGGTATACAACTGAATGTCACTGTAGTGACTGCCATCGTTTAATGCCCATTTAAGGACCTCTCTGATAGCAAGCAGCTCTGCTTGGAAGGCCGAGCCATTGTCAGTGACCTTCCTCTTATAGTCATACACTTTGGTTCCTTGAATGTAGATAGTGTAGGCTAGGCCCATACCATCCTCGCTCTTGGAACCGTCTGTGTAGACTTCTACTCCTCGACCTGATGGTAACTCCATAGACCATGGCACACACAGTCTCTTGGTTGGGTGTGTATCCCATCTAGCGGTATTAGCCTCGTAGACCAAGGGGTCATACTGGACTCAGAGAAATGTTGCCGTTTCCCTTGCCTGCAGAACTCTAAATATGGTCGCTTCTTTTCCAACTGTTAAATTCAGAGGCGGGATCCCTGCTATCACCAGAAGAGCATCCGTAGATATGATCCTGTAAGCTCTGATGATCGCAGTAAAGCTGGTCTCTGGCCTGCGAGTAGCTTTCTGCACATGACAGAGTGGTCCGTCGGATGCCACCAGGCACCCGTTCCATATGTCAGGATTCTCTCTGTTCCCCTTAAATAAATTTCTTTAAGGACATCCCCTGGAGGCCCCCATGAGACGCGAGCCATACGCCACAGTTTGCACATCACATTTGTGCATTTAACCTTAAGGTATTGCAGGTATGGGATCCAGTTCATCTTCTCATCCATAATGATCCCCAAGTATTTTAAAGTCGTCTTATGGCTAGTGGTGTTGCCATTCATTTTAAAAATCGTTTACCTATTGTTGAGGATATCCTCTTTGGCCACAGTCATAAGACTTGTGGGGTGCTCACAGTCAGCCGTGGTTAGTATCTTCAAAATTGGTCTGAGGATGGAAAAACCATGAACGCGAGCAAGGGGTGGGCTAATCACGGCTGATCGATGCTACAGGTGAGCGAAGAATATCCCGTATGGTACGAGCCAACAGAAGGAATACTGTGGCGCAATTCGCCCGTAATTTGAATGCTGGTGACTGGAGCAATGTGTCACAACACACAGTACATCGAACCCTGTTGAAAATGGGGCTGCGTAGCAGCAGGCCTCTCCGAGTGCCCATGCCAACCTTCGTTCACCGTCGACAGTGTCTGAAATGGGAATGACTAGAAGAAGGTTGTCTGGTACGATGAATCTCGTTTCCTGTTGCACCACTTGGATGGTCGGGTACGTGTGCGTCGTTTACCAGGGGAAGTGTTGGCAGCACGATGCACCGTGTGATGAAAACAAGACGGTGGAGGAAGTGTTATGCTTTGGGCAATGTTCTGCTGGGAAACCCTGGGTGCAGTCGTTCATGTGCAGAAAACTATGACGTCTACCACCTATCTAAACATCATTGTAGATCATGTACATCCTTTCTTTGCAATGGTATTCCCTACTAGTAGTGCCTTCTTTCAGCAGGATAATGCGCCATGCCACACTGCCCGGATTGTTCGAGAATGGTTCGCGGAACACGAGGAAGACTTCCAGGCATTGCCCTGGCTTCCACATTCCCCAGACATCAATCCAATCGAGCATCTGTGGTTTGTGTTGGAACAGCATATTCGATCTGCCGCGGGCTCAACCACGTAACTTACAAGAGTTAAAGAATCTGCTGGTAACGTGTTGGACTAGCTACCACAAGATACCTTTAGAATTCTTGTAGCTTCCATGCCTCGCCGGGTAGGAGCTGTTTTGGCGGCAAGTGGAGGACCAACATCATATTAGGCAGGTCGAATATATGTATGTCATATGTATTGTCATCATATTAGGCAGGTGGCAGGTATCATGTTTTGGCTCTTCGGTGTGTATACGAGCAGGGCAGCACTTAGGGGGAGCTGTAAGGTAGGTACACTACCCCACCATTTGAGAATACTGGTAAGGGTAATAGAGACAAAGGATTGTTAAACTTGTGAATTTTTTCTGCATTTTTCAAGAATATTTTTAAGGATCTCTAAAACCGTGGGATAAATGCTATACTATATCTATAATGCAAATCTTAATATCATTCCAAATTATAATTCCTAATATGTCCAACAGCATTCCAAATTCCTAATTCGCCCAATAATTACAAAATTTCCATTTCAGATTCGTCCAGTAGCGTTCCAAATTCCTAATTCCCCCAAAAATATTTTAAATTTCTATTCATTCATCTAATAGAAATCCGAATTTCAATTATAAATTCGCCTAATAACATTCTAAATTCCAAATTCAACCAATAAAATTTTGAATTTCGATTCCAAATTTGTCTAATATCGTTCTAAATTACAATTTCAAATTTGTCTACCAGCATGAGTCCAATCTCTTGCTCCTACAAACTTTACTTTTTTCAGTTCGAATTCACCCCCCCCCTGTCACTTAATTTTGTATTACTTGCAGTAATTTATTATACACATTAATGATTATGTTAATAGCCTTAGACTTCGAGACAGTGGATGACTCAGACTTTAACGCTCCAGTATCGTAATCTGCAATTCCCAAGTTCGAGTCTCACTTGGGCCAGCATTGAGATTCATCTCCGGAAAAAATCCCGCCCTGCCCTTATTCAGTAAGGGACACCGATGGGTTTGGAAAGACAGCCCACCATCGGATGGACGGAAAGCCGTGGCCCCGTGTGCCGTATAGCAGCACCCTGCGTACGTTAGAGAACACGCTGAATGGCCTTGATTGGAGGCCACAATCCGTATCCTAACAGATATCCAGTGTGTCCCCTTCCCCAACCTTCTTTGAGCCCTTGGATCCTTGTGACCTGCCTATTTAGCTCTTTGTATGCAAACAAAGTCCCTCGCAGAAGTAAAACAACTCAACTCAACCTTATACTTACAGTTAGTAATGTTTTCAGTTAATGGTAACAAAGCACTTTTACAACATAATGATCAGACTTAATTTCGGCTCCCATATACGACCTACAATTTCTAACAGTTTGAGCCATTAACTGCTAATTCATAGAAATATTTCATATCACTATGTAACCCATGTACATTTTTGAATATCCCATGGTTATTAGTGAATATTAATTATCTCAAAGCCATTACGTTTACTTACCTGATAAGACGTTTCTCACTGCTATTCAATTGTCGATGCCAAAAGTTCAGAGTTAGTACCAACCTTGTTATTAAATTCACTCAGAACTACATCAATATCTTCTTTTTCTGATAGAATTCAAAATATCTTGAATTTGACCGTTCGTCATTTTCATCCGAGTCCTCAGTGGGAGCATAGCAATATACAAACGAAATTTTGTATGAGGTCATCCAGAGAATAGTCTTTTTAAATAACAGTCCGGACCTGTAGAAATAAAATATTTGCAAGGAAGGCTAATAATTTGGATTAGATGTGGATGAGTACTGCTTCGAATTAGATGAAGAAGAGTAGTAATACAGATCAGAAGAGGAAGGTTATTATTACGAATTTCATGAGGAAGTTAATAATCTGGATTAAATGAAGAAGCTTTACGATACGAATTAGACAAAGAAAGATAAAACTTTGGAATTAGATGAGAAGGGTTTGTAATACGGATTATATGAGGCAGAATAATAAATCGGATTAAGTGAGGAAGTATAATAATTCGAATAAGACGGAGATACGTATTAATACGATTTACACGAAGAAGAGGAATAATAGGGATTAGACGAGGAAGGGTAATAAATCGGATTATACAAAGAAGAGTAAGAATTCGGATTAGGCGGAGAACATATTAATCCAGATTATATATGAAGAGTAATAATCAGGATTAGAGGAGGAAGGGTAATAATTAAGTTTATACAAGAGAGATTAATAATTCGTATAACACAAATTTCGGGTAATCTGTGACACACGAAAATATGCAAAATATTAAGATCTGTTATGTTTGATTATTTCTTTCTTGTCAAAAGGTGAAAGCAGTATATCAGTTAGTTAACATTGGCGTAAACTGTGTCACAGTTAATCAATTGTATAATTGGGCTAATCCTGAAATGATCTTTCATTAATTATTCGGTGAACTATGTTTTTACCGACGTTACATAAATCAATAGTTAATTTTTACGACACAGAAAAACAGCGTGTAACGCAAATCACAAAATACCAAAAGCTGCTAAAATTATAAAAATTTATTTTTCAAGGTGTTGCTTCCATTCCTGTATAAATTTTGAACTATATTTTCAGCGAGAAACAATCAAACAAACGACAATGCCGACAACACAGCCTAAAAAGAAAATCGAGGACTTACTAGATTGTCATGAACGATTAAAATCACGGCATGAAAAGTTAGAATTTGCGTATTTTGAGAGTCGGTGATGAGATGACCCGTCTATCCATCCTTGTTATAACTTACAGGAGTGACAGGATAACTTACAGGAGGTTATACTTACTTGAGTGATAATTCAAATATAACTAATCCAGTAGTAGAATTCATCACCAACGGTGCCATGCATCTCCTAAAATCTCTCCCATAGGTTAACATAGATTTCCCTATACTTTAACATCGTGCCAGAACTCACATTTATACTACTACTCACTCCACCTCATGTTATCTCAGTGGGAAGCTAAATTCGAAGCTCTGTAACTCTTAAAATAAACGTTTCATTGGAAAAAATGACTAAATAAAAAGATCTCAATCAATTGTATCCAAATATCGATTTTCAAAGATGTTCCTTCAATATTTAACGTGTTTGAACATTTAACAGCAGCCATGATAGACAAAGGAATTTACCTTTGGAGTTAATTTAAACGGAAATAAAAATTTCAAAACTAATAATTTAATAATAAAACATTTTCTAGCTATTTCATAAAAAATTGCTTATTTTAAAATTGTGTGTAAATAATTCCTTCAATATTCGTTCAAATATTTGATAGATTTCTTAGAACACATTGCTATTTTTTGTGGTTTATACCTTCATATCTGTTTAAATACTCAAAGAATACTTTTGAAAATTGAGATTTAGATAGATTTGATTGAGATATTTGAATTATCCTCTGACACATTTTCGCATAAAACTCTTATTTTAGAAGTTATAAAAAAATAAATAAATAAATACCCCCTCAAGCAGCTGCTTGCCACAGAGGTCTGACAGGAGGCTGTCAGTTTATATGCCATAGTAGAAGGTCTGAGAGGATGGCAGGACCTCAGCAGAAAAACGACACAGACATCCATGCCTTACCCGGGGCTCGAACCCAGGTCCCTTAGATCAGTAGCCAAGCGCGCTAACCACTCGGCCACGGGACGGCTATAGATCTTAGAAGTTATAGATCTTCGAAATTAACTTCCCATTGATAAAGCATGGGTTGGAGTGTTTCCATTTAAACGACTACTGAGTGTATACAGGGTGAATCTGAAAAAGTGGGCAAAACTTTACGGGGTGGTAGAACGCAGCTATACGAGCAATATTCGTCATAGAATGTATGGGCGGAACGCAAACGGCGAGCCGCTAGGTGGCGTTGGAAATGGTATAAAAGGGTCGGTCCTCGCACCCAACGGCATTTCTACCGTGAATTGCCGAGAGGATGGCTGGTTATACTAACCACGAAATGGCGGATATGCACTTTGTGTACGGTGCGGCGGACGGGAATGCAAGTGAGGCACAGATGTTTTCTGAAGTATCTCCTCTCCTTCTTGTGTTCATTCTTTAAATGTGACAGTGGAAAACTACCTTTTAACTTCTCACCGCTTGCGTTCCCACCATACATTCTATGAAGAATATTGCTCGTATAGCTGCGTTCTACCACCCCATAAAGTTTTACCCACTTTTTCAGATTCACCCTGTATATGTTTTCTACTTTAAGATACTTCCAAGATTAGAATTGCCTCCATCTAGATAATTTAAGCTTTCTATTATTCCAATTTCCTTCCAAATTTCTCCCTTCTTATGGCTTCCATTACTCTATCCATATCCGTCTTCAGAATCGCTAAAATAATCGACGTGGTCTAAACAGAGCCTGCAAATTTTACTGCAAATTTATTGATGACAAATTTCAGGATGTTACATTATTGAGAAACACAAAGATGTATAGTTTTAATAGTTGGTTGTGGCACAGAAAGGTGAACTTAAAGCCTACACATGATGCGATCCATGGCCTTAAATGTTAAAGACCTCGGAGAGTTTAGAGAGTATTTGATCTCAGTCATCTTTGCATTTATAAATGTTCTCTATGGGATATAAACACATGAGCGCGATAGAACGATCATTTCTTTACATGAGTTTCAGTCAAACTTTGATCTCTAAATAACCTTCAGAATTCTATCTTTGATTCAGTGCAGTGTATTTATTGATTACCTTACTAGATCTCTTTACATGGGTCAAAGTATTGATAACGTATCACATCACATGAAATGAAAAGATACATTACTTACAAATACGTGTAACCTGAATAACTTGAACATGGATCGCTGCAGATGATTTTGGAAGATGAACGACAATACCACGTGCATTTCAAGAGCATCATGTTACTTTCTCTGCTACAGCAATAGCGACGTACATTACCAATCATCCAATACGTTTAATTACCAGTGCAACCTGGTAGATGCCATCAGAGTGTTGACGAAGTATTAACTAATTACTTGGGTTAAATTTTGTTCTCTAGTGATGATGATAAATGATGCAAAGGATGTTCAACATCGACCACAGCACAACTTAATTGGCTCTTTCTTGGAAGAAGGTTACGTGATATTCCTTAACGATTAATAAATACCTAGGGTGCTAAAATTTTAGGGGCGCTAAATTTATTGTTTTCGTCTTGCTTTTATAAAACTGAATTATTGATATTTATTTTTCTTTTCTGTTTGTCCTGCTGTAGACATTGAAAGTTTTTGTTTTAAGGAAAGAAATTAAAAACATGTTTTTCGGTTGGATAGGTACTAGTGAGTTAAACTTCTTTGAATATAAATTTACACTTGAATATATTGAAGAAATTTCTCGACGTTTCTGTTCAACTGTCAAGGAAGGTGTCACTTATTAGTTTAATGTCGATATCAATTTTAAAGGAAATATTATCTTTAGTTTATTTTGAACCACAACTGTTATCAGGAAGTCGTGGGTTCGTATCCCACCAGGCTTAAGACATTTTTCCTCTTAAGCTGTTATAGACGTTAAACTAAGAGTGATCTTTCTTTGATAACTTCACACTTTTACAAGTAAATAACTTAAGAGCATTAGCTCATCCAGATTATTACGATATTTTAATACGTGAACAGAGTTGGGTTGTTTTACCTCTGAGAGGCACTATTTTTGCACACAATGGGCTAAATGGCCTGGTCACAAGAACCCCGAAGGCTCATAGAAGGTTGGAACCCACTGGATAGCTGTTAAAAGACAGATGGTAGCTTCTCGTCAAAGCCGTCCAGCGTGTTCTTTAACGTGCACAGGGTATGGCTTTTCCGCATGCGGGGCCACGGCTTAACGTTCCATTCGACGACGGCGGCCTTTCCAAGCCTAACGGTGTCCTTTACTGACTGTGGGCAGAGCGGAGAGTTTTGCAGAGAAAGAAATCTCAGCGGTGACCCAGCTGAGGCTCGAGCCTAGGAACTGCAGATTACGAGACTGACGCGCTATTGACTGAGCAAACCCCGCCCCTATGAACAGAGTAATGACAACGTCATTAATATTGTATAATATGCATATACACTGATCAATGTGGAAATTGCAACACCCCGAATTGCAACACGCCCGAAACCGACAAAACGGAAGTTGTGAGATTTTTTCTTTTTCATTTTTTTGTTCTTGGCGGCATCTATATCGGGAACGGACAACATAGTTGCTTCAAAGGATGTTAATAAATATATAGTTGATCATATATACGATTGATCATATACACGATCAACGTTATATCAATAATCCTTTCTGCTGAGGTCCCGCGATTCTCACAGATCTTTTATTATTAGCATATTAAACTGGCAGGCTCCTGCTTGAGATAATATTTATTATTATAATTAGTGTAAATTCTATTAACAACTACATCAATAACTCAACATCAGTAAAACTATTATTGAAACAATATGAAAAATCCAATAACAGTGCAACCACTATTGAAACTATATCCATGACTCAGTAATAGTGCAACTACTATTGTAACCGTATCGATAACTCAATAGTAGTGTAACTACTATTGGAACTGTATCGATAACGCAGTAGAAGTGCAACTACTACTGAAATTATATCAATATTCCAATAGCAGTACAGCTACCATTGAAACAATTTAATAAATTCAATGGTAGTTGTGGCACAGAAATATGAACAATAGAACACAGAAATGTAAAGTATCAGGCTACATAAATTATAAAAATTTATTATTCAAGGAGTTGCTTCCATTCCTGAATAAATTTTGAACTATATTTTCAGCGAGAAACAATCAAACCGTGTAAATTCTAACTATTCGATTCCTAACTTCAAAGGTAAAACTACAATTGAGTTATTAATAGAACGTCGAGAGTGTGATCGACCATACATTTTTAACACTCTTTGAGGCAACTTGGTTGTCCATTCCAGAAACAAATGACGCTTTAAGCAAAAACAAAAAAGAGAAGGTTTATTAGTTTTAGCTGAAAAATAATTAGCCGTTAATAGTTTAGTGACTAGAATACCTGGTTAATTAGTTACAGAGGTGGGTTCGAGTACGACTCAATATTTTCAGCTAACTATTCGTACTAATGTGTTCCTAACATCTTGAAGAATATTTGTCTTTTTCTTAGAAGAAAATAAGCATATAGCATCTGTTTTCTATATTAAACTGCAGCTAATAGTATATCTGATATATTATGATATTTTTCACTACAATGAATCCGCAAAACTGCCCGCCCTGACCACGGTCAGTAGGGGACACCGATGGGCTTGGAAAGGCCGCCGTCCGTCGGATGGGACGTTAAGCCGTGGTACCGTGTGCTAGAGAGCCATACTCAGTGCATGTTAAAGAACACACTGGATGGCCTTGACGGGAGGCTACCATCTGTCTCCCAACAGCTGTTTCAGTGGATCCCCTCCCCCAACCTTCTCTGAGTCTTCGGGGTTCTTGTGACCTGGCCATTTAGCCCATGGTGTGCAAAAAAAATGCCGCTCAGAGATAAAACAACCCAACCCAACCCACTACAATGAATTTTCTTTGTGTATGCACAGTATAAATATATATAAAGAATATGAGTATTGATATTTACAGAATCGTCCGATAATTAGAATTTACACCGTTTTAGGTTCTAATTTAGGAAAAAGAAAAGTTTTAAACAATATTTTAAATAATCTATTCGTACCAAAATTAGGTTTTGAATGTATAGTCGAGGGATTGATGAAACGTATATCTTTTCTTCTGTTTTAGGAAATGAATGAAATAAAAACGTTTTCTATTTACGCAGATACTGATCAAACATTCGCACTCTCATTCTCCGTATCAAAACGTTGTTCGAATTTCCACCGTTAGAGGGCGCTAAAGTAGGAAAATGACAAACTTTATTCTCTTTCAAAGCGAGCATTCCATATTCCCCAGAGGCAATTTGTCTTCCTAGTTATTTTATAAATTTAAATTGCTTAATTTTTTTTTCCAATTGTTTTAATTTAATTTTTTTATTCTTTAATAAAAATTTTTATATAAAAATAATTATGCAAAAAAATTCGGTATTTAAATATAGTATTAAAGATGAATAATTTTGCCTCTGAGCAGCACTTATACTATAAAATAAGCTTAATGGCTTGGTCACAAAGACGCCAAGGTCTCGGAGAATGTTGGGGGAAGAGACTGGACAACTGTTAGGAAACAGAAGGCCATCCAATGTCTCCTTAACCTGCAGAGGATGTATCTTTCTTGCATAAGGGACCACGGCTTTACGTGCCATCTGGCGGACGGAAGATTTTACCAACCCATCGGCATTCCTTATTGACCGTGGATTCGATGGGAATTAACGAAAATAAATCTCAAAGTTAGCACAGTTGGGACTTTAACCTGAGAACTGCAGATTAGGATCCTGACACGTCACAAAATGAGTCAATTCCTGCCAATATTTGAAAACAAAAATATAATCCATAATAGCAAGTATTCTAACTAGGAATAGAGTTTATTTTTCCCTCATTTTAGTGAAAATGCAAGGTTTATCACTACTCTCCTACTGACAGGTTCACAAAAAAAGCTCACATAAATTTCTGAAAATTAATGTTGTTATTAAAGCGCTGATCCCAAATACACATAAGTGCCATTGAATTAGGGATAGGAGACGTTATCCAAATTCGGTACCGCAAGTCCCGCATTTGCGCGCATGCGTGGCTGAATCTCTTGTGATATATAGCTGTCAGCTTTGGCTTCCCCGAGCATTCGTCGTGAGAATCATAATGGAAAAGGCGCGGGATTTAGATGCATTTGACACAGGGCAGATCGCAGGTTCTCGACGGATGGGACACTCGACCTCCGAAATTATTAACAAACTTGGATTTTCTCGTACGACAGTTTCAAGAGTGTTCCGGGAATATGAAATTTCCGGCAAAAAAAAAACACCCGGACAAACTGCAAAGGACAACCAGCCTTGAATAAGATTGTGGGCTTCGCCATCTGACCTGCATCGTACGGACCGATAGGGCCAAGAATTATCTAAAATCCCCTCTCATCTGAACGCGGGTTCCAGCCGTGAAGTCAGTGCACTGACCGTGCAACTCTCACATCATCGTCTCGGCTTGGGGAGCCGCGACCTACGAGAATCCCACTTCTAACGGCACGAACCGGGCTCAGCGCTTTGCATGGGTTAAAAAACATTGAAACTGAACCATCGAAAATTAGCAACGGATAGTCTGGAATGATTTGTTGTTGGGTTGTTTTACCTCTGAGCGGCACTTTTTTGCACACCATGGGCTAAATGGCCAGGTCACAAGGACCCCGAAGGCTCAGAGAAGGTTGGGGGAATGGACCCCTGGAACAGCTGATGGGAGACAGATGGTAGCCTCTCGTAAGGCCATCCAGCGTGTTCTTTAACGTTTCTCCCGCACACGGGACCACGGCTTAACGTCCCATCCGACGGACGACGGCCTTTCCAAACCCATCGGTGTCCCCTACTGACCGTGGGCAGGGCGGGGAATTTTGCGGAGATAAATCTCAACGCTGACGCAGCTGGGACTCGAACCTGGGAACTACAGATTAAGTCTGGAATGATGAATCCCAATTTAAACTTCATCACGCCGATGGAAGACTGAGGGTTTGGTCCCAACCCCATGAAGCCATGGATCCTGCATGTAAGGTCGGAACAGTGCAAGCTGGTGGTGGCTCAGTTATGGCCTGGGGTGTCTTCAGTTGGACGTCTATGGGACCTTTGGTATGTGTACCGAAAACTCTTAATGCAGAACTCATGGCTGACCATTTACACCCATTTATGGCCATCATGCATCCCAATGGAGATGGCGTCTACTAGCAAGAGAACTGTTCATCTCACAGGTCCAGGTTGGCTACTGCATGGTTATAGGAGCATTCTGCTGACTTTAAAATAACGAATTGGCCACCTAGAAGCCCAGATTTAAATCTCATTGAAAATTTTTGAGATACCGTCGAGCAGAGTGTTTGGGTCCGTGTCCCATCAGCGACAACCTTGAGAGAATTATGGACAGCTCTGGAAGATGATGGGTCGCCATACCTGTGTAACATTTACGCAAGCAAGCTTGTGGAGTCCTTGCCTCGTCATGTGGCGGCCGTTATCAGGGCTAGAGGGGGTCCAACACGTTACTAGGTTGCTGTCACTAATTCAATGGCACTTCAGTGTATACGAATATATTTAAGCTCATTATTCCCCCATAATACTTTGCGTATCATTGTATTTTTTAATGATATCAATCATTTTAATCTGAGAATATCCTAACCGTTCTTCCTTAATGCATAAATATTTTATCAAGGAGAGTTAATTGCATTTCCTAGTGAATAAATATGACGGAGTTTACTTTCTGCTAATATTTGAAGAAAGTAATCATATTGCAATTTGCTGTAAATCAAAACTAATGTTGACTCTCTGGAAATTTAACACCTATTGATTAGCTAATTAAATGCACTCTTTAGTATTGCATTTGCGTGTTTCGTTTCACAATCCAGATCACTTAACTTTCAGAACACTCACTGGAAACGTTAACACATTAGTTGTTGAATGTGAAAATATTTGAAACCCTTCCAGATATTTACTCATTTGGAATTTCTGTTTTAATTAAATAGTTGTAAGGAAGTCCTTCTTCCAGGTGTTTTCGAAAATTCGACAATCTTATTTCTTTAATTGAATTTGTATTCCATGAAAGCATTTCAAAATATTTTACGAGTTTGCCTTAGATTTGTATCAGGTACGACACAAATCTATGAGGGAGGATCAAATGAAAACTCTATTTCGGGTAATCTCTGTGTGTGGAAAATATACTTTACTCGATGTAACTGCGAGGATTACTATCATTGGTTCAGAATAATGATGTGACAGGATATCTACCCATTATGAGCTAGCAGACCCAGATCTAGAAATAAAACTAGGGAGAGAGCAAGAAACTAAATCGAGAGGTAAAAAAGTAAATTGGAGGGCAAAACACTAGTTTAGTATATCATTTTCCCCTCCGTTTTAGAGATCTTTAAAAAATTTCTTGAAAAATTCATAAGTTTAAACATTTTTTTGGCTCTGTTACTTTTACCAGCATTTTAAAGGTCATCACATCCTTGCCTCCCTCCACTAGATCCGCCCTGTGCGTAGTATTGATGCTCAGCAGAGCCACATGACAACCCAGTGACAGGAACGTCTAGGTTGGGTGATTTTACCTCTGAACGGCACTTTTTTTTGCACACAATGGACTAAACGGAAAGGTAACAAGGACCCCACAAAGACTCAGAGAAGAGGTCTCCGAGAATCAATCTCATAACAGCCGTCCCTTTGGACAGCTGTTTTAAGACAGATGGAGCTTCCCGTTAAGGCCATCCAGGGTGCTCTTTAATGTGCACAAGATAAAATTCTCTTGCACAAGGGGTCACGGTTTACTGTCTTTTCCGACGGACAGCAGCCTTACAGAGTCCATCAGTCTCCCCTATACCTCCGAGAGCAGGTTGGCCAGAGCTCCAGTGTTGGTTGTTTTACTTCTGAGCAGCACGTTTTTGCACACAATGGATTAAATTGAAAGGTAATTAGGACCTCAAGGGCTTAGAGATGTATACCTAATGAGCAGATGCTATGATACAGATGAAACTTCCCGTTAAGGCCATCCATCATGCTCTTTACATGCACAAGATATAACTCTCTTTCACGAGGGCCACGGCTTAACGTCACATCCGACGGACGTCAGCCTTACCAAGTCCATCTGTGTCCTCTCTCTCTCCGAGAGAAAGGAAGGGATTAGCGGAGATAAATCTCATCGTGGGAGAGTTGGGACTCGAATATGGAAATTGCAAATAACGATACTGGCGTGCTACCGACTGAGCCATTCCTGCCTTAGAGGGTCCGGGATATCTCAATAGCATTGTCATCCAGTTCTTACTGCGTAAGATAGCGATAATTCACCACCATATGGAAAGGCTAGGATGTGACCAACTTCATGTGTCTCTCTCACTAGTGCATGAGGATGAAAATCGATAACGTGATGAACGAATATCTCTAGAGGATGACCCTCGCCCCAGGCCAGTAACGTACGGTCATCAAGGACGAAAATGATCTAACGCTAACGATGACTCTAATGACACTATAAAGGGCCATCTTCTGTACATTGACGGTTTCAAGAAAGGCCGTAGAGCAGAGCCACCTAAATTATACAGGGTCTGAACATTGCAGTGAGACAAGGATTGTTTTTCGAATAACTAAATTTTGATGGTCCTACCTAGTTAAATGAGGTTAACAAATGCATCTGTTCGAGCAATTCCCCCATATATGGATATTTCGGGAAATGAGGACTCAGACCTTCTTACAGTGGATCAGAAATCATACAGAGAAAGAAACTCAGTGGACAAGTGCTCCAATACCTCGACATTTAACTGTGGAAGCTATCCAGTTCAATAATTCAAATCATCTGGGAAGTAACAATTTCTTGTAAAGAGATTATAAGGAGATGTTAGCTATTTATAGAAAATTACACCTATTTGATAATATATGACCCATTTGGTAATAAATTTTAAATATTAATAATTATTCTAATAAAATAATTTTCAATAATTTATTATTATATAGCATTTAAAAATAAACAATGTATTGTTAATCTTCAGACAAATTAAATCATTTAAATTTTATACACATTAAATTTCGAAATAATAAGAATTGACAGATATGCACTTGTTGGTATATGATGAATAAATATGGAGGAAAAATTATTATTTTCCGGGTGGGATCCGAACCACGATTTCCTGATAACGTAAGTTCAGATCACACCTGGCTAATGACAATTTTTCTTCTATATTTATTCATTATTAAATTTCCTCCTTTTCTTCCTTCCTTTTGATTAATGGTTGTCCGAGTCTTAGTGTATCTAGATGGCTCTTGGTAATGGTGGTCACTCTTCCCTCAAAAAAAAAAAATAATGTGATTCCTGGGATCACCTTCTTCTTCTGTGTTATCACTTATGTTTAATATTTTGAAGTAAATTTTCTGGAGTGATCAAAGCTACTGTAAAATATTTAAACTTCCATAATTCTTTAAATATTAAACGAATATTGCGGAAAGTAGATATCTAGAGAGATTTGAGTTAGATCTTCAATATATATCCAGTAACATTTTCTCATAAAAAAAACTTATTTTCTAAGTTAAGGAGATTTGAATAAAATGGGTTGGGCTATTTTACCTCTGAGCTGCACTTTTTTGCGCACAATTGGTAAAATGGGCTGAGCTGTTTTACCTCTGAGCTGCACTTTTTTTCAAAAGACAATTGGTAAAATGGGCAGGTAACAAGGACCTCGAGGACGCAGAGAAGGTTCGGGGAGGGGACCAACTGGACAGCTTCTGGGAGACAGATGGTAGTCTCTCGTCAAGGTGATGCAGCGTGTTCTTTAACGCGCACATGGTATTGCTCTCCCGCACACGGGGCCAGGGCTTTTCGTTCCATCCGACGGATGGCGACCTTTCCAAGTCCATTGGTGTCTCCTACTCACGGAGAGCAGAGTTGGGAGTTTACGGAATAAATCTCAACCCTGGCTAAGCTGGGACTCGAACCTGGGAACTGTTGAAAAATATAACTTTCCATTTCCATAAGATGGAAGTGTCCAGTTACTTTTTGTAATATAGTGTATGTTGAACCGTAAAGGATCCGTAAAACTATAGGAGTGTTATTCAGAAAGAGACAGAAACAAAGAGAGAAAGAAACACACGCAGATTCGAACTGCAAGAGAGTTCCATTGTAATCAGAGACCTGAATTCGCCCCGTCAACAATCCTTGTATCCCTGTACTCCATTACCTTCCTAACAGCTTCGTTTAGGGTAAAATGAGATGCAATCAATCAATGTAACGCCTGCGATTACGAAACAAAGAATCTAAATGCTTTGATTGTTCTTCTACCGTGGCCTCTGATCTTTCGCTTGTATGTCACACCTGATCTTTCGCTTGCATGTCACCTCTGAACTTCTGCTTGTACGTCACTTCAATTTAGACAGAGATGCGCACAATAGATCCAGCTGCGTGTAATAGGTACAACCAGTCCCGGATCTTGAAAAACATTTATGGTGGGGTGGGGGAAAATAATGCAATCGAACTGGGAAAAAGGAAGAGATAGGAGATTGAATTTATACTGCAGTATAACATTTTCCCCTTCATTTTAGAGATCTTTAAATATTTCTTGAAAAATGCGTGGAATCTAACAAGTTTAATAACTTGTTTACCTCCATTACCTTCATAAGTATTCTCAAGGGGGGATGCCCCCCGTTTGAGAGTGCTAATACGCCCTAGATCCGAACTTCGGTGGGGCGGGTGGGGCGGGTGGGGCTCAGTCGGTAGCGCGCCGGTTCGTAATCTGTAGTTCCCAGGTTCGAGTCCTAGCTGGGTCAGCGTTGAGATTCATCTCCGCAAAATTCCCCGTCCTGCCCACATTCAGTAGGGAACACCTATGGGCTTGGAAAGGCCGCCGTCCGTCGGATGGGATGTTAAGCCGTGGCGCCGTGTGCGGGAGAGACATACCCTCTGCACGTTAAAGAACACGCTGGATGGCCTTGACGGGACCATCTGTCTCCCAACAGCTGTTCCAGTGGGTCCCCTCCCCCAACCTTCTCTGAGCCTTCGGGGTCAATGTGACCTGGCCATTTAGCCCATGGTGTGCAAAAAAGTGCCGCTCAGAGGTAAAACAACCCAACCCAACCCGAACTTCGGTGCAGCTGCATACAGTGTCTGAAGCTGCCCCACAAAGGATTTGCATAATGCCCTATGCTGAATCCTTATTGCAAGTTCCTTCATAATTTTCATGAGTAAATTTCAAAGTTTGCTATGATTAATTCTGCAAATGTAAAGGAAATAAGGAATTATTATTAAAGAAGCAACTTTACATAAGAAGTAGGTGATTGAATACGTGGTTGTAAAAAACATGTATTCAAATTAATCGACAAAAGTGTTACCAACATCAGTTCCAACTTCACTGGACCATATACATTATCAACTGGAGGTTGGAAACGTCATGCCAAAAGAAAATATACTATATGGATAAACTCGAAAATATAATTTTGATTACTTAAAATAGAGGCTGTTGAACTGTAGGTCGCTACTCCCAAGGAATTCACGAGAAGCTTGGAAGGAGTTCGCAAAGCACTGAAGAAGTACAGTATATTTAAAATAATTAAATATTGTCACATGGATGATGAACCATCCCCCTGATGGTTGGCTCCCGCCCGTCCTGAACCTCCCAAGCCATAAGAACCACTCCTACAGTATTCCACCACCATCGCCAGCCTTCTCGTCGTTTCCTTAGTTTACGAGGACTTTCTGGTACTGACCTATCTCGTACAAAGGATGAATCAAAGCAAAGGGGGAAAGGGACCATGACCTTTGAGAATGATAGTAAGAAGAATAGAATCAAATCATTATGTTGGGAGAGAACAACATTAAAATGTATATTTCATGATTTTTTTAAAGAAAAATTTTAAGTTTTAACGTTACTCTGCAATAGAAATTCACTCTCTTGCCCCCCCACCTGACTTTTTTCCAGCTCTAAAGCGTTTCTTGCTACCTGCCCCTCTCTTAATTTTTTATTTTTCTAGATCCGGGCTGCCCTTGTATTATTGTGTGGAGCAATCTGATATGAGAATTTTTTTACCTAAATTCAAGTTACTTTCATCGGTGGTAAAGGGATGTATGTGACAAATTCCTTCAACAACCTGGTGGCGGGGGTGGCTCAGTTGGTAGCGCTCTAGGCCCATAATCTGCATTTCCCAGGTTTGAGACCCAGTCGAGCAAGCGTTGAGATTTACCTCCGCAAAACTCCCCGTCCTACTCTCGGTCAGATGGTGACACCAATGGGCTTGGAAAGGCCGCCGTCCGTCAGATAAGACGTTAAGTCGTGGCCCCGTGTGCCGGATAACCATACCCTCTGCACGTTAAAGAACACACTGGATGACCCTGACGGAAAACTACCATCTGTGTCCCAATAGCTATCCAGCGGGTCCCCTTCCCTCAGTCTGGGGCGGGGGGTGGCTCAGTCGGTAGCGCGCCAGGCTCGTAATCTGTAGTTCCCAGGTTCGAGTCCCAGCTGGGTCAGCGTTGAGATTTATCTCCGCAAAATTCCCCGTCCTGCCCACATTCAGTAGGGGACACCTATGGGCTTGAAAAGGCCGCCGTCCGTCGGATGGGATGTTAAGCCGTGGCGCCGTGTGCGGGAGAGCCATACCCTGTGCACGTTAAAGAACACGCTGGATGGCCTTGACGGGAGGCTACCATCTGTCTCCCAACAGCTGTTCCAGTGAGTCCCTTCACCCAACCTTCTCTGAGCCTTCGGGATCCATGTGACCTTCCATTTAGCCCATGGTGTGCAAAAAAGTGCCGCTCAGAGGTAAAACAACCCAACCCAACAAATCCCCCAATCTTCTCTGATCCCTCGGGGTCCTTAAGACCTGGGCATTTAGCCCATTATGTTAAAAAAACTGCCACTCAGAGAGGGAAAACAACCCACCTTTCAACAGTAAAAGGGTCTTGCGAAACATTCCAGCGACTGGCAAGATTGAGGACCACTAACGTAAAGCCCATTCAGAATGCTTATTAAATATTTCGTTACCCATTGCATAAAAAAGTGGAATCGCCCACTCCGTTAGCGGTACAAAACCAAATAGGAAATTGCGTTGCGTTATACTGGTAACAAAAAAAAAACAGAAACACACAAACAAAAAAACAAAAATTTCATTACCTTCTAGGAAATTAATTTCTAGAAGATCCATTGAAAAGAACGTTAAACGTTGTCTGTTTCGGAAAGAATAATTATAAAATAAATAATTGACGCAGCAATCAGCTGCAAAGAATACTCCGTATATTCAAGCTCGTCATGAAAACATATCTCTAAATTAATAGATAACTGAAACTGACGATAATTAAAATACTTTTCTTTCTTATATCTCTCCCCCACACCCTTTGTTCTTTCATGTTTTGTTATTGCAATTTTTTTGGGTCTTTGGGAATGTGTGCAACTAATTTAAAATTAGGTCATCGCAACTGGAACAGACTGGGATTTCTTTCATGAATTTTTCTCTCATTTCACTGCTTTCGTTTTTCATCTACACAAACGAGGAATCCTTGCGCTTCATTAAATGCGAAGACACTCTTTACAAGCATGCACTGGAATTGTTATTCTATTCTTCAGTTTTTCGAATTCTTTTAAATAACGAATTGTTAGACGTTAATTCTTTTCTCTCAATACTTCATGTTTTGTATTTAGGATTTTAAACGAATATGATCAGATTTCTGAAATATATAATTTTATCGAATGTACGGTATATACACGATAGTGAGTGATTGATTGGTTCACTGACAAAGGATCACCCTAATTCTAACTATGATGCACAATTGGTCGAGATCTGAAATATACTTAATAGAATACATAGAGAAAGAACAGTATATACGTAGTGTAGACGTAAGCCCAGACACTCTTTACAGGCATGCATTAAATGCATTGACACTCTTTACAAGCATGCATTAAATGTGTTAATATTCTTAACAAGCATGCATTAAATGTGTTAATACTCTTTACAAGCATGCATTAAATGTGTTAATACTCTTAACAAGCATGCAATAAATGTGTTGACACTCTTTACAAACATGCATTAAATGCGTTGACACTCTTTTCAAGCGTGCATTAAACGCGTTGACACTTTATAAGCATGCGTTAAATGCATTGACACTCTTTTAAGCATGCGTTAAATGCATTGACACTCTTTTAAGCATGCATTAAATGCGTTGGCACTCTTTACAAGCATGCATTAAATGTATTGGCACTTTTTACAAGCATGCATTAAATGAGTTGGCACTCTTTACAAGCATGCGTTAAATGCGTTGGCACTATTTAAAAGAATGCATTATTATTAATAATCTGTTATCTCATTTTTTATTCTTTTAAATTACGACGCATTGTTAGATGCTAATTGCTTTCCCGAAGTACTTCTTGTTTGAAGATTTTAAAGGAATATGATCAGAATTCTGTTAAGTTTCGGATAAAGAAATAATAAAATGTAACGTAGTGTTGTGAAAAAGTTCGTGCACTGACTGTTTATCTTGAAAATGAGGCGTCGTTACGAGTTGCGACTTGTAGCAACATGTTCGACAACTCCATCTAGCTATTAAATCTCATGAATCACCTATTATCTTCAGTCAGTTTGAATTTGCTCTTGTTTAAAGGAAGGTCCAGTTTAAAATAAGTTCTCATTTGCATCATGACAAGGCCCCTGCATGCGACCTTTTTTCGAAGCGCTCCATGGCAGCGATTCCGCATCCCCCATCCACCATACCCATCGGATTTAGTTCCATCAACTCTTTATGTTTTTTTTATTGTTTCCCAAGCTCGAAGCCCCGCTTGAAAGACCATTATTCAAAATATAATATGCCCATGCGCTAATCTTTACGTTTCTAGCACTCATAAGTTAAGATATGACCTCTACGCGACCTCCATTAGACCTTCAAGGGCACGTTGAAGGTCAAATGACGGAAATATCTCGATATCTACGCCAGGATTGCCTCTAGGCACAAATTTCCAGATCTTCTACCATTTCTGAATCATGGTTAGAATTAACGTGATCCCCTGTCACTGAGTCAATGGGGCGGGGGTGGCTCAGTTGGTAGCGCGCCAGGCTCGTAATCTGTAGTTCCCAGGTTCGAGTCCCAGCTGGGTCAGCGTTGAGATTTATCTCCGCAAAATTCCCCGCCTTGCCCACGGTCAGTAGGGGACACCGATGGGCTTGGAAAGGACGCCGTCCGTCGGATGGGACGTTAAGCCGTGGCCCCGTGTGCGGGAGAGCCATACCCTGTGCTCGTTACAGAACACGCTGGGTGGCCTTGACGGGAAGCTACCATCTGTCTCCCAACAGCTGTTCCAGTGGGTCCCCTCCCCCAACCTTCTTTGAGCCTTCGGGGTCCATGTGGCCTGGCCATTTAGCCCATGGTGTGCAAAAAAGTGCCGCTCAGAGGTAAAATAACCCAACCCAACACTGAGTCAATCACTCGTAATTGGTTTTTTATGCATCAGATAAAACAAGTGCGAACGAAATTGTCTTGTTCAGGAATTTATGTTCTTTTAACTAGTCTCGATTTGATTATTCTGATATCGCAACGCAATTCAGTATCCCACAAACTAAATCATCCACTCAGAGACAATTAGTTCGAACAATGCAAATTCTTAAACAAGGCATTTTGTTTTCACACTCAAGCACAGAGAGCAAATAATCCAATTAACAAGCCTCATAAATGTTTTGGAATAAACTGTTGCAAAGAATAAATTCTCTTGTAAGTTAGTAAGTTTCAACTCTTGTAATATACAGATAAGCAACGTAAATTTGCAGAATCAGGTCGGAACTAGGTTTATCGTGTACGGGGCGATAATTCTGAATAATGATTATGAATTTATGGACTAATAAAAGCGTTCAATGATACTTTTATTTACTATAAAAGTAACGTAACGGAAGTATATGGGCGGGGGTGGCTCAGTCGGTAGCGCGCCAGGCTCGTAATCTGCAGTTCCCAGGTTCGAGTCCCAGCTGGGTCAGCGTTGAGATTTATCTCCGCAAAATTCCCCACCCTGCCCACGGTCAGTAGGGGACACCGATGGGCTTGGAAAGGCCGCCGTCCGTCGGATGGGACGTTAAGCCGTGGTCCGTGTGCGGGAGAGTCATACCCTGTGCACGTTAAAGAACACGCTGGATGACCTTGACGGGAGGCTACCATCTGTTTCTCAACAGCTGTTCCAGTGGGTCCCCTCCCCCAACCTTCTCTGAGCCTTCGGGGTCCTTGTGACTTGGCCATTTAGCCCATGGTGTGCAAAAAAGTGCCGTTCAGAGGTAAAACAACCCAAACAACAACAACGGAAGTATATGATATGCACAAGAAAAAAATAACAACAAAATTCCGTTTAATAAAATGTTAATTTTTAAAAGAATGCCATAAAAATTATGAAATGTAATAATATTGTTTTATATAGTTTCCGCACATGTATTTAATTCGAAACAAATAAATAAGACTTATAACATAACAGATACCTTGAAAAGTTTAAAACCTACAGTTTTTAAGTAATGAATTTTTTCTCAGCTTTGTACCTAAAGCAGATTCATCGTCGTCTTACCCATGTTACGGCGCTGTACAGAATACCATTTGCAATATTTTAACTGTATCACTACGCAATGCTATGAGAATCCTATCCATGCGCTTATAAACTCACTTCCTGGCAACATCAACATATTCCGCGTTAGAAAACAGTGTCGGCTGCGACAAACTCCGCTACAAAAACTCTATTCTATAGAAGTACTTAACTCACGTTTACCTCTGTGAAATAAGGGGTGGGAGTAGCTCAGTCGGTAGCGCGCCAGGCTCGTAATCTGTAGTTCCCAGGTTCGAGTCCCATGGGTCAGCGTTGATATTTATCTCCGCAATATTCGCCGTCTTGCCCATGGTCAGTAGGGGACACCAATGGGATTGGAAACGCCGTCGTCCGTTGGATGGGACGTTAATCCGTGGCACGGTGTGCGGGACAGCCGTACCCTGTGCACGTTAAAGAACACGCTGGATGACTTTTACGGGAGGCTACCATCTGTCTCCCAACAGCTGTTTCAGTGGGTCCCCTCCCCCAACCTTCTCTGAGCCTTCGGGGTCCTTTTGATCCGGCCATTTAGCGCATGGTGTGCAAAAAAAGTGCCGCTCAGAGGTAAAACAACCCTCTGTGAAATATACCAATTCTTTACCAAAAACTCTTTGAAAATACCAGTAAACCTTTCTAACCAATTACGAAAAAAAAATTAGTCTCAAATGAGGAACTCTCTACACCAGAGAACTGTATGCAGACTCATCAACGCACAGAATAACTAGTTGATAGAGATGGGCGACTCATACCATTGTTTGCAGCGCCACCTTTAGCAGAGGAATATAATTCTCATTTTCTCACTAACTTTCCAACTGTATGGATATGTAGCTTTGCAGTTATATTTCTGATTGATATTTAAATTTTTATTGACTTTTGCAGGGAATGTGATATAAAAACATTTATTTATTAAGATTTTATAAAAGAAAATTATAGAAAAATCTAAAATAAACGTTTTTTTTAATTGCACTTATCTGTAAAATTTTAAAATGATTTTATAATTTAAAACAAAATAGGCTAAATTTGGTGTCGGTGTAAGTTGTAGTTACATATCTTAATATTATTACTTTTGCGTTACATATCTAAATATGGAAGTCGTCATTCTGCGCTAGTTTTCTTAATTTGTAAACCAATTTTAGGATCCGAAATCGAAGGAATATTCCACACGAGCTTCTAAATCTGTTACTGCATCTGAACTTAACGACTGATTAAAATTCTTTAAAGATAAAAAGTTTTTGCCAAACTTCTATAATATTTAAATAATTTTTAATCAGCTTTCTAACTTCCATCGGTAATGCCCTTGCTTCCGTTTGTAACCTTAGTCAGAAAACTGTCATATTAGAGTTTCATGCATCATGACATAAATGCACATCTATGCAGTGATCATGAAGATATCAACGTAAACACAATTGAGACTGAAACCTGGGAACGGCAGATTACGGGTTTGGGGCCCTTCCGACTGAACCAACCCCCTCCCTCATTTCTATACGTAGAAACATTTTCACGTTGCCCACTGTCATTGTTTGTGGGATTGGGTCATTTTACTTCTGATCGGCACTTTCTTTGCACACAATGAACTAAATGGCTAGGTCACAAGGATCCCAAATGCTGAGAGAAGGTTGAGGAATTGAGATCTACTGGCAGGGCCGGCGTGAACTTTTGCTGGGCCGTGTTCCAAAATTGTGCAGGGTAAAAAAAATCGTCTATATGTACTTCTAAATTTTATAATAAATTATTTATTATAAGTACAAGGTGCGGTTCATATCTATATACAACTTATAGGAACACCGAGTATATTATAAATATTACATAATTTTTCACGCCTTTTTCGGCGCAAAATCTTTAATTACGTCATCAAAATTGACCGATTTCGCTATTTCGCTTTCTATTGAAAGAATAGTTAGTCATCGATTAGCGGATTCTGCGATTGGATTTACTATTAGGCTTGGAAAATAACTGACATGCGCCCTGGTGGTGGAACATGGAACTAGAGGAACGAGGATACATTGTGTCGGCTGCTGTGTTAAAGATAAGAAAATGCCGTCGTTTTTTACGATGAGGTTTTCGTGGACCGCGGGGCCTTTTAAAGCGCGGGGAGGGGGTTCCGGGGAACGCGCTGAATCCGCTTCACGCCGGCCCTGCCTACTGGACAGTTGTTGGGACATAGATGGTTGCCTCCCACCAAGGCCATTCAACGTGTTCTTTAACGTGCATAGGATATGACTGTCCTTCACACGGAGCCACGGCTTTAGGTCCCATCCGATGGATGGCGGCGTTTCCAAGCCCATCGGTGTCCACTACGACCGAAAGAAGCGCAGGGAGTTTTGCAGGGATAATATTTTTGAGGTGACTTTAGCATCCTTTACCAAAGCCCCGCTAATCCCCAATTTACGACCAATAATACGAAATCGAAGACATTACGTATGAAATCTTAACGTTTCGTCTCACCAAACGCGCACAAAATACAATTCTTCCAGTCAACAAACCTTCCTCTCTTCCAGTATATCACAGTGACGAGCGATCTTTTGGTAATCGACTAAGAAATGTGCCGTCAGTAGTAAGATCACGTGCACTCGTGGAGAGACACTAAAAGGACTCCCCGACATCGTCAATAACGATAACTCAGATGAATCTTTGATCCCTGACTAATACCGATAATGCTGGCTGCCTTTCGTCGATCTCCTATTACCCACCTTATGGTCGGATGGCCCATCTCCCAATTGGACATCGTCAATCATTCCGTTATTGAAGATCTTTCGGCAGCTGACATCAATCCGTTGAACAATCTATTATCCGCGGAGCTGCCAATACCGAAAACCGAATCATTGTGATAATCTTGTTTTTACCATTCCGGGAGGAATTTTCATAAGCAGGCTAGAAAAGAAGGCTTTGAAAGGTATTTCTTAGTTTTCTAATAAAATATGTGGTGTAGGGACATCGAATAGATTTTGGTACTTAGTCATCTCGATAAGGAGCGGAGGTGGCTCAGTCGGTGGCGCACCAGGCTCGCAGTTTGCAGTTCCCAAGATCGAGTCCTGATTGGCCAGCGTTGAGATTTATCTCTGAAAAACTCCCGTCCTGTTCTCGGTCAGTAGGAGACACCGATGGGCTTGGAAAGGCCGCTGTCCATCGGATGGGACGTAAAGCCGTGGTCCCGTGTGTGTGGAAGTTATACCTTATGCACTTTGAAGAACACACTGGTTGGCCTACAGGGGAGGCTATCATCTATCTCCCAAAAGATGTCCAGTAGGTTCCCTCTTCTAACATTCTCTGAGCCCTCGGAGTGCGTGACTTGATCATTTAACCCACTGTGTGCAAAAAGTGCCGCTCAGAGGTAAAACAACCCAACTCAACCCATCTCGATAGAGGTGGGTTTCAGTCACTAGCGCACCAGGCTCGTAATCTGTAGTTCTCAGGTTCGAGTCCCAGATGTGCCAGCTTTGAGATTTGTCTCCTCTAACTCCAGTCCTCCTGTAGATGACAAAAGGGACACCAATTGGATTTGAAATGATCTGCGACCATGGAATGGGACATTAAACCGTGATTCCTTGTGCAGGAGAATCACAAACTGTTTATCTTAAAGAACACGCTGGACGGCCTTGAAGGAAGGTTACTACCTGTCTCCTAACAGTTGCCCAGTGTGTCACTTACCCCCCCAAACCTTCTCTGAGCCTTTGGAATCCTTGTGACCTGACCATTTAGCCTGCTGTTGCAAACATGCGTCTCTAATAGGTAAAACAGTAACAACTCTGACTGTCGAAGATATAGGGACGATATACTTCAGCACTATGTAAAGATTTTCAGGGGCGCTGTTATCTCCCAATTTATATTGAAGAATGCCTGCTCTCACAGGACTAATTCATTATTGATGAATTCCTCGAAAGTGAAGATATTCATTGGATGGAGTAACTAGCCTATTATCCGGCCCTGAACTCCATAGCTTATGTGTGGGATAGACACATACACAGGATTTAGTTTAGAGCTGTATTTGGTTTTAGTGTGGGTGGTAGTGGTGTGGAGGGAAATCGAGAATTTAGCTTCTGGAGGGGGAGGGGAGAACTGAGAATAAGGCTTGAGTAGAGTTCTCGCAATTAATAAAATATTCCACCGGACAGAAACAGTTAAAATTATATTCTGTATGGAATAAAATGTTATAGTTTTATTTTAATTCTATTTTTAGTGTCGGACATGCACTATAGGGATACAATTATATTATGTAAGAAAACCTGTTTTGGATTTCAAAGTAGGTAGACAAGTTTGAGCTTTCTTATAAAATTATCGAATTTTCGTAGGGAGGGAGAGAGGTCAGCACCCCATGGTCCCCCTTGGCTGCGTCCCCGGTGTTGGATGCGTTGGGAAGACACTTTGGAGATCGCCGACCCTCTCCAAGAACCTTACGCGAACTCCGATCTGCTCTCCAGAAAGAATGGAATGCACTGCCACCAAATGACCAGTCTGACAAACATTGTGAGAAGCCGTGATGTTCGAGGTCATCATATCATTCCCTTAACTATGATTGCTCCTACATTCATTCGCATAATCTAAGGATATCATGAGATTGACTTGCTGTATGCTTAATCTCGTGCTCCAAATCCTATAGCATTTCATTATTGCGTATTTTCAAATCTTCCACATTTTGGATATTATTTTTACCTTTTAGAAGCCAGTGTATGGTTCAGTCGGTAGCGCGCCAGACTCGTAATCTATCGTTCCCAGGTTCGTCCCAAATGGGTCAGCTTTGAGATTTATCACCGTAAAACTCACAGCCTTGCCGTCGGTTAGGGAATGCCGATGAGCTTGGAAAGACCGCCGCCCGTCGAATGGGACATAAAACCGTGACCCCGTGTGCGGAAGAACCATACACTTTGCACGTTAATGAACCTGCTGGTAGGCCTTGACAGGAGGCTATCATCTGTCTCCTAACAGGTGTCCAGTGGGTCCCCTCCCCTTTCCCAATCTTCTCCGAACCTCGGGATCCTTTTAACCTGGCTGTTTAGCTCATTGTGTAAAAAAAAAAGTGCCGCTCAGCGGTAAAACAATCCAACCCACCAATGTGTTTAAATAAGGATAAAAAATCGCATAAAAAGGATAAACAAATATATTTCATCAACATTATTCCAACGGATGGCAAAGATATTCACTGATAGAGATAAATTATTACAGGTTAAATATAATTAGAAATAAGATAATTGCACACAAAGAAGTGAACTTAGGCAAATGGTCGGTTAATCAACGACCATTTAAAATACTATTATTATCGAGGGCAGAGAGGGGAAGCGGGAACAGTCGCGCAGATAGATTGCGCCAGACTTCTAATCTGCTGTTTCCATGTTCGAGTCCCAACGGGCCAACTTTGAGATTTATATTTCTGCTAAGTTCTTATCCTGACCTCGGTCAGAAAGGGACCACAGCTGGGCTTGGAAAGTCCGTCGGTTCTGAAGTTAAGCCCTGGTCCCGTGTGCAAGATAGACATACCTCCTGTTAAAGAACTTGATGGATGGCCATAACAGGAAGTTACTATCTGTTTCCTAACAGCTATCCAGTGGGTTCTCTCCTCCAATCTTCTCTGAGCCCTTGGGATTCTTCTGGCCTGGCCAATTAGCCCAATATGTGCAAAAAAAATGGTGCTCAGAGGTATAAACGACGAAACAATATAGGAAGAAAAATTAGAGTTACGAGATTTCGAGTTAAGTTATCCTCTTAGGGAACGCAACTATCGCGTAAGTCCAGGTTGGGTTGTGTTGGGTTTTTTTACCCCACTGAGCGGCACTTTTTTGCACACCATGGGCTAAATGGCCAGGTCACATGAACCCCGAAGGCTCAGAGAAAGTTGGGGGAGGGGACCCACTGGAACAGCTGTTGGGAGACAGATGGTAGCCCCCGTCAAGGCCATCCAGCGTATTCTTTAACGTGCACAGGGTATGTCTCTCCCGCACACGGGGCCACGGCTTAACGTTCCATCCGACGGACGGCGGCCTTCCCAAGCCCATCGGTGTCCCCTACTGACCGTGGGCAGGGCGGGGAATTTTGCGGAGATAAAACTTAACGCTGACCCAGCTGAGACTCGAACCTGGGAACTACAGATTACCAGCCTGGCGCGCTACCGACTGAGCCATTCCCGCCCCCGCGTAAGTCCAGGAGTACATGCATAAAAATAATTTCGTATAGCGAAAGAAGCAATGTTTTGGTGAGACCACTCTTTGATGCAAGAGCTGAAAGCTTTCTTCATAATTTGAAACTTCATTTTCTCAAAAATGAATGGATTGGCTCAGTCGGTAGCGTGCTAGGCTCATAATCTACAATTCCCAGGTTCGAGTTCCGCTGTTCATCAGTGCGCTAGAGGGGAAATTTCGGGTTTCCTCCTGCGGCGGTAGTCGGCTTACGAAGAGCATGCGAAGGTATTCGAACTGGGAGCTGGCAGACATGCACTTAGTGCATGGAATAGCTTAGGGCAACTGACGAGCCGCTCAACGAGAACGCTCAACTCCAGGTGTGTTCGACCGTGTCCGGCAATCAATGCTCCGTCGGTGCAACATATGCATCGCGTCTCATGGTGGAAACTTCGAGCATCTGCTGTAATATTATGAAATGTATCATCTAGTACGCCATTTGTAATAATTATGCCTAATAAATGTTTTCCCATTAATCACTGTCTTGTGTGCTTTCAGATCTTGTACCTCTGCTACCACTTTCCCATGACGTTTCCGGTTATGGGTTCCTATGCAATTCTCATTTTTTTAGATGTTATCTACCTCCCCTAAAGTTTGTACCTATATTTTTGAGACACCTTGTATAGCGTTGAGAATTTCCTCCGCTGAGAAAGGATACATAAATGGGCTTGTAAAGACCACCGTCCGTCGGATAGAACTGTAAAGTGTGAACCGATTTGTTCTTGTTTACATGAGATCCATACCTTGTGCAGCTAAAGAATAGCGTCAAGGCCATCCATCATGTTTTAACACTTTTGTCCGTCTCCTAGCAACTATTCAGTGCATCCCCTACTCCAAACTTCGTCCCGACCTTTGGAGTCCTTGTGACTTTGCTACGTAGATACTGTGTGTAAAAATATTAGCGCTCAGAAGCTGGTAACTAATTCCTAAAATCTGCACAAGAGGATGGTGTTCTAGTTAGTTCCGGTTCAATCCGCTCTCGTTCTCGACGTCCTTAAATTACTTCTATATGCTTCCCCTTGAGAGAGCACATAATTGACTGATCCTTCGTGTGATATATTCTGTGTATTTATTTTTCATCATCTCTTTCTTACTTTGACGGGACCTGATACCCTTCACAACCATTGAAAGAGTCCTGGTTTCGCATATGCATATTAAAATACATTAAAATACTTTGTAAGTATCCTGCAGTTTGGGAAGGGATATTTTATATCCATATTCCCGAAATTTGCAATTATTTTTTGGAACTCGAACGCTCTTTTTTCCTTTTGCGGTTGTGGATCCTAAACCTAGAGATGGCAGACACACCATCATCAATCATCCACAGCGTTGTCATGGTAACCAACTATAAAGCGACTGCATGAAATACCGAAGAACCATGCGCACGTTGCTCGAGGAAGAAGCTTTACAGCACGGACAATTGTTGTCTTTTTGGTTTTACTGCAACCTAACAATGATCCGAGTCCCCATTTTCTGTCCTGATAGATACACATTAAGGAATATAAAGGCTATATCTTAAAGATTCGTAGTTGAAGCTTTATGATATACATGATTATTAAACGGCCTTGTTTTTATTTAACCATAAATCTTTATTATTCCACTAGAGATATTATATATTTTGTTTATTATCTATTTTATCGCCAAAGGCTTAGATTACCAAGAATGTTATCATCGCAAAATTGCGGTCCTCACCGCGCAAATGTCTTTTCTTTTTCGCTGCAGTGGTCATCATCTGCTATTTTATATCTAAACATAAAGATGGCGGTATTTTCTCGATCATCTCATAACTCCAAGCTTGTTTATGATTTAGAAGACTTACCTTATATGTATTTATCTGCGAGATAGTGGTATTTTTAGATGATTTGAAAGGGAGGAGGAATTTTAAAGAATGTCACTGTATTTAGTTACTAAACATGATACTAGTAGTATTGGAGGGGGTGGCTCAGACAGTAGCGCGTCAGCCTCGTAATCTGCAGTTACCAGGTTCGAATCCCAGGTGGGTCAGCGTTGAGATTTATCTCCGCAATCGGTGATCAGTATGGACACCAATGGACCTCCCCCAATGGTGGGTATGTGATACCGATGGGCTTGGAAAGGCTGCCGTTCAACGGATGGTACGTTAAGCCGTGGCCCCGTGTGCGGGAGAGCAATACTCTGTGCACTTTAAAGAACACGCTGGATGGCTACCATCTGTCTCTCCAACAGCTGTTGCAGTCGGTCTCCAACCTCCTCTGGGCCTTTAGGGTCCTTGTGACATGGCCATTTAGCCCACTGTGTGCAAAAAAGTGCCTCCGAGGTAAAACAACCCATGATACCAGTAGTTGTAAAATAACTCATTTACTAACATTTTTTTAATCATTTTATTAATACAAAAGCTGTTAATTAAGCTATAGTAGCTACCATTAGAATTGTATTTTATTTTTAATATGTATTCGATTTAATATCATCACTATTAAATTTGGGATAGCAGTTGGCCAACCAGGCAGGTAATTTACCCATACTTTCGTTATCCTGTTATCCTTCACTCCTTGAGTATTGCTTCCGTTCACATAATAGGCTCAATGACAGGGTTATAAGAACCCCAATCGCTCAGAGTTCGAAAAGGGAAGAGGACCACAAGAATATAATTTAATGAGAACAGTGGGACAGAAGATATTTCATAATCTCTGAAAATATTTGTGTGATATAGCGATTGGTACGGTTTAAGTTGGGTTTATTTCGATACTTTCTTTTAATGCCTGTCGTAGCAGAAAAGGACAACTCACACTGATACGAAAGTCCAAATGAAAGGAGTTTATCGTTCGCTGCGCTACTAAGGTTTTTTGCAATCCACCAATTATATAGAGATTTTTGCTGAAATTTGGCTAGTAAAAGGTATCTTTCCTGATGTCAATAAGCTGTTCTTGGGTATGATCGTAAGATGTTAAATTTTTGCTCTTTTTCGCAATGCGTTCAAAATCCATTTAAATACTTCATAATTCTTTTTTTTTTTTCAAAATTAAAAATCTTTCTATAGAACAAAAAGATAAAGTAGACTCATCAATTCCCTTCGTGCATCCTCATGGATCGGCACGCACACCTCCTAGGGTGCGGGCACGCCATTTCGGAGACCACTGCACTAGAGAATTGTTAAAAAGCAGGGGGAAACCTGCTGCCAGTCATCCAGGGGGCCATCCAGTACATTGCTCTACTGAACACTGGCTTATAACGACTATCAGATGGACGGGGTGCTTCCAACCATTTGAAATCTATTGAGACACTGACATGTTAGCTTAATAGACAGATACATTGAAAGCTCCTTAACTTTGCATATAAGATATTTAGGAGGGGGGAGAAGTCACTGAAAACAATATGAGTATCTCAATCAAATTTATATAGGGATCACAGATCAGAGTCAGTACCATTCTAAAATCCTTACCTACTTCAACTGAAACATGATATCAAACAGGGACGTACCATGTGGGAAGGGGGCCCAGGAGGTCTTTATTCTCCGCCCCCACCAAGAAAATTCGGTCAGCTTAAACGAAATATCAAACTTGTCTACCTATTTTGAAATTTTAAACAGTTGTCTTTGCAAAATTTTATTTTAGCCCCAAAATATATCTCCGACACTAAAAATAGAATAAAAAACAAATATATAATTTTATTCCATGTAGAATATCATTTAAAACTTTCATGTCAGGTGAAATATGTTGTAATTGGAAAAACCTTACTCAAGTCTTATATTTGGCTCCCCCCAGCGAAACTAAATTCTCCGACCCCTCCTACCTTCCCTTGAAACTAAATTATCGAACCCTCACGAAATTAAATCTTTGACCCCTCTCTCACCCCCTAAATCCTGAGTACGTTTCTAACACCAAAGTCATTAAAAAAGGTAGGGGGCAGAGGTAGCTCAGTCGGTAGCATGCCAGGCTCGTAATCTGTAATTCCCAGGTTCGAACCCAAGCTAGCATTTATCTCCCCAAAATCCCCGCCCAACCCCGGTAAGTATGGGACACCGATGAGATTGGAAAGGCCGCCGTCCATCGGATGGTACGTTAAGCTGTGGTCCCTTGTGCAGGAGAGCCATACCCTTTGCACATTAAAGAACACGTTAGATGGCCTTGACGGAAGGCTACCATCTGTTACCCAACAGCTGTCCAGTGGGTCTTCTGCCCCAACCTTCTTTGAGCCTTCGGGATCTTTGTGACATAGCCATTTCGCCCATGGTTTGCAAAAACGTGCCGCTCAGAGTTCGCACATCCTAACCAACTAACAAAGGTTTTGAAAGAATAGACTAAGGCGATGCTAAAAGCCTTGGCAAATACAATCCAATAAAGTAAATAGTGTGCTAGTTTAAACCAGCCTTAAATCTTTTACATTCTTGTTGACTAGAAGCATCGTAGTTGATGGCACTAAAGATAAGTGAATTCTGGCCGTTTTCTGCTTTTTTGAGAGAGCTCGGTTGCCTCTGCTTTGATGTATTCCTGAATTGGCTACATCTCGAGGTGCGGGTGAATGACCGTGTGTTTCACAAACCAGAATACTGATACAGCTGATCATAAAAATTGATTTTGGAAGGTTTGAATCTTTTTGATATTATTCTGAGAATAATGACCCCAAACTGGAGCCGTATAAGGAAGGATAAGTTTTAGAATCGTACGGTAGTCAACGTGCTATTGATTGACAGACTGGATTTGATGAAAATAAGTTGAATATAATGCGAGCCTTATATACTACATAGGAGACTCATTCAACCCATTTGAGCTTTTGGTACTTCACAGAACCCTTTCCTTACAACAAAGAACGTTTCAGTCACCAAAAGGTGATAGCTCCATAGAACTATTGTAAGATCTTGCCCCTGAAAGGTTTTGTCTTTACATGACTGTTAAAACACTGAAGTGAAAATGATCAACAGAGGGCGCTTTCACACTTTTGACATTTTTTTTTATCATTTAACTGGAAAAGTTTGTTTTTCCAACTTTTCTAGTTAGTTTTCCAACGTTTAGCTGGAAAAGATTTTTGGCGGGAAACCCATTGATAATTTTTCCTATCACTTTTCCTTACATTGAAGTGAAAATTACCAACAGAGGGCGCTTTCATACTTTTGACATTTGTTTTATCGTTTAGCTGGAAAAGTTTATTTTTCCAACTTTTCTAGTTAGTTTTCCAACGTTTAGTTGGAAAATATTGTTTGGCGCGATACGTATGTCAATTGATAAATTTTCCAATCGATAAGTTCTTTCACAGCTTTCTACCGTTAACGTACTACTCACAACCTATTACTCCATTCAAAAGGGAGGCGATTGCAGCACCCTCAGAAATTTCATGAAATTAATTGTAATTTCATTTTTACATGGAATTTATAAGAAACCAGATCTGTTACCGGAACAAGGTTACAATTAAATGGGACCAACCCCAACTAAATTTATGATTGATCTTTCAAGTAGCCTGGGACCACAGGGAAACTGTCAGCCAGTTCTCTCGGAATTATGGCTATTGTATAACATTATTTGTGCACAGCGTTGCACTTATAATTTTTTTAAATTAAATAAATAATACTAATAAGGAAATTTTAAGATAATGATTTTAAAATTTTTTTGAAATTTGATAATTCAAAACCGTATATTTGAGCTTGCTACTTTTTGTTTCACAATAATATTTTTGTATTTGACAACAACTTAGCATACAAGTAAGAAAATGAATATTTAACAAATTATTTGGTGATTTATTTTGAACTTTAATTGCTTTAATGTTGTATTCGAGCCCCTGAAAGTCAGCTTTTCTGTATTATTTTTTGAATCCATCAATGAAATTTTCCGTAAGAGGGCGCTCTTCACGGTGTTGTTCCCTGCCACCTTCTTTTCTCTTATAAGTTCTTTGCTTCCAACTCGATTTACCTTAATCGCATTTTTTTTTAATAATGCAAGCTTAATATTTAAAAAAAGATAACGGGAAATAAATCATTTAACAGCTGAGTTGCTATTCATAAAAATCTACCTCAAAAGTTCATTAGGTTCAGCATAGGAGGACTACAATGACTTTTCTAACTCTACTTCTCGAGGAGTTTATATTTCGAATTTTCGTCATTGCACATAACATTTCATTTTCTCAACATATAGGGGCGAGGTAGCTAAGCCGGTAGCGCGCCAGGATCGTAATCTGCAGTTCCTAGGTTCGAGTCCCGCCTGGGCCAACGTTGAAATGAATCTCCTCACATCTCCCCGCTCTGCCCACGTTTAGTAGGGGACACTGAAGGGATTGGAAAGACCGCCGTTCGTCGGATGGGATGTTAAGCAGTTGCTCCGTGTGCGGGAGAGCCTACCCTGTGCACGTTAAGAACACGCTGGATGGCCGTGACGAGAGACTACAATCTGTCTCACAAGAGCTGTTCCAGTGCGACCCCTCCCCCAAACTTCTCTCAGCCTTTGGGGTCCTTTGAATCGACAATTTAGCCTATTTTGTGCAAAAACAACCGACCAAATCTCAGTATGTAATATTCCATTTAAATAGCCACAACTTCTCAGTGTTATTGCGTTTTTTATGAAATTTGGACTGAATGTTTTTCAGGTATATTAAGAGCAGAGAATTCATTATAAGAAATATTTGGATGAGATAAATTCTGAAATTCATATTTATTTATTTTTCAATAAGTATTATTTACAATTATTTTTACATAAAAAATCTCACTAAACCGAAGCTTATCAGCGGGAATGTATATGGTTTTGACAGATATGATCTAGATTACGTCAGTATCATTACATAAAATGAAGGAGAAAAAAAAGAATAAATAAAAAAGGAAACCAATAAAATGATAAATGATTCCGAATAAAAACATTACTTTTTCTTCAACCACTGAAATAATTTTTCTTTAACATAACAAATTTTACCTAAGTTAATAATTTCTCTATAAGCAAGTTAAATAGGTAGAGAATTTGATATTCTTTGGAATTTCGTCCGTAATTATTATAAAATTTGTATTGTTTCAAAAAACCTTTAGTCTTTTTTCTACTAAACATATTGTGGGAAATATTTTGCTTATATGTATTATTAGAGAAGTTATTGATGACACAAACAAACGCATAGAAACCTTCAATAGTTAAAATTTTGAACAAACTAAATATATCATCTTTTGTTGTAAGGGAATTTTTAATTTCTGAAATACACAATCCTTTTAGCAGACTAATTTGTATTCATTTAATTATGTCTCATAGGTTGTCCCATAAACTGTTATTCCATATCTAATAATAGATTACAAAAGTGCTTTAGTAAAATAGTTAAATGTGTATCAACAAACAAGTTAAGTTTCCTAATTTTAATGCTACAAATCGTATTCTTGAACACCTCCAGTCAATACGTTTATTCCATTTCATTTTTGAATTCATTTTCAAGCCTAGGTAAATTATTTCGTTTGCTTCTTTTATTTTAGGACAATTGCATATGTCAGGTAATAAATCATCCAACATAGAACAACTGATTCGATGTTTAGTAATACTTCTATTAAGTGTAGGTTGTTGAATACCAATGCACATAAATTAGTTTTTTCTTGCTTACACTCAGTTTGTTAAGAGCAAACAATTTAACTGCTTTATTAAAATCATTTCGTAGATTGCAAATAGCGTATTCTAAATCTGAGTGGAAGTGATTAGCACTGTATCATCAGCATACATATATAATTTACTATTGAAATTAATATTAGAAATCATTTATGTACATTTGAAATAGCATAGGGCAGAGAATAGATCCTTGTGGAACTCCAAAATTGATCTGAAATTTAACACTATAATTATTATTTATTTTCATTTCTCTGTGTAATAAATAGCTTCTGAATCATTCAAATATATTCCCTCTAATACCAAGTAAAATAATTTCTGTAGCAACATGTGAATTAATTTCTCCCTGATTAGGACTCGAACCTACATCTCCTGAATACATTTTTTCAGCAAAAATATTTATTGAATTCTACTTTTACAGGTAATCTGTGCCTTTACTCTTGATTAATGCGTTTCAATTTTGATATGCAGTCAACTCTCGTTAACTCGGTGCTCAAGGGAAACGAAAAAACTCCAAGTTGCGAAATAGTTTAAAAACTAGTTACAGAACCCGGAATGGATTCACATCTACTGGAATGTTTTGTTCCTACATTGAGTAAACCATTTTTGTTACTTGAAGACTAACGTCAAGAAATTCTTCATGTCACATTCTTTTTCTCTTTCCCTTATGGCAATCTAGCTTTTTCAATACCATATTTTTCTTCTTTAAGATGGTTGACAGATTACTAGGAATTCCGAATTCTTTGACAAAATCTTTTGTGTTCTTTCTGCTACTTACAACAAATGTGATAATTTTTGCTTTATCACTTAATGACAATGCATTCAACTTACGCTTTGCTGCCTTTGTAATCATCTATACAAAAAGAAATTATCTCTGAACTAATATTAAACTAGCACTTTCTATGAGGAATGCTTTTCTATCGGTCAGCTGTATAGCAAGGGTGATGGGCAAGCAATGGTTAGTCAGTAAGAATGACCTCTGCCTACCTACAAGCAATATGGACAATGAAGAGCCAGTGACAATCGATTTGTCCACCTGGAAAGAATTTTAGCAAATTTCCATTGAAAAAAAAATCGCATTGAAAAGGATCTTTTGCTTCATATATTCTTCATACAAATTACAGATAAATATGGTGCTATAAGATATACCGTATATTTCCGCAGATAAGACGACCTTCAGATAAGACGAGGTATAAATTTTCGTCAAAGTTTTATAGTTTTAGCATATATCTGTCCTATAAGACGACCCCAAACTATCAACGGCCTATGAATTTAGTTTGGATCGGCGATCATCATCTGGATAATAATACTGTATAGCGTATACGGAATTATGTCCTATTCGCAAACATTCGCACTGATTCGGGCATTCGGGTAATGACCTTGCCTATTCACAAAAGCGTCGTATGGGCTATTCTATTTTGTGGACATACCCTACTCTGTACTAGTAAATAATTCTGGTTTGTCCGTTTTTTCCTCAGTAGCTCAATAAACATAAATTTTAATATTTATTTTGTTTTAGTATTGTTTTACTATTACAATGTAATGTATTATTTACTATTACAATGTAATGTATTATCATATAGCGTATTTAAATAATATGATAGATTTTTCGAATAGTTGTAGTAATAATGGTTTCAATTTATATAAATTTCAATCTAATTTTTTTTGTATCTGTCCTTTAAGACGACCCGGATATTGGGGGCCTTTTTTTATGATTCAACTATCGTCTTATCTGCGGAAATATACGGTATATATAAAGTGACGATGACAAAATGGTTGGAGTTAAAGAGAGCGAAAATGTATTAAATATATAAGAATTTGGTTGGTTGAATTAAAAGGAAATGAGTTAACGAAAATTTCGAGATATAGAGGTTGAGTTAATGAGAGTTGATCGTATTTAACCTAGATATCGAGTTTTCATGCTCGTAGGCGTAATGATTGCCTAGAGATGGCACCACAAAGCAGAACCTACATTATACTTGAGGGACACGTCATTCTGCGGGATGCAACTCTTAACCACTTCCACTGCGAATTGCTGTCAAGCTTATGTTTTAATTGTACGCACTTATATTGCATATTTCAAACCTTAATCCATACACTAATACCTTTCGTTGAAAAAAAATAGATAATTTTTTATCGTAGTAATATGCTCTTTTTGGCAGCCATCTGAAGAAAAACAGAATTAGTTAATTCTTATAATTCACTGAAAAGTCTTATTTGAAAATATTGTTGCGAATTTTAAAATGGATAGGTACTGAGCGTGAGTACTAATAACTATATTTTCAAACCAATTACAATACAATGCAAATTGTTACAAAAATATGGATGAAGTATTTTATAAACAAATTAACTATTATCAATACATAAGTCATTAACCTTTTTGTACAGAGCATACAATATCAGCTCTGTCTGTTGTACTAAAATACTACCTCTTCACTTTGTTTACCATGTCACTTGAATACCTTCAGACGTAAACAAACTCTCGTCCTGTGCTAGTTAACTAAACATTTGTTACTAACAACAGAAAACAAACACCCGCGCTCACACTAATAAATATACTAATTATTTTCACTTAACGTGCACTGAATCAGACCATCTGAACGTCCTTTTAGATCTCACAACTTTAACACACTGCACTGCTATTTTTTCATTCTTCCGAATCGTTCTAAGGTCCAATTCGTTGGCTAAATTTAATCTCACGTAGAAACACACACGAGTGTTCAAGTCACGTTAAGTCATGAAGTCACTGTTGCTCGTTCATCTGTCGTAACAATATCATACAAAAATTTAACTTATAATAATATAGCTAACGTAGAATGAGCTGTAAAAATTAGTTTAAAGTTTCCAAAATCCAAAGCAAAATGACAACAGAACAATACCACTGATAAGTAGCACCTCTTACACTGCGCTGATCTTTTTTCGCATGTTCTATTAACATAATCAACAAAAATATAAATAAGATTTCTAAGGTCCAGGAATTGTGTAACAAACCTTAAAGCACGGTTCTGCCACCTAATGAGAAGTTTTCAAAAATTAAAAATATTATTCGTGCAGTCAGAATTAAATGAAACCCCACTCTGCTTCGCCCAAACATAGTTTGGGCAGCACAATTTTGAAAAGAAATCATTTCACACGCCTAGTTTGGTAGGAGCCCAGTTTCAGTAGTACAGTTTTGAAACGAAATCATTGACTGGGTCCAGTTTGTGTAACAAAGTTTTGACACTAAATCCTGAACCCAGTCTAGTTTGGGTAAAACTGGTTTTAAACGAAATCATTCTCCGAGCCCAGTTTGGGTAGTACAGTTTTGAAGCGAAATCATTGTCCCAGTTCAGTTTGGTACTACAGTTCTAAAACGTAATCATTGTCCGAGCTCAGTTTCGGTAGTACAGTTTTGAAACGAAACCATTGTCCCAGCTCAGTTTGGTACTACAATTCTAAAACGAAATCACTGTCCGAGTTCAGTTTCGGTAGTACAGTTTTGAAACGAAACCATTGTCCCAGCTCAGTTTGGTACTACAATTCTAAAACGAAATCATTGTCCGAGCTCAGTTTCGGTATTACAGTTTTGAAACGAAATCATTGTCCGAGCCCAGTTTGGACAGTATAGGTTTGAAACGAAATCATTATTCGAGCCCAATTTGGGCAGTACAGCTTTGAAACGAAATCATTGTCCCTTCTCAGTTTGGGTGCTACAGTCCTAAAACGCAATTATTTCCCAAACTCAGTTTCGGTAGTACCGTTTTGAAACAAAATAATTATCCGAGATCTGTTCAGAGTCACTCAGGTAGATCGTTTTGCCCATTCTGACGTTCAATCCAACTCTAACTGATTCTCGAACAGCTTGATTTATACAGCACACCTAGTCACGTGACATATTATGCGGCGAAATCAACCATTTATATGACGAGGGATGGTATCCCTAATAAACTGACACTTCGGTGTATATTCATTACTTCACGAGTTATTACTGTCTAATTTTGTGATTTTTATTTTTTCTGTATACCCTATACGTCAATAAATCAATAACAAGTTTTCTATATCAAATAAAATCAAAATTGATTTCTTCGTGTGATATGCTGTTCGTTATTTTTAACTCGATTTTAACACGATTAAAAAAATTAAAATGGGTCATTATTCAAAGCCAAAATATTGTGCTATAAGTTTTGCAGAAATATTTTTATTTAGTTCGTAATAAGTCAGCTTCTCTTTCCTAACTTACCGATCTAATTGTGTATGATAACAGTGCTTATATTCCTGGTAATGTACTGGTTGCTTTTGCTTTCCTGCTGCTCTCTTCTCCTGCGATGTGGATAATTTATAACGATAAGACCCCATCGGAACTCTATGACTGGTACAGGAAAAATTGCGTTCACACGCAAAATCAAATCAAATTTCAAATGCTGCACATTAACCGGATTAGTGTTTTCTTTTTATTATTTTGTGTTTTGTTTTGTGTCCGTGGTTCTCAAGCTGACTTTTATATACTGCGAAGAAAAAGAATTTGGACTTTATGCCATTTAGCGTTTGTCCATTGGGGGATTTCTCTTAAACGTATTTTCTTATTTTATATTACAGAGATCTACCAATTTGCTAAAGAATGTCCATTTTATATCAGTGAGGAACTAACTTCCAACACCCATAACTTCTATACTAGGCTTTTTAGGAAAACAATGTGACTGAAGTTAAATTCAAGAACAATATTCGTTCAATATTTGTAGTGTTATAGATGATAGACAATCGGTCAATCCAAAAAAATCTAAAATCTCCAGATAAAGTGAACTTATCATCATTAACAATTATTGGAATTAGATTGGAACATTTCATGAAATTTATGTAGCTTTTTTTAAAAAATATATTCAACACAGGTCCGAATATTGTGTGTGTGTGGGGGGGGGGGGATCCTTCTGAAAAAACATAGTTCAAGTGAACTCATGAAATAATAAGCTGAAAAAAATTGGTATCCCACTCACGGCAAAACCAATTTTTTCAGCTTGTTATTTCATGTCTACAGGACACATCCTGTGATTCTTTATTACTAGAGTTTTTCAGGAAATTCTTTAAAGACTGTCAAAGAAGGTATCTCACTTAGTTTAACACCGATATCGAATTTAGAAGAAACATTGTCTTGAGCCAGGTACGATATGAGCCCACGACCTCCTGATGACTTATCAGGTGCTCCGACCGCTAAGCTACAGGCCACCGATGAAGATATCTTGTAATTGATGTTATGAACTTTCTACCTACAGTACACAATTTTCTGTTTCTCATGAAGATATTGTCCCAGCTGCTCACAGCAGCTGTCACATGACAAGTATGTCGTCAAGATGGCAAATATGTTATGAGTATCTAATTGAAAAAAATCGAAGAAATTTCTTAACGTTTTTGTTCAAACTTCAAAGACGGTATCACTCTTAGTTTAACGTCAATATTATTTTTTAGAGAAAAAATCGTCTGTAGACGGGTTGTAGACCATACAGGAACGGCGTTTCGGCTCTATCTCCCCCCATCTTTTTTGAAATTATTTGCTGCTACTCCCCCAGTTTATTTTTCCTAGGTCCATCCTGATCCGACATATCGTCCTCCTGTTAAAAGGAGTACAGCTTAATATCTCATAGGGACGGTAATTTGAACAGGATTAAATTAATAATCTTACAGGATTATTTATTAGTGTATTGCGTTATCCGTAGTATAAACTGTTATTAGTGGATTCCCTACTGACAAAACAAGGGAATTTCCTAGTTTCGCAAGAATCCAAAATATGTAGTTAAAGCCAACTGATATCCTTAAATTTCATATCCTTTCTCTGGAACTAGCTCCCACAGACGAGTATTAATTCTAGTGGGATAGTGAATCCCTTAGTGACTCTGATTTTGTGTAAATATAAATGCAATTAGTTTTCCGCCTGTAGTAAAAAATAGCGTGCATATATACTGGTGGACAAAAGTTAAGTTACAACCCTTATAACCAAAAATTAAATGGGAAGATAACGTCGAGCTCTATAACTTCTAAAATAAGTTTTTATTTTCAAAAATGTGATCGCAGATAAAGATCTCAATCAAATATATCAATACCAAGATTTTTCAACAATATTCTTCCAGTATTTAATGAATTTTGGAAGTTTTGAATATTTAACCATAACAATAAAAATTACTAAGAAATTATACAAAATTGACAAACACTGAAAAATTAATCTGCACAAACTTCTAGAATATACATTTATTTAAATAATTAAATCATTCGAAATAATAATACTTAATTTTTTATTAGGTCTGATATAAAATCTTATACCTGGCATTGTTATTGTTAAATATTCCAACTTCGATAATTCATTACATACTGAGTGAATATTGTTGAAAATCGAGCTATTGATATAGTATTTCATTAAGATCTTTATCTGCTATCACTTATTTTAAAACAAAAAAAAACTTATTTTAAAAGTTATAGAGCTTCAACATTATCTTCCTATTTACACAATATAGGGATGTGTCTTTACTTTTATCCCACCAGTGTAGTATTATATATTTTTGCGGAGCCGTGTACATTTCGTAGGTTTAAGGCCGGGTGCAATTTGTCATCGCAGTCCTCTTTTATCACGTGACAATCCATAAAAATTTAGATATTATTGAATCTAATATATACTTTCAAAAAGTGATGAATTTAAAAATACAGTGAATTTTGAAAATGGCGAGACATTATATCAGTAACGATTTTCCAGGCAAACTGACGTAAAAATTCTTACCTCAAATACTTTCTTAATTTCTTGAGTATTATCGGTTGCGGAAAAATTCTCTTTGTACGATAGTGATTTCGCTGCAAAAATCCGTGTTTTGAATTCTATACTGTAAAACAGGGCATGGGTAACGTTGGACATCAGTTTCGTTTCGAACGCGGTGCGTCTCTCTGCGCTCAAAGGATGAACGGATAGGTTTCGAATGAGATAGTCTGACTACGTTGAAGTGCAACCAGAAGGCCGCACAACTATTTTATGACGACAATATAATTTATCTTACAAATCTAGATATCACCTATATATTTATTTCTATTATTATTAATATTATTGATGAATTTTAATACTACTTTTTATATTAATTTCATTTACGAATATTTCAGAAGGGAGAGTTTCGTATTTAATAGCATTATAATAATGCTATTAAATACATAAAAATATTAAAATACAAAAAAAAATACATAAAAAAATTTTTTCTAAGAGATAAATGTATATTTGTAAATAAACATCAATATAAAGATTATAGAATTAAACTACACCAGTAATAATTATAGGAACAGAAATATAATAAATATCTTGATTTTAAAAACATTTACGTTGATGTCATAACTTAGTTGTGCTACCTTCTTTCACACAAAGTGTTAGCCGCTTACGGCACACCTTTTGCATCCACCTAAAAACCTTCTCTAATTTAAACTTTCATTTATTGCTTGTTTGCATTACTTTCGAGTGGATGGATTTGTACCCCAAGATAACGAAATCACTTCCTGAAATTCTATACGCCTTCACAATATTTTTAATGATGCTATCAATTAAATTTTAGACATTTGTATACCTCGTTATATCTGTTTAAAAATGCCTCTTATTTCCTTAATATCTTAAACAATCTTCCTGATTCCAAGCTGAGGTAAAAGGCTGGCACAATTATTACTTGATATTACGTCTTGGTTAAAAAAAAACTATTTAGCCATTGCGATTTGATACGCTATATGCAAATGTAAAACGAGAATTTAGTCACAGTAGTAGCATAAATGAGAGTTCTGGCACAGTAAAAGGGGCTCGAGAATTCTATAAAAATCCATGGGAAAAGTTATGGGGGATGAGGAAAAAAGAAAGCCCTTTTACTCTGCCAGAACTCTCATTTATGCAACTACTAGTCACGATGTTTATGCGATATAACCATAAAAAGAAAGGAATTTTCTCACGACTTCATGCTTCTATTTAAGGAAACGGTTCAGTAACCAAACAGGTATCACAAGGAATGCTCAGTCATTTTTTTCATCAGTAAGCTTTCCCCCCACTAAAATGAAACACACGAGTCTTTTGCTGGACGCCCTATTTTTTGTAAGTTGCATCAAATAACTCCAGCAAAGCTGAAATATCGCTATTTCCTAAAAAGTGAGTTTTTGTTTCGTTTTTTTTTTAAAAACCCTTTTGCTTTACTGAGCTGTAAGTAGCTTGCTTGTTTATACTGCAATATCTGCCATTGCTTTAGCACGCGACGTTGTCATGGTAACAACGATGAGAGCCGAACGAGAAATTCACGTGATGCGTTAGATGGATGATGTGTAAAATCTACGCAAAGAATTTGTGTGGAAACAGGGGAAAAAAACTACTCTTTCATTAGTGTAATTAAGTGTGAAGTGCATTTTTTTTTGCATTGATATGTGAGATTCCAGGTTGATCTTTTGCGGTATTCCAGTGCGGCATCACCTCGTCATTAGGTTTAATCCATGCGTAGTTTCCATTATCAATAGATACACTAATCAAAATTTAACTGCTTTAATTATTGTTATTCATTATCAGTATATATTACTACTTGCTTTAATTATTGTTATTTATTCCCAGTATATATTATTACATGTTTTAATTATTGTTATTCATTATTATATATATATATATTTACTTGCTTTAATTATTGTTATTCATTATCATTATATATATATATATTTCCTTTATTTAATTATTGCTATTCATTATTATTATATATATATATATTACTGCTTTAATTAATCTTATTCATTATCAGTATACATTATTACTTTAATTATTTTTGTTCATTATCAGTATATCTCATTGTTTTAATTATTGATTTTATTATCATCATATATTATTACTTGTTTGAACTACTGTTATTTATTATCAGTATATATTATTACTTGTTTTAATTATTGTTATTGATTATCAGTATATATCACTACTTGCTTTAATTTTTGTTATTCATTATCAGTATATATTATTACTTGCTTTGATTATTGTTATTGCTTATCAGTATATATATATATATATTTATTATTTGCTTTATTTTTTGCTATTCATTATCACTATATATTATTACTTGCTTTAAATATTGTTATTCATTACCAATATATATTATTACTTGCTTTAATTATTGTTATTCATTACCTGTATATATTATTACTTGCTTTGATTATTGTTATTCATTTCCAGTATATATATATATATATATTTATTTATTATTTGGTTTATTTTTTGCTATTCATTATCACTATATATTTTTACTTGCTTTAATTATTGTTATTCATTATCAGTATATATTATTACTTGCTTTAATTATTTTTATTCATTATCAGTATATATTATTACTTGCTTTAATTATTGCTATTCATTATTAGTATTTATTATTACTTGCTTTGATTATTGTTATTCATTACCAGTATATATAATTATTATTTGGTTTATTTTTTCGTATTCATTGTCATTATATATTATTACTTGCTTTGATTATTGTTATTCATTATCAGTATTTATTATTACTTGCTTTAATTATTGTTATTCATTATCAGTATATATTACTACTTGCTTTAATTATTGTTATTCATTATCAGTATATATTATTACTTTCATTAATTATTGCTATTCATTATCAGTATAAATTATTACTTGCTTTAATTATTGCTATTCATTATCAGTATTTATTATTACTTGCTTTGATTATTGTCATTCATTACCAGTATATATAATTATTATTTGGTTTGTGTTTTCGTATTCATTATCATTATATATTATTACTTGCTTTGATTATTGTTATTCATTATCAGTATATATTATTACTTCCTTTAATTATGTTATTCATTATCAGTATATATTGTTACTTGCTATAATTATTGCTATCCATTATCAGTATATATTGTTACTTGCTATAATTATTGCTATCCATTATCAGTATATATTATTACTTACTTTGATTATTGTCATTCATTATCAGTATATATTATTACTTACTTTGATTATTGTTATTCATTATCAGTATATATAATTATTATTTGGCTGATTTTTTACTATTCATTATCACTATATATAATTACTTGCTTTGATTATTGTTGTTCATTATCAGTATATATAATTATTATTTGGTTTAGGTTTTGCTATTTATTATCACTATATATTATTACTTGCTTTAATTATTGTTATTTGTTAGTATATTTTGTTGATTATCGGTATTTATTCAGCAATTTGACCATTTTTATGAAATTAATCGAGTTTAGGTACTCGTGGTATCCACGTGCATCTTCTTGAGAACACGTTTGAAATATCAATATGATCAAACTTAACGTATTGATATTTTTAACTTTGTGACAAAGAAGTTTAATATATAGAGAATCATTAAAGAAGAGCTAGGACTCTGTCCCTGTGGCTTTAGGCAGCCACTCTGGACCTCGTTATTGTCTCGCTAGGCTCGCTCCTTCCACAGAAGTGACTCATCAAACAAAGGAATATTAATTTTTTTATTTATTGATGATCTAACAAAGGGCCAAGCTGCATTTTCAGCCAGCCAACAGGGTATATGCATTGCTTTACAAATCTATAACTAGAATAACGCATATCGCCTCTGGCGCATGCGAGAATCTCGTTTCCAAAGAGAATAACGTTTTTCCTTTACCTACTGCTTCATTGCTTAAGAGTTTAATTTGAACTATCGAATGATGGGGATAATGCAAATAATAATTATACAGTATAAAAGGTATTCATCTTTTAAATCTTAAATTTAAAACGTTGCATTTCCCACACCTCTCTCGAATAATGAGTATATTATTGTTGTCAGTAGAATAGCTCTTAAAAGTTACCACTAATTTTTCAACTTATTATTATATACATGTTATTTGTTTTCACTTCTCTAAATAAGAACCCATAGAATGTAACGTGTCAACTGTGTACTATCATAGTAAACACGCACGTATGCAGACAAGTTGCCATTCAATGGAAATTAATCTTCTGATAATCAAGTAAAGTCCATTTCGACTTATAGCCAATTGTTCTCCTATGGCAACCGGATTACTTACACCCAGACAGAGATAGCGTAATTATATATTGGATACCCATATTTTATAGTTCTATATTTTATTGAATAATTATATAGCAAAATCAATTGTGTATACAAAATGCCAAGAAACTCTCAAAGTATCGTTTGATGTTGAAGAAACTTCAGTGCGGTCGCCATATTGAAAGAATTAATGGTGGCTTTATATTTAACTTCCAATCATATTCAGTTCAGAATAACTGGTTGGCACTTGAAACGATTGATTCTTTCTTTGAATACTATAAATTAGTGATTTTTTTCGGAATACGCGATGTTTTAAAGTATCCCCCCAAAAAAGAAGTCCATTGGACTTTTCTCGGGCCACAAAATCACTGCACTTCTGTCAATCTAGCGACTCGGAAAGTTGACATGTAATATATTACATGCGATACTAACCCAACCTGGGGTAGGGGTGTTCAGTCGATAGTGGGTCAAGCTCGTAATCTGCAGTTCCCAGGTTCGAATCCCACCTGGGTCAACATTGAGATTTATATCTGCTAAATCCCACACTTCCTTCGGTCAGAAAGTGGACACCAATGGGCCTGGAAAGACCGCCATCCGTCGGATGAGATGCAAAGCCATGACTCCGTGTGCAGGAGAACCTTATCCCGTGCAAGTTAAAGAACACGCTGGACGGCTTTGGCGGAAGATTTCATCTATCTTCTAACAGCTGTCCAGTGGAACCACTAACCATTCTCTGAACCTTTGTGCATTAATTACTCAATGCAGGAAGGAAATCTTCATTTGCAATCGACTTAATCCATAAAATAAACATCCAAACGAAGTGAATCTCATTTCGTATGGCAGCTGTTAGTCTATTTATCTGATTTTAGTCTTGAAACAAACTGTTTAAAAATTGCCTTTAGAAAATTCTAATCTACATGCTCTTGTGATCTGGCCGTTTAGACCATTGTGTGTAAAAAAAAGAGCCGCTCAGAGGTAAAACAACCCAACCCGAATTGCACCATCTATGTGATACTAATTCAGCACCGTCAAACGAGCGAATTTTGAAGGTTTCTTGACATTTTAGACAGACAATCACTTTTGTTGCTTAATTATTTAATGAAATATAACATTTTAAAACATAGCTAGTTTTTGCAATGACCATACATAGACTCATTAATGGAATCTATATTAATACTCGTTAATAAATATTCCGTCTTAATATATATTAATGACTCTAAACGTGAAATCTTTGTTTCCAAAAGGTAATTTTTAAAAAATAAATTTTTTAAGACTAAAGTCAGATAAATAACTAGAGCTGCCAAACTCAATGACGAGATTTACTTTGTTTGGTTTATATATTTAAGTCAATTGCAAATTTCCTTTCATGCATTGAATAATTTAGAATATAATGCATATGATATTAAGGATAATAAGCAATGCGTTTCCAACAGAAATTTCTTCACATTTTCCGTTGGATTGGGTTATTTTAATGTGGAGAGGCGCTGTTTTGCACACAATGGTGATAAACTACCAGACTCCAAAGACTCAGAGAATTTTGGGGAAGGGATCCACTGGACCGACTTAGGGGACAGAAGCGCCCCCTTATAGCCATCAAGAGAGTTATTTAACGTGCACAGGGTAGGTTGTTTCACCTCTGAGTAAAGTCTTAGTTTTTTCCCAAAATGAACTAAATATAAGTCTACAAGGATCCCGTGTCCTCAGAGAAGGTTAGGGGAAAGGGATTCACTGAACAGCTGTTGTTAGATAGATGGTAGCATTCCGTTAAGGCCATCCAACATGTTCTTTAATGTGCCCAGTGTATGGCTCTCCCGTACACGAAGCCACGGCTTTAATTCCCATGCGAAGGACGGAGGCGTTTTCAAGCCCATCAGCATTCCCTACTGACCGAGGGCAGGCGTGGAGTTTTGAGGAGAAAAATCTCAATGCTAGTCATGTGAAACCCCGAACCCCGGAATTGCAGATTACGAGCCTGGCGCGCTACCGACTGAGCCACCCCCGTCCCTCTTTGGGTATGGCTCTTCTAAATACGAAACCACTGCTAAACGTCCCATAAAGGAGCTTTCCGAGCCCACTGTCCCCTTTCTCTGCGAGTGTAGGGTGGGAATTGGTGGAAATAAATTTTGACCCGGATGAATCTCGAACCTGGGACTATTAAATAACGAGCCTGGCATGATACCCTATTACAGGCCATACATTCCAGATTCTCAGATAAAGGAAATATTTAGAACTTTTTGCCTTTTTAATTTGAAAACGTAACGAATTATAATGAACAATAACAATAATCCTACTTCGTAAAAATATATTTACATATAAGGTCGCTTACCCAAATGGAAGGGCGGGGGTGGCTCAGTCAGTAGCGCGCCAGGCTCGTAATCTTTACTTCCCAGGTTCGAGTCCCAGCTGGGTCAGCATTGAGATTTATCTCCGCAAAATTCTTTTCGCCTTGCCCACGGTCAGTAGGGGACACCGATGGGCTTGAAAAGGCCGCCGTCAGTCGGATAAGACGTTAAGCCGTGGCTCCTTGTGCGGGAGATCCATACCCTGTGCAAGTAAAAAAGCACGCTGGATGGCCTTGACGGGAGGCTACCATTTGTCTCCCAACAGCTGTTCCAGTGAGTAACCTATCAGAGCCTTCGGGGTCCATGTGACCTGGTCATTTAGCCTATGGGATGCAAAAAAGTGCCACTCAGAGGTAACCCAAATGGAAATCACTTTGTAATTTATTAAACATAGAGGAAAAGTTGTTATTATCGTGTTGGGATCAACAACCAAAAACATTCTTTGAAACTGGAATTAAGAATCGTCCTGGACGTTGGAACAAGGTCATTGCAGAACAGAGACTATGTTGAGATATAACTGATTTGTCTATTACGTTGTGAATAAATTTTTAGAATCAAATTCTCGTTTATAATTGAACGTCCCTTCTATATGTGTAAACACGTTAGGTGACATTTCTTACTAAATTTATTTGGATAAAAAAATTCTAAAAGTTAATTTGCAGCATAAAATTACATAACTACTAAAGCATTAAAAACTATTCTGAAATCAAATGTTAAACTACAGGATATTGTTTGAATTTTTTGAAGCAAACTATCACTTCGACAATCATCAATGTGATGTAATCTCTTAACCATTGTAGCATTTAAGAGTGTAGTGTGTTTGGAGGTTAATTATCGGTAGGGAGGACATTGAAGTGAGTCTGTAAATAGATCCACACTGCTAATTGTCAGCAATGATTGCTTTAACAGTTGATGGGGAAGTAACATTAGTGCTGTTGCTTGGCATCTATATGGTAGAGGTGCATTTTTTTTACTGAAACGTGCCTAATCTAGTGTGCTTAGCAGACTTCTGTCTATTCTTGTCAATAACTTTATAGCATTGGTTTGCATTATCCAAATCAAATCAAACGCTGGAATGCCGATTCAACTGTGGGTCAATATCTTCCGTAATACACTAAACCTAATCAAACCGCGCTAAATTGAAAATTGTAATTCGACTGGCCGCGCTAATCGAAATGGCGTTAAAACGAAATCATGCTGTTTGAAAGCGACGAAGCGAAATCGTACTGTTTGAAAGCGTTTAAATTGAAGAATTGTTTAATGTTAGGTATTTGAGAGCTACCGGAGTTTCTATAAGTACTGGCCAAACCAAACCTTATTCAGGTGCTATATTTGTAGGACTATACGGTCTCATAAATGGGCATTGCAAAGGGATGTTTGTATTTGGGAGAGAGTCTAGAATGCACCAGAAAATATGAATATCAGTGTTTTGTTTCGAATTTGAATCTAGATCAAAGGTTAAGCATTTGGTCTGAAAGGCATTTAAATGAATAGACCAATACATTTTCTTTTGAAATCATTTACGGTGTTAAAAGTCACTTGAAACAGGGCCGAATCTAGCGGGAGGGTCAAGGGGGCCATGTCACCACCCCCACACACCTCTGAGAATTCTAGTAAGAGTAATCGGGGCCAAAGTTTATTAAGTGTGTGCATATTTCGCGAATATTTCAAGAAAATTTTTAAAATCTCCAAAGACGAAGGTGGAAGTGTTACATTGCAATAGAAATCATCTCAAGCTCCTCCCTACCCCCTTTATCTTTTTCCGACTCGATTGTGTCGCTTGACCCTCCCCACCCCGCACCTTACTTCACTAGGGTCGGGGGTGGCTCAGTATGTAGCGCGCCAGACTCGTAATCTGCAGTTTCTAGATTCGAGCCTTACCTGGGCGTCGAGATTTATCTCCGTAAAACTCCTCGCCGTGTCCTGTGCCCTGGATCCGTAGGGAACATCGAAAACCTTGGTAAGGTCGCCATCCGTCGGATTGGATATTAGGCAGTGATTCCGTGTGAGGCAGCTCTGTGCACGTTAAAGAACATCCTGGATAGCCCTGACAGTGGGCTACAGTCTTTCTTCTAACAGCTGTCCAGTTGGTCCCCTTCCTACAACCTGCTCTGAGCCTTCGTGGTCCTTGGGACCTATCCATTGTTCAAAGAACTGTCCCTCAGAGGTAAAACAACACAAACATGCATAATTGTCAAGTAGTCATGGTATATGGAGATAATCTCCGTATCTTAAGCTAAAGCTGCTGCATTTGGCCACTGTAAGCCAATTCTAACAAGGACTGTTTGATATTGTCCTCCCCTTCGCATTCTAGGTTTCCCCCTTTTTCTTAGACCTTTGGGCACAGTGTTCAGAACTCTATTCAATATTCTGTAGTTCTACATGTGGCAACATGGCCAAACCATCGCAGTCGCTCTCTACTCAAGATGCTGCTCAAAAGAGGTTGATGACTGTTTAACATAATTATTACTTATATGCGCAAACAACTTCACAACTACGTTTCTGTGCAAGTAGGCCGAATCAAGAGAAAAAAAATCAAGGGGTAGGGGCGGCACAAAAACGCAATCGAGCCAGAAAAAAGGGGGAGGGGCAAGAGACTGGATTTCCAATGCAGTATAACATAAAATAAATACTCCCTCAAGCAGTTGCTTGAGGGGGTATTTATTATTTATTTTTTTATAACATTTCCTCTCCGTTTTAGAGGTCTTTAAAAATTTGTTGGAAAATGCAAGAAATATAAATGCGTTTAATAGTTTTTTTTGCCTCTATTTCCCTTTGTAAGTTCTGAAAGGGGGAGAAGCATGTCCCCTTTTACCCCCCCCCCCTTTCCCTAGATCCGGTTGTGTTTGTAAGCTGAATCCAAAAGCATTAATTTTTCCTGTTGTTTTTCTTACAAAGGCGTCAATTTCACAAATTTTAAAATAAAGCAAAGTATTATATAGCCTAATTTTTGTCTTTATGTGTATCTGCTTTTTCCATAATCTTTAGATATCTTTATAGGTTCCATCATGCCTTCATCTCCTTTTCCCGTCAGCGTTGAGATCTATCTCCTCAAAATTCCCCCGCCCTGCCCACAGTCAGTAGGGGACACCGGTGGGCTTGGAAAGGCCGCCGTCCGTCGGATGGGACGCTAAGCCGTGGCTCCATGTGCGGGAGAGCCATACCCTGTGCACGTTAAAGAACACGTTGGATGACCTTGACGGGAGGTTACCATCTGTCTCCCAACAGCTGTCCCAGTGGGTCCCCTCCCCAACCTTCTCTGAGTCTTCGGGGTTCTTGTGACCTGGCCATTTAGCCCATGGTGTGCAAAAAAATGCCACTCAGAGGTAAAACAATCCAACCCAACTTCCTTTTCCGAAACCTCATTCTGGTCATCTCACGAGAGAGGCATAATAACATATAACATTTAAGTCTTTAATTCCCACTTTAAATTAAGTTACAAGGAATTTTTCAAAAATGCAATCATTTTCTAGAAGAGCAACGTTGCCCTTCCTGCCAAGAGAAACAAACTTACACTCTGTAGATAGCGGCTTCCCTGCACACTAAAAAATATTGAAAACAAACCGCTTTACAGGCGTAAAGAAATAGTTAAAGCAGGGTTTCTCAAAAATTTACCAGTAGCGACCTCCCTATCGTTGACAGGAATTTTAGACACCCCTCCCCCCTTACCATTAATCATATTATTTGTGACTCCACTTCTCATTGATGGAATTTTTCGCTGCTCCCTTTTAATATTGATGGAATTTATCTCATGCCTTCTTTTCCATTGACAGAATTTGTCTCATACATTCATTTACCATTGACGGAATTTGTTTCATACATTCATTTACCATTAATGGATTTTATCTCATACATTCCTTTACCACTGACGGAATTTGTCTCACTCATTCCTTTACCACCGACGGAATTTGTCTCACGCATTCCTCTACCATAGACGGAATTTATCTCATGCATTCCTTTACCATTGACGGATTTGTCATACATTCCTTTACAATTACGGAATTTGTCTCATACATTCATTTACCATTCAAGGAATTTGTCTCATACATTCATTTACCATTCAAGGAATTTGTCTCTTAGATTCCTTCAGCATTCATGGATTTTGTCTTACACATTCCTTTACCATTGACGGAATTTGTCTCATGCGTCCCTTTACCATTGATGGAATTTCTCTCATAAAATTCTTTACCATTGATGGAATTTCTCTCATACATTTCTTTAGCATTCACGGATTTGTCTCATAGTTTCCTTTACCATTCATGAATTTTTGTCTCATAGATTCCTTTACCATTGACGTAATTTGTCTCATAGATTCCTTTACCGTTGACGTAATTTGTCTCATAGATTCTTTTACCATTCATGGATTTTTTGTCTCATACATTCCCTTACCATTGACAAAATTTATCTCATACATTCCTTTATCATTGACGGAATTTGATTCATACATTCCTTTACCTTTGACGGAATTTAATTCACACATTTCCTTACCATTGACGGAATTTGTCTCATGCATTCCTTTATCCTTTACCGTTGTCGGAAGTAATTTGAATTACGATAAGAATATTTTCACAATGTCATTCTCCAGATAACGTTATAAGTTGTAGCTCCAGAACGGTCTGGTAAACTAAGACACCTGGAGTGTCCGATTGCAAAATGGGGGGAGAGAGGTGTTTGTCGATTAGAGGTAACTGGGAACACTTCATACTGAGAGGAACAGAGTAGGGCTTCTGGCTAGTTTATTTGTGTCCTCTAGTATAGATGTTCTGCCGTTCTCTCTGTTATCGGAGAGCCGCAAAAGAGCGAGGGAGAGAGAGACAAAAAGAGATTTGTGTCTTGTGATTTAGTTACTGAAGTAAGTGCTTGTAACCTATTGAGTTTTAACCCTCATTTTTACAACGAACGAAGCAGAGTTTTACACATTACACATTCAACCATATCGAATTTCGACCATCCCTGTAACGTTCTCTCGATCTCCAGTGGAGTCGCTGCTGACTGTGGCCTGCTTCGAGCCAGCCAATAGCTCTCCACCGCAGTTCATTTGACAAATGATATCTCGAGGTTATTCTTACAAAATGGCTATTTCGAATTTTTTTACTCACATTTACAACACAAAATAACGATCCATTCCAAAACACCCGTTTTTATGCCGCTATCCGATTGCGCAAATTGGCGCACCTTAGACTAATTTGCATACGATATGCTCACTCGGTATTACTTTACTGGTACATGAACAAGTTTGGTGAGGATCGCGCAATGTTTTGACGAATTATCGTGATTTTTCTAATTTTTCCTTAATTTATGGAAACCAATGTAATAAAAAATCTGTTGTTGAAACGGTAAAGTGGAAAGAAGTAATGAACGTCTAAATCGAAGACAAAGGTAAGACTTTATCTTTCTTATTATTGATTTCATCTTGGCGCTGATGAATGTGTTATTATTGTTTGCAAAATTATGAACTTTGAAGAGAAACGAAATTCTGAATTTTACTTCATCCTTCCGGCATTTGCGGTCTTTCGCATATTTATTAAGCAGTAAGTCTTCGAAAAGATTTCATATATCATTTTTCATTCTTTTTCGAATAAATCATTCGTGGATATTATACCTCAGGTTCCAAGATGAATTAAATATTTTTAACACAAAAATGACAATGGTAATCATCATAGCGACATATAAACGAAGACAGAAGAATATATAATAAACAAGTAGTATAATTTTAGTGTAAGACCAGATCTAAGGGAGAAGACAAGGATACTCTGAATACTAACTGTGGGAGAGCACACGGCCAGTTACAGAGGCTGTGAGCTCTTTCCCAAACTTCAGAATACGGAGAATACCTTTGGAAAAACCCAAGAAGGGTAAAAATAAGGTATCCCAGTATATACAACCCAATAAGACCTTGCAAAAGCTGCCAAACTTCTTGAAGAGATTCCGGGAAAAGCTAATATTGCTCCACCAGTTACAAGCCTTTAGAAAAAGGGAAGGCACAGTGAATGTACCACCTGGAAAAAAAGAGCAAAGCAAATGAGGAGAAATGTTTGACTTTGCTAAGGAATTTAAAAACATCCTGGAATTCTTCAGGAAATGAATTTGGGTAATATATTGTTCAAAGTAAAAATATTTTGTCTTAAATTTAAGATGGCTAAGGATTGGACTGAAAGGATCTCAGTAGGCATCCAAGCCTTTGATTTTGTTACGTCTCTCTTGGATGGATAAGTGACCGGACTAATGATCCTTGATCTATTACGATCTCTTCGTTTTAAACCAGTTCAAGCGTCCAGAGATAGTGGTGTTTGACATTCGGTTGTTTTACCTTTAGTTGTGCTGTTTATAGCAAATTTGTTTTGCCCTTGTGGCCCTTTTGGGGTTTATGTGTTTTAACTTTGTTACTGCCAATCAGGCACTATTTTAGACTTCGATATATAAGCACTAGGCTTGAAGCACAAAAACGTAATTCCAGATATCAGATATTCTGCATCCTCTTTTGAAAATATTAGTATTCGGAACGAATTGGCGGGCGAACAAATGAGCAGGCACGTGTTTATTTACGTCTGCGCTGTGACGTCATTGGTGGTAGTAATGTTTGACTTCCTGTTATTCTGCGGTGTGCATGATCGCTTGGTCTCAAATGTTGTATGATTATCCCAGGTATGTTTTGCTGTATAGGGTTTAGAGGTCGGGTTCCATGCTGCCGTGGGTCTGGATTAAATCCACAGCAAGTGTCTGGAATTCCTGGGGACTCTGCCGCGGCCTACCTTTTGAATGGGATAGTATGCTACCGATCAGAAAAGTCTTCAATGGGCGAAGAGACAAGCTTTTAGCGGGGTATAGTCATATTATATAATGGCTAGTCATTATATAATAGCCATAGTATATTACAGCCGAATGGACAAATGAACGTTCGGGTGGACACGTATGACATCATCGGTGGCAGAAATTGACAGTTTCCTCGTGATTACGCGGCTACTTGAGCGATCAGTCCCAAATTTGATTGAGTAGTCCTGACCATGTTGGGGTAACAAATCGGGACGTGGATCGTGAGTGATTCCTCGAAAAGCGTACGAAATATCTGGTGGCGCTGCCGTCGCCTAACTTTTAAATGGAGTAGTACTTTGTGAATGATAGTGTAGAAAGCTGCGAATGAAGTTATCAATGATCATAGGTTTTATGCCGAACTATTGCCGTGGGTTGCACGTATTTTTCAAACTAAATTGCCGAACTATTGCACGTATTTTTCAAGTCCCGTTTTAAACACCACTAATCTGGAGGAAATCGGTTTATACCGAAACGATATCGCGGCTCGATATTGCTCCCCCCCCCCTCTCTTGCACTCGGATCATTACCCTTCCTTTATTTTTTTCCTAGATCCGGGCCTGTTTCAGTGTTTTAATTTACTTTCCTTAACGTATGTTTTGTTTAGCCGTAAGGGTTAGGTAGCTTTACCTCTGAAAGACACTTTTTGCATACAATGGGCTAAATGCCAGGTCATAAGGACCACGAGGACTCAGAGAACGTTAGGGAAGGGGACCCACTGGACAGGAGACAGATGGGATTCCAGCATGTTCTTTAACGTGAAGAGGGTATGGCTCTCTCTCCAGTATACGGGACCACGGCTTAAATCCCATCCGACGGACGACGGTCTTTCAAAGTTCATAGGTATCCCTTAATGACCAAAGATAGGGCGGGAAGATTTACGGAGATAAATGTTAACGCTGACCAGCTGGGACTCGAACCTGGGATCTTCAGATTACTTGCCTGGCGGACTACCGACTGAGGCAACCCTACCTCTTAGCCATAAGTCGTATTAAGTACTGACAATAGACTGGTTTACAAACGCAATGAATATAAAATAAAGTTGGTGACAGTCTATAATAAGAAAAAAAAATATTTGTCTGGTGTCTGTGTGTGTCCATCTGTCTGTGGGAGCCATAACTCATCGGAAAATCGTGGTAGAAGCTTTAAAATTTGACAGGTTTTTGGTTGTCGTCCAAGTTACAGTCGCCAGTTTTAATTCAAAATTCCATAAAGGAGGTTTTCTAGAAGTAAAAATATTTGCCAAGCTATTCCTACAGGGAACGGTAATAGTTGTTAACTTCGTTGTTGCCATTTTATGAAGTTTAGGGGTAAAAATCTTCCCTTTCCGTTTCCGTTCACTTCATTTGCTTACATTAAGTAACATGCTGAAAAGTAACTCGGGGAATATATAATTTCTTTCTAAGCTAAAATCAAGACGCGAAAGATCTAGGTTAACTTAGTGTTGTTTCTTTTTGTCGATAGTTATCATTAACTGCTCAGCTCTACTAGAAATTAGTATAACTCTAAAAGAAATGAGGTCACTCGTTATAAAAAGTATAACTATCCTTTAAAAGCAATCGAACGCTCCTGAAAAACATAAATCTTACATAAATCTATACAAAGAGTATAATGATATAAAGAGTACAATGATATACAACAAATGATATAAAGGAGTATAACTTTAATAATAAAATAAAAAATACCCTCTCAAGCAGCAGCTTGCCACAGACCTTAATAGAAAAGTAGACACTGTCTTATAAAAGAGTAACTCTTCTGTATAAGAAATATAACTTTCCTAATATAGAGCATAATTCTTTATAGAAAGATATTTTTATATGTGCTGTGTGTCAAAGGAGTATAGTTCTATAAAAAAGAAGTCACTTCCTTATAAGAGGGATATACCTTTAACGTAAAAAAGTAGCTCCCATAGAAAAACGGTATAACTGTTCTATAAAAAGAAGACAGCTATGCTATAAAAGAATATAACTTTAATAAAAAAGAAATCACTCTCTTGCATAAGGAATACAATTATCCTAAAACGACGATAATCTTCTATAAAAAGAGTATATCTATTCGACAAAGGAGTATAATTTTAATAGAAAAGAATTCGTTCTCTTATCAAAGGAGTACAACTGTAATAGAAAAGAATTTGTTCTCTTATAAAAGGGTATAACTCTAATAGAAAAGAATTCGCTCTCTTTTAAAAGGGGTATAACTCTAATAGAAAAGAATTCGCTTTCTTATAAAAGGAGTATATCTCTAATAGAAAAATAATCGTCTCTTATAAAAAGAGTATAACTTTATAGAAAAGAAGTAGCTATCTTATGAAAGGTGTAACTTTAATAGAAAGGAAACAGTTGTGATACAAAAGAACATAACTCTAAAAGAAAAGAACTCCCTCTCTTTTAAAAGGTATAGCTTTTCTGTAAAAGGAATATAGCTGTCCTAAAAGATGAATCTTCTATAAAAGAGAGTACAGGTCTGCTTCAAAGGCGTATAACTCTCCTAGAAAAAGGAACCACCTCTTAACATCCAACAGAACGAAAGAAGAGCTTTGCAGACCCATTGTCGCCTTCTTCGTCAGAGGCGCAAAAATTTCAATTCAATGGCGTCCAGATCGAAATCGATCCAGTGATCACGAAATTACTATTCTGACACTCCGCCAAGCAAACATTCACGCTTCAAAATAGTTTAAAAAAAGGAAGAAGAGGGAGAGGATGTCATTCTTAAATTTGCGAATCTTCATTCTTCAGCCCTTGCGTGCATCGAAAGTTGTACTTTGCTGCTTCTTGAGCCACGCTTCGTTTGCGTCGCCATGCCCATCGTGTTTGCTCCTCCGGTGTAGACGAGACGAAAGCAAGAAGGACTCGTGGATCAGTAAACATCTCAGAAGAGGTCCAACAAAGGAGAGAAAAGCCTGATGCTGAGCAATTCCAGAACAAAGAGGCGAAAAAGTGAATTGCAATATCGTGCAGGTTAGATTTACGACTATCAAATTTGCATCTTGAGGCGTGTACTTTTTGGTGTAGAATAAAAGCTGAAAAAGTTTATTTTAATTGTTGTTGCTTTTTAATCTATAGGAATTTTATCTTTCTTCCTTTCTAAGGAAGAAAGTGAAGGAAAAAGTTAGGAAGAAAGTGAAGAAAGTAAGGAAGAAGAAGAAGTGTTGTGAGTTGAGATTTACCAGGAGATCCTTGTCTTATGTAATAAATGCAAAATAAAGAATGCATTTATTAGGAAAAAACTAAATATGCTTATACAAAGTCATTGTAAAAGAATACCCATATTGTAATATGCTATATTTTATTACATAATTAAGCAAAAAATGTAATTATTTGTACAAAATGTCAAGAAACTCTCAAAGTTCCCCGGTGGGAACCATTGATCTAAAGCAATGGTCCCAACTTTTTTACCAACCCTTTTACCAAAATCTTTTCTACAACTCCCCCTTTTACCAAGAGTTATTCTACAAACGCCGTCTTATAACAAGAAATATTAGCTAACACCCCCTTGTATCAATAAATATATATTAACCGCCGTCCCTTATATTAAGAAATATTTACTAATACCCCTTATACCAAGAAATGTTTGCTAACACCCCTTATATCAAAAAATATTTACTAACGCCATAGTAAGAAAAGTATACTAACGCCCCCTATATCAAGAAATATTTACTAATGCCTCTTATGTCAAGAAATATTTACTGACCCTTATACCAAGAAGTATTTACTAACGACCCTTATATCAAGAAATATTTACTAACGCCTCTTATATCAAGAAATATTTACTAACGCCCCTTATTCCAAGAAATATTTAATAACGTCTCCTTTTACTAAGTATTATTTTCTGACGCTCGCTTTTACCAAGAATTATTTTCTAATACCTCTTTCATGAAAATAAAATAATTTTCTCGTAAAACCTAGTTCAAAACTAGATGGCGATAGCGCTCCAGCCATCTGTGTGACAAACCAAACGCCCCAGAAAATTCTTAAACACCCCTAGTGGGAGGTGGTTTCCCCGTTGGGAATAACTGATGTAAAGGATTGATGATTTCATCAATTGACCTGACTGTCTAAAAGGCTGGTTAATGCAACGAATGAATGGCTGATCGGTGAGTTGATGGATGCGACTAGCCAGACATCCATTTGATCGATTGATTAATATGATAGATGAATTCAAATCGATTGACTGATTGATCTGACTGGTTGACAAGCAAATCGATCAAATGGATGATGAGAACTATTCAATGACTGATTGATAGATTTAATGATCTGACTGATTAATTGATATCTTCGTTAACTGATTATACTTGTTCTCCAACAAGGGAATAACACTTTGACTCCTGTAACACACTTGACTCCTATAATAGTGATTCTTAATTGCAACCACGAAGTCGCATAATAATAATTTTTATATATCGCACAAATTCTAGAAAAAGACACTTTCAAACAAAAGCATCAGTTTATATATTCAAACTTATAGCATTCGTTATTTTATTATAAAAGACTATCCTCGAATCAAAGACGTGTACAGTACCGTGGCTATTCACAATCTATGTGTACTTGATGATTCACTAATTACGTGTTAAAAATAAAATGTTATTATCCCCCACAAGAAAGCTCTTGTAGTATAAGTTTACCTTATAAGTCCCAATAATTTTAAGACGGCTGAATTCGTCATGAAGCTTCATTATCATGCACTACTTTAATGTTCAATAGAATTGACTTCCATCTTTAAAAATTATTTTTTTTCTAGTTCTCAACGTAAAATCTTTTCCTATTGTAGTCGTCTCTTGCTATAAAAATCTATCAGTAAAAGTTTTGGATGAACTTTGCTACCTCGCAATCCGATTTGTAAGAGGTTTCCTCTTACAGCTCTTGAACACACATTGATTGGCGTTTTCTTCCAATGCCATTCTTTCAAACCTTGTGTTGAATTGCGCCTTCTCTTCGAAAGTGCAGGGCTCTGCAGTGTCCTATCAACTGGTAAAATATTTTCTTAGTTCAACTATTTCTTTTTCTACCAGCAAGAGATCTAATTTTAGAATTCATTTTTCAATGTTCTCAAAATAGTGTAAAGTCCACATGAAATCTTAGAAGCGACTTGAAGTAAAGAATAGCCTTGCTTATAGACGTAAGGTTTTATATCTCTTATTATGAGCCAAAATTCGAGATCGTCTCATAACTGTTCTTTATTAACTCTGTACAAAATATTGAAAGCAAGGTATAATTTTCCGTCGTCCACAAATTCAGTTTTAACGTGCGTTGAAATCTGTACCAAAAACCAGCAATCCCCAATTCAAGATTACTCATCTGTGATTGGTCAGCATAAGACATCATTTGTTTGGTTGTAACGAGAGCTTATTCATTCCTAGTATCACCTTGTAGTCCACCTTACGGTTTTTGCTAAATGCATAAATATCTATTTAAAACGGCTGAAAGCAGAGAGGATTTTGAAATTAGCATATAAAATAATGAAAAAATTGCTCGTCTGCAGTCGATCTTCAGTGACATCGAAGGAAAACCTAAAGGTTACTGTCTAAAGAGTCTTTTCGTTTCAAACTTTATTTTAAAATCGGAAGTATTTTATTAAGGACTTTCATAACGGAATAATCACCCTCAATGTTTCATTAAGAATTTTTTTTGAAGTCATAAACAGCATTGGCGTAACGTGAGTGGGAATTGGGGAGAATATGATAATGCGACCATATGAGATTATGACGAAATCACATTGGAGACTGTGATTAAATGATACTAGAGATCATGACCAAATCAAATTCTAGACTATTACCAAATCATTTAGAGATTATTACCAAATCAATATTTACACTACGACCAAAACATGTGAAGGCTATGACCAAATGATATTGGATACTATGACCAAATCTTAATGAAGACTACGACTAAATGATATCGGAAATTATGACTAAATGATACTGCATATTATGACCAAATAATTTTGGAGTATTACTAAATCATTTTGGAGTATTGCCAAGTCATTTTGGAGTATTGCCAAATCATTTTAATAGCGATTCTTAATTGCAACCACGAAGTCGCATATGGCCACCCGACCATTTAGTTATTGTAACCAAAAAAATTAAATACTTGAACTAAAGAAAAAAAATTAATTATAATTTTTATATATAGCACAAATTCTAGCAAAATACACTTTCAAACAAAAGCATCAACTTATATATTCAAACTTATAGCATTAGTTATTTTATTAAAAAAGTATGGAATATGATCAAATCATTTTGGAGCATGACCAAATCATATTAGATATGACCAAATCGTATTGGAGCCTTTGACCAAATGATACTAGAAATTAGGACCAAATCATATTGTAGACCATGACCAAATTATATTGGAGACTTGACCAAATCATATTGGAGACTTGACCAAATCATATTAGAAACTATGACCAAATCTATTAGGAGGACATGAACAAATCATATTGGAGACTATGATCAAATCATATTGTAAACTATGACCAAATTATATTGGAGGCCATGACCCAATCATATTAGAGATTACGATCAAATCTTATTGGAAACTACGATCTAATCATATTTGAGACTACGATCCATGATACTGGAGGCTAAGACCAAATGATATTGGACCTACGACCAAATGAGTTTCAGTAAGAAAATTAATTCATTTCTTACTAACGAAAAAAGTTTAAAAATTTGGTATTAAACGATAAAACATGCATTGCTATTTCATTTGGTTAATTATTATAGATAAATCATCACGTCGACATTATATATATTAATAGAAAAAACTCCTTTTCTTTGAAGCTCAAGATGGATCCACCAGCATAAGAATTTTCCCTTTAAAACAAAGACTCCTTCATTTATAAACAGATTTCAGCTGCTGAATGAGCAAGATCTATGTTTTCTTCCACCCTCTCATATTGCACCGCATTTGCCGAAAGCAAGAGAAGGTTGCCTTGATGACGTACCTTCTATCCATTAGTGACGTCAGCCATCTGATCCGCCTACTCAGCTCTCCCGCTTTCTCTTTCCTGATCTCGACCTTTGACTATACGACTGGCCGTTGCCTTCCAGTGGTGGCGATGCAGCTGAGGGATCAATAGAGCATGTGCAGTCTAAGTAACGACCCATGTCGCTTGTTCACATCCGACCGCCAGATGGCTCCTCGATCGACGGCCGCTCCTCAACTTGGATTGAATAATGGATTTTATTAACAAGACATTTTTTTCTCCTTTTCCTGTAGTTTTTTTTTCTACCCTTGACTTCTTTTTTTTCCCCTTCCTTACTCTACCTTAATTTTTTTCTTTGTTCAAAAGCGTGTTCTAGTGTCAGGAGAAAAGCATTTGGTTCCAAAAGATTCCATCCATTGAATATTGGCTTCCGATACAAGAAGAACTGAGAAAGAAAGAGACTGACTGAGCTTCAAAAACTAAGATCTGTATAATCAAGACTCTTTCGATTTTTGCCACTGATGGATCTTGTCTTTTCTTACACTCTAAATCTAGTAAGTACCACCAACTCGATTTTCTGAGGTTTTTTTCCCCACCTCTTGTACTTTGATGATTTATCCAGTTTGATAATAATTGAACCATTCTCAGATGGGTGAAATAAAACCTGGCGGACTTTTACGTCTTCATCGATTATAAGGCTTTTTCATTCTCTTAGAAATTTAAACAAAATTATTTACGGTAGTTATATTTTTTAAAATTCTCTGACAAAAATGACATGTTTTTTTAAATAATTACTTAAAACTGAAAACTTTTGTAACGTTGAATAATCTGTGGTATTCAACTTTGGTTCATTAAGTAAATTATTCTACTAACAAAGAAATTATTGTTCCTTCTATAGGCATAGCTTAATGGTTATAAAATCTCACATATAAAGAAGAGTGTGTGTTTGTCTGTACGATTATGCATTCAGCCCCCCTAAAGAGAGAGACACCAAACTTTGAACGAATTTTTCCTTCACTCTGGGGAGATTATTGGCTATGTGAAATCAATGGAAACTTATGTGGACCCGTTTGAACTCGTCGAAATTTCCATAAACTTATCATTAGCGATTAAAACCCAGCATGGACAGGATGAAATTTCTCTATTCCTAAACGGTAAGAGCCACTAAATGCAGTATACAGTTTCCTAAACCTTAACTTTATGAAATGTACACTTTTTGGTCCTTAATATTTCTCTCCCACACGGAAAAAAAGGGTGATGATTTCTGTTAAATGCCTATTATCTCCGAATACGGTGTACAACTTCCTCAGGAAGTAAATTAAAAATAGCGCTCTTGCGATCTAAGGGACCTGGGTTCGAGCCTCGTGTAGGGCATGGATGTATATGTCGTGTTTCTGTTGAGGTCCTGCCATCCTCTCAGACCTTCTGCTTGTGGCATATAAACTGACAGCCTCCTGTCAGACCTCTGTGGCAAGCAGCTGCTTGAGGGGGTATTTATTAACCTTTCCCTAATCGTTCTTTTCCCTCCCAGAAAAAAAGTTTGTTTACAGCTTCTTTTTGTAATGGCTTTCAATAATATAAGAATTTTGTCACCAAGGCTCCTGTCAGACCTCTGTGGCAAGCAGCTGCTTGAGGGGGTATTTATTTTATTTTTCTACAATGAGAAATGTCTCAGATGGAATTAATGATGTAGCTCTTTTACCTCTGAGAAACCCTTTTCTCCTTTTGCCACAGTGAGCTAAATGGGCAGGTCACTAGGATCCCAAGGACTTAGAGAAGATTGTAGGAAGGGGATCCACTGGGGCAGTTAGGAGACAGATGAAATTAGGAGCTTACCGTTAAGACCATCTAGTACGTTCTTTAAACTTCAGAAGGTATGGTTCTTCAGCACATGGGTTAATGACTTAATATTCCATCCGACGGACGGTCGCCTTTCCATCGATTACCCTTTTCTGACCGAGGCAGTGCGGGGAGTTTTGCGTAAATAAATCTCAAAGTTGGCATTGGTGGGACTCGAGCCTGGGAACTGCAGATTACAAGACTGTCACGTACCGAATGAGCCACCCGGCCCCATGAATGTAGCAAGTATCATTGGGCTACTTCAAATTATATACCCTTATTTCTACTACTCCTTTCATCTCCTCCCAAGCACAAAGAAGGAAAAAAAAAATATGAGTGTCAATCTTAATGAGTTTTATGTCGAATGAAATTTTACCACTTGGAGTGCGTCATTATATTTATTTCAGAAGTTTTAAATCCTGAGTGATGCCGGATAAATCTGCTAGTATATCAATAAATTAACGATGAATTTTGTGCAATCGATTAATGTGATGTACTAGATACAACTGCCATTGTACCTGAAATTTTCTCCATTATCAACGTGTAGAAAGAATTTATGAAGCATAGATGTTTGCTTCCATAGATCTAACATATATCTCTTGTTAATGGAGATTTTAATCAGAGACTGAGCTAAAAGCACGCCCGGTTCTAGAAAAAATAAGGGAGGAGAGGGGAACGCAATCGAGCTGGAAAAAAATAAAGAGGGAGCAAGAGACTGACTTCCTTCACAGTATAACACCCCCCCCCCCGCTCCATTTCAGTGGTCTTTAAAATTTCTTGAAATATGCGTGAATTGTTAACAAGTTAAATAATTTTTCTTCCATATCGTTTGTCTCTCCTCCTAGAATGGGGCCGGGGTGGCTCAGTCGATAGCACGCCATGTTCGTAATCTGCAATTCCCAGGTTAGAATTTCAGTTGGTCAGAAGAGAACACTCATGGGCTTGGAAAGACCGTCATCCATCAGATGGGACGTTAAGCCGTGGCCGCGTGTACTGAATAGCCATGCATTGTGCATGTTAAAGAACATGCACAGTACATGGCTCTTCGGATGGCCTTGACGGAGGATCCTTGACTTGGATGCCCTTGACGGGAGACTACTATCTGTCTCCTAACATATATCTTGTGGGTCGCCTTCCGTCAACTTTCTCTGAGCCCTCTGGGTAATTGTGACCTGGCGATTTACCTCACTGTGTGCAAAATGTGCCATCAGAGGTAAAATACCCATCCTCTTCTTAGATCCGGCCCTCTAAGAGGTAGAACACACTGCATGTTATCAATAGTTAGTATGTTTTCATCCCACTTGGTTAAAGACATCCAGTGATCTCTAAGAACTGAAATATTTTACTTATGCTACGCCAATAATACAAAAATCTTTTAATTTGGCCAACGCAAGTCGATTCTAACAAAGACATGTTTGACTTTGTATGCCAATATCTTCCCCTTTTTCTCAGACTTTTAGGCAGACTGTTCATAACCGTGTTCACTAATTTGTAGTTCAGTATGCCTGAAACATTGTTAAACCAACGTAGTCGCTCCCTATATGAGATACTGCCTAAAGATGGCTGTTGAATCCGTTTAACCTCATCGCTTCTTTCATCTAATACCCAAAATACTGCGCAAGCATCTAAAATCAAAAAAGGATTTTGTTATCTTACTTGAAATAGTCCAAGTTTCAACAATTAGGTAAAGTTTAGTTTGAATCAAATTATTACGTAGCCTATATTTAGCGTATAGTTGTATTCGCCTTTTTCTTCCAAATGTCCACAGATTCTTAGAAGTCCCAATAAGAAATGACTATACTTCTGTTATCGCATGTCGCATATTACCAGTTATATCTTGCAAAGATTCCGAAATAGTTAAATTGAGAAATGTATTCATGTACGCAGCCGTTCAGAAATAAACTGAAATACTACCTACTTGATCCTTTTTTTATCATATTAGTTTTCTCTTTCTGTTTATGACCGAACTTATTCTGATACCCGTTTCATCAAAAACCTAAAGAAAAAGTTCATTTATCAAAGTTCATTATCTGCCAAATTGTCAGTATAATCCAAATAAGATATTTTCATATCCCTAGACTATCTCAGGCCACAGTCTTACCTTTGCAATATCTTCCCTTTAACGTAATTAGTAACGAAACTAAATTGTAAAGATGACAAATTTGCAATCTTGTCGAACTCCAGTTAGGGTTTCCAAATATCCAGATTTTCGATAACCGCGGTTATCGGATAGCAATTTTTGATTTCGGCTCTATATCGATTAACCGGTAAAAAAAGAGAAGTATTTAAAATTGATTAAATCACTTACAATCTAACGAAAATAATTCGGTTATTAATTTTTCCAATTAATCAAAATTAAATGTATTTTTCATTCTTCAGATTTTTTGCACTTAAAATAAAATATTTAAGAAACACTAACATGTTGAGATTGGTTGGATCTCAACAACGACAATTAATCTTGAGTTGAAATTGGCTAAAACAAAAATTGTTTGCGAGGAACTCGTTTAAAATGGGTTTCGCTGTTGCTATTACTTTATACAGTAAATCTAGGTTTGGCATTCTTTTCTCAGTTTTATTTAAAAGATTAAATTCTTGCTTGAATGCATTGTCTTTGTTCGTTGCTTCTCTTAAAGACATCACAAATGAAAAATATGAATTTAATTAAGCCTGTCCGATGAAATTCAAAATGATGTGTTCATAAAACTACTCTGTCCTTTCTACAATACACTGGAGGAGAAATTGGTTTCTAATCTGCCCAATTTTGGTACGAAAAATACGGGAACTATCTGTTTTATTCGCATATAGTTCATATGCAATAATTTTCATAGAATTGTGAAATTTTGTGTAACCCTCTAACTCCAATAGCATTGCTAAATCAATCTCTTCCAGCTTTATCAACTATGACAAATGAATCAGTATTATAAAGAGCCATCATACTAATAATAATTATGAATGATCGAAAACACAATCAATTGTTCTAGAATCAACAATTTTTCTAGAGAGATATTGTTTGTTTTCAACAACATTTAAAACACAGCGAAATGTGATCGAACGACAATAATACGTATGCGCAGAGCCGGATCCGCTGTGGTGGTGGTGGTGGGGGGACAGGTGACAAGAGTAAGGTTTTCAGAATGCTAGTATGGGTAATAGAAGCAAAAATTATTAAACTTTTTTATATTTCATGCACTTTTCAAGCCTTTTAGAACCCTTTAAGAACCTGTTTTTCATAGACCTGTAAAACAGAGGGTGAGATATTATTGTTTACTGCACCGGAAATCCAGTCTCTTGCCTCCCCCCACATTTTTCTAGCTCGATTATGTTTCTTGATTACCCTTCTCGATATCTTTGCTGGATCTGGACCTTCATATATGTACAGCGAAAATTCGATAAAATGTTTCGAAATCAGCACGCACAGGTTATTACAGAACCGATAAAATATTGAAGACAATAAAACCAACGCTGACCTGAGTAATATTTTATTACTTTCCAAGATTGCATCCTTAACTAATAAACATTCCTAATAATTCAGCAGAACATCTCCAGCGAACATATCCTCCATTATTCATCTCAAGAGATAATCTTCCTTATCCGACTCCCTCGTCTTTTGTATCCATGCGCGAGAATCTCGTCCTTCCTGCGCAACCGCACCTCTATGAAGCAGTTTCAGAAGTCTCCTACTTCATTTTGGCTTTAATGGAAAGCCTCTCTTATTTCGGAGCTATTCCACTTCTCTTGGCATAGTTTATATCCGAGGCATCTGCGAAACCGCCAAGGATAGAAGTCTCTGCAGGCTGTGTGCTATTTCCCGTTGCCTTGAGGTACGGCAATACCAGCGTTTCCTATCTTGCTGTGTAATGCACTGTGACGCAGGGAGAGAAAGAAGAGCGAAAGAGCGAGAGGAAAGGGATGGAGAGGAGAGTGAGAGAAGATCAGATGTGTATGAGGACTCTTCCTATACACCGTAGCAGAGTTAAGATACGGTGAGAGCAGAAATTTGGCGTACTCTTTTTTCCTCACTTTTTTTTTCTCTGATCGTAATTTGAACTAGTCATAGCTCTGAAGATATGTCCTTTTCTTTTGAATGAAAGAGTGCTGCATTTTGACACTACACGAAATATTTTTATGTTTAATACAAACATTTGACTTTGCTTTTATTTATTACACCCTTTACAGTTTAGTTTGTTTAACTGAATTTTATGAGTTTGAGTATAACACATATTATAGGATCTTTTATAAAACGTAATTTGTATATTTCCAAAAACTATATACAAATGTAGTAATCAGATATTGAAGATGAAAATATTTGAGAATGGTATAGCACCTCATTATCAAAACAATGGTAAAGGGTTTCGCAATGCCCATTTTTCACGAGAGTTGATACACGGGTAGAGTATCCTCCCAGTATTCCCTGATATGAAGCAACTAGATTTATCCTTATTAGCTAATATAAACCACATTAGATTTCTATTTATACGATACTCTGTACACTAGATTTCCAATTATAAAACGCAATATACACAATATTTCTACTCATATTCTAAGGCACATTAGATGCACACTGCACGACATTGAAATTACCCCACCCAGAATGAGTGAGGGGATAGGGGTGAAATGTAGCACACACATAGCAATCCATATTGATATGCCATGATTTAATTTGCAGCCTCTTACAGCAGTTAGAAGAAGAGATAATGCAGCACAATGTGACTGCCTCAGTAGGTGGTTGCACGGCCGTGAACGGAAATACAGGCAGCAGTGCGGCGTGGCATGAAGTCATAAGTCGACAGATATGGTCCTGAGGAATGGCACATCACGCAGCGTTGACTTGTTCCCATAATTCATCAAAATTCCGCACCGGCCGGTGTGAGGATTGCACAAGTCATCCAATGTGGTCCCACAGATTTTTTATTGAGGATAAATCTGGAGATCGTTCTGGCCATTGCAATACTTGAACATGTTGTGAATATTGTCTGGAGATCCTAGCAGTGTGTACACAGGCGTTGTCATGTTGGGAAATGGGTTGCTGCATACATCCGAGGAACAGTAACAAAATGGGCTGTAAAACTGCGCTAACGTATCGTGCAGTTGTCAGTGTTCCCGTGATGCGAACAAGAGGTGACCTGCAGTCATATCCAATAGCATCCCATACCATTATGCCTGGATGACGGGCGGTGCGCCACGTGAACAAAAGCTGGATCTTCTCGCCAGGTTGTCGCCATACACGGACCTTTCAATCGTCAGCACCCAGACAAAAACGAGATTCATCACTAAACACAACAGTGCTCCATTCGTGACACCAGTTCGCACGACTTTGGCACCAAGCGACACTAGCGCTGCGATGGTTTACAGTCAATGGCAGTCGATGTAACAGTTGCCTAGAGCGGAGGTGTGCTTCATGCATACTCCGGTTTACCATTCGGGTCGTCATGGGTACGTCCATGGCTGCTGACACAGCCTATCGAGTATCGCTTGCAGTGCTCTGTGGTGACGAACGAGCATGTCGAACAATGCGACTATCAAGTTGTGTTGACGTCTGTCGGACAGCACCACTCCCTCTGCAATGCACGCTAGAACCTTCATTTTGCCACTGTTGCCAGCAGCGTCCAAAAGTTTCTGCATCCCGATGAACATGGACAGCGACACAACGTGTAGGCCATCCAGCTTCACAGAGGAGGCCTATAATTCTTCCTCTCTCAAAATCATCCAAATGGCGATAAACCTGCAGACAGCTTGTAGCAGGCAATTTCGGCATTCGCTGAACAATTTCCAAGCAGAACCACCTAATCTCAACCGTTCGCGCGACTTTCACCTGCATAAACACAATACCATCCCTGTTCCTTCTTGCACCTTTTATCTCTTATGCCAAACACGTCATTGGCTCCGGATTATCATCATTTACATATTTCAACTGTGCACACCCACCCTTTTATTTGCATGTTTTTACGACATGTCCTTACGGTTGGGGCACTTTCAATGTCGAGCAGTGTAAGATACTCTAAAACTTATTAGAGTTCTATTTAGAAGATATTCTGTACATTACATTTTAAATTATAAAACATTCTTTACATTAAATTTCTGCTCATAAGATACTCTAAGGCACATTAAATTTCTGTTTATAAGATACTCTAAAATGCATTAGATTTCTACTCATACACTATTCTAAATCACACTATATTTCTACTTATAAGATACTCTAAATCACATTAGATTTCTCCCTACCAGGTACTCTAAAGCACACTAGATTTCTGCTTAATACATACTGTATACACCAATTTTTCTATTTATAAGATACTCTGTACACTAAATGTTTACTCATAAGAGGCTCTAAGGGGTTGGGTTGGGTTGTTTTACCTCTGAGCGGTACTTTTTTGCACACCATGGGCTAAACGGCCAGGTCACATTGACCCCGAAGGCTCAGAGAAGGTTGCGGGAGGAGACCCACTGAAATAGTTGTTGGGAGACAGATGGTAGCCTCCCGTCAAGGCCATCCAGCGAGTTCTTTAACGTGCTCAAGGCATGGCTCTCCCACACACGGAGCCACGGCTTAACGTTCCATCCAACGGACGGCGGCCTTTCCAAGCCCATCGATGTCCCCTACTGACCGTGCGCAGGGCGGGGAATTTTGCGGAGATAAATCTCAAGAGGCTCTACGCCGCATTAGACTTCTATTATAAGATACTTTAAAGCAGACTAGATTTCTATTCGTAAGATGCTCTAAATCACACTAGATGACACATTTCGATTATATGATAATCTAAAGTACTTCTACTTATATGATACTCTAAAGTACTCTCGTACCAACATGTTACCAGCAGATCCTTTAACTCTTGTAAGTTACGTGGTTGAGCCGCCACAGATCAGATATGCTGTTCCAACACAAACTACAGATGTTCGATTGGATTAATATCTGGGGAAGTTGAAGGCCAGGGCAATACCTGTAAGTCTTCCTCATGTTCCGGGAACCATTCTAGAACAATCCGGGCGGTGTGGTATGGCGCAATATCCTGCTGAAAGAAGGCACTACTAGAGAGGAATACCGTTGCCACGAAATTGTTTTTAACTATTGTTGAAGTCTGTTTCTACAGGTAATCTGTGTATTTACTATCGATGGAGTCTCTGATGCTGTGGGGTGCCATATCATGGCATTCCTTAGGGCCATTAGTTATTCTGCAGGGTCGTGTCACATCCGCAACGTACGAATCCATTCTCAGGGACCACCTACACCCAATGTTGCGGGCATGTTTTCTAATAACCGTCCCTGGTTTCAAACGGAGGTCAGATCACACTTTCCACCTCCAGCATCACTAGCACAGTTAGGCCATATTTTACAGGAAGAATGGTCCCGCATTTCATTACCGTACGTGCATGACTTGTATAAGTCTATTTCACGTCGAAATGCATCTGTTCTGAACTTCCGAGGTGGGCCTACAGCTTATTAATAAAATGTTCTCCACAAACAGTACGTGTTTCCATTATATTGATAAACCCCTGTACATACAATATATATAGGTATGTCATCAAATGAAATATTATGCTGCTTATCTTTTAGATTATGCATGAAAGAATGCGATTTTTTCTGCGTGATCTTTCGGCTTAAACACGAGAAAAGAATTCTCCTATATATGCTTTGATATCTATAGACTCTTATGACAAACACCAGAAAGTTCTAGTAAACAAGTTTTTTATTTCGGTTGCAACATTAGCAGAAAATTACAATGAGCAGCAAATTTGGAATCCTGGTGATTTCACTGCTATCTTTCTTGTGTACAACGTTTCTTATTTATATGTATGAGCTGAAACTTAAGCGTACTTTTGATATACTTTAACACTTTCTCCATTTGCATAACGATGTAGAATCCAGAGGGATATTACATTGCGGGGAAAGACACGCTTCGGTTAATCTATCAAAGAAGTTAATAAATGTTGAAAGGAACATATGCCGACCACTAAGGTTTGATGTTATACATTCCTGATTTTTTACATCAATCTAATTCAGGGGAATATTTGCGAAGAAAACAAACAAACATAGTTTGCTTAACTAGTTCAATGTTGTCATTTCAAGCTGCAAACCTTGAACCAAGAAGACGTGGGACGAATTAGAGTCTGGTCTCAAAATAGAAAAATGCACTGGCCTACAAAACTATTAGAGGATTTCCATGTTACGTCAATGAGAGCTTAACTTCGAATCTCTGAATCTTCCAAAATATGTATTTTTCCTATATGCTATATTTCGTTCTATTTTGTTGCGATCTTATACAACCACGGCAATTCCCGATTCCGCCTGAAAGCACTACCAGTTATGAAAAGCCGTGCTTATCTAGAGCCGGGGGCAAGGAATACGCTCTATAGGCGCACCTCAACCCCGGCCTCACATGGCAGCAGTTCTATAGAAGGAAAGCTAACCACCGGAAGAAACCTTACTTCCCCAGTAAACCTTCCCCAGTTAGCCATGAACAAGGATATATAGATCCAAGTTCGCTCGGCATCCGGGGTGGAGACTCTTAGTAAGGCCCAGACTTTGGTGAGGGCTTGACCTACTGGGGGACAAATCTTTTCAGAAGAGCCCTCGAACTGCTCACCCAGAGCACCTGAGAGGTGAGGTCTCAGACACCGTCACCATCCAACCGGTCAACACGGAACTGGTCAGCGGCATCGTCGACCTCGGTTGGTCTTGGCTATGTCCAATCGGTACGCCAATACGGTCGGCACAGCCTTCAACCGGGTTGCTGGACCCTAGACCCCCCCCCCCCCCACCACCACCACCACCACGACAAGGTGGTCCCCTGCGACAATCGATTTAGATTATAATCAAATGCATTTAAATTTCGATCTTTAACAAAATTCCTTTATTATTTAAAGTTGTGGAATTTGTAATGTTTAACCAAAAATTATCTTATTTCAAAAAACTCATTCATTATTGTCTAATATCAAAATAATCATTATGCAAACTTATAAAAAGGACAGTTATTTTATTAAATGGGTTTAAGCAATACCTATTAAGTTTAATTCATTTCCGAGGTGTATTCTTATGACACATTACTGTTGTGAATCATCGTCATCATCCTAAAGCAGCCATGGGCTACGGAGGTCCAACCAGACTGTGCAATTTAGTTCTCCAAGCAAGTCTATCCTGAGCTACATCTGCTGCATCCGGCCACTGCACACCAATTCTAACAAGGTCCTGTTTGACATTGTCTGCCCACCACATCCTAGGTCTCTCTTTTTTTTTGAGTCTTCCTCTTTCTGAGGCTTTTACGCACACTGTTCAAACCATATTCGCCAATCTATAATTATCCATACGAGCAACATGACCAAACCAACGGAGTCTCTCTTTGCACAATACGCTGCTTAAAAGAGGTTGCCGACTCCTTTGCCTGACTTCATAATTACTTACAAAGTTGAACCACCTAATGCACATTCAAAAATGCACATTTCAAAAAAAAACGACAACTGCGACAAAACGACAAGACACTGCGTAAGTATCTAGAATCAAAAGCATCAAGTTTCCTGTTATCTTGTTTACACAGCGTCCAAGTTTCACTACCATAACTAACCCTAGAAAGAACCAAACTATTATACAGTAACTATATATACAATCAGGCTAACACTTTTATTTTCCTCTCGTTTTTCTGTAGTGTTGTGAAGTCCATCTTCCATCTCTTTCAATACTGAACGAATAATATTGAAAATCGAGAAATGATGAAATTTATCTTCAGGCACATGTTCCATTAAGTAAATATTTCAGAAGTTATAGAGCTTCTACGTTGGATTGATATTAGCATAACATGGGAATATTAAAACCAAGATCCTAGCTCAATGAGAACAGATATTATCATTCGGCAAAGTCGAAAAATGTCGAATCTGTAAAACTGAAACTAACGGGTCGAGACCACTTCTAAAACATTTAATGTGTAGTTCTCAACGAATATAATCTAAATATTGTTAGGGAAATGTACTATAAAGCGTAAATTTCTTCGTGAATACACTATAATGAGGAGCGAGGGTTACTCAGTCGGTAGCGCGCCAGGCTCGTAATCTGTAGTTCCCAGGTTCGAGTCCCAACTGGGTCAGCGTTGAGATTTATCTCTGCAAAAATCCTCACCCTGCCCACGGTCAGTAGGGAAGACCAATGGGCTTGGAAAAGCCGCCGTCCTTCCGATGGGACGTTAAGCCGTGGCCCCGTCTGCGGGAGAGCCATACCCTGTGCACGTTAAAGAACACACTGAATGGCATTGACGGGAGGCTACCATCAATCTCCCTACAGCTGTTCCAGTAGGTCCTCTTCCCAAACCTTCTCTGAGCCTTCGGGGTCCATGTGACCTGGCCATTTAGCCCATAGTGTGCAAAAAAGTGCCGCTCAGAGGTAAAACAACCCAACACCATAATGATGCTATTAACTCTCATAATGTATGGAAGAGAGCTTTGATAATATTTCAGAATTTATGTCATTTAAATGAAGTCATTTATTTCTAACTTAGATTTTGCATAATGATATGACTCGTGTATTGAATTGTGGGTTAATGATATGACTCGTGTATTAATTTGTGGGTACTCGTAGAAACGAATTCTGTGCAATCGACCATCACTCTGACCTCCATTTGACCTTGAACGCAACACCGGATTTGAACATCCTAAATGTTTATGAGTTATACCGTTCGAAATAACCCTATTCACCAACTTTTAGTTATCTGGTAACGTTGAATAGAAATTTGACCTTTGACCTCAAAGGACCCACTTCCATCCAAAATTTGATCTACGACTCACAATGCCCCTATGCAACAATTTTTAACTTTCTACTACCTGTAGATCTATATTTGACCTTTGAACTTCGAAAAATCTATCGTAACCAAAAAACCACGACATTTCCGAGATATACGACCCAAAATGCCCCAAGGAACAAATTTTTATCTCTCTACTACTCGTATATCTAAATTTGACCTTTGATTTCAAAGGACCCTTCGGATGCAAAATTTAGTAACGTTTCAGACATATACAGTCGCTCAAAAAAGTATCCGAACACTACGGTTAATTACAGAATTCAGAAAAAAATATCTGGCAACGATTGTTTTAGAAATTAGTGATCTGGCAACCTTCGTGTCACGTGAGGTGAAGGTTGCCAGATCACCAATTTCTAAAAAAAACGTTGCCAGATATTTTTTCTGAATTCTGTAATCAACCGTAGTGTTCGGATACTTTTTTGAGCGACTGTACAATCCGAAACATCCCCAGACACCAATTTTCACTTTTCTAACACTGGTAGATCATGGTCTGACATCTATTATGACTTCTATTTGACCTTGAAGGAGACGACGGAGGTCAATTTTCAATTTCGGATTTTTCCCGAAATCTACGATCCAAAATACTTCTAAATGCAGAGCTCTACCATTTTTGCATCATAATTAGGATTTGAGTGATTCCCTGTCACCCGTCACTCAATTACCCACAATCGTCTCTATATATTAAATAGTTTAAGGTTAATAAGAACATTTTAAGGGATAATCCCAATAGTTCCATCACATGCTTAACTTCCCTTTTAGGTAACGTTAAGTTTACATTCCGTCTCGAACTTTTAATTCTTCTTAACAAGGCCACTGCAAAAAAGCAATTTCTCTCAAGCCAATTCTCTCACGTGCAGCTGTGATTTTTTTTTTACGATTCAGAAAACTTCACCCTCTTTGCTAAAGAATATACAGTAGAGTTTGCAAATTTATCTCTCAGTTTTAATTAGGATCGTCTTTGCATTTACGGGGCGGGGGTGGCTCAGTCGGTAGCGCGCCAGGCTCGTAATCTGTAGTTCCCAGGTTCGAGTCCCAGCTGGGTCAGCGTTGAGATTTATCTCCTCAAAATTCCTAGCCTTGCCCACGGTCAGTAGGGGACACCGATGGGCTTGAAAAGGCTGCCGTCCGTCGTATAGGACGTTATAAGCCGTGGCTCCGTGTGCGGGAGAGCCATACCCTGTGCACGTTAAAGAACACGGTGGATGGCCTTGACGGGAGGCTTCCATCTGTCTCCCAACAGCTGTTCCAGTGAGTCCCCTCCCCCAACCTTGTCTGAGCCTTCGGGGTCCTTGTGACCTGGCCATTTAGCCCATGGTGTGCAAAAAAGTGCCGCTCAAAGGCAAAACAACCCAACCTTTGCATTTACTATCGTGTGTTATTAAGCTCCATACAATGTTTATGACTATTCTAAGCTTAATCATTATTTGATCCTTGACAGTAATCTTTTTCTAATACCAAAGCAACGTTTACCTGTACAAATATCTTTGCTGAAGGCTTATAAAGATGACGCTTCAATCAGAAAGTGTTCTGCTTCTGAAGAAAATGGAAAAGGTTGCACCAGTTATCACGGATTGTCTAATTATCTACTTTGTTAGATAATCTGCCTGTCATCTTATTGTCTGCAGAACTCAAAGTCTTGCACCAAGCAGTGATATTTTAATCACTCTAGTAATTCTTTCTGCTGAGGTCTTGCCATCCTCACAGACCTTCTACTATGGCCTATAAATTGACAGGCTCCTGTCAGACCTCTGTGGCAAGCATCTGCTTAAGGGGTATTTATTTATTTTTCTTATTTTTATTAATTCTTCGATCACTACTGTTCGTGAATTATTTATGTAATCTTTGACCTTATAGGCCAAATTTCTCAACAGCCTGCGACTGTAAAGAATATTGAATGGAATGCAGAACTCATTGTGAATCTAGAACAAGAGAGAATAAGTATAACCTAAATTACATTTGCATTTGCGTAAATTACATACGCTCAGCGACCCATCTATTAGGTAAAGTTCCATGTTAAGTCAATAGTAAGTCAGATACAGAACTCAGAAATTTCTTTCATAAACTTCTTATGAAAAACTGTGACTGAAGATAATTTAAATCAAAGAAGGTCTAAGGAGACACTCCTTGATTTAAATATCTCAATTAAATTTCTTTCAATCTCGAGTTCAGCAATATTCTACCGGTAATTAGAGAATTACGGAAATTGGAATATTTAACAGTGAAAATGCCAGTTGAAATAATTTCTCTGATAGCAATAACCATTATAGTGAACTATACTATAACATGCTTAAGAGTACTTTGTAGCATTTTGCCTAATGATTTTTTAATGCTCACCAGTTCTCAATGTTTTTTGCAGAACAAGTTAACTTACTAAATGTTTCAGCTATTTTTTTTAAATTTTCTACTTTTATCCGCTTCCTTTGTTCTTCTAACTCTGCATCTTTTTCTAATCCTTTCCTTTATTCTTCTCTCTGTCTATTCGCTTGTCCTTATTTTATCGCTTCGTTTTTTCTTCTAACTGTGTATGTATGTGGCTGGGAGGGCTCAGTCGGTAGCGCGTCAAGCACGCAATTTGCAGTTCCCAGGTTTGAATCCCACCTGGCTGAGAGTTCAGATTTAATCTCCGCAAAGCCCCCATCCTGCCCTCGGTTAGTAGGGGACACCGATGGGCTAGGAAAGGCCACCATCCGTTAGATAGGATGTAAAGCCATGGTCTCACGTCCTGGAAAACCCCATACACTGTGCACATTAAAGAAGAAGCTGGATGGATTTAAAGGGAGACTACAATCTGTCTCCTAACAGCTGTCCAGTGGTTCCCCTCTTTCCAACCATCTCTGAGTCCTCAGGTATTTGTGACCTGAACATTTAGCTCACTGTGTACAAAAAACGCCCCTCAAAAGTAAATCAACCTAACTTCCTTTGTCCTTCAGTGTGTCTATTTGCTTGTCCCTATTTTTATTGCTTCCTTTGTTCTTATAATGTCAATTTGCTTGTTTCTATTTCTATCAATTCATCTGTTCCTCTATGTGCCTATGGCCTGTCCCTAATTTTATCGCTTTCTTTGTTCTTCTGTGTGCCAATTTACTTGTCTCTATTTCTATCTATCTATATTGTCACGTTCTTCCCTGTGTCTATTTGCTTGTCTCTATTTATATCACTCCCTTTGTTCTTCTGTGTGCCTATTTGCCTGTCCGTTTGTTCTTCTGTGTGTCAATTTTCTGTCCCTATTTTTATAGCTGTCCTTATTTTTCTATCTTCTGTGGGCCTATTTGCCTGTCTGTATTTTTATTGACTTCTTTGTTCTTCTGCGTGTCTATTTGTCTGTGTCTATTTTTATCTCTACCTTTGTTCTTCTAACTGTATGGCTATGTGCCTGTCTCTACTTTTGTCGCTTCTTTGTTTTTCTGTGTATCTATTTGTTATTGTATAATTATTTTAGTCGTCCGGTGGCCGAGTGATTAGCATGCTTGGCTTTGGATTTACGGGACCTGGGTTCGAACCCCGGGTAAGGCATGGATTTATGTGTCGTTTTTCTGCTGAGGTCCTGCCATTCTCACAGACCTTCTACTATGGCATGTAAACTGACAGGTTCCTGTAAGACATCTGGGGAAGCAGCTGCTTGAGGAGGTAATTATATATTTATTAATTATTTTAGTAGTTTTTGTGTTATTAGCTTTGTTAATTTTATCTCTTCCTTTGTTCTACTCTATATGTATTAACTTGTCTCTATCTCCATAGTTTCCTTTGTTCTTCTGTGCATTTGCTTGTCCCTATTTTATTGCTTCTTTTCTTATAACTGTGTGTCTATTTGTCTGCCTGAACCATTATCGCTTTATTATCCTATCTTTATCTGTGGATCATTTTACTCTTATCGCCTTTTTGTACTTCGAAATGCGTATTTTTAATGCTTATCATTCTTGTCACTTCATTCGTCTTTCTCTCTTTCTATTTGCCTATCCCTACTTTTTTAATTTTCTATTTATTTATGTATATCTGTTTGTCTGTCTCCACCTATATTACTTCTCTCCTTCTTCTGCCTATTTGTCTGTCTGTACTTGCATTGCTTCGTTTACTCTTCTATCTTCCAATTTGGTTGTCTTCTTGCCTCTATCGCTCTATTTCTCCTTTTATCTGTCTGATGAGTTTCTCTACTTTAGTCGTTTCCTTTGTTATTCTGTTTGACAGTTTGTCTGGCTGTCTTATTATATCGCTTCCTCCATTTTTTTAATCTGTATATTTATCTCTCAAATTCAATCACATAATTAGTCTTTTAGTCAATCCAAACATATTCAACGCCATTATTTTCCAAAATGACAAATCCGTTGTCCTTTTACGTTGTCTTTCTATCTACCGTTTTCAGTGTGTTTCTTCCTTCTGGATTTTTTTTCCTATTTTTTTTTCTAATCTGAAGGACCCAAACTACCAGCGGATTTGCAAAAATTCTCTTCCTAATATGATATGACGATATGTTGTATTTTTTGTTCGTATCTATTCCTCACAAGTTTTGATTGGTTATATGAAAATGCATTTAATTCGTTTGATCACCGAGAAAAAAAATCTCGCATCTTGTTTCAGTATCTTCGTTTTTTTTTTCACCTGGAGATTATTAGTAAGTTAAAAATTAAGCGATACACTTTGAGATGTAGTCGTTGCTTTGAAACAAGAAAATAAAAAAAAAACTACAGAAAAAAAAAACGTCAAAATTTCTTTCACAGTTAGATTTGGTCGCGTGTTTTAGCTCTCCCTCCCTCTTTTCTTCAACTTTCCCTCCCTCCTTCTTTAGCTTTCCCCCCTCCATTTCAAAAAGGTCGAGTGCCACTAAGTAACTGTTCAAAGAGAAGAGGAGATAAAATATTTGATTAAGCTCTTTGGAGGAGCAGCGTCTCTCACGTCAAAGCAGAGAATGCGAAAGTAAATAATTTCTTTTCAGGGCTGTCTAAACCCCGACGGAAATCTTGCAACAAACAGAGAGATTAAAAACAAATTTGCTCTAATGCCATATTCTCTGCAAAATGAAAGTAGATTTCGCAGTTGACGGTTCTCCTAAAACGTGTACAGCGAAACGAAAATTTTATCAATTTCGAAACGCGGGATTTTAGTTTATTGACTACACGTTGCATGAAAAGATTTTTACTTGGAGCTTTTATTCTCCATTGAATGTTATCCTCCTCCTCCCACAACAATATAAACATTGCTGAAAAGATTATCAAAAGTCTGCATAAGATCGTGATTGATATTTTAATAATTGAAAATATGGTATTCTATCTGACACAAAAATATTCAAAACGTTTCGTGTTGTTATTTGCATGTAGTGAAGTTTTCTGCAGTAGAATTTGAGCACTTTCTAGGTTTATGTTGTTCAAGAAACGAAATAAGATATTATCGAAACTCTTCTTTCTTGTCGCATTTTCGTGTTTTAAAAAATATAACTTGAATGAAGAATAAGATATTGGTTTAATACGCAATCTGTATACGATACTCTTTTGCAAAATAGTACAGTTTATTTCGCTTTTTTCCCTAACGGGTCACATTTATTCCTTAAAACAGTCATGGGCAATCAGTGGCCCTCTGGCCACATTTATTCCTCTTTCAGTTTACCTCTGAGCGGCACTGTTTTTGCACACCATGGTCTAAATGGCAGGTCACAAGGACCCCGAAGCCTCAGAGAAGGCTGATTGGGGGAGGGGACCCACTGGAACAGCTGTTGGAAGACAGATGGTCGCCTCCCGTCAAGGCCATCCAGCATGTTCTTTAACGTGCACAGGGTATGGCTTTCGTCTATCTGACGGACGGCTTAACGTCCTATCCGACGGACGGCGACCTTTCCAAGCCCATCGGTGTCCCCTACTGACCGTGAGCAGGGCGGGGAATTTTGCGGAGATAAATCTCAACGCTGACTCAACTGAGACTCGAACCTGGGAACTACAGATTACGAGCTTGGCGCACTACCGACTGAGCCACCCTCTATCAGTTTTCGAATGGTAGCTCTCTTATGTTAATATTCATCTTCGATTGAACCGACTAATAGGATCACTCCCCAGTAAATAAATACCCCCCTCAAGCAGCTGCTTGCCACAGAGGCCTGACAGTTTATATGCCATAGTATAAGATCTGTGAGGATGGCAGGACCTCAGCAGAAAAACAACACACACAACCATGCCTTGCCCGGGGGCTCGAACCCAGGTCCCTTAGATCAGTAGCCAAGCGCGCTAACCACTCGGCCACGGGACGGCTTCACTCCCCAGTAGACCTCTAGAAATAAGAGGCAACATGAGAATTCTAACTCCTTACTATAAACTCGAATAGCAAGACCGGATCTAGAAAGAGAAAATGAAGGTTGGGGAGAGCAAATAACTCAATGAACTAGGAAAAAATAAAGGAAGTAATAAAAGAGAATAATGCTGGATTCCAATTGAAGTGTAACATTTTCCCCTCAACTTTGTTGGTCTTTGAGATCTTTAAAAGCTTTTTGAGTAACTTTAGAGATTGTTAAAAAAATCTTGAATATTTGGCAAAAAATACAGAAGCCTTCTGTTGCTGATCAATGCCCACCAATTCCTCTCTAGGGCACAAAAAGCAACACTTTATACATGTGTAAAGTGTTGTTTTTGAAATTCTAGATGGGTGGGGCCATTTTATGACTTAATTGTACTCTATCTAAGACGCTTCTTTTGACCTTCTCTAGTCCTCTTAAAATTTGATCCGATCTGATTTAAAATTGGAAAATAAAAAAGGATTTTTTTAAACCTGACTCTTCGAGAGTGAATGATGTTTCAATAAGACCAAAGACGAAATTTTAATAACATGTAACATTTTAATACAACGTTTATGGAAGCCAAATGTTCAGTAACTGAATTCTGCGATTCAGATCCATCCTTCATTCTGCTACGACAAGCTAACTTCAGTTTTTGAAGTTAAAACATATATTATATTAATATTTTCTCTATTAATTTTGCACCTATATATATATGATAAGTAAATGTCAAACATTCTTTTATTCTTGTACAACGTCAAACATTCTTTTATTCTTTTTATAGCACCCCCCCTCCCAACTATTAGTCCCCAGCAGTCATTGATCTAGAAAACCAAAAGTTGGAGAGGAGGAGATCAAATGGTAATGAACCGGAACGCTGTTCCGGTATCAACCTTTTCCATATGTTTTTGTGCTATTTAACAGATTTCTTGGATCTGGTTTGTTTTTCCTCTGAATGATACTTCTGCATATAAAGATTTATATGGCCATGTCACAAGAACCCCAAAGACTAAGAGAAGATTGGGAGCTACTGGAAAGCTATTAGGAGGCAGATGATATTCTCTTGTCAAGGTCGTTCAGCGTGTTCTTTAACGTACACAGGGTACGGCTCTCTCATATTGATATCCTGCCGTCCGCCACATGGCTTTACATCCCTGTGACGGACGGCAGGGAGGGGAGTTTTGTGCAGACCAATATCAATGCTGGTCCAGGTGTGACTTGAACCTGGGAACTGCAGATTACGACCCTGACATGCTACTGACTGAGCCACCCAACCCCAGAGGATGTGGATAAATGGGCGATAAATACCCAGAGACTAAAATTAAGCTATAAAATTGTTTGGTCCTTTCTAATGTTTGATATGGCACTTAAACGTGGGTCCTTTATAAACAAGATAATACGAAATTGAATGCCTTTGATTCTAGTTATCACTATATATACTTAAACATTATCTTGGAAGGTGGTATAATAAGGTGGTATAACATGGTAAACAATGATGAGGTTGGACGAAGGAATAAGTAACTACTTTACAGTGACGTGTTTTGCAGAGGGAGGCTGAGTTGGTTTGGCCATGTTGACATCTCTATAAATGACGAATAAACTTTTGTAGAATAGAGTGCCTAGAGGAAACAAAAATGATGAAGGAGAGAAAAATGTGCCTGAAAGAAACCTAGGATGTAGTGTTGGGTTGGGTTGTTTTACCTCTGAGCGGCACTTTTTTGCACACCATGGGCTAAATGGCCAGGTCACATGGACCCCGAAGGCTCAGAGAAGGTTGGGGGAAGGGACCCACTGGAACAGCTGTTGGGAGACAGATGGTAGCCTCCCGTCAAGGCCATCCAGCGTGTTCTTTAACGTGCACAGGGTATGGCTCTCCCGCACACGGGGCCACGGCTTAACGTCCCATCCGACGGACGGCGGCCTTTCCAAGCCCATCGGTGTCCCCTACTGACCGTGGGCAGGACGGGGAATTTTAGGATGTAGTGTACATACTGTTAGTGTGAAAAGGCACCTTGTTAGAATTGGTTTGTTGAGGCCAAATACCTACAACCAACGTAGATGAAGACAGATGTATTTTAAAAACATATTTGAACTGTAGTGGGAACTCCGTAGCCCATGACTAGATTGTGGATCATGTTCGCATGTAATAAAATTCTCTGAAGTTTCATTCCAATGTTAGGGACAAACTCAATTTATTTGTAAAGTTAGCATAAAGATACGAATCGAAATCAGAGACCATTACTTTTGTAATTGACTTTTATGGATGACTCGGAATTTGAAGACCCTACGTAGGTTCTCTTGAAGAACCTGTGTCCATGGGGCGGGGGTGGATCAGTCGGTAGCGCGCCAGGCTCGTAATCTGTAGTTCCCAGGTTCGAGTCCCAGCTGGATCAGCGTTGAGATTTATCTCCGCAAAATTCCTAGCCTTGCCCACGGTCAGTAGGGGACACCGATGGGCTTGGAAAGGCTGCCGTCCGTCGGATGGGACGTTAAGCCGTGGCCCCTTATGCGGGAGAACCATACCCTGTGCACGTTAAAGAACACGCTGGATGGCCTTTACGGGAGGCTACCATCTGTCTCCCAACAGCTGTTCCAGTGGGTCCCCTCCCCCAACATTCTCTGAGCCTTCGGGGTCCATGTGACCTGGCCATTTAGCCCATGGTGTGCAAAAAAGTGCCGCTCAGAGGTAAAACAACCCAACCCAACCCTGTGTCCATCTTGAAGCCCATTGGTGCCCCCCACTGACCGAGGGCAGGGCAGGGAGTTTTACTGAGGTAAGTCTCAATGATGGCCCAGATGGCACTTGAATCTGTTAACTGAAGATTACGAGCCTGGTACGTTACCAACTGAACTACCCTTCCTTTAATAAATGGTTTATGTTCTTAAGGGATGCGAGATACACTACAAGAAAAAAAATTGCAACACCTGGAAGGATTAATGCCATTTTATTGAAACGCAGGCAGCTGTTAGCCTACACTGAGATGTGCGATTGATTACGTTATCAAAAAAAAAAGGAAAAAATGGAAAATTACCACTTTAACTACCTGGTAAAGTGTTATAATTAGTATGATGCTGAACCGCCCAGCACAGCAATGCATTCATGAACACGGCGGAGAAGGCTATCGTACAGCCCTATAATGTCCTCCTGAGGGATAGAACGCTAAATAGCGCGAAGTCTCTGTTCCATTTCAGCGACAGTGGCTGGCGCACCTCTTGGGTGTTGTTGGAGCTGTTGGCCCATCATGTCCCAGACTTGTTCAATAGGGTGAAAGGTCTGTCGAGCGTGCTGGCCCTGGCAGTTCCTGAACGTTTTGCTCGTGTATATACTGCAGACTAATGCGGGCTGTATGGGGATGGGCGTTATCTTGCTGGTAAAAGGTTCCGTGCTGCTGAACGAATGGGACAGCCGCTGGCTGCAAAATGTTGGTAACATATCGTTGGGCAGTTAGAGATTCCCTTATGATGATCGGTTCTAATCGAGATGGCCGACTAATAGAACCCCACACCAAGACACCAGGTTGACCGGTTCTAATCGAGATGTCCGACTAATAGCACCCCACACCAAGACACCAAGTACTGGAGCTGTATGACGATGTCGCACGCAATGAGCGGGGTTCCTTTTCCCTGGATGACAACGAACACGTTGTCTACCGTCGTGCTGACCAAGACGAAAACGAGATTGGTCACTAAACACACGGTTTTGCACTCTATATCGTCCTAGTATGTCTGGCACTGCATAATGCTGAAATGTACGACAAGAACAAGCAAATATAGTAAGCATATAAGAGTAACATATATATATATATAGTAGTAAACATATATAGTAGCATACATTAAGCAGCATATATATATAGTAGCATTAAGCAGCATAGAGTATATAAAAACATAAAGCAGCATATATAATAACATTTAGCAGCATAGTGTATATAGTAGGTATATATAGTACTTATGTAGTAATAAACTTATATAGTAATATACATTAAGCAGCATACAGTATATAAAAACATAAAGCAGCATATATAATAACATTTAGCAGCATAGTGTATATAGTAGGTATATATAGTACTTATGTAGTAATAAACTTATATAGTACTATACATTAAGCAGTAATAATATATATATAATTTTGAGCAGCATATCTAATTAGCATATACAGCAGTACATATAGTAACTTTAAGCACCATATGTAGTAAACATAATAATTTTCTGTTGGGCAGGTGGCAAAAAAAAGTTTGTGCACTCGTTCTATGAAATCCTTCAATTAAACTAGATCAGGATATTTGTATTTTGATATTTCATTGAAAAGATTTATTAAGTTGACGAGGCCTAAGTATGAAAACACACAATCCTGTTATATCAAGGATAAGAATGGGGGACATGGGGACACATCCCTCCACTTTTTAAGAATGCTAGTAAGGGCAATCGGAGGCCAAAAATAATAAAACTTGTGAATATTTCGCGCATTTCTCAAGAAATCTTCTTAAAACCTTTAAAACGGAAAAGTAAAATGTTACACTAACATGGAAATCCTGTCTCTTCCTCGTTTCACCTTTTTCCGGTCCGATTCCGTCGCTTGACTGTCCCCCCCCCCCGCCTCCTTTTAAAAAAAAAAACAGGGCTTTTACGGAAGAAACCCATTTCTCCCCTAATTTTTTTCTAGCTCCGGGTCAGTATGGAAGAATCCCATTTTTGTCCTGTGTTCAATTCTCTCGTATTTTAAAGAGAAATACGCTAGTGCTGTTAATGGGGATTCTGTGATCTAAAAATATTCTTATTTGGTATAAGTTCCCTCCAGATATTATTGATACCCCCCTCCCTGTTAAAAATATCTGTTTTAAAACCATTTATGAAAGAGCACTTAAAGCAGAATAACATTCCTATTCTGATATTCGCTTATTGAGGGCTTTTTGAATTACCAGTTTATCAATCTTTGTAACAATTATGAAAAATACACCTAATGACTTATAAATAAGTAAAACAGAGTTTTTTAAACGTTAGAAAAAGCTATTTTCTGTTTCGAATGTAATAAAAAATGTAATATTTTTCTAAACCCAGAGAGGGGTGGCTCAGTCGGTAGCGCACCAGGCTCGTAATCTGTAGTTCCCAGGTTCGAGTCCCAGCTGGGTCAGCGTTGAGATTTATCTCCGCAAAATTCCTAGCCTTGGCCACGGTCAGTAGGGGACACCAATGGGCTTGAAAAGGCCGTCGTATAGGACGTTAAGCCGTGGCCCCGTGTGCGGAGAGCCATAACCCATGCACGTTAAAGAACACGCTGGATGGCCTTGACGGGAGGCTACTATCTGTCTCCCAACAGCTGTTCCAGTGGGTCCCCTCACTCAACCTTCTCTGAGCCTTCGGGATCCTTGTGACCTGGCCATTTAGCCCTTGGTGTGCAAAAAAAGTGCCGCTCCGAGGTAAAACAACCCAAACTAAATTCAGATAATAACCTTCTTCTGTTTTTTATTATCTCTGATACGATAGAGCTTTTATGTCTGTTATTATTATTATTAAAAATTTCGTTAATACTTTACTTCTCACTTTACTTCTGTACTTCGCGTTCTTTTTCCGCTTGAATCATTACAAGTTGACAAATCTTCATGTTTTCGAAAGATGATTGTTTACCATTGCAACTCTTATTACATACTTGCAGCAACTTATTTAGAGATGCAGTGTTTTTCATTGTCGTTCTGTCTCTCTTTCTGCAACCTTTTTAACACACACCGAGAATGCATTGTTCGGTACTCTGGCCCATCACTCTCCCGAACCCAAGAGGCTCTCAGTTTTATTTTTATTTTTTTTTTGATTTTCCATCAACTCGATTGCTATGACGTCGTTATAAAAATAAAACGAATGCAACCGGCGAACAATAATCGGTTGTATGATGAGAGCGAGTTACAGATAAGGGAATACCAGTAATTAAATTCGGAACAGACAGCACTAGCTGGGGCATGCTGGTAATTAAGGCAATGAAAAACGTCACCGCCGTGCTCTTCCATTAAGGGCCAGTTGGGAATGTCAGCCATTGAGAACAGGAGCAGAGAAAGAGAGAGCTAAAGAAAGGTCTGGTCGACTAATGAGGAGCTGCCGTGATTTGCTGCCCACCAGTCATTTAAGCTTTACCCCCGTCGAGCTGGCCACTTTGCGTGGCTGCGTGGAGATTAACCTGTTCTGCTTGTGGATGCAAGTGGCGGATGAGGTCGTATCCCTTTTGCAGGCGAACTACGTGAACTTCTGCATGTTTATAAACGCGTCGAATCAGATGCGAGCACGAGGAGTTTGTTTATATGTATCGTGATTCGTCTAAAATAATCTGCTTTAGGGAGAGTGTTTGCATTTTTGAACCGAGTATGGTTCAACGGTTCACTGGCGTGTGGACTGAAGTTGGCCAACACTTTCTATAACAGAAAGCCGTACAACTAAATTATGATGTCAGCATGAACAATATTATCATCTAGATAGTTCTTATATATTAATATCTATTATTACTACTGGTAGATTTTAATACTAATTTTATACTAATGTTTATTATTAAATAGAGTTTAGAAACAAAAACAATTCGTATATATTAACGTTTTGATAAATGCCAATAAATACGAATATGTTTCTCTGAGTTCTTAGGATACTTGTCATCTGACCATTTCGCCCATTGTGGAGGAAAAAGTACCACTCAGAGGTAAAACAATCAAATCCTATCCAACGTTTCTGGACTTAGTACAATAACCCTTTTAAATGCTTCAAATCTTCTTTTATTTCCTTTAAAATTTCTATAAATAAATTGAATTTCGTGAGGCATTGATGCGTACTAACGAATTACTAAACCCACTAGTGTATGGAAATGCTATCAAATAACCGTTAATGCATAGATGTGTTAGTGGTGAGTACTAGTAAACGAAACACTAGAGCATAGACATGTACTAACTTATTTCCAGATCCAAATGTCTGTGTATAAATATTAAGCAATCATAGATAGATTTCAGGTTAGGCTGTTTACCTGTGAGTGGCACTTTTGTGACCACAAATGACTAAATGGTCAGGTCACGAGGACCCCAAGGGCTTAGAGAAAATTGGGGAAAGGAACCCACTGGACATATGGTAGCTTCCAGTCAATGACATCCAGCGTGTTATTTAATGTATACGACATATGGTTCTCTTGAACAGGGAACCAAGGCGTAATTACCCATCCGATTGGCGGCGACTTTTCCAAGCCCTTCAGCGGAACACAGAGCCGGATCTAGGGTGGGGGGAGGGGGCAGGTGGGGGCCACAGCTCTTCCCTTTGGAAAGGTTGGTAAGATTAATAGAGGTAAAAATTATTAAACTTATGAATATTTCATGTATTTTTTAAAGATCTCTAAAATTGATGAGAAATGCTATACAGTAATGAAAATCCAGTCTCTTGGCCTATATTTTTTCCCGGTTCGATTAAATATCTGATCCCACCCCCACCCCTCCACGCTCCTTAATTTTATTCCAGATCTGGGCCTAGTTGAACACAATAGCAAAACAAACCAACGTGAATTGCGTAGGAAGAGCAGACAAAAGACAAGAAAGGAAAAAAAAAATTCTTTACTCCAGTTAGGCACCAAAGAACTTAAACATCAGAAAATATTTCTCCAACTTAGATAAGAACTCCAGTCCTTCTAGTCTCAAACTAAACGCGCTAATAATAATAATAAACTCGCATACACACATCTTCCCTTTTTTAAAAAAAGTCCAAAGCAAGAAAAGGACCAATCGGCAAACCATTAGTCATCCGTAACTTTAGAAGACAAGACGAATTTTCCTTTATCCAAACACTGCCTGAGGCAAAGACAAACATTTTCTTTTCTCGAAAAGACAGGGATATATCTTGTCCCATAACGTTTGGTGGCACAGTCTTCTTCAACAGAAGACGAATGTGTCTTCTCGACAATCTTCTGCGAAGCAATCACTCACCGCGTGGAGCGCGATGCAGCCACACGTGATGGATACAGTCCACTGATCGAGATAGTACGAATTTAAGCTAATGAGAAAGACAGTATCCGCTGAAGCTTAAGAAAAGCTCTACTATTTAAGAACAGATATCCCACTTGCTGAAGATTGGAAAGTTTTTTTTATTTATTTTCTGTGTTTCACGAAAATTTAAACTTGATCACGACATGTTCGTTTTATTGTTCCATACCAGAATTACTCGGCCGAATTGTACAGAACTGTTTGGTTTTAATAATAAACGTTTTGGATTATATATATATAATTTAAACGCCTTATTAGGTATGTTTTAATTTAAGCGTAAAATATTTAGAATCTCCTAACTAACAATTAAGTTTGTGAATACGAATTTAGTACATGCGAAGTAACATTAACATGATTTTAAAGTTTACAGTTAACATTTTCTGTGCTACTCACTATTTGTGTATAAGCGTTATAATCCAATATTATGAGGTTCGAATCCTACTGTACCTGTAGTGAGTTTTTCCCGAGTAACTACCATTCAATCATAGGTGATACATGAGAACACCAATGGGCTTTAGAAGGCAGCTATCCTGTGCAAATGGTTTTGATTGGAGGCTTCTTTCTACCTCTTAATATCTGCTCCTTCCCTGCCTAGAATATTACAAAGGACCAACCCACTCAGTCTGCTATGTCCAGAAAAAGTTTAGTTCACAGTTAAAAAAAATGGTAAAAATTGTTTATGACTTTGAAACTCACATTTTTTCAGTGAAAAATGGTTATTTTCCATGACAGATTTTAACATCCTTTTCTCCGTAGTGCTTGGTTAGATTCTTTTGCTATACTGTCCTTCCAAAATATTAAAGAATTTCCATCTATGTCAATGGGAATCTAACTTCAAAGCTCTATAATTTCCGAAATATGCACTTAATTGAAAAATTGGACCTGAAGATATGTAAATTAAAGGTCATAATCAATTCTATTTAAATGTCGATTTTCAATAAAATTCGTTCAGTAGGCGAAGAGCTATGGAATATAGAATATTTCACAGCAATGAGTCATAAGAGTTTACCTCAGAAATTAAAGTTTAAATAATAAGTTTGTTTTAAACCTTCCAATAAAATATTTTAGAAGTTGCGTAATGATTACTTTAATATTAGAGTATTATGAATGATGTTTACGAACATGATATTTTATTGTTAAATTTTCCAACTTCCATAACAAGATGAAATACGATAATTTTATTGTCAAATATTTCAGCTTCCATAGCTAGGTAAGATAATTTTATTATTAAATATTCCAACTTTCATAACTAGATAGGACAATTTATTTTTAAAAATTCCAACTTTCATAACTAGATAGGATAATTTATTGTTAAATATTCCAGCTTCCATAATTGGATAATTTTATTGTAATGTATTCCAGCTTTCATAATTAGATTAAACAATTTTATTGTTATAAATTCCAACTTTCATATTTAGATAAGATAATTTTATTGTTAAATATTCCAGCTTCCATAACTGATAACATAAATAAAAGTTACCATATATATGTAGTATCAGAGAGTTTTACGTATAATAGATTATATAAAGTCAGGTATATTAGAATACATCTCTAATAGGCAGTTAAAAATCTAAATTAAAATTAGAAATTAAGAATTGAAGCTAAAGAAAAATCCACAAGAGTAAAACTCGCACGTTGGAACTGAATTTACTCAATTTATTTACGTCGAGTAATAACGTTTGGCAGCGAAAGTTAAATTTCGTTTTAATTCCATATCAGTTTAGCTCTTATAAAGTTTGTCTCTAAAGTAAGTTTGGCTATAACGTAAGTTTGGCTTTAAAGAACATTAAAAAAACTCTTTAAATACTGAACAAATAATTAAAAAATAGAGATTTGATTATGATCTTTAATTGATTTCCAGTCACTTTCCCATTAAATGCATATTTTAGAAGTTATTGAGCTTCGAAGTTAGATTACCTTGACATAACAGGGAAATTCTGTAGTATTTTGGTTGAAGAGTGTATAATTAGCCAATCACCAATCAATTTCAAATGAGTGAAATAGCTTTAAGGCAGTGTCTCGCAAACTGTGTGCAGCGAGAGATTTTCAAATTGACACTAGATACTCCAAAGATTTCATTTTGACTTGACTTGTGTTATCGACGTGCTTTAATAAAAATCTTTCAGATTTTATCAACTGGGATCTTGTAAGTATTTATCAAGCTTTTTCCAAATTTTGGTATTAATTTTTGATTATTTCAAGCCATAGAATGGACAAATATTTAAAACAAACACCGAGTTATGAATTAAAGAACGAGAACAAATCTTCAAGTAAAACCAGGCTGATGACTTCAACAAAGCGCAAATATAATGACGATTATATAGAGTTTGCTTTTATTCTTTTTTAGGTGTGCCGCGGAAAAAAAAATTAAATTCAGTGTGCCGCGGAAAAAAATTAGATTCAGTGTGCCGCGGGAAAAAAATAGATTCAGTGTGCCGCGGAAAAAAATTAGATTCAGTGTGCCGCGGAAAAAAATTAGATTCAGTGTGCCACAGAGTAAAAAAGTTTGCGAGACACTGCTTTAAGGAAAAGGCAAAGAAGTAGATATCTGAACTATCTTAATGTGCGAAATTGTTCTTAACAAGAGTGATGCATTGCTTTGTGTGCAGAAGAACCATACCCTGTGCACGTTAAAAAAAAAGCTGGACAGCCTTAAACGAAAGGTTAATATCTCCCTTCAAACAGCTATCCAGGGAATCACCTTCTCATACCATCTCTTGGGGTACTAATCTTATCATTTAGCTAGGGTATCTTCAATCGTAAGTTAGAAAAAAAAAAGGTATTCGAACTTTATTACTTTTTTTTTAAATTCATTCATTTCTTCTTGGCATAAAAGTAACAGTGTAAATCGTCATAACAGAAAACTCATCATTAACAATAATTTTTCTGCGAGCTTAAAAAGCATATCGAACAATGTAAATTCACATATATTTTCGTAACAATATTCTTCAGGGAACTTGCAGGAATAGCAACAACGAGCTCCACAGTATTCTACAACTACGTTTACCGAGAATCCACTGCTTTGGTTTCAGATATTTTTGATCCAGTTTCTTGCGAAGTTTTCAATTCAGGATTATTTTTAAAAGCGAGGGGGATGGCGTTATTGGAGAGAGGTTATTATTAAGATTTCAAAACTGCATGTCAAGAAGCAACTATTACTTATTATCTTAATTGTGAAAGAAAACTGCAGATGTCTTTTTTTCTTTTCTTTCAAATCCTTATTTCTTCTAATCTGGTATTTCGCCTCATTACTTGAACTTCTTTTTCATTTCCAAAAAAAAAAGAGCAAAAAAAGTCACAAGGGAAGTAGTGAACCAAATCAATTTTGTTTTAGGAGGGAAAAAAAGAGCCTTAAAAAAAAGGTTTCGGAAAAAGTTCTTTTCAATTGCTGAAGAGAAAGACAGTAGTAATATAGAAACTTCTCTTATAGTAGTCAGGTAGTCACTTCTCTTATATAAGAATGAGATAAATATATTAAAGTATATTAAGATTCATTTTTATCTTATTTCCTTCACCTTATCAATATTGTTCTTCTTATAGGGTTTATTTAAATTATGAGCCATGTATGTTTTAAGGATTTTTTTTCTGCATTAATTTAGATTTTATAATTATACTACGAATCATTTTCTAATCAGGTTCGCTAATCAGAAATAAGCTCCTTTTTGGAAAAGGAACAAAAATATGAATTATATACTTATAATTTCCAATCACAGTGAAATCTAGATAGATCTAAACAGATGAAAACAATGTTCATACCGAGATCTAGTTAAAAAAAATATTTTTTATTAAGTCTGGAAAATGGAATAACTGAAAATAACATTATTAATGCAATGACGAAACACCGTGTACTGGTATTACTGTCCCAGTATACAGTTACTGTTTAACTCGAGAGTTTAATTCTTATTCTTTTCGTTAATCTCAGACATGGGTTGTTTTACCTCTGAGCGGCACTTTTTTGCACACCATGGGCTAAATGGCCAGGTCACAAGGACCTCGAAGGCTCAGAGAAGGTTGGGGGAGGAAACCCACTGAAAGAGCTATTGAGAGACAGATGGTAGCCTCCCGTAAAGGACATCCAGCGTGTTCTTTAACGCGCACAGGATATGGCTCTCCCGCACACGAGGCCACGGCTTAACGTCCCATCCAACGGACGGCGGCGTTTCCAAGTCCATCGGTGTCCCCTATTGATCGTGGGCAGGGTGGGCAATTTTGCGGAGATAAATCTCAATGCTGACCCAGCTGGAACTCGAACCTGGGAATTACAGATTACGTTGCCTGGCGCGCTACCGACTGAGTCACCCCCACCCTCTCAGACATGAATTACTAATGAAGGTGAGTGTGTGTCTGGGGGAGGACAAGCGATAAAATCGGACCAGAAAAAAGTAAAGCTGGGGAGGTCAGAGACTGGATTTCCAGTGAAATTTAACGTTTTGCCCTCCGTTTTAGAGGTTTTAAATAACATGAAAAATATGTGAAATATGCCAAAATTTAATATTTTTTTGGTTCCCATTATCCTTACTAGCATTCTCAATGGGGTATATATATCTCCCAATATCTGGGCCTGTTATGAGAGGAACGATGTCACTCTTAACATCACTATTGCCGTGAGAGGGATTTGATGCGAACCCACCACATCATGATAACGTGTCGGGTGCTCTGATGAGCACCGCCAAGCTAACATGATGTCGCTGAGGTACCAGCAGCCGATCAAGATCTTCTCTATTTAATGATATTTGATATCGATTTTAAGAGTGACTTCATACCTTTCAACTAAGAAATTTATTTAATAATTAATTGAGTATATTCGTGACATACCTTTCATGGCTCGTAATCTGCAGTTTCCAGGCTCGAGTCCCACTGTGCAGAGCGTTGAGATTTATCTCCGCTAAATATCTATTCTGCTCTCAGTTAGAAATGGGAGACCGACAGGCTTGGAAACGACACCTTTCGTCAGCTGGGATGTAAAGCCGTGGTTCCGGGCACAAGAGACCGATATTTTGTGAATGTTAAAAATACGCTGGATGACATTGACTAGAGGCTGCCAGCTCTATCCTAATATCTCTCCAGTGGGTCCCCTCCCCATAACGTTGTCTGAGCCTTTGGGGTCCTTGAGACCTGATCTTTTAGTCCATTCTGTCCAAAATGTGATGCTGGGTGGTAACTCATACAGTTGAAAGGTACAATACATTTTCGGCTAGTTGAGGATGCTGTTTGGAAGAGAAAACATTGTGGTCAAGTAACACACATATTTATTTGAGTTGTACAGTCGCTCAAAAAAGTATCCGAACACTATGATTGATTACAGAATTCAGAAAAATTTCTGGCAACGATTTTTTTTAGAAATTAGTGATCTGGCATCACTAATTTCTAAAGAAATCGTTGCCAGAAATTTTTTCTGAATTCTGTAATCAATCATAGTGTTCGGATACTTTTTTGAGCGACTGTACACTGCAGGTATAATAATTCATATCATTAAACAAAGGAGATATTGATCAGTGGCCTGTATCTCAATGGTCAGACATTGTTATCAGCAGGTCGTGGGTTATCAGCACCTGACATGTTATCAGCAGGTCGTGGGGGTTGTATCCATCCAAACCAAGATAATATTTCCTCTAAATTTGATATCAATGATTAAGGGTGACTTCATATCTTTACGATTGATGAAACGTCGAGAAATTTATTAAGCAATTAATGAAGTATTATTCTTCAAGCTACCAGCGTTTTGAGAACCATGGAGTGCTGAGATTTATCTCCGCAAAACCCCCCTTTCTGCCCTCAGTCAGCAGGGGATGTCGATCGGATGAGACGTTAAGTCGTGATCCATGTGCTGGAAAGCCATATCCTGTGCACATTAAAGAACACACACTGGAATACCTTGAGGAGAGTCTTCCATCTGCCACTCAACAGCTGTCCAGTTGGTCCTCTTCCACCAACCTTGTATGACCCGTTGGGGTTTTTTCTAATTGTACACATTTTGCAGATTGTCTGTGGGGCAGAGGTGACTCAGTCGGTAGCGCACCAGACGACAGATTACGAATCTGTAGTTTCCAGGTTCGATGTCCTGGTTGGGTTAGCGTTGAGATTTAGTTCCGCAAAACTCTCCAACCTGTTCTCGGTCAGTAGGGATCGTAGGATCGATGGATTTGGAAAGGTTGCCGTCCGTCGGATGGGAAATTAATCCGTGGTCCCCTGTTTCATACCCTGTGCACGGTAAAAAATACGCTGGATGGTCTTGACCGGAGGATACCACCTGTCGCCTAACAGCTGTCTAATGAATACCCTTCCCCAACCTGCTCTGTGCCTTCGGGGTCCTTGTAACCTGACCATTTAGCCCATTGGGAGCAGAAAGTGCTACTCAGAGGTAAAAAAATTCAACCTCCAGCGAATAATTGTTTCTTCGGCTATCAGGCAATTGCCAGTGGTATAGCGCGAGTGGTAACTATAGAAACTGAGTCTGCGCAATTGGTGCTTCAACATTTTCCGTAGATCACAGGTTTATAAACAGGTAGGTGATTGATAGGCCATTGGCCAATGAAATCTTTAGAAGTTTTAAGTTCGTATTCTCATAGTCTCCAAAGTTACAAATTTCCTGTCGTTTATTAATTACAAAATTACCACAGTTGGATTTCGAGACTGGAAATCTCCAGTTACGAATCCGTCATGTGATCAACTGAGCAATTATCTCTCCCTTCTTGATGTGCAAAACGAAAGCAAATGCACTGAGATAATATCCCGAATTCTTCTATGTAGACATTGATTTGTTTCAGGAAAAGGAACCATAATTATTGGTCTTGTGTCCGGTATAAATTCAGCAGTGAGTTCTGTAGATATTAATTACTTTTCCAATAAAAGAAAAACTAGAAAACCGTAAGTTACGACTTGATTTTTCGATCTGGTTCTGTCGCAATCTGAATTCAAGGAATCCCATCGTTTATTTCATTTTGCCTATCGATGTAATGGCGAGTTGAATGTAATGGGAGATTAAAGAAATCCGCTTGTTTATCTGATGAAATTGGGTTTTAACAAATAAAAAAAAAATCCATCAATGAATGTAATCGATTATTTTTTAGCAGATGACTGTTGAAGCAACCGTTTTTTTTTTCTATTTATTAGGTAATGAAGCTTATGTTTTTTTAGGTGTCTTGCAATAATAGAATTAAAAATAATGCCGAATGGTGAGAAAGATTGGTAATGTGCGACATGAGATAAACAGGAGTTGGGACTTTTACTGCTGGGACTTTTACGAATCTGTGGAGATTGAGGGAAAATAAGTCTAAGATTAATCAGAAGACTAAGATTAAGCTGTGAAATAGTTGTAACCTTTATAAAGTTTGCTGCTGTAGGGAAACGTGGATCATTTTAAGCTCAATAAGAGGGAACTTAGAATCTTTGATTCTAGACGTTTAAGCAGTATCTTAGAAAATAACTAGTTTGTACACTGGTTTCCATAAATTTAGGAAAAATGGCGATATTCCGCCAATAAATTGTGCGATCCTCACCAAACTTGTTCATGTAACCAGTAAAGTAATGCCGAGTGAGCATATCATATGAAAATTAGTTTAGGTTACGTCAATTTACGATATCGGATAGCGGCATAAAAATGGGTGTTTTGGAGTGGATGGTTATTTGTGTTGTAAATGTGAGTAAAGAAATTCGAAATAGCCATTTTGTAGGAATGACCTCGAGATATCATTTGTCAAGTGAACTGCAGTAGAGAGCTATTGGCCTGCTTGAAGCAGGCCAATAGCTCTCTACTGCAGTTCACATTTGGCCTGCTTGAAGCAGGCCAAATCGTACCACGTCTGACTGACATTTGGTCGTACCACGTACCACCTGCTTGAAGCAGAAATATCGTACCACGTCTGACTGACATTTGGCCTGCTTGAAGCAGGCCAATGTCAGTCAGACGTGGTACGATAGCTAAATGTGAGTCCTTCTGTGGTCTAGACTGTGGAATCAGTTTCTTACTACGGATTCCGCGTCTCGGAGGTTAGCTTAGGAAAGGCTAAAGTTACAACCGCTGTACAAGACCGATATCTGCGATTAATAGCACGAAGGAGCAGAACGTCTACTCTCTCTCAGCTACGATCCTCTCTTGCAGCAGCCACTGGGAGGGTTGAATCAGTTTGTACTGTGGGTAGAAGGCTTCATGAGGGAGTCTGTTCGCTAGAAGACCAGTAATTTGTATACTCCTCTCGTCACGTCACAGGAGAGACCCGATGAATTAGGCACGCACGCCTGTTAACTGTATAGAAGGGTTGGGTTGGGTTGTTTTACCTCTGAGCGGCACTTTTTTGCACACCATGTTCTAAATGGCCAGGTCACATGGACCCCGAAGGCTCAGAGAAGGTTGGGGGAGGGGACCCACTGGAACAGCTGTTGGGAGACAGATGGTAGCCTCCCGTCAAGGCCATCCAGCGTGTTCTTTAACGTGCACAGGATATGGCTCTCCCGCACACGGGGCCACGGCTTAACGTCCCATCCGACGGACGGCGGTCTTTCCAAGCCCATCGGTGACCCCTACTGACCGTGGGCAGGGCGGGGACTGGATAGAAGGGAAACGAGGTCCATACACTTCACAGATGAGTCCAAATATTGTTTGCAGAGTGATTCCGAACATTGTTTGATATGGAGAGAACGAGGTACCCTCTATCATCCCAGTAACATCCGTCAAAGACACAGTTATGGCGGAGGTAGCGTGTGTGTTTGTAGTGGCATTTCCTAAGGTGGATGCACAGACCTCTATGTGTTGACGAGTGGGAAGTTCAATGCTCAAAGGTATAGAGATGACATCCTGGACCCTTATGTATGTCCTTACGCTGTTGCAATAGGTGAGACCTTCATCTTACAAGACGATAACGCTCGTCCACACAGAGTTCGACTAGTGGAACAATACCTTCAAGAGGAGATCATTATGCGCATGGAGTGGTCAGCTCCATCTCCAGACCTAAATCTGATTGAGCATGCGTGGAATGCTCTAGGGAGACTGCCTTCAACCCAACACCTAAAACATAGGGGGAGATTATTACTGCTTCAAAGGAACAATGATCGTTATTCCCTACTGAGCTGATTCACAACATCATAAACAACATGGAACATCGTTGTCGTGCCTGCATTGCTGTAAGGGGTGACCACACTCTTTATTAAAAAAAAAACTTTACCCATTGCATTCTGACACCATAATTTTGGACAAGTTCCTGCAAGTGTTATTTTGTGACAAAAAAATACTTCAAGTGTAAAATAATTTATGTCATTCTGAAACTAGCATTGTAATTCATATTTCCTTCAAATTTCATTAAAATCATTCATATAGTTTTTATCATAAATATTCTACGTTTTCCTTAATTTATGGAAACCACTGTATATGAGTAATGATGAGGTTAGAAGAAGTCATCAACTACAACTAGGTTGGGTTGTTTTACCTCTGAGCGGCACTTTTTTGCACACCATGCGCTAAATGGCCAGGTCACATGGACCCCGAAGGCTCAGAGAAGGTTGGGGGAGGGGACCCACTGGAACAGCAGTTGGGAGACAGATGGTAGCCTCCCGTCAAGGCCATCCAGCGTGTTCTTTAACGTGCACAGGATATGGCTCTCCCGCACACGGAGCCACAGATTAACGTCCCATCCGACGGACGGCGGCCTTTCCAAGCCCATCGGTGTCCCCTACTGACCGTAGGCACGGCGAGGAGTTTTGCGGAGATAAATCTCAACGCTGACCCAGCTGGGACTCGAACCTGTTTACTACAGATTAAGAGCCTGGCGTGCTACCGGCTGAGCCACCCCCGCCCCTAACTACAACTGAGTTGAGCAATATCTTGTGTAGTGTGTTGGTTTGGTTTTATACCGACATGTGGATTAAGGGGGTGGCTCAGTTGGTAACGCACCAGGGTCAATTTATCTCCGTAAAACTCCCGTCTTGTCCTCGGTCAGTAGGGAACATCGATACGTTTGGAAAGGCCATCGTCCGTCGGATATCCGTCCGTCGGATAAGAGGAGGTATCTCCCAGTGTAAAAGCCGTGGAACCTTTTACACTGGGAGATACAATTCATGTGCGAGAGATACCTATCCTCTGCACGTTAAAGGAAACGCTGGATTGCCTTGACGGGAGTCTATGATTTGTTTCGTAACAACTGTTCAGTGGCTCCCCTCCTCAAACCTTATATGAGCTTTCGGGGTTCTTGTGACCTGGCCATTTAACCCATGGTATGCAAAAAAGTGTCTCTCAGAAGTCAAACAACCCAACAGACATGCGTATCAACCGAAAAGCAAATAGATTTATGGGTAAGATGTCTGAACACTTTGGAAATATTAATCCATAATGCAATGGATATTCAATGTCAGACAGGACCTTATTATACATAATTGACGTGCAAGTGGTGAAGAATTAAATTAAACTGTTCGGTTGGATCTCCATAGCACATATGTATTGTAAAAGAAGGAGGCAAGCGACGCAATCGATTCGGAAAAAGGTAAAGTGGAGGGGGAGGCAAAGAGACTGGATTTTTATTGCAATGTAAATGTTTCCCCCTTTATTTTAAATATTAAAAATATTCTTGTGAAATTCATGAAATACGCACAAATTTAATTATTTTTGTCCTCCATCAGTCTTACTAGCATTCTCAAGGGGAAGGAGGACAGGCCCTCTTCTCCCCTTTAGATCCGACCCTGTATAAATAAAAAATAAATAAATGCCCCCTAAGCAGCTGCTTGCCACAGAGGTCTGACAGGGGCCTGTCAGTTTATACGCCATAGTAGAAGGTCTGTGAGGATGGCAGGACCTCTGCAGAAAAACAACACACACATCCATGTCTAAAAATCCGGGGCTCGAACCCAGGTACCTTAGATCAGTAGCCAAGCGTTCTAACCACTCGGACCCCGTATATATGTATATATTCACTTTCAAACAGCCAAATGAAATCAAGAAATGATAATTATGTTTCGATTTTGAGCAACAGCTTACTCTGTATAATGTGCAAAAATGTCTGGTTAAATGGACCCCAATCAAGGGATGAATTATCGAAAACTTACAAACTACATAATATAATAAACAGTTATATTTTAGTCAAATTTGGAGAAGTAAATTCACTTTGCCTGAAACTTTTTTAAACGCTCCCGCATTCATGAATCCGCAAATACTAAACAAAAATAAAAATTTAATTTCACGGATATACGTGGCAAACTTTTACAAGCGTAGAATTTGGTACCCTATAGATCAATTAATTGTTAGACGTATTGAAATTGCTAAGTCCAAAACGGTTAACACAGTCGAAATTTTTCCTTCACGATATTGTCATTTGAAGCTCAATGATTCACAACCAATCGTAAAAAACCGGTAATTGACGAAACGTGAAAATATACTTTACTGTAGTGAGGAGGAAAGGGAGGTAAATGTCAGCAAGCCCACCCTAATGGGAAAAAAATCATACATTCGAACGATACAAAGAAAGCGACATTTGAAGTTAATGGAATTTGCTAAAAGGTGATAACAATTAACAATTAAATAAATAAACCTTATGAAAACACTTGAGAGTAGTACCTAACATCCAATCCCTAAGTTTCGAAATATATATTTCCTAAATTGCATTATTCCCCCACAACTCCAAACACTAGCTTTAGAAATAGTACAACTATACCTGTCCCTCGACTTACACTGTACTTGATTTACACAGTTTCGGTTTTGACGGTCAAAGAAATGCACCTGTTTCTTTTCTCACGATTATAGACTCGGTTTTACATGGTTCGGATAGATTTTGGATTGGATTGTTTTACCTCTGAGAGGCACTTTTTTGCACACCATGGGTTAAATGGCCAGGTCACATGGACCCCGAAGGCTCAGAGAAGGTTGGGGGAGGGGACCCAATGGAACAGCTGTTTGGAGACAGATGGTAGCCTACCGTCAAGGCCATCCAGCGTGTTCTTTAACGTGCACAGGGTATGGCTCTCCCGCACACGGGGCCACGGCTTAACGTCCCATCCGACGGACGGCGGCCTTTCCAAACCCATCGGTGTCCCCTACTGACCGTGGGCAGGGCGGGGAATTTTTGCGGAGATAAATCTCAACGCTGACCCAGCTGGGACTCGAATCTGGGAACTACAGATTACGAGCCTGGCGCTGGTTCGGATAGAGATTTCGTTTTTATGTATGTAGATATAATGCATATTATGAAGTAGCAGTGGTATAGTGTCCGGGAAAATTATTAGACCGTCATCCATACGTATAAATCAACTAAATAATTTTAATTGATGCCATTTATTTTCCAGAATAAATAAATAATGGTAAATAATAATATTAATAAAATCCAAATCTGTAAAATGCTATATTTATATTTTTCCGCTAAAATCATATTCTTGTCATTGTGATGCAATCTGTCTCGCGACGTCTTAATGAAATGAAGCTTATTTTGAATCGGCTGTGAAATCTGATTTTTATAGACTGAATTTTTCAGTCTAGTAAAGTACGGTGTTTTATCTCATTTTTAGCAAAAAGTTTAACTTGGTAGACTATTGTATTGGTAGACATGGTAGACTATTGTATTGGCTAAAGACACTGTTTCATAGAATATCATACAAATACTAATTTTACAAAATAAGCACTAAATACAAATGCTTCTAATATACAGTATTTTTCGTGACCAAAGAGAAATATACGAAAATTTAATCTAAGCTTATCTGCATTAGTGCAAATAAAGTAGAAAATAATGTTACATTAATTCTTTTTATTACTGCTGAACTGAAATTTGAGATAAATATGAATAAATAAAACTTTCAATATATAGTTTATTCATAACAAAGATTTTGTTTCGGAATCTATCCCCCTTTTATCCATAAGTTGTTGGTTTCGATTTGCAAGGTTTCGATTTACACGGTGATTTCCCAAAACCTATCTACCATGTAAATGATATGTGATGGATGTAATAGCATAGTACTAGATACCTATGCGTACTAATTGGTATCCCCTGTTCAATATCAAATAGTAAGATTAGGTCTTTTTCAACACAAATTCTTGATAGGCCATTATACTGGTTGCAAAACTAAACGAAAATACGTGTCTTTGATGTATTTGTGATGGATACAAACAATTTCGAACATGAGAAGAAATTTTAAAGATATATTCAATTAATTTTCTAACGCTAAAAAATATATTCAAGTCCATGGCCGGCTCAAAAGTGGGCAAGAGCACATGGACTGGTTCTGAAACCTGCTTTGGACTGGTTCTGAAACCTGCTTTGGACTTGGACCGATACTTGAGCTTGCTTTACTGGGACAGAGCTATAAACTCTGTATCCTAATGAAAGTTTAAAAATTCAGATGCACTCTATGACGAAAGTTATAAGGGTTAATGACATTGGTAACTCCGATGACAGCAGCCTTGCTACACTACACAGTGGGGCGGGGGTGGCTCAGTCGGTAGCGCCAGGCTCGTAATCTTTTCTTCCCAGGTTCGAGTCCCAGCTGGGTCAGCGTTGAGATTTATCTCCGCAAAATTGCCCGCCCTGCCCACGGTCAATAGGGGGACGTCGATGGACTTGGAAAGTGAGGTAACGTCTCAAGTTGGACAACTTGGAAAGTGAGGTAACGTCCATCCGTCGGATGGGACGTTAAGCCGTGGTCCCGTGTGCTGGAGAGCCATACCGTGTGCACGTTAAAGAACACGCTGGATGGCCTTGACGGGAGGCTACCATCTGTCTCCCAACAGCTGTTCCAGTGGTCCCCTCCCCCAACCTTCTCTGAGCTTTCGGGGTACATGTGACCTGGCCATTTAGCCCATGGTGTGCAAAAAAGTGCCGCTCAGAGATAACCCAACCCAAAAACTAAAGGTTAAATTTCTAGTGAAATTCGACATGCGTTTGAATAATTGACTTAAGTGCAATCTGTAACTAGAGGATCTTTGGCAAATCTTGTCTTCGACGCCTTCCTTTTCAATAGGATCTCAAGACAACAAAAAATTATCAAGGAAATCTTCACTTTGAATAGAGATTGAATGTAATGTCGAACACGTTTAGAATGTTAACAACAAATCGAGCATACATTTGGGAGAACAAAAAAACCCTAATCTATTCTATCTCCATTTCTCTTACATTATTATCTCTCTCTCAATAGATCTACATATTTAAAAAAAAAATTCTGTATATCCTACTAGATCTATGCACATCCTTAAACTTACCATTTGTTGCAAGATTTTCATAAAAAAACACCGAAGTTAAATTGCCCGGAAAGAGCTTTCAATTCTTGGCTCGATCTCCACAAAGAGTTAAAAAAAAGAAAAGAGAATGATGTAAAACGTTTATAAAGAGGAAAAACATTTTAAAAACTTCACATAGTTATGTAATCTCATCAACTATCTATTGAAAGGGCATATTATTAGTTTTGTCACTGGAAATTATTATGCTTTGTTGGTTATTTGGCATTTCTAAAGGAAGGCGCATAAGCTTGAATGTAGAAAGTGTTAATTTCATATGTTCTGACTGGTTCTTGAGACGTTAATGTCCATTCCACATACAAAATCGTTCACGTTAACTCGTCGCTGAGCAAGATCGAACCACGGGAAATCAGTGCTTAATTTAAAGTAATAAATATTCATGAGTTCTTACTACCTTTATAACTGGGAAATCGTGACTCTTTACGAATAAGGCAGATGCGGAAATTGTGGTGACGTAGTTCCACGTAAGATATTTTCAGTTTAATACTCACACGCATGTTAAACAAGTTGAAACAGTCAGCTTTAATCTAGCTAGTCAGCTTAATTCACCTTTTTTTTTTAAATCGGTCGCTGTATAATTAATAAAAAAGAGAATAGATTAAATTACTATTCTCTTGTGATTCTATTCAACGTATATTGAGTTAGATTGTTTTCCATCTAAGTGGCACTTTTTTTTGCACAAAATGGACTAAATGGCCAGGTAACAAGAACCCCAAAGGCTCAGAGAACATTAGGGAAATGGATACATTGTAAAGCTGTTAGAAGGCAGCTGGAAGCCTCCAGTCAAGGTTATTCAGCATGTTTTTTAACATGCACAGCTTATGGCTCTCATGAAAACGGCTTAACGTTATATCCGACGGACAGCAGCCATTCAGGTCCATCGGTCAGAAGAGTAGAAGTCTAGAGGATCAATTACATAGATGCAATATAAGTTCGTTCCCCTACGTTACTGTTTTAACTCTCAAATGAAATTTGTGAAAGAAGGTGCTTTCACAAATTCAATAGCTTCTTTCGTATTATTTAAACTATCTGAAAAGAATTGAACATTCTTCGGGTACACATTAGAATTAACATCAGAGAATATTGGTGTTGATTATTTGTGCAAAACATTTTATTTAAATATTTTATATATCAGTAAATAATATTATTAGCGAAAGTTTTAAGATAGTGTATATATTACATTTTTAAAGCGTATAGTTCTTCTTCCTACCTATTACCTAACAATACATTTTTGCATTTGACAACTACTAGCACACAACTAAAGTTGGGTTGTTTTACCTCTGAGCGGCACTTTTTTTGCACACAATAGGCTAAATTGCCAGGTCACAAGGACTCCGGAGGCTCAGAGAAAGTTGGGAGAGGAGACCCTCTGGAACAGCTGTTGGAAGACAGATGGTAACCTCTCGTCAAGGCCATCCAAAGCGTTCTTTAAAGTGCACAGGATATGGCTCTCTACCACATACGGGCCACGGCTTAACGTTCATCCGACGGATGGTGGCATTTCCAAGCCCATAGGTGTCTCCTACTGACCGTGTACAGGGCGGGGAATTTTGCGGAGATAAATCTCAACGACTGACTCACCTGGGACTCGAACCTGGGAACTACAGATTACGAGCCTGACACACTACCGACTGAACCACTTCCGCCCCACACACTGAAAGAAAGAAAGATTTAGTATAATTCAATAAATATTTATGTGATAAAAAATGTTGCTAACGCGACAGGAATCGAACCCGCAACTTCCCAGCTACATGCCAGAGTGCTCTACCGTTAAACCACGCATCAGTACTTAACGTAGTTCCAAGATATGACTTATGAATCTTTCTTTTCTGAATGTAGCGGTTGCGCCATCTATATTTTAGGAGAGGCAACTTATTTTTCCAATTGTTGCTAATGATTCAGATGTTTATGAGGAAGTCATTTCACGCATTAGCTAAAATATGAAGTGAATATGTTGTATGTATGAACACAGTTCATATGTGAACAACTTACAGTAAATCTCCCTATGGCTTGACTTGCAGCTAATTTGAAGTTGTACATTACTCGTTCAAACCATGTACCTTGGAGGATTTATGATCTGGCCATTTCGTCCATTCTGCTCAAGAAGGGAATTTCTACAGAATAACTAGCTGGCAGAGATGGACGATGGCAAGCAATACCACTCCCTGCAGCGCCTCCTTTAGAAGCAGGTCATAATTCTAATTTTCCCATTAACTTTCGAAGTGTGTGGACATCTTGCTTCGCAGTTCTGTATCTGACTATTATTTTGCTTTTTTTATTACCTTTTACCAAAACTATGAAATGGAAAAAAAATATTTAGATTATACAAGAATATTAAAGAATATTTCAAAAAAAATAGCTGCTGGATTTTTAAAAATAGAAAATATATATTATTTTTTTCAACAAAATTAATCTTTTGCTCGGTGTCTATCTGTGCTAGGTACTTAATCTGTGCGTGATTTAAGAGTAGAGATTGGAAAAATCAGTCTATTGATTTTTAAGCAGTAGGCGTTTTATCAACAGTCAACATGTATCAGCCAAAAAAGATTATGTATATTTTTGTTTACATTTCACCATTCGATTTCAACACAGATGTAAGCAACAAGCCTAGTGCGAGTGGAAATTTTCGGGGGTGGGGGGGAGATTATAAGACTGGGCAGTTAATCCTTCGGCAGTTATCACATATCGTAAGCTGACAGACAGATATTTAGTCATAGCATCCACTGCGCAGTGGGGTTGGCTCAGTCGGTAGCGCTCCAGATTGAGATCTATCTCCGATAAACCCTATCCTTGCTTTAGTGATAAAGGGAAACTAATGGAAAGATCGCCGTTTTTTGGATGGGACGTTAAGCCATGGAACTCTTCCCCAATTTTCTCTGAGCTCTTGGAGTTCTTGTGTGACTTTTGCTTTCGGACCATTGTGTGGAAAAAGTACCGCAAAGAACTAAAAAAATCCAATACAAATACGCAGTGTTCCAGTTATAACTCAATGCTATATGGTGTTAAGTAATATTTATCTACAAATGCTATATGGTTTTAAGTAATATTTGTCTACAATGGTATATGGTGTTAAGTAATATTAATTATGGTGTTAAGTAACGTTTGTTGAATGATTTGATTAAGTAACATTTCTTGATGATGGTTATTTTCAATTACACGTTAGTTGTTGTTTTTACTCCTGCTTATAACGAATGAACGCTGTTAATTTCTCTATAAATATCAATACACAATTAATGTCTCCCCAAGCATTAAGACGTTCTGCCCTACCATAACAGAGCACATTTATACGTGATATTGTTAAAACAAATGATGAAAAATTCAACAGAATCCTCATCTACCTTAGTCCAATGGTCCGTAACTATTACGTTAAGGTCTCTAGTAAACATCCGAAACTAACAGCGATAGGGAAGACTAACTTTTACCGTTTTTATCCCCGTAACCATGGCAATGCACCAAGCCCATAACCACAGATCGTTTGCTCTAATAATGTAAGAGAGAAAGACAAGGATAATAAAAAAAATCCATTAGGAAATTCACTAAGCAGGGTATAAGGTAGGCAGTGTCTTCTCAAGCATTACATAACGGAAATGCTAGAGAAACGATGCGTCACTGAGAACGGATGTTGATTTATATCTTGGTTGAGGTGAAAGACCATCTAGCCATGAAAATCGTTTCATCGTTTAACTTTGAATTTAACGACTTTGAATAACGATTGAAACATATTTGAGAAAGTATAATGCATTATATTGAGAAATAGTTCGACAAAGGTCTTTCAACGACTTAAAATGTTCTACTATAATGATTTATTTGTAATAACAATGGAAAGGTTCATCATAAAGGGATCATTGTGTTGATATAGCTGCAGTGTTGGGCAGGCTGGAGTTAGGAAAGATTTATGATGTAGGAGACATCGTTTTGCAGGGAGAGGAGACGAGCCATCTAAGAGGAATGGAAACCTTCTTCAAATAGTGAAAGCTGTCACTTGAAGAGACAATCAAAGGGGAAATCAAAAATAATTTTAGTTTAACAATACCATTTCCAAAGCAGTCTAACTTTCAAAGTGGCCAGCAACTCCTCAAAGTTCGCAAACGTTATTACTTGTTCAAAAGAATACGGAGTTACATGGGTGTTCAAAATTTAATAAAAATTGATGCGCTGGTGATAAAAATCAAATAAAAATATTACCTGATGCTCCACATTAAATGAAAAACAATGTGCTAGTGTTAAAAATTAAACAAACTTTATAAGCTTGTGCTCAAAATTGAAAAAAAATGATGAATACTTGGTGATGAAAAAATAAATGAAAATTGATATGCTAGAATTCAAAATTAGATAAAAATTGGTAGGATGGCGCACTAAATGAAACGAAAACCGATAGCTAATGTTTAAAATTGAATAAAAATTAATACCTTGTTCAAAATTAAATGATAAGTGATGTTCAAAATTAAATGAAAATTGATACCTGGTTCAAAATTAAATGATAACTAATGTTCAAAATTAAATGAAAATTGATATGCTATTGTTGAATGAAAATTGATATGCTATTAATAGCTTGAATAAAAATTGATATCTGGTGTTCAAAATTAAATGAAAATTGATACTCTGGTGCTCAAAATTAAATGAAAATTAATATCTGGTTTTAAGAATAAATGAAATTTGATAGCTGGTGCTCAAAAGTAAATAAAAATATGATATTTTGTTCTCAAAATTAATAAAAAGTGATATGCTAGTGTACAAAATGGAATAGAAACTTATATGCTTGTGCTCAAAATTAAGTAAGAAAATGATACTTGGAGCTCAAAATTAAATGGAAATTAATATGCTAGTATTTAAAATTAAATGAAAATTGATATACTAGTGTTTAAAATTAAATAAAACTAAACTGATATGCTGGTGTTCAAAATTAAATAAAGATTGATATGTTAGAATTCAAAATTAGATAAAAATTGGTAGGATGGCGCACTAAATGAAACGAAAATCGATAGCTAATGTTTAAAATTGAATAAAAATTGATACCTTGTTCAAAATTATATGATAAGTGATGTTCAAAATTAAATGAAAATTGATACCTGGTTCAAAATTAAATGATAACTAATGTTCAAAATTAAATGAAAATTGATATGCTATTGCTTGAATGAAAATTGATATCTGATGTTCAAAATTAAATGAAAATTGATACTCTGGTGCTCAAAATTAAATGAAAATTAATATCTGGTTTTAAGAATAAATGAAATTTGAGAGCTGGTGCTCAAAAGTAAATAAAAATATTATATTTTGTTCTCAAAATTAATAAAAAGTGATATGCTAGTGTGCAAAATGGAATAGAAACTTATATGCTTGTGCTCAAAATTAAGTAAGAAAATGATACTTGGAGCTCAAAATTGAATGGAAATTAATATGCTAGTGTTTAAAATTAAATGAAAATTGATATACTAGTGTTTAAAATTTAATAAAAATAAACTGATATGCTGGTGTTCAAAATTAAATAAAAATTGATATGATACTGTTTAAAATTAAATAAAAAAAATGCTTGTGCTCAAAATTAAGTAAAGAAAAATGATACTTGGACCTCAAAATTAAATAAAAAAAATTGATATGCTAGTGTTTAAAATTAAACGGAAATTGATACCTGGTGTTCAGAATTAAAAGAAAAATTGACATGCTAAGTGTTTAAAATTATATGAAAATTGATATCTGGCGCTCAGAATTAAATGAAAAATTAAATAGTATTCAAATTTAAATGAAAATTGATACAATGGTGCTCAAAATAGATGAAACTTGACAAAAGTGTACTTACCCTCATCATTATCAGAGTTCATCATTATCAGAGATTATCAGAGTTCATGTTATAATCCAGTGCTCTGGACAACCATCAAAGTGACCATAATGCATTTGGAATATCCGCCAGATTACGTTCTAAGAGGGACTAGTTTCGTTCAAATTAAAAGAAATAAGAAGAACTCCATGATATCTTCTCTTAATGGAAGGCTGTCCCTTCTGGCTATGCTAGATCAATGAATGTTCTTTCCAAAACCATATCTTGGTTACTTGAAAAAAATGAGTTGAAAAATATTGATTTTCCTGACTGAGATTTGAACCCAGGTCTCCCAGAAGCATGCCAGGCATCCCAGTCAGGACAACCAATTTATTTCAACTCATTTTTTCAAGTGTTCCTTGTTTACTGGACTTTTCCTGTGATAATTTATTACTGAATATCTTAGTTATTTGGGATTCTTGTAACTCAATGTTATTTGCAGGATTCGAGAACGTAAATATTATTTATGTATTAAACACCCTAGATATCTGTTACGATGAAAAATTATGATTCATAATTTCTGCAGTTGAAATTCTAACATCATTGCTCGCATCCAAATGTGGAACGGGGTTGGCTGAATCAGTGTCGCCCCAGACTCGTGATCTGTAGTCCCTAGGTTCAAAAACCAACTGTGCCAGCATTGAAATTTCTCTCTGCTAAACCCTCCACGTTGCCCACGGTCCACAAAGTGCGACTTGGAAAGGACGCTTTCTGTCGGAAGGGACGTTAAACCGTGAATAATGTACAGGAGAGCCATACTAATGTCAGCTTGATACACCGGGCCTGGACAAACGTTGAGCAAAAAGATGGAAGAAGGGAAATTAAATATGCATATAATTTTAAGCGATTTAATTTTTTTAATTAAATCGAAATATATTTCTTTTAAACTAATTAAAACAAAATAATTTATGTTTTTATGTTAACTATAGTAAAATATGTAGAAACATTTAAAAATTGTTATCATAATTTTAAAAAGTTATAATTATTAGTAGAATTTTAATAAATAGTCAGTTAGTTAGCCGTCTCTTGGCCGAGTGGTTCGCACGCTTGGCTACTGCTCTAAGGGACCTGGGTTTGAGCCCCGTGTAAGGTATGGATGTGTGTGTGTGTGTTGTTTTTCTGCCGAGGTCCTGCCATCCTCTCAGACCTTCTACTATGGCATATAAACTGACAGGCTCCTGTCAGATCTTTGTGGCAAGCAGCTGCTTGAGGGTGTATTTATTTATTTTATAGTCATTTAGTTACAACCAATGTATATGTAAAATTAGTTCATATTGCACTGTCCAGAATATCCCCCCCCGATAGGAGACCACCTTGATGTGGTGGGGGGGGCTTAATGGTGCCTTTGTGAAGTAGGGTCACGGCCCATTGTTTCCTCATTTGCACGATGAGATGTGGCCTTTGGTGACAGGGCTTGTGAGGATGTGCAGACTGATTTGAGAGGGGCCAATCTAGCGGGCTTATTGGCTTGCTTAGGGAAGCTTTAGGTTCACAGCCCCGATGGAAGGGCTGTGGCTGAGAGTACTGCAGACTGGTGTTGGAGGGCACCGATCCAGTGGGCTCATCGGTGCAGCCTCAGTGAAGTTGGGGTACAGACTGCTTCTAGGGGGCAGCGGGTGCGTGTGTCTCATGGAGAGGACGAAGTTAAAAGCTTGAGACTGGAAAAAATCCTCGGTTGACAGGCTTATCGATGAAAAAGCCAAACGAAGAGTCTCACCCTGGGAGCCGATTAAACTTGGTTCTATATACCATTTTTGTGGCTATCCGGGGAACAGATTAAATTTACGTTTTGACCGATGGATGAACCTTCCTTCTATAGGATTGTTCGTCATAGGTAGCCGTGGATGGACTGTGTCCTTGTAGCATTGTCTTGCCCCGGCGTAGGTAGGGGTGTTCATGGCATTCTCCCTATAGATGGTGTGCAGCGATATGCTGCGGAATATCTGGGACTTGCCTTTATTTAATGTTAATGTCCAGGCCTGTTATGATATACGAAGTTTTGGCCGTACTCTGTGCATGTTAAGAACACGCTGGATGACCTTGATTGCAGGCATTCATCTGTCTTCTAACAGCTATTCGATAGGTTTCCTTCTGCTAACAAACTCTGAGCCTTTGGAGTCCTTGTGACCTGGTTATTTTGCCCGTTGTGTGTAAAAAATACTGCTCAGAAGACATAAGCAAACCCAGTCTCAAAAGACGTATACATACATATGTTACTTGCAGTATAAAATATTGCTGTATTGGTTTGCTATCTAATGCAGTATTTATTTACGTTCGTCCCGTGGCCGAGTGGTTAGCGCGCTTGGCTACTGATCTACGGGACCTGGGTTCGAGCCCCGGGTAAGGCATGGATATTTGTGTTGTTTTCTGCTGAAGTCCTGCCATCCTCTCAGATCTTCTACTGTGGCATATAAGCTGACAGGCTCCTGTCAGACCTCTGTGGCAAGCAGCTGCTTGAGGGGGTATTTATTTATTTTTTATTTTAATATATCATATTATGTACTACAGGTTTAGAAATATTCAACATTTTCGTTCGTTATTCACCATTTATTTAGCTAAAAAGATGCAAATAGATTTGTTTCTAATGTTGCATTGCTTCTGATTCAACAATGGATAGTAATTTGCTGGTACTTAACACTTAAAGGCAAGCATTCTTACCTTCTTCAAAAGAGAGAAGGAAAACAAAGATATTTGGATTTCTTTAACCTCCCATAATTCCGGAAAAAAATACTCTCGACACTCTAAAATAAGAGGGCAAAGAAAGAAACAGAGGAGCCAGTCAGATTACGTATTTACAACCCCAAGAAATTCAAATCCAATGGACTTCTTGTGAAGGAATCTCAAGGCTCTTGATGAAGTTCCCGTATCCAAGAAATGCAGCGATGCAAATCACGTCTTTATCATGGACCGAAGATTGCCTCGGAAGCATCATCTTCTTCCTGTCGTCAGCAGCGCCGAGATCAGAACAAAAGATCACTTTTATTGAAGAAATGTTCCACAGTAGTTGGAAACGAGGGAAGAATCCCATCTCCACTCTCCGAGTGAGAGATCTCGCCCTACTGGATGCTGCAAGTAATCCTTCCCACTGACAAACGAGAGCAAGAAAAAAGAGGACGAGGAGAGGGAAGAGGAGGGAAAAAACTGAGAAGAAATCGTACGACTTCTTATCGCACTTCGGTTGAAAAGGATCCTAATTTGAAAACTTGGGGAGAGCATTCGAGTGTGACTGCTCGTCCTAGATTCTCACGGAGTGTGTTGTGCAAATCTGGCGACGGAGAAGGGGAATCCTCCGCACTCTTTCAAGCTCACGTCGGGAGATAGATAGTCGTGATCGGGAATGGCCTGTGAACACGGGGCTGGCTCTCGTTCTCTCTGGCGATGCAAACGGGAAGTGTGCCGTTGAACCAGAGTTTCAGACCTTGATGCTCGAGGCACCAGATACTTATTATGTCTGCTTAGTGAACCTTGATCAGAGCATGGATGGACGCGAAAATTTGTCTAGCGTTTCTTCTTCATATTCAGAAACAGATGAAACGTTTAAGCGTGACCTGAGAAGGAAATGAAAGTCTTTTTAGCTTTTTTTTTTTCTTTCGTGTGTGATGTTTGGTTTTCGACAGAAGTTATGGATAAGTAGAAGTAGGAAGATATTCTCGTGAAGAGGAAATGGGACTGAGCGTATAATTATGCATTTTAAAAGCGAGATCGTATGCAGAATTATTTCGGATATTTGGGTATAGAAGGCTTTTTTTTCAGCTGTAGTGGGTTAGGAAAATTTGGAGTTTTTTATTTGTAGTTTTTGTTTATTGTTCTGTTGAACGATAAAGATAGAGGAGATGGTCGCGCTTAGTAGAGGAGATGGTCTTGCTTGATAAAAGAGATGGTGGCGCTGATAAAGGAGATGGTCATTGTGACAGAAGCGGTAGTAGTGCTGATGGAGATGATCGTTCTGACAGAGGCGGTAGTAGTGCTGATGGAGATGATCGTTCTGACAGAGGCTGTAGTAGTGCTGATGGAGATGATCGTTCTGACATAGGCGGTAGTAGTGCTGATGGAGATGATCGTTTTGACAGAGGCTGTAGTAGTGCTGATGGAGATGATCGTTCTGACAGAGGCGGTAGTAGTGCTGATGGAGATGATCGTTTTGACAGAGGCTGTAGTAGTGCTGATGGAGATGATCGTTCTGACAGAGGCAGTAGTAGTGCTGATGGAGATGATCGTTCTGACAGAGATGGTAGTAGTGCTGATGGAGATGATCGTTCTGACAGAGGCAGTAGTAGTGCTGATGGAGATGATCGTTCTGACAGAGATGGTAGTAGTGCTGATGGAGATGATCGTTCTGACAGAGGCAGTAGTAGTGCTGATGGAGATGATCGTTCTGACAGAGGCGGTAGTAGTGCTGATGGAGGAGATAGTCGTCTGTTAGGGTATATGGAAACATGACCCAAAGCTAATCGTGTTTTTTAACACTTGCGATGTTACATGATTGTGTTAAGAGCAGGCCCGGATGTGAAAAAATGATGATGGGCTGTGAAGGGAGAGCAAATAATTGGTGGAGTGTGTTGAAGATTGAGCCGGAACGGCTTTCCAGTATAAAAAATTACTCCCCTTTTAATGTTGTTTAAACATTTCTTGAAAAATGTCTACATTAATTATATATTATGTATAATTTATTTATTGTAATATATATAAATAATAAATGAATATCCCCCCCGTCAAACAGTTTATTACCGCACTGGTTTGACAAGAGTTTGTCATTTTATATTCCATAAAAAATCCTCTGTGAGTATGGCCGGACCTCAGCAGAAAGATAACACAAACATCCATTCTTTACCCGAGGCTCGAACCCAGGTCCCTTTGATCAATAGCTAAGCTGCTAACCACTCGACCACGGGAAGGCGCAACACACACACATAAACACAAATATATACACACAATGTATTGGATCATTATAAAAAATTATCCCATTAAAAAAACTATCCATATTTTAAAGTGATATATTTTATGTAATAATTAAATAAGAAAAGTAACTGCATTTCTAAAATATCAATTAACTCTCAAAGTTTCCTTGTCATTTTTACAGCGTGGATTTAGTTTCACGTGTAATGCCCTAAATGCTAGATATCCAAATCACTGGATTGGTAAAAGTGTAAAAATCTTGTGATCCTCGAATTGACACTAGTGGAATTCCTTTTTTTTTTGTGGAGGGGGATACATTAAAAACATCGTCCATTCCGAAAAGTATCGTAATGGAAAGGAAACAATCACTGCAGCTGTTACAAGTGTTACAGCAGACATGATGGGTATGTTTGAAATAATTAGCTGAAAAAATTTTGATTTTTGCCCTGAGTGGGATTCGAACCACGTCTCCTAGTATTTATTCTCTTCTATATCTTCAGATAATTTGTGTATTTACCATGATTGATTATTTCATTCTTTTTCGCTTTAGTGTCTTTCTTATTTACATCTATTTCATATGCAACATTTGAAAATAAAATAATAATAATATTAATAAACATCACACCCGTCATGATTCTGGAAGACGTTGATTCGAATCCCACTCAGGTCAAAACCAATTTTTTCAGCTAATTATTTAAAGTGTTTCTTATCTAGAGGACATTTTCCTGTGATATTTTATTATTAATGCTGAGATGGACAGAAGCTAAACAACCCCCCACACGAACATGACGATCAAATCGAAATCTGTTGAACACAAAACGAAACTTTGATGAAAGTTTCTGGACATTTCATACACACAATTACATTTGCTACTTAATCGTTTAATCAAATATCGCACTTTAAAATATGACTATTCTTTTTTAAAACCTTGTATAATATCGTCTGAAATCCGTTGAGATATAATGTAATTGTTGCAATATATGTAAATAAACAATTGTTGAAATATATATTTATCTGTTGAGATTACTAATAAGCTATGAGGGGAAAAATATTTTTGTGGATAGTGCGCGACTCGAACCCACGTCCTTCTAGATACATATCAGAGTTCTCTAACCAATAAAATTAACCAAAGACTCCGTAATTATTTCCGCACTATGACTTTATATCTTTTGGCGAACGGGCGTAGTTCTTTCGCCAAAAGCCATTTATAATAGGGAAAACAACTTTTTCAAATTTTTTTAAGTGTTACTCATGAATAAGATATAAATAAGAAAGTCACTCATGCTAAAGCGTTATTAATAAAAAAAATCACTCCATAGTAAATACACAGATTATCTGTAGATATAGAAGTCAATAAAGACTGCAGGTAGTCTGTGTCTTTACTATGAATTGATTTCTTTTTTCATTAATAACACTTTCTAATTGACATCTTATGAATATGTAACATTTGAAGAAATTTCATAAGCAACATTTGAAAAAATAAGTTGCCTTTTACCATTATAGATGGCGCCAGGTCCCCAACGTTCGGCTTTGGGTTGGGTTGGGTTGTTTTACCTCTGAGCGGCACTTTTTTGCACACCATGGGCTAAATGGCCAGGTCACATGGACCTCGAAGGCTCAGAGAAGGTTGGAGGAGGGGACCCACTGGAACAGCTGTTGAGAGACAGATGGTAGCCTCCCGTCAAGGCCATCCAGCGTGTTCTTTAACGTGCATATTGTATGGCTCTCCCGCACACGGGGCCACGGCTTAACGTCCCATCGGACGGATGGCGGCCTTTCCAAGCCCATCGGTGTCCCCTACTGACCGTAGGCAGGGCGGGGAATTTTGCGGAGATAAATCTCAACGCTGACCCAGCTGGGACTCAAACCTGGGAACTACAGATTACGAGCCTGGCGCGCTACCGACTGAGCCACCCCCGCCCCGCCCAACGTTCGGCGAAAGATTTAAAGTTACATTGTGGAAATAAATTACAGAGCAGTTGATTAGCTTAGCTGTTAGAACACTCTGACATATATCTAGGTAAACGTAGATTCAAGTCCTGCAACAGCAGCAAAAATAGTTTCTTCAACATAAGCCTTTATTGATTTCTGCATCTACAGGGTAGTCTGTGTATTTACTCCAGTCTATTTTAAGCTATGCAGTTCATCGAGTAAGAATTTGGCAAGGCTAATGCTTGACCTCCCTATTTCCCATTCGTTCCCTCTTCCTTGATTTAGGGTGATGCATCACGTTCCCAACAAAGGATTATAACTTCCCTTTCACAAATTCAGCGGGTGTCAGTCGTTATCGGCGAAAGCTCAGTGAGGCAATTATTAAGGAATTATTAAGCAGAGCTGACGAGTTTTGAGATGAGGTTAGGCAACTCTATTGTCCCCCCTCCCCCAACTTTTGTTATCGCATACGTGCCGATCGATTGCACTGATATTTCAGCAACTGTTCCCACCAAGATATCCCAGTTATTCACAGTTTAGTAAGGTCGAAGATTTCGAGAGTCATTGAACAGAATTTCTACTCACACGTTAAAAGCAATGTAATAATTGTATCAAGACGTTAAATATTAATTCACATTTCTCGCCTTTGGTTGCTCGGCGCTCCAAATATTCCTTATCAGGAAAATTAAATTTTAATTAGGCTACGAAGGATTAAGAAATTATATGGCACGTGACACCGTGATATATGCATCTCTATGTCATCTCCTGCAATATGTGAATGGGAGTTGCATTCTTAATTGTTGTGCAACAATTCTAACAAGTGATTTAAAACTAACTCTACGTTCTTATGTGGAAATTTGTGAATGAGGAAACCAATACAGGTGAAGCTGGTAACTTACGAACGTAATGGAAGTGACGTTTGGCTCAGTCGGTAGCACACTAGGTTCACGATATTCAGTTCCCAGGTTCGACTCCCAGATATGTCAGTATTAAGATTTATTTTCTCCACATACAACCAAAAATATCCAGAAAATATCCATCAGATATCCAAGATGGCTATAACATATCCATTAATCATCTTATATATCTTCTGGATATATTCAGGACATTGTGGTCCCCATCCTGCCCTCGGTTAGAGAGAGAGCACCGATGATCTTGGAAAGATCTCCGTCTGCCGAATGGGACATTACTTCGTGGGTCTGTGTGCAGGAGATCTATATTTTTATGGGCCATTTAGCCCATTGCGTGCAATAAACGTGCCGCTCACAGGTAACCCAATCCAACTCTATTTCCCGACGCTCGGTCTTTGACACAAATCAGCAGTAATGCATTATATTCGCAAGCATTTTATGTCAATAGAATGATAAAAAAGTTCAGGGCTCAATAAAATCTTTAAAGAAAATTCTAACAAAACATCATTAGGTAAAAAAGAGTTTCCGAATCAAATCTGTAAACATCGTAACTCTGTAAAAATTTAAACAGTATTCTTTAAAATTTTACAGTTACAAAAGAGCTAAAGCAGTTTAAAAACAAAGTCATTCATTCTAAACTTTTTTTGCTCCGAAATTCTACAAAATCAGATGAATCTGAAGCAATTCGTGAAAAATACGTTTCCAGAGCAATGATTTTACACAAGAATTATTATTTCGGTTTCCGCATAGTTTGAGAGAAAAGGTTACAAGAAAGAAATACAATATTGTTATCAAATACTTCATTTCCATAACTTCGCAAATAATAAAAGAACGTTATTTAAAAAGCATGTTATACATCGACTACGAATTTCAAACATTTCTCTATTAACTAATGATTACAAATAACGACCGTGGAGAAAAAAATAACATCGTTACAAAGTTTCAGTAATGTTCATTTGACAATAATGTGTATTGGGTTCGAATTAACCAACTGATAATAAATAAACTGATTCAATAGATAAAAACAATTATTTAACAAGAAATAAGTGAAACTTGAAAAATTCACTTAATAATCAAATGAACTAACTATACTGTTAGCTATTTATTAAGTAATTTTTCTTTTACTAACAAGTTCAAAACGGAAGAGATCGTTCGAACTTTCCGTTACGTGACATTCCAATCAACGAGTTTTAAATGTCGAAACATCTTAATTGGGACTTGGCACTTCAGGAAATCTTCAATAACAGGGTTTCCCGGTCAGATCTTAAAAATAATTGCTTTACATTGTTTCGAAGCGTACAGTCGAACAAAAAAATATCCGAACACTATGGTTGATTACAGAATTCAGAAAAAATATCTGGCAACGATTTTCTTTAGAAATCAGTGATCTGGCAACCTTTAATGTACTGTACACGAAGAAATTAGTGATCTGGCATCCTCGGAAAAAATCTGGTAATGAATTTTGTGTACTGTACACGAGGAAATTAGTTGTCTGGCATCCTTCGAAAAATATCTGGCAATCATTTTTTGTAGAAATTAGTGATCTGGCAACCTTCGTGTACTGTACACGAAGAAATTAGTGATCTGGCAACCTTCGTGTACTCGAAGAAATTAGTGATCTGGCAACCTTCGTGTACTCGAAGAAATTAGTGATCTGGCAACCTTCGTGTACTCGAAGAAATTAGTGATCTGGCAACCTTCGTGTACTGTACACGAAGAAATTGGTGATCTGGCAACCTTCGTGTACTGTACACGAAGAAATTAGTGATCTTGCAACCTTCGTGTACTGTACACGAAGAAATTAGTGATTTGGCATACTTCGTGTCCGAATATAGTAAGCGCCTCTTGCTTCGTAAGAATTTGTCGCAGAAATTAATTAAAACTTAAATAATACGTTATTTGTCTTTAACCATTTAATGAAAAATTTACGAAGATTTTGTAATGATCATTATAATATTAGACAATTACGAATGGGCTGGGTTGTTTTAGTTCTTAGCGGCACTTTTTTTGTACGCAATGGGATGAATGGGTAGATCACAAAGACCCCGAGGACTCAAAGAAGGTTGGAGGAAGGGGAACGACTGGACAGCTTTTAGGAGATAGATGGATCTGTCGTCAAGGCCATCCAGCGTGTTGTTAAATGTATACAGGGTATGGTCCTTCAGAACATAGGCCACTGCTCAACGTCCCATACCACGGACGGCGACCTTTCCAAGCCCATTGGTGTCCACTACTGATAGAAAATAGGGCAGGGAGCTTTGTGGGGATAAAACTGCAGATTGCGAACCTGACGCTCTACCGACTGAGCTACCCCGACCCTAATTATGAATAGTTTTTATAAAATAATATATTGTTAAATATCGCAATTTCCATAACTCTTTAAATATTGAACGAATATTACTGAAAAAGGAAATTTAAATAGATTTGGTTATGATCTTTGTCTGAAATTACATTTTTCCATTAAATGAATATTTTGGAAGTTACAAAGCTTGAATGTTAGATTCCCTTTGCATAACATGGAAATATTTTAATAATTTAGCAAGCCAGTGTAAAACACGCCCATTGAATATTGACTACATAGCAGGAGACTCATCTGTATCTCTAATTTTTTTTCTTGCATTTTGTTTAACGTCATTCTTTCTCTTAATTGACGTAGTCAGTTCCATGAACCAACAGATTGCATTTGAAACCAAATTCATTTCCACATCGCGCATGCAATCCGTACAGCTAATGACTCCACAAATTGCACAGCATCATTGTTTACTGCCCATTTTCTATTCCACCGCATTAATTGTTTACAGTCTACTGTTGCATGATGCAGACTTGTAAAGGAGCCTATTGTTTCGAAACACCCACTATTCAGCGAATCAAAGCGACCAAGAAAAATCCCTTATTACCTTATCATCATGTGCTATTTGTTGTTAAAAGATGCAATTATCTTTCATTTAATTGTTTGCAGATAACACTAATTTCTTTTCTAATAATTCTCCTTTCTGGTTCCCATCGATTTTTGCTCAATGTCCACGTTCAGTCCTTAAACGATTGATAGGAAGGAATAAATCTCATTACAATAATAATCATTTTGTAGTAACAAGGTAAGTATTGAAAAAAAAAAGGTGGATTTTTCACACTTACCTTTTTACTAAAAAATGACTATCACTGTAGTGAAATTAATTCCTTCATCAAATTGTTGCTGGTGTACGGCATGAGAGGTTATTTTTATCCAGAACTTCGATGCTGTGCATCTGAATAATCTAAGTATAATATTAGTTGATATATGGTTATAAAAGCGTGGTTCTAATGGGTAGAAATAGCGCAATGAATCACATGATAAAGCTTCGCAGCACAACCATCATTACCTTCCTTAAAAAAAAAATACCCCCTCAAGCAGCTGCTTGCCACAGAGGTCTGACAGGAGCCTGTCAGTTTATATGCCAGAGTAGAAGGTCTGAGAGGATGGCAGGACCTCAGCAACCTTCCTTAAGCAGGTTTGAATTGCCCCCGCCTTAGTTCAAATGATAGAGAAATTGGCATGTAACCAGTATATCCCGACTTCCAAGTTCGGGAATCGGATGTGTGGATTTTTTCGTGATTACTTTCTTAATAGTTTACAGGTTATTTAATTATCATTTCTTTACGTTCTCTAATTCATTTCTGTTGATTAACATTCATCAGAACGCCATAAATCCGGTATTCTCGGGGTGGAATTTCGAGTATTCCGGGTTTTTTTTAAATGTCACCCGCAACTTTTCCTCTTCAAGGCAGGTGACATGAACTACAATTATATTCCGCCCTCATCAAAAATACTTATCCATACATAGTTATAATACATCTAGAACTACATATCTATACTTGTCGATCTGACTTCAAACAAAAATTTACTTTCTAACAGATACTTCTGAAAGAGTGGTTCAGAAGATTCGAGTTCGAACCAGGAACATCCCACAAGCTAGTAATACACAGTCATGTACTCCCTAACTGTATCTGTGATGAGTAGACGATTTAACAATAGACAAATGCAAATTTGGTTTAAAAAATAACAAAAAAATTTAAATTTATTTAAATTTTCAAATCAACATAATTCCTCCACCAACTTATAAAGGGGGATAAATTCACATTGCTTTAAGTTATCATATTTTCAATCCACTCGAATAAATTCAATATTATAAAGTGACAGTCAAAATATTAAAGAAAAGTGACAACAATCAGATTAATATGAATTAAAATGATTATATTCTGATTGAAGACTTATTCATAACGAAAACGGAGTTCTGCTGGACTACAGTTGTGCACTCGGAAACAATAAACAATTATTACGAAGACCGAATACGGGTTCTATTAGCACCATCACCCCGCACAGAATCCCCTTCGCCGGATGAAGCGAGGCAATAATTCAGTCAACCCCGGGAATTCTCCAACACTGGGGGCCAATCAGATGCCATCCCCGAGCAAACACAACGTCCGCAGTTATTACACAAGTGGGATGGAGTCGTGATGCCAGATCCCAAAAGTAAAAAAAAAATGAAATTACAAATACCATAGGTCCGTGACCTATCATAAATTACTGCCTAACTCTCTGTATCACTCAGTCTGTGATCCGTAACATATAACCAAACCAATTGGCCAGCTGACAATTGCCTGTATTTTGATTAGCTGTCTGAAAACTGGATATAGAATTCGTGAATTTTGATGTGAAGTGGTGTTTTTACCGCTGCAGAGAGGAATAGGTTACAAAACTTTTAAAATGCGCACTTTTCGAAAAATTCCGGATTTTTGCCAATTCGGATTTTCGAGTTCTGCGTTTATACGGTTTTTCTATATATTGTTGGGATTGGAAACTCGTCCAAAACAACTAGATCAGGCCCGTCCAACATGTGGCTCATGAACACTTCGACTTATTGGAAAATAACTTGAGGCCCATGTACAACATTCGACTCATTGGAAAATAATTTGCGGGTCTTAAATCAAAATATCAATATTCTGAATCTGTCTCATTTCTTCCAAATTTTTCACCAAACATTTTTCGGTGCATAACTAAATGATATTGACAATTCATAGTACTCATTAAAAATGCATAGTTTTTTTTTTTCTAATCAAGATATTTTCTAGATTTCTTAAAAAATATAGTTTTTTTTTTCCTCCATTCAACAGCGATATGACTGTCACGTTTAATCTTTAAAGGGGCGGGGGTGGCTCAGTCGGTAGCGCGCCAGGGTCGTAATCTGTAGTTCCCAGGTTCGAGTCCCTGCTGGGTGAGCGTTGAGATTTATCTCCGGAATATTCACCGCCCTGCCCACGGTCAGTAGGGGACACCGATGGGCTTGGAAAGGCCGCCGTCCGTCGGATGGGACATTAAGCCGTGGCCCCGTGTGCGGGAGAGCCATACCCTGTGCACGTTAAAGAACACGCTGGATGGCCTTCACGGGAGGCTACCATCTGTCTCCCAACCGCTGTTCCAGTGGGTCCCATCCCCCAACCTTCTCTGAGCCTTCGGGGTCCATGTGACCTGGCCATTTAGCCCATGGTGTGCAAAAAAGTGCCGCTCAGAGGTAACCCAACCCTCCATTCATTCCTAAATTCGCCATACCCTGTGCACGTTAAAGAACACGCTGGATGGCCTTCACGGGAGGCTACCATCTGTCTCCCAACAGCTGTTCCAGTGGGTCCCCTCCCCCAACTTCTCTGAGACTTCGGGGTCCATGTGACCTGGCCATTTAGCCCATGGTGTGCAAAAAAGTGCCGCTCAGAGGTAACCCAACCCTCCATTCAACACAGGAATCTACAGGTAATGGACAGAAAAATGAAAAATTCCGTGTTAAGTCAGTGGAGAGTCAAATTCTAAAATTCGCAATTCCTAAAATAAATATTTTATAGAAAAATTGGAAAAGATAAATTAAATTCTGATTCACATCTCTCTAAATCTCGATTTTGAACAATATCTGTTCAGTACTAAAAGAGTTATACAACTTTGAATATTGAATAACGGATATGTCAATCACAGGAATTCATCCCAGAAGTTATTTAAACTTAAAAAGTAAGCATTATTTCAAACCATTTAATAAAACAAATGTATGTTTAAGAATATTCTGTAAATAATTCTTTCAATAACTGTCACAATGACATAAATTTCTTAGTACTGACTTTGCTGCTGATAAGTATTCAAACTTCATAGCTCTCTAAATACCCAACTAATATGGTTGACAATCAATATTTAGAAAGATTTTAATGAGATTTTAAATAATCTAGTCCTATTTTTCCCTAAAAATGCTTATTGTAGAAATTGTGGATCCTCGAACTTAACACTCCATTGTCTTAACATGGAATGTTTCCAATTTCCATTCCATTACCTGTATGTTTTCGCTTTTAAGTAGAGAATTTTTCCTGAAAAATAAATTTTTAAATTTTTAATTCAAATAAAAATAAACATATATATCAGTGGTTCTCAACCTTTTATGCTCTCAAAGAGTCCATTGAATGATACTTATCAATGTATCATTCAATGGACTCTCTGAGAATATACCAGATTTGGGTTGTTTTACCTCTGAGCGGTACTTTTTTGCACACAATGGGCTAAATGGCCAGGTCACATCGACCCCGAAGGCACAGAGAAGGTTGGAGGAGGGAACCCACTGGAACAGCTGTTGGGAGACAGATGGTAGCCTCCCGTCAAGGCCATCCAGCTTGTTCTTTAACATCAAGGCCATCCAGCGAGGGTCCCCCGCACACGATGCCATGACTTAACGTCCCATCCGACGGACGGCGACCTTTCCAAGCCCATCGGTGGTCCCTACTGACCGTGGGCAGGGCGGGGAATTTTGCGGAGATAAATCACAATGCTGACCCAGCTGGGACTAGAACCTGGGAACTGCAGATTACGAGTCTGGCGCTCTAACGACTGAGCCACCCTCACCCTGAATATACCAGAATAATATGACCACCTACCATACCTATACTATGGTAGGTGGTCATATTATTCTGATACGGCTGTGTATATTTCCCTTGCTGCTCATCACTAAGGTCAATTTTGAAGGCACCTGAACTAGAAGAAATATTAGATTCCCTATCCTGTAACCTTACTTCATCTTAATTTGAATTTGTCACACAGTCCTTACTCATTATAATCTTATCTTCACCAGTACTTTTCTGCTACGAAACACTGGATTATCGAAAAGTAAAACATGCTTTTTAAACGTAGGCGTTCCTCCTGTTTCATATTCTAGAAATTTCTTGGAACCGACTCTTGTTAAGCTCCTCGTTAGTGTCAAAATATCATTAAAACCCAAACGAATAAAACTAGCAAGTGCGCGGTTTGCTTGAATTTTTACAAATGTTTCCTACTTGAGCGACGCACGTTAACGAGAAAGACCGTAATTACGGAAGATGAAGAGAATTCTGAACTTTTTAAGTGTCCCTAAACTTTTGGTTACATAGATAAACGATTTTTATTTTCTTACGCACAATATAAAAATAGGTAACATTTCTTTTCGGAAGTTGTCTAAGTGCAATAAACTTTTTTAATTAGTTTAGGATGGGATGGATACCAGTTTTTAAGGTGGAGCATGAACGAAATTGAGAATCGCAAACAATAATGAGAGTAAGGCTTAAGCTAAACTTCCTGGTGAAATTTTCACATCTACCTAATATAGTGACCCCCCGCGGATATACAGTGGAATGCGCATGTCGGGGCGGGAAACAACACCCGCGTTATAAGGTGAACTGTGTCATACCGAGCGGCGCGGTGGCGACACAATAAATTTCACACTGTAAGCTTTTCTTTTACTCATCATGCATACAATAATTAAACACTATTCAAAATACATGCAGGAACTCAATACATACACAATTACTCAATACGCAGTAACAATGAAATGCGATACTCACTAACGCCGCACGGACCTGTATAAACATGTTTGAACTTATCGCGAACATCGCCCGCTCTATAACCGAGTGCGCGGTATAGCGAGCAGCGCTAAACGAAGGTCCACTGTACTTAATTGCATGCATCATGGTACAGTCGCTCAAAAAAATATCCGAACACTGATTGATTAAAGAATTCAGAAAAAATATCTGGCAACGATTTTTTTTAGAAATTAGTGATCTGGCAACCTTCGTGTTACATCACGAAGGTTGCCACCACACCAGGGAACATTATTATCTATTGCATTATTAGGAGATCAATGTCGCATATTGCACAATGTCATGCACTGTATTGTCCAACATATTTGCATTGTGGAATGAATTCAGTGATTGTTGCATTCAGGAAGAGTGGTATTAAAGACAATATTAGAGCTCACGCAATTACGAGTGATCAATTATTGTAAGCACTGGATGACAAATCTTTTATGTTAAAATGTTTAAGAATTAATGTAGCAGAGTTTAAGTTTTTTGCGTAAGAAGGGATTGTTGTACTATGGAAGATTTCTGGACACACATATCTGCAACAATTACTGGTTTATTTTTCAATTCTTTTAATGTAACATGTTCGCGATTACGGAAAATGTAAAAAGAGGTAAATCGACTTTCAAGTCATGTTGTATATATATTTCTTTGAAATCGATATTAAATTTACTTATTAACTATTTTCTTCAGTAAGCTGCAGGGAATTAGTAATTGCAGCGGCTTAAATGTTATTTTTACCTAACAAAAGATGAATTTAAATTACAAATTTCTTCGAATCATTTTAATCAGGGTACGTAATAAACAAAAGCACGTAATAAAGTAACCACTCAATGTATCATTCAATGGTTACTGGGGTGACTACAGGGATGGGGTTTGGGTTGGGTTGTTTTACCTCTGAGCGGCACTTTTTTGCACACCATGGGCTAAATGGCCAGGTCACATGGACCCTGAAGGCTCAGAGAAGGTTGGGGGAGAGGACCCACTGGAACAGCTGTTGAGAGACAGATGGTAGCCTCCCGTCAAGGCCATCCATCGTGTTCTTTAACGTGCACAAGGTATGGCTCTCCCGCACACGGAGCCACTTCTTAACATCCGTCGGACGGCGGTCTTTCCAAGCCCATCGATGTCCGCTACTGACCATGGGCAGGGCGGGGAATTTTGTGGAGATAAATCTCAACGCTGAGACTCGAACCTGGGACTACAAATTACGAGCCTGGCGCGCTAATGAGCCACCCCCGTCCCACTGGGATTGAGAGGGATTGCTACGAAGCTGCAGAGTTGACTTTCCTACATTTCTCCCATTTGTCATAGGTTGATTAACATATTGGGCTGGGTTGTTTTACCTCAGAGAAGCATTTTTGTGCGCACAATTGGCTAAATGGCGAGGTCACAAGGGCCCAAGGTCACAGAGAAGTATTGGCAGGAAAATCCACTGGACTGCTGTTAGGGGACACATGAAGGCAGGAAAATCCACTGGACTGCTGTTAGGGGACACATGAAGGCAGGATGGAGATTAGCAAAGATAAATCTCAACGTTAACACAGTTGGGACTCAAACCTTGGGACTGCAGATTATGAGCCTGGCGCGCTATCAGCTGAACTAATTCCCGCCCCTCCCCCTTCAATAGTGACTAGGGAGACTATGAAACTGCTTAACTGAACTTACTAAATTTCTCATTTGTCGTTGGATTCGATGAGGTTGTTTTATCTCTGAGTGGCACTTTTTTGCGCACAGTGGGCTAAAGGGTCAGGTCACAAGGACTCCGAAGGTTAAAAATGGTTGAGGGAATGGAATCCTTTCCTCAAGGCGAGAGAGTATACACTGCACACGTTAAAGCGTGCTCTTTAACGTCTACAGAGTAATGTCTCTCGCACAAGGGGCCACAGTTTAACGTCCCATCCAACGGACGGCGGCCTATCCAGGCCCATCGGTGTCCTCTACTGACTGTGGGAAAGAAGAAAATTTCGCGAAGATAAATCTCAACGCTGACCCAGCTGGGACTCGAACTTGGTAACTGCAGATTACGAGCCTGGCGCGCTACCGATTGAGCCACTCCCGCCCCTCTCATTTGTCGTAGGTTGACAAACAGTTGGGCTGGGTTGTTTGGCCTCCGGAACAAACAGAGAACTTTGTAGACTAATTGGTCAGATCACAATGACCCCAAAATCTCAGAGCTTGAAAGGAGACCCACCAGACTGCTGTTAGAAGACAGATGGCAGCCATCCATCAAGGCTACGCAGAGTATTCTTTAATGTGCAATAAGGCATGATTTTTCTACAAAATTAAAGCATGCCTTAAGGTTCAAGTCTATAGGTATCTGTCTTTCCAAATCCATCATTGTTCTCTTACTCACTGATACACGGTGGGGAATTAAAGGGAATAAATCTCAACGATGGCACAATTGGGATTTGAACCTGGGAACTAGACATTACGAGTCTGACTCGCTACCGATTCGCAATTCCCGCCCTAAACTCCAAAATCATTTACCACTCCAACAGAATAGAGAAGATGATTCCTTTATTCTTGAAAACGAGCTAGAAAAATTCGTCTGCAGCGATTTAATATTAGTCTGCATCTGACAGTAAGTGAACGGTGAGATGAAAACGGAAATGCAGACATCATTTGTTTCCGACAGCCATCTTCATTTATTCCAGAAGAGGAAAGTCAAAGAATCCTTTAGTTTTAATAATTAATTACAGTTGTTGTTCGGAACACGGCATAATCTCTGAACTACTTTTCAACGCGAGCATACAATTATAATACTTTCCTTTTGAATGTGGAGAAATAAAATTCCCGTACGCATAACATCTGCTTCTGATGCCTTATTAATGCGCATGTGTCTGATCTGGACACCCTTTCTAAACATCCTAGATATATTCCGCTGAATCTTTCATTTTTGGCGATTCCCCACTGACCTAATGAGCATGCCTCGCGTATTGATCCCCCTCGTGCAACATCACGCATTCGCCATGTTTTATTGCAGCCGCTCACTCGCGGTAACTGCTGCATATTTTCCGCCTCAATAAAAGGAACGCTGGAGAAATGGCGATCCTGGCAGCAAGCCACTACTACAGCCATACAGAGTTCCATACAGAAAGCTCCCGAAAAAAAAAAGGTCTTTGACGAAATATTCGTATCACGTTGACGACGGTAATTTTCTTCAGTTTAAAGTGACATCGGCAGGCTTGGTTGCCTGTAGCATTTATTCTAATGTCGGGTGGTTTCTTCTGCACACAGTACCACGATTGAGGCAGTTCAGGAGATAGCAGAGGTGGAGAAAAAAAATTTGCATCTGTTTTTTTTTTTCATCCCTGGTACGTTTCTTTACGCGAATATTTGTGTGGTAATGTTTTCTGATTCGGATACGTAAACGTATTTGCGTCAACGCAAAAGTGAGAGTATGTAATTGATGTTCGTTTACCGCCAAAAAAGTGTATAAAGTCGTTTAATGCGTCTCTTGAAAATATCAGAAAGTTGCGCTTCTTTTGACGATGGTTGATGTTACTGATTGTTGCGGTTGCTGGCTGTTGTCGTTGTTTGGGGGTGAGGGGGTGAAGGATCGTCTTTCAGGGTGAAAACCTTTGAAAGGTAACCCCTCCCCCTTCCCCCCCATATACACCCTTTGCACATTTTCGTTTCCATTTCGGGATTATTTTTTTCTCTCACAAAATGGATCAGAGCATAGAATATAACGAATGTTTCGTTTTTACGATTTGAATGGTTCGTGACTTTTCTTGTAAATGGGGGCAATGTAAAAATATAATGGTAATACCGTGCTCTTTTCCGCAAATTATACGTAATCTGAGGAATGATAACAAAAAGAGTAAAGAACGCGATCATTGAATATACAATCCTCCAAATGCTTAATTCGAATCTTTAGATAGTTAATTAGCTCATTATTTTGACAAAAAGAGTGAACTAAAGTTCACTTTGTTCTTTATCTATTCGTTTGTAGACATTCAACACTTTTTTTTTCAGGGCAAAATTTAAAATTATTCGTCACCAGTTAATTAATTTACTAATTAAAGTTAACAGTTGATTAAATAAAATAAACATTCTGCTTATGTAAGAAATTTCGCCCTGACCTAGGTCAACAGTGGATACCGATGGGCTTAGAAAATCCGTCGTCTGTCGGATGGAAAGTTAAGCCATGGTTCCGTGAGCGGGAGAGCCATACCCTGTGAACATTTGAAACACATGGATATCCTTGACGGGACATGGCTCCGTGAGTGGGAGAGCCATACCTTATGCATATTTAAAACACACTAGATGTCCTTGATGGGACATGGCTCCGTGAGCAGGAGAGCCATACCCTGTGCACATTTAAAACACATTGGATGTCCTTGACGGGACATGGCTCCGTGAGCGGGAGAGCCATACCCTGTGCACATTTAAAACACACTGGATGTCCTTGACGGGACATACTCTGTGAGCGGGAGAGCCATACCCTGTGCACATTTAAAACACATTGGATGTCCTTGACGGGACATGGCTCCGTGAGCGGGAGAGCCATACCCTGTGCACATTTAAAACACACTGGATGTCCTTGACGGGACATGGCTCCGTGAGCGGGAGAGTCATACCCTATGCACATTTAAAACACACTGGATGTCCTTGACGGGACATGACTCCGTGAGCGGGAGAGCCATACCCTGTGCACATTTAAAAACACACTGGATGTCCTTGATGGCACATGACTCCGTGATCGGAAGAGCCATACCCTGTGCACATTGAAAACACACTGGATGCCCTTTATGGGACATGACTCCGTGAGCGGGAGAGCCATACCCTGTGCACATTGAAAACACACTGGATGTCCTTGATGGGACATGACTCCGTGAGCGGGAGAGCCATATCTTGTGCACATTTAAAACACACGGATGTCCTTGACGGGACATGGCTCCGTGAGTGGGAGAGTCATACCCTATGCACATTTAAAACACACTGGATGTCCTTGACGGGACACGACTCCGTGAGCGGGAGAGTCATACCCTATGCACATTTAAAACACACTGGATGTCCTTGACGGGACACGACTCCGTGAGTGGGAGAGCCATAACCTGTGCACATTTAAAACACACTGGATGTCCTTGACGGGACATGACTGCGTGAGCGGGAGAGCCATACCCTGTGCACATTTAAAACACACTGGATGTCCTTGACGGGACACTACTCCGTGAGCGGGAGAGTCATACCCTATGCACATTTAAAACACACTGGATGTCCTTGACGGGACACGACTCCGTGAGCGGGAGAGCCATAACCTGTGCACATTTAAAACACACTGGATGTCCTTGACGGGACATGACTGCGTGAGCGGGAGAGCCATACCCTGTGCACATTTAAAACACACTGGATGTCCTTGATGGGACATGACTCCGTGAGCGGGAGAGCCATACATTGCGCATATTTAAAACACACTGGATGTCCTTGACGGGACATGGCTCCATGAGCGGAAGAGCCATACCCTGTACACATTTAAAACACACTGGATGTCCTTGACGGGAGGCTAGCATCTGTCTTCCAACAGCTGTTCCAGTTGGTCCCCTCCCCCAACCTTCTCTGAGTCTTCGGAGTCCGTGTGAACTGGCCATTTAGCGCATGGTGTGCAAAAATGTGCCGCTCAGAGGTAAAACAACCCAACCTAACTTTCACGGGAGGCTACCATCTCTCTCCTAACAGCTGCTTCAGTGAGTCACCATCTCAGAGCCTTCGTGTGAACTGACCCAGCTATTTAACCCATTGTGTGCAAAAACGTGCCGCTCAGAGGTAAAACAACCTAAACAACGCTGTGGAAGGATTTGTTTAATGAAAATAAGGTCCAACCCGTTTGAGAAAATAATTCACCTGGTGATATAATTTTAACTAATCATGTGATGACATACGTTACACTATTAAACATAGGATTAAAATTTATGCTATGTTTTCCAAAACTGGTGAACCTGAAATGGCTCAAATATGTATAGACAATTTTCTTAAAGATATAAAACTTGTAGATTCATGAAATGAAATATATTTACTTCAACAGTTTCTAAAGCAAGTGTTGGAAATTGAGGAAGTTCAGGAAGCTGATATGTTGATATAAATAGATTATATGGGTAATCTAATAACAATTTAACTACATCTCTATGTCCACCTAAATGAGCTTCAATTAGCGTAGTAGAATTGTCTTAAATATATAAAATGTATATAACTATATAGTTCTGAGTATATCATACAAATATATAGAGATCTCAAAAAATATCTAAATTCAGTTCTCAGAAAACTTTGCTACTTCGCTAATATTATCTTAGTATTGGAAAGTAAGTACTCATTCAAAACTGCATTAATATATACATTTCAATAATATAAAAAGTCAGCAAAGCAGTAAATTTTTCTACTAATTATTTAGAGAAATAACAAGCAAAATAAATATTGATGAAATATTACCATTCGCACTCTCCAGGGTCGAGCTCTGTCGGTAGCGGCCAAGCTCGTATCGTGACCAAATACCCAAATATCTGCACCCTTGGGGTATTTGTGATCTGGTTATTTAGCCCAGTGTCTCGCAAACTGTGTGCCGCGAGAGATTCCAAGTGTGCCGCGAGAGATTTTCAAATTGACACTAGGTATTCCAAAGATTTTACTTTGACTTGACTTGTGTTATCAATTTTGTGTATTAAAAGTTTTTTCTCTGTTACCTATCGACGTGCTTTAATAAAAATCTTTCAGATTTTATCAACTGGGATCTTGTAACTATTTATCAAGCTTTTTCCAAATTTTGGTATTAATTTTTGAATATTTCAAGCCATAGAATGGACAAATATTTAAAACAAACACCGAGTTATGAATTAAAGAACAAGAGCAAATCTTCAAGTAAAACCAGGCTGATGACTTCAACAAAGCGCAAATATAATGAAGATTATATAGAGCATTTAAATTTTAAATAAAATGCATTTAACGAAACTTCAATTTTCCTCTTTTTACTAACCATCAAAAATTCTTTTTTAGGTGTGCCGCGGAAAAAATAAATTAGATTCAGTGTGCCGCAGAGTAAAAAAGTTTGCGAGACACTGATTTAGCCCATTGTATGCAAAAAAAGGGCTGCTCAGAGGCAAAACTACCCAACACAACCCACCCTATTCCATATTTAATCCCTTTCCTCTGTCCATTACAGTAATCAGCCTAAAATTGCAAAGATGTCCACAATTCTCTCATGGATAAATGATTCGTATATTTGGCTGATATCTAAATCACCTTTGGTTAGGGTGTTCGCATTCATTGACAAATTTAGTCAAATGTAGAACATCGTTCAACATAAATTTCGCTTGTCGCCGTTGCATTAATCTCAACAATTCTGGTCCACTAACATATATCACCATCCATTCAACGGTCTAATCAGCGAGTGCATAGGAGGTTGCAATAGACGATACCTATTTAATTACGTCAAGTTAAAGCACGATATCCAGTTCCTTTGATTTATCTATGCACGTCACCAACCGAACTAAGAGTTAAGAGTATAGGGAAACTATAATGCGTAGGTTAGTCTGGTCTTGCCAACGTTGCAGACTTCCCTTCCAGTTTCACTTAGGCGTCATTTAACAAGAGTAATCTTGTTCTCAGCATCAAATAGCTTCAGACGTTGGAGTGCGAAACTGACCAGTGTTAAATGACACTCATAGACGATATCAGATTACAATGCCATAGCTTGCAAGGCCCTGTTCATTTCTAGACGGTGACTTCAAAATCATCGAGAAAGTGTTTAGTTGATTCTAGATATTAGAACTCTTTATTAGTTAATATATTCGTACATTATCAATATTAATAAATAGAAAAAGCGGGATGGTTCAGTCGGTAGCTTGCCAGGACTATGATCTGCAGTTCCCATCCGCGACCTGTCCTCGGTCAGTAGGAGACACTAATAGGCTTGAAAAGGCCGCAGTCCGTCGAATGAGACGTATAGCCGTGGCCCCGTGTGAGGGAGAACCATACTTTGTACACGTTAAAGAAAATGTTGGATAGCCTTGACAGGAGGCTACCATCTATCTTCTAACAGCTGTCCAGTGGGTCCTCTTCCCCCAATCTTCTCTAAGTCATCGGGGTCCTTGCGATCTGGTCATTTAGTCCATTGTGTGCAAAAAAAAGTGCCGCTCAGAGGTAAAGCAATCGAGTCCAAATAAGATCAGGGATACTCAATTATATTTCTGAGAGATTCAAATTTTATGGTTTTATTCAATTTCTTTTTGGGGACCATAGATAAAAACGAAGCGACAACTGTGACCACGGTCAATCGAACGCACGATTGTATCTGTATAGTGCGTTTCATTCTTTTCAGCATTTCGTTCACTTTTCGCATTCATTTTGTGAAAAAAAAATGCTTTTCTCGTTTTCGCTTTCAGTTTTTTTTTCTCATTCTCCTCACGAGTCCGCCATTTGTGTAACTCTGTTCTAGACAACAGATGAACGTAGAAGTAGGATTATGCATTTCACACTCGAGTTTAATGATTTGTTTACTTGCTAGAAAGTTTTGTAACGCCTCCTCTTTCTTTCACCATGCATCTCCGAAGGGCTTACAAAATAGAAATGTGGATTTCTGGAAAGGCAAAACACAGTTAGTACGCATTACCAGATGCATACACGAACACCAATCTCGAAATTTCGATTCTGTGCACCCTATGCGAAAGACGATTGAACATTTGTCCATTTTATGTTGTCTGTAGTTTTGCCAATTCCAATGTTTTGACGCCTTGGTCAGTAGCCAATTTTCGAGTTATATAATACAGAAAACAAAACAGAAACTTAAGGCCATATGAACCAAAGCTACCTCGAAGATGAAATTCATGCCAACGATTTTCATAATCACGAAAGGAGCTGTATATTTATGACTTACTATAATACATTTGCAGATTGCTTTAGAATAAATCTAACAAATGAAAAAAACATAATTAATAAAATGATTAACCTAATGATATTTAAAAAAAATGTATACATCTAGAAATTTTGCTTCTTTATTTTGTGCTCTCATTGCAAAGGAATTATATATTTAGTATTTTATTCATTGGCTAAAATATATATTGAATTGATTGCCATTATTATTATTGCCATTATTTTACAAATATAAAATTAAATTTTTACTCCCAGTATTAGTAAAACAGGAGTAATTATTTAGAATTTTATGTTGACAGAAGGTTTTTTTTTTGCATATTCATAAATTTTACATTGATCATCAGACCGGTGATTCTCAATGCTTCACCCATATGGGCGAATACTACACCCACCAAAATTCGTAAGATTCAGGTCTTACAAAACAAGATTTTGAGAACTGCGGTCGATGGCCACTGGTTTTTTCACTAACAGACAACTCCATAAAGACCTGGGCATCGACCATATATATATACACACATAGTATAAGCGCACCTCAAAAAGATTTTTTGAGGCTGTAAGCAATAATCACAATGATATTATTTCTTCTCTGATTCTTTACGATCATATTGTTTTGAACAAGTACAAGAGGCCTAAAACGGTAGCGTTCCTCTGAGGAGACCTACCCGTTTTAGGTTTCTTATACAATTTTACTGCTATTTTTAGATTTTTTTATGTTTGCCCTTAGGGGCCCACCTAAGGGTGGTTTACTTATACATTTTGTTCTTACTCATGCCAAATAGGCTTATCTTAGTGATGGGGTTGGTTAGGGGTAAAATTATAACCCGGTACATCGAATATGATTATACAATCTACGATATATTTTACACAATAAATTTCGACAATAAACTGAAACTCAAAGAGAGTCAAAACTCGTTTGTGGAGATAAAATAGAATTTAAAACGCATTAATTTTTTGAAACAATCCTGAAGTATTTAGTTTCACAATTTCTTTAAAAAGAACAGAATTTATAATCAATGAATGATCAATTCAAATCGGCATTTTTTCATGTAAAAATAACAAAAAAAAGGAGATTTGTATATATATATACTAAAACTACCTGCTGTAATATTAGCAAAAAATGTATAAGAATAAATTTATAAAATATTTTCTTTATGCATTATTATCATAATATTATTAATTATCGAGTTAGCCTTGCATAAGCAATGCTTAACCTGTGAAACAGAGACTAATAAATAGATGCAGTGGGTAATTTCCTTTTACATCTAAGGGTGATATTTCCACAGTTATTTAAGTAATACACAGATGGTCTCTATATACTTCTAATGGTGATATTGCCAGAATTCTTATTCTCATACAGCACTTCCCAGTGTGTGGGCAACAAATTAGCTTCCACATAATAAACATACTGCTGAATACCATTTTGCTTTTCGGGGCGGGAGCACCAGACATTCGGTAGCGCGCCAGACGCGTAATCTGCATTTCCCAGGTTCGAATCACGCCTAAGCCAGCGTTGAGATTTATATCCGCTAAACTCTCAACCTGTCCTTGGTCAGTAGGGGAGACCGATGGGCTGAGAAGACCGCCGTCTGTTATATGGGATGCAAAGCCGTGGTTCCGTGTGTGGAAGAGCCATACCTTGTGCACGTTAAAGAACACGCTAAATGTCTTGACTGGAGGCTACTATCAGTCTCCAATTTAGCCCATGGTGTGCAAAAAAAGTGCCGCTCAGAGGTAAAACAGCCCAACTCAACTTTATGATGCCCAGAGCATGGCTCTTCTGCACACTGCGCTCTGACTTTATATCTCAAGCAACAGACAGCTGCCTTTCCAAGCATATCGGTGTGTCCTTTCTGACCCAGGACAGGGTGGGGTTTTAGGGGAAATAAATCTGAATTATATCACAAGTAGGTTCGGTTGTTTTACCTTTGAACATCAGTTTTTTGCTCACAATGGGCTAAATGGACATGTAACAAGGATCCCGAGTAGGTTGGAGGAGGGGATACACTGTACAGTCGCTCAAAAAAGTATCCAAACACTATGGTTGATTACAGAATTCAGGAAAAAATCTGGCAACGATTTTTTTAGAAATTAGTGATCTGGCAACCTTCGTATCACGTGACACGAAGGTTGTCAGATCACTAATTTCTAACTTCTTCTACTCCTAAGCAATTAAAAAAAACTGATATACTTAGAAAATGTTAATGCAATAATATTACAAAACACTTAGAAAAATACACAATGCAAAACCAAAAACCTTGTATATATGACAAAAATATACCAAAGAAGAAAATTCTTATATAACATATTACAGAAAATTAGAAAATGTTCTTTGGCTGAATCAGATATTTATAGCCTTTAGACATAAAAACGAAATCGAAGTCCAGATTTATACTTATACTCTATTATACAGCATTGATTCCCGAAGAAAACCAATTAATAGTTGGAAGATAACTAATTTAGAAGAATTATTGGGACTAAAAATATTTTGTAGTGTATATTCAGTTAGTATAGATGATTATTATTATCGATGATACGAATCCTTCGAAGTACAGATAAAAAAAACACCCATACACACTCGAATTCATCGCTTGTTGCGGGTCATAAGTATTTGATTTCACTAGCGTGATGCGAAGGACAAAAATAAAAAAGGCGATCGATTGTACCAACATGTGAGTCCCCATCAGATGAGTCGAATGACCAGTATCACGTGACTGCAGACATACCTAACAGGAAATGGCTCAAACAGCCTGGGCTTTGGTAGATGATCTCATGACAGAAGACGTGACCAGGATACGCTACATAGACTGGTAAATGATAGCGCACATCACTTAACGGTGGCTTTCACTAAACGTAGTTGTATGTTGCTGTATGACCATAAATTTAGAGATGAGGTATAAATGTAGCATGAGAAAAAAAATTCATGCATCATTTAAACTTAGCACAAAGGCATAATTTAGCACATACGCAAATCAGTCAGTTAATGTGTGTTATCAGTTTTACTGTTTAGGTGTGTGAGCAGTTTTTACGTGTTATTTCTATAAACTACCCACGAGGGTTTTAAAACTAGGACGGAAATAGTATGTTTGCATAGACATTCAGTTATTAATATATTATGGAGGTAACTGGCTAGTTATACAGCTTACTTGAACATTATTATGTCATGAAGCGATGAATCGAGAAATGGATGAGTTGTTACTTCGGAAAGGCACTTTTATGCTAACCATGGGTTGGTTTGCTTTACCTCTGAGCGGCACTTTTTTGCACACCATGGGCTAGATGGCCAGGTTACAGGACCCCGAAGACTCAGAGAAGGTTAGGTGAGGGGACCCACTGGAACAGCTGTTGCGAGACAGATAGATAGCCTCCCGTCAAGGCCTTCCAGCTTGTTCTTTAACGTGCACAGGGTATGGCTCTCCCGAACACGGTGTCACGGCTTAACGTCCCATCCGACGGACGGCGGGCTTTCCAAGCCCATCGGTGTCCGCTACTGACAGAGAGCAGGGGGTGGAATTTTGCGGAGATAAATCTCAACGGTGACCCAGCTGGGACTCGAACCTGGGAATTACAGATTACAAGCCTGGAGGGCTACCGACTGAGCCACCCCCGCCCCTATGCTAACCAGGAATGAAATGGTTAGGTTACAAGGACCCTCCCAAACTTTCTGAGTTGGATAGAGGAAGGAGGATTCACAGGACAGAACACATTAGAAGTCTGGACGAGAAGATTACATCTATCTTTTAATAGCTGTCCATTGAGTCCCGTTTCCCCAAATCTCTCTGAGCCCTTGGAGCTTTTGTAACATGATAATTAAACCCATTATATTTTTAAAAATGTGCTTCTCATGGGTAAAATTATCCCAACCCAGTAACAGGGAAAAAATCACAAAATCACTCAAAATAATGAATTATAAATTATCGTTTTCTTTAAATTTATTGTTACTTAAGTACATAAATGCACAATATTAAGGTTTTATATATATATGTGTGCGTTTATTCTTTTCCCTCCTCAAAATGTTTCCTCCTCTCAGTGATTAAACTTGGTTTCATATCGACATTCGCGTGGAAATGTTTTGTTTGTTTCTTTGTAAGTTAAAGACACAATTTTTAAAAAGAAATAACGAAAAAAATTCAGATTTAAAAGATAAAGTCAAGAAACGTTTTTGGAATTGTAAAAAAAATTCAGATTTAAACGATAAAGTCAAGAAACGTTTTTGGAATTGTAAAAAAAATTAGTCGAGTCGCTCTTTTAGAGGTAATTTCTTGAATAATCTTTTTTCCCCCTCTCACTTTCTTTTACATCCTTCCTTATTATTTCTTTAATCTTATTTTCCCTGCTCAAGGTCTAAGTCACTATGTTGCAAAATTGAACTGGTACTTTAGACAGGTATTCCGGAAATACGGTTTGGGCATAATTAATAATGCATTTCGATACTCACTGGAGGAAGTTAATGAGACTTTTTTTTATTACATCATTAAGAGTAAAAGGGAAGAAGAAAAAATATCTGGAATGTAATAATTAGCATCTACGGATTTCTCGGCCAGGAAGATCAAGGAAAATTTGAAAAAAAAAAATAAATAAAGGATCTAACTTGGTTTTCGTTCATCTTATTAAAGAAAAACACATGAGGACAATATTGAGGTGTTTTTTTCCCTTTTTATTAATTAAAGGAATCAAACTATGTCTCTCACTAAAACATCGATCTGTTTTTATTTTTATCTCCTGAACTCAGTAGGCTAAATCAGATCTTTTTTGCTCCTCTTGAAAGATTTGCGAACTGTGACTGCCAGTGATGATTATGTCCACGTGATTTTCTGCTGAGTTCCATCACCTCCGTTAAGGATTCTTCCGTCCATCGTGCTCCAAAGATGAACTCCCTCTCGAAATAGTGTCATATCAGCCTTTTTTTACCCATGTCGTATTTGATTTTCCTTTCTACCACATTTTTACGCCTTTTATAGGACTTCGTAGTGACCTAAAATACGTAGCATGTTTCATTGTACTTCGGGCACGATGCAGCGTTCATAATAATTTGGCTAAGCAGTGTATGTTCATTTACTCACGTCGAGCAATAACGCTGCCGGAACTTGTTCTTCAAATGGAACGGGGAATGATAGCTATCCTTTAGTACGTAGGCTTAATGCTTTCTCTTCTTGAGGAAAAGCTCCAGATGATATCCAGAAGCAAAGGCTTTTCCTGAATTGTGCCACGTAGGCAAGAGGCTAACAATTCCATTAAGGACGAGCTGATAGGACTGCCAAAGTATAAATAAAGAAATAAAGTGCTCAGATAGTAATGTGGAAAGGGAAGCAAACCGTAATATGTCTACTATCTCTATTTATTCTGGTCATATGTTACGAAAGTGTTACAGCAGCTTTTTAGTGTTTTATTTGGAACACAGCGTTATCCACTCGATTTTTTTTTGCTGAGAATCAGTTACAGAGGTAAACTATTTTGATGAAAATTTAACTACCGACAGCATTTTAACAGATTAAAAAGCATTTAAATGCAGCAACAATAAAGAACAGAGTTCTATCTTCTTAGGGGAAGAGGTATGGCTCGGTCGGTAGCGCGTCAAGCTCATAATCTGCAGTTTCCAAGTTCGAATCCCAACTCTGACAGCATTGCGAATTAGCTTCGTTAAACTGCATTCTGTGAGAAAGGAGAAAACGATGGTCTTGGAAAGGCCCCGTCCGTCGGATGAGACGTTAAGCCATGGCCCGTGTGCAGAAAAGCCATTTTTCATTGGAGAGTACTTTAAGAACACTCTGGATGTTCTTGACAGTAGCTTTCATTTGTCTCCTAACAGCTGTCCAGTAGGTTTCTTTCCCCCAACCATCTCTGAGCCGTTGTGACTTGGCCATTTAGGTACATTGTGTGAAAAAATGGCCCGCTCAGAGTTAAAACAAGCCAAAACCTCTTGTTAAAGGTTAGTGATTGGTTTAGGTCGTAGGGTGATGATGTAGCGCAGTTCGAGTTTCCGCGGTGCTTGGGTTGAGCTTTTTCTCTGTCTTCGATAAGAAAGTGTACACCAATGGACCTGGAAAATCTGCCGCCTTCGGAAAAGACGTTCAGCCGTGTCTCCGTGTGCAAAAGAGTCTTACCCTGTGAACTGTCCTTATGAGTTGACTAATTGATCTATTGTGTTTTCGAGACGTTCAGCCGCGTCTCCGCTTATCCTGTGAACTGTCCTTATGAGCTGGCTATTTAGCCCATTGTGTGTTCAAAACATTCAGCCGCATCTCATCTTACTCTATGAACTGCCCTTATGAGCAGGCTATTTCACCCATTTTGTTTTCAAAATGTTCAGTCATGTCCACTTACTCTGTTAACTATCCTTATGAGCTGGCTATTTAGCCCATTGTGTTTTCGAGAGTTCAGCCGTGTCTCTGCTTACCATGTTAATCTTACTCTGTGAATTGCCCTTATGAGCTGGCTATTTTAACCCATTCTGTTTTCAAAATGTTCAGTCATGCCCGCTTACTCTGTTAACTATCCTTATGATTTGGCTATTTAGCCCATTGTGTTTTTGAGATGTTCAGCCGTGTCTCCGCTGACCATGTTAACGGTCCTTATGAGCTGGCTAATTAACCTATTGTGTTTTCAAGTCGTTCAGCCGCATCTCCGCTTACTCTGTGAACTGTTTTTAAGAGCTGGCTATTTAGCCCATTGTATTTTCAAGATGTTTAGCAGTGGCACCGCTTACCATGTTAACTGTCCTTATGAGCTGGCTAATTAACCTATTGTGTATTCAAGACGTTCAGCCGCATCTCCGCTTACTCTGTGAACTGTCCTTATGAGCTAACTGTTTACCCATTGTGTTTTCAAAAGGTCTATTCAGAGGTAAAATAACCGAATCCAGTGTTTAGAATTCCACTCGAGATTTAAATAAAACAAAAAAAGAATTCTTATATCGCATTTTTTTTTTGATAAGTGCTATTTCAAAAAAAAAATCCTTCTTTTAGTTTCGTGCAACTATAAAAAAAAATTCTCAGAAGTAGTGACGACACTAGTCATTTTTTAAAGCAAATTAGGGGCTGAGTTTGACTTTAAGAAATTCTTCAACTATCTGGAAGAAATTATCAAAGGCTCGAAGTAGTCTTTAGAGATGTCTAAGAATTCCTCTGTAATTCTCAGGGCTTCCTTATGATGAATGATTACATATACACATATATGCAATTAAAAATAATGAACTAATTATAAAAAAAAAATATGCTTTACTTAATGAAGGATTTTGTTGATTCAAAAGTTCAGAAAATATTTAATAATTTGGAAATTTCGTAAACTTGCTCAATTTCGAGGCCCATACTTCGAGGCTTCTGGATGCAACTTTATTTATTGGGTTGGTTTGTTTTACCTCTGAGCGGCCCTTTTTTGCACACCATGGGCTAAATGGCCAGGTCACAAGGACCCCGAAGGCTAAGAGAAGGTTGGGGTAGGGCTCCCACTGGAACAGCTGTTGGGAGACTGATGATAGCCTCCCGTCAAGGCCATCCAGCGTGTTCTTTAAAGTGCATAGGTATGACTTTCCCGCACACGGAAGCACGGCTTAACGTACCATCCGACGGACGGCGGCCTTTCCAAGCCCATCGGTGTACCCTACTGACCGTGGGCAGGGCGGGGAGTTTTGCGGAGATAAGTCTCAACGCTGACCCAGATGGATTTTATTTAGTTTTATTTATTTATTTTTATCTATATTTTTTGGGAGGGGATTCAAATTTATTGAATGTGCATAAATTGCTCCTCATGTAATACGTTTCCTCATAAAAAAATACCGCTGACGACATAGCTCGGTGGTTGTCTCACCAAATAGCGCCCTAGGCTCGCAATCTGCAGTTTCTAGGTTCATTCCCAACTGGGGCAGCATTGAGATTTATCTCCTGTAATCTTCTGCTGTGCGCTCGCTCATAAAGGAGACACCGATATGCTCGGAAAGGCCGCCTTTCGTCGTGTGGGACGTTAAGTCGTGGTCCCTTGTGCAGAAGAGTGCACGCTTAAGAACACGAAGTATTATTTTAACGGTCTTCTCTTATTCAACTCTGAGCCTTTGGTGTCCTTGTGATTTGACCATTTAGTCCATTATGCACAAAAATGTGCCGCTTAGAGATTAAACCACCAGTCACAAAAGATATCAGAGATTTTGGTGTCTAAGTTACTCAACTCAAAACGTTTGAGAATTTTATTTCTTTTTCATTTATTTATAACATTAATTTCTTGAAACATTAAGCGATTTCTTAAAAGAGAAAGTGGGATTTTTTTTCTTTCATCCTAAAGATGAAATTTCTTCTTCAAATGCATCAGTTCGCCCTCATCTGCTTCAGATAACTCCACCTCTTCCATCATCTTAACTTCATCCTGCAGATGTTACCAAAGGAGATTGGCATTAAGAGGTTTAATGCATCGTCGCAATCAATCGTCACTAAGATATTCTTCTCTAGGTACTTTGTTAGGGGCGTGGTTCAGTGGACGCCTTCGTCTATACCTATTACTTCCAATCTAGTCTTTCTAATATCTTCCGCTCTTTCAGCAATGAAGCTTTTTTTTTTCATGCGTATGCTTTATTTAGTAGTATCAACCATAACTTCTCGAAAATTATGGAAAGATTATGGTTTAAGTTAAGAAAAAAAGTATTACACTAAATGTGATTTAATCACTTTCTAAGAAGTCCTTTCTTGCAAAACGGTTATTGGCCAGAGCAAGTCAAGGTCACCTTGATACACCAATCCTGGACAGCCATTGACGAAAATGAGGGGGAAATGGAGGGAAATTAAACAGGAATAAAAATTTAAGCGATTTAACCTATATAAATTTTAAAAAAATTTTAAACAGTATAAATAAAATAATTCACGTATTTGACTTTACTTAGATGTTTATGAATGTTTTAAATAAAAAAACGAAATATTTGAAAGTAAACAGTTACCAATAGCATAAAAATAATTCGACTTCATTAAATTATTCATGAATATTTTAAAGTTAAAAAGTTAAGGATCAATTTTTTTTTAAATAAATATCAAACAAGCGGAATTTAAGACAAATAATTTTTTTAAAACACTCATATAATATATTTAAAATAATATAATATATTTAAATATAATATATTATATTTAAATATAATATATTATATTTAAATATTAATATTCTGTCTGGGAGTGGTATGGTACAAGTTGCGCCGGATCCGGACAGTTCATTAACAAAAAAAGTAGTATTATAGGAATAAGTCAGAACAAGGGTCTTCAAACTATGGTTGTCAAAACAAACGAAGAACTTAATAATTCAAATTAATGTTCTGACATATATATTGTTGGATTTCAGCGTAAAAAGCAGACGCACAATTCATATTTAAATTAAAAATATATGTGATCTTGCTTTAATTTGAATAATAATGTTTTCTACTCTCTTATTATTTTTTTAATTCTATTTTTATTCGAGTAAATAATTTTTTTATTTATCCAATTAAAATTTATTCGATTTTCTCAGCGAATTTTAATGCCACACTTGATTGTTATTTATTGTCAACCAAAAAATCCCCTATTGTCAATGTAGCTAATCAGCTTTTAGAAAATCGTCAATATGGCCTACCAGCCTTTAGACAATCGCCAATGTTTAGCCGTCCATCGTTTAGACACTCATCAATGTGGCCTACCAGAGTTTAGACCGTCGTCAATGTGGCCCACCAGCTTAGTCAATCATCAGTGTTGCCCAATAGCCTTTAGAAAATTGTGTTCAATTATAAGTCATTAGATCATTGTGAAATTTATTGCATTGCAGTAAATGTTAAAGTACTACAAAGATCATTCCATTATAGTAAGTCCTTAAACCAGGGGTTCTCAACGTGGAGTATGCCGTAAAATGTTTAGGGTACGCCGTCATAGCTCAAAAGTCGCTAAGTTTGCAACACAATCTGAGAATGATTGCCCAGTGAAATGTTTATAATTTCATGAGATTTGTTAAATTGCTTATGTCATTTTTTGTGTTTATCGATATTTGTAATTTCTGAATACAAAATTTAATGTGTATATATATATATTTTATTTTATTCCCATTGTTATACTATAACTATAGTTTTATCTATCTATACAAGGGGTACGCCAGTTACATATACATTTCCAGGGGGTACGTGAAGCATAAAAGGTTGAGAACCACTGCAAATCTCATTCCATTAGGATAAGTCCTTAAATATTGCAAATCCCATAAGTTTTGGTAAGTCCTTAAAGCATTGCAAAATTCATTGCGTTATAGTAAGTAAATATAGTAATTAAATTTTGGTAGGCGCTAACTCTCGTATTAAAAATAATATATTATGTCTGTAATTATTATACCGACAGTGAAATGCTTTCATTATATTAGGTCACTAAGTACATCATAGTAGTTAAGCTTTTTACGATATGCAGATGCCAATTGTAGATTTGAAGTAACTTGTTTGGAATTTTATGGTTTGAAGCAACAAATCATATGTCAAATGACAATGTTAAATCAAAGTCAATCAGCTTTCAGAAAATCGTCAATATGGCCTACCAATCTTTCGACAATCGTCAATGTGGCCCAACAGCCTTTTACACAATCACCAATGTTTAGTTGTCCATCTTTTAGACAATCGTCAATGTGGCCTACCAGAGTTTAGAACATCGTCAATGCGTCCCACCGGCCGTAGGCAATCATCAATGTTGATAAACTCTCACTAAACATTTTTTATCATTTTTATTGAAAATTATTCACCTCAGTAACGTCCTGAATTGCTAGAGCTTACAAGACCTGACACTTAACAATGCATCTTAATTCTCTCTTCCTCAGGCAGGAAGACTCGAAAGCTAAATAGAAAAATATCAACACGATTTTGCACTCTGTGTGAAAAAGAGCGACTCATTTAATAAGTGTCTGCTCTAAGCTAAATTAGAATCGATTTTAAAGCGTGCTCGTCTTAACGTCGTTTCCAATAAAGGTAGCAAAATGCGCAGGACGCAATTACATAATCACAACGTTGGTTAAAGTTGAAAGATCCATCCCGATCACAGTGGAGTTAATGTTCATGTCTGAACCTCTGCGATTGCTGACTACTTAGATGCCAACACGCCCAAGACTAGGAGAAGCGTCACAGAATCTTAAGGTGGAAGAATCCATACTGAGAACACATTCTACGCTTGAATTAGCGCGTTACGTTCAAGCCCATTTCCAGAAGCGGCACTGCAAGACAAGATTTGTTTTCACAAACGATTTACACTGGGACTCGGTGTTCGGAATACAAATTACATATTCATACGAAGCCATATTTGCTGGTACTCGCAGGCTCCGCAAGCTTGTTTCGATGATTCAGCGGAGGTTACAACTGACAGCTGGTGTTTACATGGAATCGTGATGCTTCCCAAAACGTTCATGCTCTGTTGTACCTATCACGGCGATTTATGAAGTCAGGCCTTTCACAGCTTCTAATATAAACTAGAGTTATTATGTCGATATCGTAAACTTTATAAACAGCCCTAAGAGAGGCAAACTCCTCCTTGTTCGATGCGACGCCGACTGGTTTAGGGTGGGTGAATTTTGTGGGGGAAGAACTTACGAAACATTTGCTTGAAGGGGCAAATTGTGTTGCGGTACTGATTGTTTGGGCTCGTAAGAATGCCGCCGAGCACATTTCATTTCATACAGCGTCTGAATATTCACTTCGCCAGTTTTACGGGGACTTTCTCTCCACCTTTGGAGTAATGAAAAGAACCTTATTTTATTGGCAAACTTTTAGAAACTAATTTTAATATAATACATTTCAAAATGGTGTTGCTGTCAGCCAAAACGCTCGGATAATTTAGTTGTCGAGAATATTTGCGCTTCGTGTTGTTCATATAAAAACATTTTATTTATGGATCGTAAGTAAACTAGAAGAACGATAGCGAAAAATAAAACAATTTATGAGAGCTTTGGCTATTTCAGAAAGGAAGGAAGAAAAAAAAAGAGGTTTTGTATAGAAATATTTATTGAATAAGACTATTTTACAGTGTGTTGCGAGTAGGAGCCATGAAACAAGCATAAAGTACGACCACATGCCCATAAAACTGCACTGGTGAGAGTGAAAGGAGGAGAAATATCTGAAGAGAGAGGATTTTTTACTGCCTATAGCTTCTCGCAATACGCTACATTGGAAATGTCATAAAACAGCGAGCTAGCAGTAAGGCTTCAAGGCAGGCCCTAATTGCTGAATGCCGGAGCGTGCTACTAGTAGAAGCGAAGTGCTAGCTAGGTTCAAGAGTAAGTGAGGATCTCGGGAGAGAGAAGAAATACTCTGCTACTTCAATAAAGGCAGTCGAGGTATGAAAACAACCCGAGCAAAAATAATGACAATCTACTATATAGTTTGAAGTAGGGGGGGGGGGAGGTAATATAACAAGAAATAAAGAACGAACTTTTAAACCATTTACTTTTTGGGTAGTGGCATATAGGATAATGGAAATAAAAACGAAACTTCAACCTGAAAAACCTTGATAAGAAGTGTTAATAAATTCCGTGCGTTGTATTGAAAGTTAGTCGCTCATAAAATTAACTGGTGAGTTCTTTTTGTTATGTCTGTTGAGCATTTATGTGCTAATAGTCGGTATTTATACTATGTTGCAATCAAAACATCGGCATTCTATACCTTGTTGCAGTACCAACAGTCGGCATTTATCCTCTGTTTCAATACCAAGTCAGAATTTATACTAAGTTGCAATACCAACAGTCAGTTTTATACTCTGCTGCAGTAAAATCAATAGGTTTTTTTTTTTACTTTGTGGCAATATCAACAATAGATATTTATATTCTGTTGCATATAATTTCTTGTAATAAGAACAGTCGGCAATTTTACTCTGTTGCAATATCAACAATCAAAATTTACACTGGCGCAATACTAAAGATCAACAATTACATTATTGCAATTCCATCAGTCGGTATTAATATACTGTTGCGATATTAAGAATCGGTTTTAATACTTTCTTATGGGTTGCTTTGCAAGCACAAGAAGTTTAATCAGTTCATAATAAAGTCAAAAGATTATTTAGCTCGTTTTCATTAAAAACGAGCAAATGTTTTCACTTTCTCATCTGTCTGTCTCTAGACATCAAACATTTTTTTTTGTTCTTGGAGATAAGTCGAAAATTCTTTTTCTATTGGATAGTCATTGGTTCAATTATTACGATTTACACTTTTGGAACCTTTCTACAGCTATAATTGCACCTTCTAATGGAAGGAAAAGTTGAAGGTTGCAAAATTTCAAACAAATATTTCAAACGATGTAATTACGTCAGGAATTTGAAATATTGCTTGTAAAATGTGAATGTCGTGAAATTTGCATTGACAACAATGATTTTCGTCTTTACCCTCAGAGGGTAAAGGCGAAATAAACAGTCAGAGGGTAAAGGTGAAGCAAAATACCGATTTCTTTCATTGAAGCAACATATAAATACTTACTATTGATATTGCAACAAGATATAAAATGCCAATTGCATTTATTGCAACATAGTATTAATACCTATTGTTTTTACTGTAACAGAGTATGAAAATCGACTACTGCAAAAATTGAAATACAATTATTTTTTTGTTTTAAGAGAGTTGGGTGTTTTACCTCTGAGCGGCACTTTTTTGCACACCATGGGCTGAATGGCCAGGGGTGAATGATCTTCTCTGAGTCTTCGGGATCACATGGATCCCGAAGACTCAGAGAAGGTTGGGGGAGAGGACCCACTGGAACAGCTGTTGGGAGACAGATGGTAGCCTCTCGTCAAAGCAATCCAGCATGTTCTTTAATATGCACAGGGTATGGCTCTCCCACATACGTTGCCACGGCTTAACGTCCCATACGATGGACGGTGGCCTTTCCAAGCCCATCGGTGCTTCTCTGAGCTCTCAGGGTCCTTGTGACATGGCCATCCAGCCTATTGTGTGCGAAAAAGAGCCGCTCAGAGGTAAAAGAACCCAAACTTCGGTGAGAAAGAGGATACCTACTGACCGTGGGCAGGACGGGGAGTTTTGCGGAGGTATGAACACCAGGAAACAAATATTTTATAATATAAGAGGGAGACATGATAATATTCAACATTGAAAAAGAATACAATTAACGAAAAATTATTTAGAAACTGCTTGAGAGATGGAAACAATCTTTTAACTCTTCCCTCGTCATTACAGGATATATACATTTCCAAAATTAACATAAGTGCGTTTTGAAGCATGTTCCTAATGCTTGACTTTTTTGTTTTGTGTATTATATTTCTTAGAATTAAATGATTTTTATTTTTTTTTTGAATTTGACATTACGTGTATCTCTCCCTTAATTATCATATAAAGTTCTAAAGTTGAATCTTTTTAAAAAAGAATCCAGAACAGAGCAAGTGTTAAGCAGCAAGAAAACGTACGTCCATTTCAATTTACGAATATGTCCTGGTCTACCACTCAGTCAGTGGGTTGACCTTTGATGCCTGGGACTCCTCACTTCTAATTTTTAGAGCATAGTGATATTTAAAAGATTAAAAAAAAAAACTTAATTACCGTCATGCAGCTGCTTGTAGGGGATATCGATGGGCTTGGAAAAGCTCCAGTCCGTCGGATGGGACGTTAAGGTGTGGCACCGTGTGAGGGAGAGCCATACCCTGTACGCGTTAAAGAAAACATGTTGGATTGTCTTTACGGGAGACTCTCATCTGCCTCCTTACATCTGTCCAGTGGGTCCCCTTCGCCAACCTTCTCTGAGCTCTCAGGGTCCTTGTAACCTGGCCATCTAACCTATTGTATGAAAAAAAGAGCCGCTCAGAGGTAAAACAACTCAAACTTCGGTGACAAAGAGGATACCGATGGACTTGGAAAGTCAGCCGTCTGTCTGATGGGATGTTAAGCCGTTGACCCATATATAGAACAGCAACACCCTGTGCACGTGAAGGAATATGTTGGATGTCCTTGACAGGAAACCACCATCTGTATTGGATTGTGTTTCCTCTGAGCGGCCCTTTTTTGCACACCATGGGCTAAATGGCCAGGTCACAAGAACCCCGAAAGCTCAGAGAAGGTTGGGGGAGGGGACCCACTGGAACAGCTGTTGTGAGACAGATGGTAGTCTCCCGTCAAGGCCATCCAGCGTGTTCTTTAACGTTCACAGGATATGGCTTTCCCGCACACGGGGCCACGGCTTAACGTCCCATCCGACGAACGATGGCCTTTCCAAGCCCATCGGTGTCCCCTACTGACCGTGGGCAGGACGGGGAATTTTGCGGAGATAAATCTCAACGCTGACCCAGCTGGGACTCGAACCTGGGAACTACAGATTACGAGCTTCGCGCGCTATCGACTGAGCCATCCCCGCCCTACTACCATCTGTCTCCTAACAACTGTTCAGTTGATACCCTTCCACAACCTTCTCTGAGTCTTTGGGGTCCGTGTAACCATTTAGCCCATTATGTGCCAAACGTTTGCTCAGAGGTAAAGCAACACAGCAACAAGCCAGAAAATAATTTCCTTCCACCAGGAAATTATTTTCTGGCGGTATCCAATGCTTAAATCGTTCATTCGTCCTCATTTGTCTGGTGACCAGCAAATCAAACGAAAAACCAAATATTATCTTTCTCACGAACAGAACTCTACGAATACCGCAGCGTAGAGGTGGCTTAGTCGGTAAGACGCCAGGCTGGCATGCAATTTCCAGATTCGCCTATCACTTAGGCTAACGTTGAGATTTATCTCGGTAAAACTCCCTGCCCTGCGCTCGGTCAGTAAGGGAGACCGATGGGCTTTCAAAGGACGCCTTCCTGGAATCGTTATGAGCCGTGTTTCCGTGTGCTGAAGAGCCATATTCTGCCTACGTTAAAGAACACACTGAAAGGCCTTTACTGGTCCAGTGGATATCCTCTCCCAACCTTTACTGAGCCCTCGGGGTCCTTCTAACATGGCCATTTCACTCACTATGTGCAGAAAATGTGTCGCTCTGAAGTAAAACAACCGAATTAATGGCGCCAAATTTGCTGCATTACCGAGGTCAGCGACTGGAGCAATTGCTTTAATTTCAACATTCGCTACCTAATCAAATGATGCTGTTCGATCTATCTTCATTACGGTAAAAAATATAATATAATGGAGGCAGGTAATAGGTGAAATCAATGCGGGATTTTCCTTTTCGAGTCCCATTGAAAAGGAGATCACATTCCCTCAGTACTCTGTTAACGACATCCAAGAATACAGCAAAAGGACATCAGTTCCCAGCATTTCATTTCCATCTATCTTCTCCTATGAATATCGACCGTATCTCCTTTCATTTAATGCCTTGATACCCTGCACATATTTCCTCCCTGATCTCCATGCATATTCCTCACTGATCTCCATACATATTCCTCACTAAATTCTCCTAGCATCCTGCTCGACTGATGTTAATACAGATCGCGTTGGAGCACGGCTTCTTTTGTTTGAGTTGTACTGAAAATTATATCCTTAGGGGATTTAAAGGATTTAAACAGAGTGAACTATTGTATGTGCTCATCGAAGAGGTGAAGGAAAGGAGAGGGGGGGGGGGGAATAAGATATCAGAATGTTTACGGTGAGATAGAGTCGATAAAACTTCCAACGATGATGCTCGCAGAAAAATTTCTTCTCGGTGGAAAACCTCGTGGGATCTTCCAAAGCGAACAATTAATTATGATGCGAAGATCGTGTTGTTGTAACAGAGATAATTTCTAGTGTTTCTAAGAGCGAAAATGAGTAAGTAGTCAAACGTCCAGCCGTCAATTCAAATTACTGTTTTAAAGGATGCAGATGTCAGAAAAACTTTATTCACTTTTTAAAACGAGCATTGCATGCTCGTCACAGACGATGCGTGTTCCTCTCGTTCTAGCATAATCTATTAGTTGTGCAGAACTCGTCATTGTTGAAAAGGTGGGGCAACACTGTATCGGCGTCCGTATTCGTCGGCATCCGTGGAACACTGTATCGGCGTCCGTATTCGTCGGCATCCGTACAACACTGTATCGGCGTCCGTATTCGATTCGAATCTTTAACAACAATTTGGAGTCTTATTACCTGTTTTTTTTCCTCGCTTATTGAAAAGTCAGGAGTGAATGGAATATTGATCAATTCGTTATAAGCAGTGTTGCCCCACCTTTTCAACAATGACGAGTTCTGCAGAGCTAATAGATTATGCTAGAACGAGAGGAACACGCATCGTCTGTGACGAGCATGCAATGCTCGTTTTAAAAAGTGAATGAAGTTTTTCTGACATCTGCATCCTTTAAAACGGTAATTAGAATTGACGGCTGGGTTGTTTTACATTCTGGGCATCACTTTTTTTTGGAAACAATGGCTGAGTCGCAAAGACCCTAAGAACGCTGGGAAAAATAGGGTAGCCTTCTGTCTAGGTCATCCAGCGTTTTCTTCAGCTTTCGCTGGCTATGGATCTCCTGCACACGGTGCTACGGCTTAATGTCCCATCCGACGGACGGCGGTTTTTCAAGTCCATCGGTGTTTCCTAGTGACCGAGGGCAGTGTGGGGATTTAATGGAAATAAATCTCAACGCTGACACAGGCGGGACTCAGACGTAGAAATTGCAGAATACGAATCTGAGTTGCTCTCAACTCAGATAACCCCCACCCACACAGCCTTCGAGGGACTGGGGCGGGGGTGGCTCAGTCGGTAGCGCGCCAGGCTCGTAATCTGCAGTTCCCAGGTTCGAGTCCCAGCTGGGTAAGCGTTGAGATTTATCTCCGCAAAACTCCCGCCCTGCCCACGGTCAGTAGGGGACACCGATGGGCTTGGAAAGGCCACCGTCCGTCGGATGGGACGTTAAGCCGTGGCCCCGTGTGTGGGAGAGCCATACCCTGTGCACGTTAAAGAACACGCTGAATGGCCTTGACGGGAGGCTACCATCTGTCTCCCAACAGCTGTTCCAGTGGGTCCCCTCCCCCAACCTTCTCTGAGCCTTCGGGGTCCATGTGACCTGGCCATTTAGCCCATGGTGTGCAAAAAAAGTGCCGCTCAGTGGTAAAACAACCCAACCCAACAACCTTCGAATATTAATACCAATCACAAATATTATTCATATAAATTCATTTAAATTGATTTACATATAATGAATATTATTCAACATAAATAATTTTTTCGATAATTTTCCCCCCATAATGAGGCAATTTCCCCTCGTACCACACTCCTATCCCCCCTTCCGATATCCGTGCCCCTAGTCGGAAAGTTTAAAATGTTGAATTGAGAGATTTCAATTTCTGCAGAACTGTTTTACCTCTGAGCGACACCTTTTTGCGTACAATGGGCTAAATGGCCGGGTCACAAGGACCCTAAGGGCTCAGGGAAGGTTGGAGGAGATCCACTGGACAGCTGTTAGTAGACAGATGATAGCGTCTGGAAAAGGCCATCCAGCATGTTCTTAACCGTGCAAGGAGATATTATTATCCTACACACTGTCCATGGCTTAACGTCCCATCCGATGGACGGCTGTCTTTCCATGCCCATCGGTGTTCCCTAACGACAGAGGATTTTTGCGGAGATAAATCTCAATGCTAACCCAAACGGGGCTCGAACTTGGAAACTGCAGATTACGAACCTGACGCGATACTGACAGAGACACCGCCGCCCCAATTCTTGCAGATTAACCATTCTAAGTGCATAATGAAACCACTTCCTATATATATGTACCTCATTTCTATATTAATAACAAAGAATAACGATTTGAATTTCTCACCACAGTTGTTTAAGAATTTTTTTAGAGTCCAATTTACTTTAACTCTTGAGATATGTCAAAACGTCATCTCGCAAGTTAAGAAAACTCATACACCAAAGATATGGGATTACTCTAGCTTCCAGGTGGACGAAATATTTTCTCATAGATTATCATTGATTGCCTCTTCTCCTGATCAACTCAGAGCCATCATCATCAGTCATTACCCTTAATGAGCCCAGAGGCTTTCTGATCCTTTCTCTGACGTCTACCCACACATAGCTCATTAGCTTCTCTTATTTCTTACTCCCGTACAGCAACTCATTGACCTTAATCTTGAAGTCCCCCCCCCACTTCCTCAATCTTTTTTTCCCCGTTTAATGCAAACTTTTTTATTCCCCTTCCGTATTTTGTTATCCTCTTTTCCTATTAATCTATCCTCTGAAATGTTGAGCAACATGTGCTCATAAAATTTCGAAAAAGAAAAGTACCTAGATTGGAAATGATTGATTTGGGATATGTAGACTAAGACATTATTGTTTTTTTTTCTTATTAAATTAATGGTTAAGTTTGTGATAGGCCTGAGCCAGGCTCGTAATATGCAGTTTTCATGTTCAAGTCCCCGCTGTCAGCGTTGAGATTTATCTCCAAAAGCCCTGTCCACGGTCAGTAGGGGACACCACTGGGCTTGTAAAGGACTTCGTCTGTGAAATGGGACACTAATCCATGGCTCCTTGTGCTGGAGAGCCGCACCCTGTCTAGATTAAAGAACACGCTGGATGGCCTTGACGAGAGACTAGCATCTGTCTCCCAACAGCTGTTCCAGTGGGTCACTTCCCCTAAACTTCTCTGAGCCTTCGGGGTACTTTTGACCTGGCCATTTAGCCCATGGTGTGCATAAAAAGAGCCGCTCTGAGGTAAAACAACCCAACCCAAATATTCTGTGCATGTTAAAGAACACGCTGAGTGGCATTAACGGGAGGCTACCATCTGTCTCCCAATCGCTGTTACAATGAGTCCCCTCCTCCAATCTTCTCTGAGCCCTCGGGGTCTTTGTGACCTGGCCATTTAGCCCATTGTATGCAAAAAAGTGCTGCTCAGAGTTAAAACAACCCAACCTGCAATAGTTCAGGCTCATGATCTGAGTTTTGAAGATCAGATAAGGAAACAGAACTCAGTGAAATGATAATCACAATTGATAATTGATAAGGAGGCAAAGGGGGAGGGAAATACATCCGATTCCTGTACCAAACTCAAGATCTGGTTATGCGTCAGTTGTTCCACCAGTTGAGCCAAGGTTGGAGCATTTCACACCTGCTAAAGGAAGGTTGTGATGGTAGGAAGGAACTACTACCATGTAGTTCAAGACAGGCCAGCTGTACAAAAAAATAGAGTTGTTGTTTTATCACTGAGCGGCAATTTTTTTGAACACAATTGGGCTAAATGTCCAGGTCACAAGGATCCCGAGGTGTCAGAGAATGTTGGGGGAAGGGTACCCACTGGACAGCTGTTGGTAAACAAGTGGTAAACCCGCCAAAGCCATCCAGGGTGTTCTTTAACCTGCACAGGGTATAACTCTCCAGCACAAGGAGCCACGGATTAGCGTCCCATTCAACAGACGAAATCCTTTACAAGCCCAGTGGTGTCCCATGCTGACCGAGGTCAGGGCGGAGAGTTTTGCGAAGATAAATCTCAAACCCGGACCAGTCTGGACTCGAATCTGAGAACTGCAGATTACGATCATGGCGCGGTACCGACTGACCACCTCCTCCCCCCCCCCCCAAATAAAATAAAATAAATAGATAAATAAATGAAATAAAGGAATAGAAATAGCTGGAGGGGAGTGACGTAACTGAGTCGGCAAAAGGTAAACAGAGAGAGCCAAGAGACTGAACATTTTTTTCTTTGCAGCGTAACATTTTCCCATTAGTTTTAAAAGTTTGTAAAAATATTTTTTTAAATATTTCTTAAAAAAATCTGGGTCAAAAATAACCCAAATTTCGCATTTTTTTGGCTTCCATTATCTTTAGTAGCAGCCCCCCCCCCCCCCACCCACCCCTAGATCCGACCTTGGTTCAGGTGTCGGTTCAGGTTCTGAGAGATCAGAGATTACGATTTAAACCAACTACGAACTGATCATTTATCAAGTATTAATAAACTTCGAAGTTATTCTGATGTAACCAGCATCGAAGCATTTAATGTTTTAACCCTTTTCGTCTTTGTTGGCGACTAATGGAAATAATAATAGGAAATAGAACTTATTGAACAGTGACAGTGACAATTGATATTTGATAAGAAGGCAAGTGTGAATAAACTCACCAGTCCGTCAATATTTTACTCCGATAAAAGTAGCATTTGAAAGTTACTTCTTTGTTTCTTGGGTTGTTAAGTCTTGGTTTTTATGTGCAGTTGGGCTGATTTAACTCTCAGAGCAGCTTTCCTGAGGAAATGGATTGGTCACAAGGACCCCGAGAGGTCAGAGATTGGGAGAATGGGAACTACTGAACAGATATTAGAAGATAGATCCCTATACGGCCATGTAGCGTGTTTACTGCGCTCAGTTCACTCATGGCACTCCTGCACACCTTGAACATGGGAACACACCATTAGTGTAGTGTTAATAAGTTTTATCCGATAGATGGCGTATTGTTCCAACCCGTATCCTCTTTCTCAACAAGGGCAAAATGAATTTGCGAAGAATATTCTCAACGAAGGCAAGTTTCGACTCGAACCTGGGTATATAAAATTATAAGTCTAACGCACAGGCGTATTTTCTTTAGTTTTTTGACTAAAATTGGTGAGTTTTCGCTCAGATGGCAACGCACAGTGTTCATAATCCGACTTCCTCAACTTTGAGTTCCCACTGTACTTGACTCGAGGGGCGGGGGTGGCGTCGGTAGCGCGCCAGGCTTGTAATCTGTAGTTCCCAGGTTCGAGTTCCAGCTGGGTCAGCTTTGAGATTTATCTCCGCAAAATTTCCCGCCCTGCCCACGGTCAGTAGGGGACACCGATGGGCTTGGAAAGGACGCCGTCCGTCGGATGGGACGTTAAGCCGTGGCCCCGAGTGCGGGAGAGCCATACCCTATGCACGTTAAAGAACACGCTGGGTGGCCTTGACGGGAGGTTACCATCTGTCTCCCAACAGCTGTTCCAGTGGGTCCCTCCTCCAACCTTCTCTGATCCTTCGGGGTCCATGTGACCTGGCCATTTAGCCCATGGTGTGCAAAAAAGTGCCGCTCAGAGGTAAAACAACCCAACCCAACTTGGCTCGTAATCTGCAGTTACCAGGTTCGAGTCTCAGCTGGGTCAGCGTTGAGATTTTTTCCCCAAAACTCCCTGCCCTGCCCACGGTCAATAGGGGACACCGATGGGTTTGGAAAGGTAGCCGTCCGTCGAATGGGACGTTAAGCCGTGACCTCGTGTGCGCGAGAGACATACCCTGTGCACATTGAAGAACACTCTGGATGGCCTTGACGGAAGGCTACCATCTGTCTTGCAACAGCTGCCCAGTAGGTCCCTTCCCCAAAAACTTCTCTGAGCCTTCGGGGTCCTTGTGACTTGGCCATTTAACCCTTTGTGGTTGGGTTGTTTTGCCTCTGAGCGGCACTTTTTTTGCACACCATGGGCTAAATGGCCAGGTCACAAAGACCTCGAAGACTCTGAGAAGGTTGGGGGAGGTGACCCACTGGATCAGCTGTTGAGAGACAGATGGTAGCCTCCCGTCAAGGCCATCCAGCGTGTTCTTTAACGTGCATAGGGTATGGCTCTCCCGCACACGGACCACGGCTTAGCGTCCCATCTGACGGACGGCGGCCTTTCGAAGCTCATCGGTGTCCCCTACTGACCACGGGCAGGGCGGGGAGTTTTGCGAAGACAAATCTCAACGCTGACCAAACTGGGACTCGAACCTTGGAACTGCAGATTACGAGCCTGGCGCGCTACCGACGAGCCACCCCTGCCCCACCTTTGCGATAGTCAAAGTAATAATTGAGTAAAGGTAAATCATGTAGTACTATGGCAGAGCTTTTCAAAACGAGAATATTTGTTGTTGAAAATAATAATAATAATTATAATATATAACAATTATATAATAACAATTATATAATAATAATATTATAATAGTTATAATAATATATATATATATTAAATGAAAATAATATAAATGTTGATGGACGTGGCACAGGATCTTGAAGGAAGTTTTCCATCTCTCGGTCCTTGTGAACTGACATTTAGTCTATTGTATGCCTAAAGGTGTCACAGAGATAAAACCTTATCAATCTAAGAGGATCGTGCAAATTAAAAGTAGACAGCCTCTATATCTGGATAAAGGGCTTAGTGATCTTTGTGTCCTCAAAGAGGGAAATGGGTTTCCAAAGGAAGAATTTATCAGCACTAGAATCAGTAGCAAGAATCGGCTTGAAAGTGATAAACGCTGATTGCATACCAGTTAAACTCCACGTGGAAGCATCCAAAGTTGAACAGTGTGATTGTTGTCCTCTGTTGATTGAGTTTGAGGACAGTAGTCTAATCATTCTAATTTGTGGACAGTGGTTTCTAATCATCTTTAGAAATGCCTAAAATAGGCGATTTAATTCCGTACAACATAGTATATATTCTGATGCTGGATTTTGTCAATCTTCAATGGCGAACGATGCTTATTTATTCAACGGGGTAAATAAATGTCTAATACAGGAGCTTTGAACAAATACAACTACAGGGAGCTTTATTACAGTTCTTTGCGGTTCAATTGCGTTAAATTAAAGAAGACTGGTCTGACGTCGAATGTCAGGGCTGTTAAACAAACAGCTGTTTTCCGTCCAAGTCCGTTCTTATTTAGGAAAGCAAGGCGGTTAGGATATTGCTATCACGCTTTGATGTTGGCTGTAATTATAGTTTATTCAGCTAAGACGCATTTTCATTAGACGACAAACCAGACTTTGCTCATTAACTCCCAAGTTGGCAGACTGCAATAATGCGATATTGACAGCGAACGTTATTAAAGATGTGTTAGCTGGAGTTAGAAGACTTGCGGATATAGTATACAAGCTTTAATGCATTTGTGATTTGGGTTTTCTTCATTAGGCTTAAAGTTTGGCTTTCTCAAATCAGATGTTTCGTTTTGTGGTAAGTAAAAACAATATAGGTCTACCTGTTCTTGGGCTGATGGAGAGTCGGATTTAAAATGTTTGTTCGAGGATATAATCGTTCTTTAATCGTGAATTTTGTAGGCTATTTAAATTGCGTAAAATCTTCGAGGTTGATTCAGAGTTGAAATTTTCATTGCAATTGCACTGGGAACTGTTTAAACATTTAAATTAGATTCTGATTAGTCCTGGACTTCTTAAAGTAGACTTTCTTAAAGTAGACTTAAAGTAGACTTCTTAAAGACATCTTAAAGTAGTGATTGTCAACAGGTGTACAGCGGAAAACCGTTGTGCAGTGAATCTGAGACAAGTGAGTGAACAGTGGTGTGCTGTGAGCCTATGCTTATTATGCTGACGGATACTGTTGTACCGTGAGCCTGTGCTGAGTGTGCCGTGGCACAGTGATATGCTGTGAGCCTGTGTAAAGTGTGCAGCGTGGTACCGTTGTCACGTGAACCTGTGCGAAGTGTCCTATGGGACATTATTGTCATGTGAGCCTGTGCGAAGTGTCCTATGGGACATTATTGTCATGTGAGCCTGTGCCAAGTGTGCTATGGGACATTATTGTCATGTGAGCCTGTGCCAAGTGTGCTATGGGACATTATTGTCATGTGAGCCTGTGCCAAGTGTGCTACGAGACATTATTGTCTTGTGAGCCTGTGCCAAGTGTGCTACGAGACATTATTGTCTTGTGAGCCTGTGCCAAGTGTGCCATGGAACACTGTTGTGTCGTGAGCTTGTGCCAAGTGTGACATGGGACACCATTGTGCTGTGAGCCTGTGCCAAGTGCGCTGCAGCACACCGTTTGTGCCCTGAATCTGTACCAAGTGTGCCGTGAGCCTTCGAAAGTGTGCCGTGACCTCTGAAAAATATGCCACGGTATTCACATGAAGTCTAAAAATGAGCTGAAAAGTATTAAAGCACCGGAAATATAAATTTAATGGTCATGAATGATGTAAATCCATAAAGTTGGAATTAATAGATTACGTATTATTATTTTTATCATTGAACAATACTATTGCATTTTGATAAAATTGCTGAATTATAAAATTACGAGTACGGAGGTTTTTCTCTGGTACTGTGCTGCACAATGACATTCTGCGAATGATGGTGAATAACAAATTAAAGGTGACTCGATCTACCAGTGACCGACTGGTTAGTACGCTTGGATAGTCACCACAGACACTTAGGTGCGAGCCCCGTGTAAGACATAGATGTTTGAGATGCTCTTTCTGCTGAGATATCGCTTTCCTCACAGATCTCTATGGCGTATAAATGATAGGCTCTTGTCAGATCTCCGTGGTAATCAAATGTGTGAGGGGATGTGTATTATGTAATAACTTTGGTGTGCTGCGACAAACTGAACCCAATACAAGACCAGATCTAGTGAGGGGATTTAGTTAAAGCTTTAAACATTTGAAGACACATTTGAAGACTTTAAACATTTCCACATTTGAAGACACATTTGAAGTCTTTAAACATTTCCACATTTGAAGACACATTTGAAGACTTTAAACATTTCCACATTTGAAGACTTTAAACATTTTCACATTTGAAGACTTTAAACATTTTCACATTTGAAGACACATTTGAAGACTTTAAACATTTGAAGGGTTAAACTTTAAACATTTGAAGACATCTTAAAGTAGTGATTGTCAACAGGTGTATTGTGTATTGGCGTCCTTGTGTTTATTATTGTTTGTCGTGACACACCAAGTTATTGCATAACTTTGGTGTGCTACGACAAACTGAACCCAATACATGACCAGATCTAGTAAGGGGAGGGGTTAAGAGCAGCCATACCACCCCCATCGCCCCTTTGAAAATTCTAGCAAAATATTTTTAAACGTATGTATATGTCATGCATATTTCAAGCATTTTTCAAAGACCTCTAAAACCCAAAGGAAAATGTATGCTGCAGTTGAAATCCAGTCTCATGCATTATTTTCTCTTTTATTTGCAGCTTGTGAAGTGAACCCAATACTACGTGTGTGGCATGACGAAGTGAACACAATATTCAGTGTGCTGCGATGAAATAAACTCAGTACTGGGTGCTCCATGACAAAATGTACCCAGTACTAGATCTGCCAGGACAAAATGAACCCAGTATTAGGTGGGGTCCGCTACGAAGGTAACCCAGTACTAGGTGTTCAGCGATGAAGTGAACCCAGTATTTGGTGTACCATGAGAAAATAAACCCAGCACTAGTTGTTCCGTCACAAAGTGAACCCGGTACTAGTTGTTTCGGGAAAACTTGGACTCAGTACTAGGTGCTCCCTGAGAAAGTGTACCCAGTACTAGGTCCGCCAAGACAAAGTGAACTCAGTTTTAGGATTGCCGCGTAGAAGTGAACCCAGTATTCGGTGTACCATGAGAAAATAAACCCAGCACTAGTTGCTCCGCCACAAAGTGAACCCAGTACTAGTTGTTCCGGGACAAAGTGGACTCAGTACTAGGTGCTCCCTGACAAAGTGTACCCGGTACTAGGTGCTCCCTAACAAAGTGTACCCAGTACTAGGTCTGCCAGGACAAATAGAATCCAGTTTTAGGCGGGCCGTGACGAAGTGAACCCTGTATTCGGTGTACCATGAGAAAATAAACCCAGCACTAAGTGCTCCACGACAAAGTGAACCCAGTACTAGGTGGACTGGACAAAGTGGACTCAATACTAGGTGTGCTGGACGTGAAAAAGGATACGAACCGTTGCCTTAAAGGAAATCGTATTCTCTTTTTTTTGGAGCTCCAAATACCAATATTTTTTCGAAGAACTGTGCTCGTTTAAAAAAGGTGTCACTCTTAGTTTAACGTCGATATCAATTTCAGAGGAAAAATTATCTTGAGCCGGATGGGATGCGATACCTCGTAACGGTCTTGAGCCGATGGATTAAGATACCTCGTAACATGTTTCCAGAAACTGGTTGGAGATCGTTTTAAAACTTCAGATGTTTGATGATTCTTCGTTTTAAAACTTCAGAATTTTACAGGGATTTGCGAAAATTAATTTTCGCAGATTCCTGTAAAATTTTAAGAGATTTTCGTGAAATCTTAATATTTTCTTTTTAAATTTATAAGTTTAAATGCTCGTAAAAAACTACGGATTAAATTGCCAGCGTAGAGACTTTGAAAACCTAGTAGTCAAAAGCTTAAAACTACTCTTAACATTGTTAATAATAATTTGAGGAGCAGTCTGATACAAACACTGACTCTTTGAGCATATATATTTCATTTCGTCTTAGCATGACAAGTTTTTTCAGAGGTCAAACAACTTCTGTAACTTATCTTGAAGTAATTAAAAAACAAAGTTAGGTCATGCTTAAAAAATAAGTAAAGAGCATTTAATTCCGAAAAATAAAGTAAAAAAAAATAAATATGATAAGAAAAAAAATCAATGAAGTTGTAGGCCGATTTGTAAGGATATTTAAAAAAAAGGTAATCCTCTATTGTCATTTCATATTAAATCTGAATTAAAACATAACCACCGGTACTTTGTTCAATTAATCATACCTACTTTAAATTCACGCGAATCGTTTTAGAAACTACCTCTAGCACAAATTTAAATGTTACTTTGCATTTGACGATCGAGAGTGAATTTAAAATCTGACCAGTTTCTGAGTGAGTGGAGGATGGAGATCGTATTCGTGCATCCGTTGCATTCTCTTCATCTTTCCTCCTTGGAAGAAGAGGAGACGATGGAGATTCATTTCCTCCTTTAGTGGAAACAAAGAATGGCATTTACGAGTGGACTGCGGATGGGAATATTTAAGCGATAGTTTGGGAGCGCGCTTTCCTCTTCAGCGATGCAGATGGTAGCTCATTGCTGGAGAGTCATTCGGATCTTCACAGAGCGAAGTATGCTAATTTATTTAGTAATGCGAAGAAAGGAAGAAGAGGTATGGACTGTTTGGCGATTACTGAAGAAAATATTTCATTTAAGAAAAATACTCACAATTAAAGCATTACCGATGGTAACTTCCAAAATTGAAGCGTTACTGATAGTAACTTGCCAAATTAAAACATTAGTTGCATAATTAAAATATTACTAACAGTATCTTGACAAAATTAAAATATTACTAACAGTAACTCGACAAAATTAAAATATTACAGGTAGTAACTTGTCATAATTAAAATACTAATCGTAGTAACTTGCCAAAATTAAAATGCTACTGATAGTAGTATGTCATAATTAAAACATTAATGATAGTAACTTGCCAAAATCAAAATATTGCTGATAGTAATTCGCCAAAGTCAAAATATTGCTAATAGTAACTTACCATAATTAAAACGTTAATGATAGTAACTTACCAAAAATAAAAAATGTTAATGATGGTAACTTACCAAAAATAAAACGTAAGTGATAGTGACTTGCCAAAATAAAAATATTACTGAGTAACTCGGGTAGAGTAATGTATTTAGTTTCGCTGCCACCTATGTTTTGAAGAGAACGCTTTTCCATAAAAAAATTATTTAATAAAAATTACAAACGATCCGTAAATCTGTTGAGATTTTTTACTAAAAAAGATGCATAAACGCGATGCACCAAAAGTTCTTGGGTCGAAGTCTGGTTCAATCAGTAACGTACCAAGATTGCAATCTGATGTACCAGTTCGAGTCCTCACTATACAAGGGTTTCGATTTTCAACTGTAATCCACGTTCGGTTGGAGAGAGGACACTGATGGAGCTTGGAAATACCACCGTTCATCATTAAGCCATGCTCCGTGTGCACTAGATAAATGCGGTTGTTTTACCTGTATGTGGTATTTTCGCGCGCAAAATGGGATAAATGTCCAGGTCAAAAGGACGCCAAGGAGAACTCAGATTTGAGTAGAGAAGGAGCAACCAGTGGACAGCTGCTAGGAGACAGATGGGAGTCTTCTATCAAGGCCATCCAGAGTGTTCCTTAATGAGCGCTGAGGAAGGCTCTTCTGCGCTTCGGAACACGGCTTAACTCTCCATCTGTCGGACGGCGTCTTCCCCAGGTCACCGGTATCTACTTTTTCATCTGGAATAGAGCTGGAGTTAGAAGAGAAAATTCCAATCAACTCACGATGGTGACTCGAACCCCGGGAATATCCGAATGCGAGCATTTCGCACTACAGTTACACAAGAAAAAGCTAATGAAACGAAATAGATATTATTTTTTTTTTATTAATTACTTGTTGATAGTAAGAAAAGCCGAAATTTTATAGTCTATATTTTCGAGAGCTCAGTGTATTCTATGATCAAAATCTCCTTCTACACGGGGGAGTCGGTAACACGCCAGGCTAGTGACTTGCAGTTTCCAGGTTCGAGTCCCACCGGAGACAGCATTGATATTTATCTCCGATAAAGCCTCACCCTCTCCTCGGTAAAAAAAAAAGGAAGACCGGTGAGCTTCGAAAGCTCATCGGTCTTCCTTGATCCTTCGTCAGATGGGATGTTAAGCTGTGGCTCCGTGTGCAGGATTTGTTGTTGGATTGTTTTTACCTCTGAGTGGCACTTTTTTGCACACCATGGGCTAAATGGCCAGGTCACATGGGCACCGAAGGCTCAGAGAATGTTGGGGGAGGGGACCCACTGGAACAGCTGTTGAGAGACAGTTGGTAAACTCCTGTCAAGGCCATCCAGCGTGTTCTTTAACGTGCACAGGGTATGGCTCTTCCACATCCGGTGCCACGGCTTATCATCCCATCCGACGGACGGCGGTCTTTCCAAGCCTATCGGTGTCCCCTACTGACCGTGTGCAGGGCGGGGAATTTTGCGGAGCCGTGTGCAGGAGAGGGCCATACCTAGTGCTCTGCAGTTTAAAGAACGTATTAGATGGCCTTGATGGGTGTATTCCATCTCTTTCCTAAGAGTTGCTCATTTGATCCACTTCCCTAACCCTCTATGAGGCCTTGGGGTCCTTGTGAGCTGGACATTTAGCGCATTATGTGCAAAAAACTGCGGCGCACAGGTGATACAACCGAAACAACATCCGTCTGAACGGTAAGAACTAAAATTACCTAAGAACCTAGAACTAAAGTTACTGGATGTACAGCTTCCTTTCAACTTAAGTTAAAGCATCATAAGGGTTTGAACACAAAAAAGTCTTTCTAGTATTAAAAATCTTCGTTTCTAAAAGAAAAAAAAAGGAGAACTAGGTTCACCCAAAACCTTCCTTTTATTGCATCATAAAGAAACTTAATATTTTACTTCCCAACCGTCTCTACGGGGCGAGGTTGCTCAGTCGGTAGCACACCAGGTTTGTAATCTGCAGTTCCCAGTTTCGAGTCCCAGTGGGTCAGCGTTGAGATTTATCTCCGCAAAACTCCCCTACCTGCACACGGTCAGTAGGGACACCAATGGGCTTGGAAAGGCCGCCGTCTGTCGGATGGGACACTAAGACGTGGCACCGTGTGCGTGTGAGCCATACCCTGTGCATTCTAAAGAACACGCTGGATGGCCTTGACAGGAGGCTACCACCTGTCTCCCAACAGATGTACAGTGGGTCTCCTCCTCCAACTTTCTCTGAGTCTTCGGGGTCCTTGTGACCTGGTCATTTAGCCCATTGTGTGCATAAAAGTGCCGCTTAGAAGTAACCAACCTCTCTCAGCCACCTCTGAAACGGTATGAACTACGATCACCTAATTCGTTATAGTTTCCTCTCATCGTATGTTAAAAAACGGAAATGATTGACCCAAAACGTTCTCTTCACTCATTTCCACCCTCATACCACGAAATAAGAAGGGATTGAATGGCATTTTCTGCTCACAATGGGCTAAAAGGCCAGGTCACAACGAACTCAGAGAAGATTAGAGGACCACTGGACAGCTTCTAGGAGACAGATGGTAGCTCTCCGCCAAGGCCATCCAGCGTGTTCTTTAACGTGTACAGAATATGTCTCTCTCGCACACAGGACCACAGCTTACCTCCCATCTAGGGGACGGCAGCCTTTCCAAGTCCGTCAGTGTCCGTTACTGACCGAGGGCATGGAGTTTTATGGGGACAAATATCTACGTGGCCTAGATGGTACTCGAATCTGGAATCTGAAGATTACGAGGCTGGCGCGCTACCGACTGAGCCATCCCCACCTCCCGAACTATTACCATTATATATCACATATATGAAGTTTTTACCAGGAGAGTATTTAGATTTGCCTCAAATTTTGCATCCTCCTTTCTTTTCGTCCAAAAACTGCTGGAAAATTTAATTTAGGATGGATGTCGAATTTAATGAAGGATGATGCTAAACTCAAGCTTGAGTCATGACGAGTGTCATCCACTATATATTTTAAAGAGTCTGAGATAATTGCTTTAAAGACCCGAGCAAGGCTGGTTATAATAGTGATATATAAATAATTTCCTTAATAAAGTAAAAAAAAATATATAAATGCAATTATTCAAAAGGCAATGACAAAGAGATGTACAGTCGCTCAAAAAATATCCGAACACTATGATTGATTACAGAATTCAGAAAAAATATCTGGCAACGTTTTTTTTTTAGAAATTAGTGATCTGAAAACCTTCGTGTTAAGTAACACGAAGTTTGCCAGATCACTGATTTCTAAAAAAATCGTTGCCAGATGTTTTTTTTTTTTTTTTCTGTAATCAACCATAGTGTTCGGATATTTTTTGAGCGACTGTACCAAAAAATTTGAAATGCAAAAGTAAATTATATATGACATAAAAGAAATACATAAACGAATATTTTAATTATAATAAAATATAATAAATACTCCCTCAAGCAGCTGCTTGCCACAGAGGTCTGACAGGAGCCTTCCAGTTTATACGCAATATTAATTATTGACTCCTTACAAAGTGTCTGTGTTACAGTTTACCTTTGAACTTGAGGTATATATGATCAATTTATCTAATAAAGTGAGAAGGATGGTTGCAATTCTATCTAATTTTTTGAGCAACGAATTCCGGGCTTCACTCGGCAAATTTAAATCTGAATTAATGTAGAAAGAAAATAAACTGAATTATTTCGTTGTTGTTCCCTTTTTTATTGCTTTCGAATTGTTGCATCAATTCCTGTTATTCTTCTCGATCAGTAGGGGACATCGATCGCTTTGGAAAGGGTAGATTATTAACGCTCGATGGCCTTGACCTGAGACTACCATCTGTCTCGTAATAGCTGTCTATTAGGTCCATTCCCCCAAACTTTCTCTGAGCTTTCGGGGTCCTTGTGACCTGGACGTTTAGCTCATTGTGTGCAAAAAAGTGTCACTTTGTATAAAACAACAACCTGTCGTTGTTATTTCTCTTATCGTTTGACTTGCACTGATTATTAGATGCATTTTTTTCGTTAAGCTTTCTATTGTTGTGTTCAGCTTTTTTTCGATTGGCTTTGCATTGTTGTGTTTATCTATTTTTCGTAAGCTTTGTAGTGTTGGGTTTAGCTTTTGTTCGGTAAGCTTTGTAGTGTTGCGTTTAGCCTTTTGTTCAGTAAGCATTTTAGTGTGTTTAGCTTTTGTTCAGTAAGCATTTTAGTGTGTTTAGCTTTTGTTCAGTAAGCATTTTAGTGTGTTTAGCTTTTGTTCAGTAAGCATTTTAGTGTGTTTAGCTTTTGTTCAGTAAGCATTTTAGTGTGTTTAGCTTTTGTTCTGTAAGCTTCCTACCATTGTGTTTAGCTTTTTCACCAACGGCTAATCCAAATAAATGACGAATACTTATTCATCAAGAGAAGGAGGATGAGTCCATCTTACCACTTGCAGCGACGAGTGTCATCGCATGGAGATCAGTTAGAAGAGTACATTCCCAATGATGCTGCAGGGGTTGGATTCAAGGAGAGAGTCATCCTATCTCTCTCTTTACGTCTCGAACATTCTTCCAAGTTATTGATTCCTCCTAGTAGTCCTAATGGCCTCCCCTGCTCCCCGTGTTCTGCTAGAATTCGTCTCTTGCTGGGAACATCTGTTTGAGAACGAATGCCGCGTCCAGTGGTCAGCTGCCAGAGAGTGCAAGACCACGTTAGCACACTGCATCAAGTGGTGACTGTGTCATATCAATTTATCAACAAGTTGCTTTTGCAGGAAGAGAGACACCCGGGGTCCTGGCGCGCCAAATAGACAGCCCCGCTCAGAAATATTTCCTTTGTCCTGCACGTGAGCTAGCTTTTTATTCTTCTTTACTCTTGTGCGGCAATTCATCGAGAATCCTGGAGCACTTACGCTTAAAAGGTTTTCTGAATGAGCACTTTCCTCCAAGCAGCGATGAAGAGGTTTCTGCCACAACTTTCCCCCTTGAGGATTTATAGGAGATAGCCACTAATACTTTAGGAAAGGGAACGATGCGATGTACAAAGCCATAATGGTAAAGTGAAAAATTCCTCCTACATTTATATCAATCCCTTGATCATTATTTCGTTGCACTTTGCGATAACCCCTGAGCGTAACGTATGATTCATCCGGTGAACAATGAATCTACGAAATACGTCATTGCCACTGTGACGGTTTAGCATTGACCGAGTCGTGAAATTGCTTAATCGATGATTGAAGAATGAGATTTATACGAGAATTAGTATACTTTTCTGATATCCCAAAGTAATCTATTTTGAGCGATGATTTTTTTAGACTAATACTGCTATTATTTGAGGGATATGAGATCTTAATAGTTATTCCATTGTGTAAAAAAAATCAACCTTTTAAGCAGCACTTGCCACAGAGGTCTGACGGAGGATCCTGTCAATTTAATGCACCATAAGAAAGATTTGTTGGTTTTTGTTGGAAAGATTAGATTTGTTGTTGGACTACTTTGTTTGACCTAGTGGTTAACTGGGTATCATCATGGCCCTATGGGCATCATCGCTCCCCCTTAGGCACTATCGTTTCCCCTTGAATATTATTTCTCCCCTTGGATATCATCGGGCTCCTTTAGTTATCGTTACATCTTTTCAGATATCATCACGCCCCCTTAGGTATCATCGCGCCCCTTGGATATCATTTCGCCTCTTCGATATCACTGCATCCCCTTGGGTATCATAGCATCCCTTCGGTATCATCGTTCCCCCCTTTGGTATCATAGCGCCCCTTGGATCCCTTTACATCATCGAACATCCCTTTTGGTATCACGAGTCTCTTTAGATATCATAGCACTTCTTTGATTAACTAATAAATTAAATTAATTATTAAATAATTAAGAAACACACTTACTCATGTTACTTAATTATTTAATAAAATATAGCACTCAAAAATATGGTTGTTGTTTTATTAAGGACCCTACATGGGCATTTTGCATCTGGCAAATATTCCTGCAAGCAGGCGTTATACTGCAAAGACTACACTATAAACGTATTTTCCGTCACTTAGATAAGCAATTCAATTAGCTCCTCAAGCAAAAATACGTTGTCCACCCCCTCATCATTCAGTTTTAAATTATCACTTGAGACATTTTAAAATCACGGTTATCAGAATCCTGCTCCCAGTAGAGCGAACCCTTCTCTGACAGTAAACTCTTCTTTCTTGGTAGCAAAGCCATTCATCACCGTTCCCCCACTTTCTCGCATCTTACGGTGTGTGAACTCCCCATTGCTACTATCCAGTAATTTCCCTTACAATGCAATCCCTCGTCAACGTAGAATCATCGTTTCCGGGGTCGTAATTAGGGGCTTGTTTTTTGTTTTACTCTGCAGTGTAATTGGGAACATTCTGCTAAAAATAACATCTTTCAAAATGTTTGCTTCCCTCCTGGTTTTCTCGTATCTATCGGGGAGTCCAAATGAATAGTTGGTTATTTGAATGAGGGTCATTGATATATATACTCGATTCGTGGATTCAGAACCACTGGGGCGGGGGAGGCTCAGTCGTTAGCGTGCCAGGCTCGTAATCTGTAGTTCTCAGGTTCGAGTCCCAGCTGGATCAGCGTTGAGCTTTATCTCCGCAAAATTCCCCGCCCTGCCCCCGGTCAGTAGGAGACACCGATGGGCTTGGAAAGGCCGCCGTCCGTCGTATGGGATGTTAAGGCGTGTCCCCGTGTGCGGGAGAGCCACACCTTGTGCACGTTAAAGAACACGCTGGATGGCCTTGATGGGAAGTTACCAGCTGTCCCAGTGGGTTCCGTTGGGAACCCTTCTCTGAGCCCTCGGGGTCCTTGTGACCTGACCATTTAGCCCATGGTGTAAGTTAAGATACATGCTTTAAGGGCCACTTATTCTTTCTTGTGAATAAATATCCTAATATTTCGACCGCTGAATATACTAATATTTTGACCGCTGTCTGGGGTCATCATCCGACGAGGTTGTAACTATGTCATTTTTTTTAATTTGGTTGATATCATTTATAGCCTGTTATCGCTTTTTAAGTAGGGACAGTCAGAACATATAGCAATAATTAATTGCATTGTAATAAGGGACAATCAGAACATATAGTAATAATTAATTGCATTGCAATAAGGGACAGTCAGAACATATAGTAATAATTAATTGCGTTGCAATAAGGGACAGTCAGAACATATAGTAATAATTAATTGCATTGCAATAAGGGACAGTCAGAACATATAGTAATAATTAATTGCATTGTAATAAGGGACAGTCAGAACATATAGTAATAATTAATCGCATTGTAATAAGGGACAGTCAGAACATATAGTAATAATTAATTGCATTGTAATAAGGGACAGTCAGAACATATAGTAATAATTAATTGTATTGTAATAAGGGACAGTCAGAACATATAAGACAGAACACACGATCATGCCATACCCGGTACTCTAACCCCGGTTTCCTTGTACATCGTTCATGTCGCCATCTGTTGACTATATTAGTAATCATTCTTGTTTTCTTGTGAATTTATTTTTTTTAATTATCGTTGTTGTATTCCAGTCTATGTTTTATGATTAGTTTTTGCTACGTGTCTGACCAGTCGTTGTTTTATTTTGTTTGTCTTTTATTATGGCTTTGAATAAAAGAACACAAAGCTGGAAGAGAAAAAAAAATAAATTTAAACAGGACTGGACAGACACGTAGGAAAAAAAATCATAAAATAGATTGGAGTACAATAACAACAATAATAAAAAAAAATGATTCATAAGAAAAACTGAAGAATGGTTACTAATACAGTCAACAGATGGCGCCATGAACACAAAAGGAAGAAAGTTCCAACAGAGCTTTAACCTCGTCGGTGATGACCCCAGTCAGGGGTCGAAATATTTGGATATTTATTCACAAGTAAGTGAATATCTTTGTTTCAAATTAAACATATATTTGTATTATTCAATTTTATTCTTTATGGTTTTTCCCCTTAATACTTGACAACGAGCTATTCTTTTGAGTAGATTGTTTTACCTCTGAGCGGCACTTTTTTGCACACCATGGGCTAAATGGCCAGGTCACATGGACCCCGAAGGCTCAGAGAAGGTTGGTGGAGGGGACCCACTGGAACAGCTGTTGGGAGACAGATGGTAGCCTCCCGTCAAAGCCATCCAACGTGTTTTTTAAGTGCACAGGGTATGGCTCTCCCGCACACGGGGCCACGGCTTAACGTCCCATCCGACGGACGGCGGCCTTTCGAAGCCCGTCGGTGTCCCCTACTGACCGTGGGCAGGGCGGGGAATTTTTGCGGAGATAAATCTCAACGCTGACCCAGCTGGGACTCGAACCTGGGAATTACAGATTACGAGCCTGGCGCGCTACCGACTGAGCCATCCCCGCCCCATTAGATACTTGAGTAGGCCATTTAAGACAAATAAGCTAAGGAGTTTTTAAAGATAATAAATGAGGTGACAAAACATTTCAAACCCCCTTGTGCACCACGGACAGTGAAGCGTTCAGATTTGTTGTGCATAAAAGGTTAAGAACAATTGGTTAGATGACAGTTTAAAAGCTGAGTATTAACTACCTAATTATGACACTTGTGTTGAGAAATACTGGTCTGCATTTCATGGATTGAGAAACACTGGTTTATATATCACGGATTGAGGAACATTGGTCTATATATCACGGATTGAGAAACATAAATTTACAGTACGATTCACGGGTTGAGAAATACTGATGTATATATATATCAATTGACGAGTTCAGAACTATTGATCTACATTATATTTCGACGGTTGAGAGGGTGTGGGAGTGGCTCATCAGATAGCAAGCCAGGCTCGTAATCTGCAGTTCTTTGGTTGAGTCCCACCTATTCCAGCAATGAGATTTACCTCCACAAAACTCCCATGCTGCCCTCCGTCCTTTGGGGAGACCGATAGGCCTGGAAAGCAGGCTGTCCGTCGGATGGGATGTAAAGCGTTCCTCTGTCTCGTAACAGCTGTCCTGTGGGTTTCCCCTCCCAAACTGTTATGAGATCTCGGGTTGTTGGAGAGGCCACCTTCTGTTGGATGGTGCGAATAGTCGTGGGCCAGTGTGCAGGAGAGCCTTACCCTGACATGTTAGAGAACAGGCTGGATGGCGTTAATGGGAGGATACCATCTATCTCTTAGAAGCTATCGAGTGGGTCCCCTTCCTAGAAATTCCATTGAAACTTTGGGGTCCTTGTGACCTGGCCATTTAGCCCATTGTTTGGCGCTCAGCAGTAAAAACTCCAACCTGGGATCGAGTCCCATCTGTGCCAGTTTTCAGATTTTTTTTTCCCGCAATCCCCCATACTGAGTAGATCATAAAGGGGACACCAATGAACTTGGAAAAGCCACATGATGGGTGGGACTTAAAAATCACGCTGATGGGACCTAAAGCCGTGGACCCACGTGCAGGAAAACCAAACCTTGTGCATGTTAAAGAGCATGTTGGATGGCCTGGAAAGGAGGCGACCATCTGTGTATTAACAACTGTCCAGTGAATCCCTGAGGAACCCTTGGGGTCTTAGTCAACTGACATTTTAGATTATTGAGCACAAAAATGTGCTATTCGGAGGTAAAACAATTCAACTCTTGCTGTATCTGGTAAAAGTAAGTTTTTCCATTAACGTAAAGTTCTTCCATCTACACACCATTAAAGGGGAATTACTTTGATGGGTTTTAAATTGCTTCTATTTCTGTATTTTTCACACTTAAAAAACCTTTTAACCTACATAAGAAGAAAGTGTGGAAAATTGCATTACAAAACCACACCTTTCTAGTGGCGAACTCTTAAAAGAATCAGTTAAAACTATTTGGTATAAAGACCAAGACTCTGGATTCCTGACAGCCTCTGCTTGACCACCGTTTGCTGGAATGAGCTTCAAAGTCATTGGCCTTTTGCCGACTAGGAGTCACGACAGTTCAACATTAGCGTCCCACGTGCCCGACTGGAAGTCGCCTTTATTGGCATGTCTATGTCGAATGGTGGAGAAAATTTTCTGTTTTTTGAAACACATTATGATGGAGTTTCGTCTTCTTTGCATATATAGCTAAACGTATATATATATATCCCTTTCTCTTTGCGAGTATTAATAGTACGCATGCATGGAACCTCTGTTATGCTAGAGAAAAATGCAGGAAGCTTTAACTAGCTATAATTACTAAGCAAACAAAACTTCAGTGATGCCATATCGAAACGAACTGCCAGTAGGTGGTGTCTTCAGAAAACGTTGTAGTGAAGACGACCAGATTACAAGTTAAGATTTTCTGTTGAATTATTCATAATCAAGCAATTTACTTCTAAATCATTGTCCTTTTTTCTCCTTCCCATTCTCAAGTTCGTATTTTAGGTACTTTTAATGTTTAACTCTTTCAGCTTTTACTGTGCCATGAGATTCTGGATTGTAGAAGTTGGTTGCTATGGGATGAAATTCGTTGTGTTTAGAGGAAAGCATGAGATATAACCGAGTCATGCAAAGTTCTCATTTGCAAGCTTTTTTTCGTACTGTTTTGTGGGAAGAAGTTCGAAATCTTTTATAAACAGAACGTTATAGGCATAGTAAACTAACAGATGTACCCGGCTTTGCTGGGGTCTTAAATTATCTGAAATATATAGTAATGAAACAACCCAGGCTGCGAAACATAATGTGACATAAAGCTCATTACGATCGATTTGCATAAAATTTTCCTTTCCCTTTTAGGAGAGGAGAGGGGGGGGGGCAGAGGAAGAAGAGACCATAATTTCAGGTGGCCCATGATTCTTCCTACACCAGTAGTTTCCTGGAGCAGGGGTGGTTCAGTCGGTAGCGCCCCAGGTTCGTAATCTACAGTTCCCAGGTTCGAAACCCAGCTGGGCAAGCGTTGAGATTTATCTCCGTAAAACTCCCCGCACTACACACGGTCAGTAGGGGACACCGACGGGCTTGGAAAGACCGCCATCCGTTATATGGGACGCTAAGCCGTGTTCCCGTGTACGAGAGAACCAGAACTCTGCACTTTAAAGAACGCGTTGGATGCCATTGACGGAAAAATTTTCCATCTTTCAACCAACAGCTGTGGGGCGGGGGTGGCTGAGTCGGTAGCGAGCCACACTCGTAATCTGCTGTTCCCAGGTTCGAGTCCCAGCTGGGTCAGCGTTGAGATTTATCTCCGTAAAACTCCCCGCATTATACACGAGTAGGGGACACCGATGGGCTTAGAAATGCTGCCGTCCGTCGGATGGAATGTTAAGTCGTGGCCCCGTGTGCGGGAGAGCCATACCCTGTGCGCTTTAAAGAACACGCTGGATGGCCTTGACGGGAGGCTATCATCTGTCTCCCAACAGCTGTTCCAGCGGATCCTCTCCCCCAACCTTCTCTGAGCCTGCGGGGTCCATGTGACCTGGCCATTTAGCCCATGGTGAGCACAAAGTATTGCTCAGAGATAAAATAACTCATGTTATAAATTTTCATTTGACATAAAACTCATTGCGATCGACTCCCATGAGAATTTTATTTCCATTTTAGGAGGACGTGGGTGGCGAAGGTGCATAAAGAAAAGAGCACAACTTCAGGCAACCGATGATTCTCCCTATACCTATAGTTTCCGTTTCAGATATTACTCGTAGGCTCGGAAAGTTGCTTAAAACCTAGACGGGAAAGGTTGTAAACCGAACTTTTATTGCGTGTGAGGGAAAAAGATTATAAGAACAGCAGTCCCCCCCCTCCCTGCCCTCGGTGAGAAAGGGGACAACGATGACCTTGAAAGCCGTCGTCCGTCGGATAGGGCATTAAGCCATACTCTGTCATACTAAAGAACACACTGGATGGCTTTGACGAGAGGTTTTGATATATCTCCTAACAGCTGTTCGGTGAGACCGTTCTCCCCAAACTTTTTTTGGGGCGGGGGTGGCTCAGCCGGTAGCGCGCCAGTCTCGTAATCTGTAGTTCCCAGGTTCGAGTTCCAGCTGGGTCAGCGTTGAGATTTATCTCCGCAAAATTCCTCGCCCTGCCCACGGTCAGTAGGGGACACCGATGGGCTTGGAAAGGCCGCTGCCAGTCGAATGGGACGTTAAACCGTGGCCTCGTGTGCGGGAGAGTCATACCCTGCGCACGTTAAAGAACACGCTGGATGGCCTTGATGGGAGGCTACCATCTGTCTCCCAACAGATGTTCCAGCGGGTCCCCTCCCCCAACCTTCTCTGAGCCTTCGGGGTCCATATGACCTGGCCATTTAGCACATGGTGTGCAAAAAAGTGCCGCTTAGAGGTAAAACAACCCAACAACCCCAAACTTTTCTGAACTTTTGAGATCCTTGTGACCTGGTCATTTAGTCCACTGAGTGTAAAAAGTGCCCTCAGAAGTAAAATAGAAAAAAAAAGCCATTACAGTAGCGTCGTTGAGATTTTCTCGGCTAACCCATTCTCTACCGTCGATTGAAAAGAGACGGTGATTGACTTAGAAACGTCGCCGTCTCTCGGATGGGAGGTTAATTCAAGACCCAGTCAGTCTGCAGGAGAGCCTCACCCTGCACACGTTAAAAAATGCGATGTATTGCCTTAACCTAATTATGTGTGCGTGTGTGACACTGGGAACTGCAGAATACCGTAGCACGTCAGGCTCGAGTAATCTGCAGTTCAAAGGTTCGAGTTCGAACCCCACCTGCCAGGGTTGAGTTTTATCTTCACTAAGAACACCCCATCTCTATGAGAATGGGGACACCCATAGACTTGTAAAGACCTCCGTCCGTCAACAAGGACTTTAAGCCTTGTTCCATGTGCAAAGAGAGAGTCATACCCCTTGCACGTTAAAGAGCAAACTGGATGACCTTGACGGGATGACTTTATTTTCAACCCATTAGACTATACATTTAATACAATATAAATAAACCAAAAGCATTCGCTAATCTAGGTTGCTATATTTAGCATTACATAAAAAAAACAAAAAAAAAAATTCAACTTATTTTTCTCAAATTAATTACAACCTAATGATTCACTAATTGGTTGATTGTGACAAACTATAATATTCTCTGATTTTTGCAAATATAACAATGAATATTTTCATTTAAACACAAAGAAAAAAGAAACCACGTTTACTACAATAAAGTACAAGAAGTGTACAAATAATAAAAATTTTAATTCTAATTTTCATCGTAGAACTGTAAACATAAAATCCAAGTCGAGTGTATGAGAGAGTAAGTTTCCTTTCCTCAATAGTTTCTGAGCCCTTGGGGTCCTTGTGACCTTGCCATTTAGCCCATTGCATGCAAAAAAAATTACACTCAGAAGTAAAAACAACCCAACCTAACTCAAAACGTGAGTCAAAATTTCAAAGGGTTCGATCTCAAAGAATTTATGTCTGAAATTAAAGCTTGTAGCGTATACAGTCGCTCAAAAAAGTATCCGAACACTATGGTTGATTACAGAATTCAGAAAAAATATCTGGCAACGATTTGTTTTAGAAATTAGTGATCTGGCAACCTTCGTGTCACTTGGACTAACTATACTGTTTACTAATTACTAACTAATTTTTCTTTTACTAACAAATTCAAACAGAAGAGAGTGTTCGAACTTTCTGTTATGTTATTTCTTATTCTAATCAACGAGCTTTAAATGTCAAAACATTTTAATTGGGACTTAGCACTTCATGAAATCTTTGATAACAGGGATTCCCAGTCAGATCTTCAAAAGTAATTGCTTTACATTGTTTCCAAGCGTACAGTCGCTCAAAAAAAAATCCGAATATCATTCTTGTCACGTGACACGAAGGTTGCCAGATCACTAATTTCTAAAAAAACCGTTGCCAGATATTTTTCCTGAATTCCGTAATCAACATAGTGTTCAGATATTTTTGAGCGACTGTACAATGTCGTGGTTTACCCCAAAAAGAAAAGCTCCAGAAAGGAAAGAGGAAAACGTGAGTCGATCTTTAGGAGTTGCGGCTTTTCCGCAGAAAGGTGCTTTTAGTGATAAAGTAAAAAACATAAATCAAAAAAAAAAAACTTATTTCCAAGAAAGCAAAAAACGAAACTAAAACATATGATGGTGAAATAACTCGGTATATTCATCTTTACTTCAAAGGTAAGATAGGAAGCCAATTTACTTCAAAGGTAAGATAGGAAGCCAATTTACTTACTCAACAAAAATTGCCTGCTCCCTATCTTCCTTTGAAAATTATGTAAATTCAGCGAATTCACACTCAGTGTGCTTTACGTTTATTTATCATTTTTTTAATACTTTTTAGAAAGATATCTTCAATAACCAAATTTCGAGGGGTTTATTTTCCAGCTAGAATCTCATAATAATAAATTCTATTATTTTGCATTTATTCTGGTGAGTGCGAATATTTATATCATAGTTCATTCAAGAACAATTCACAATTTGCGTGAATAATATTTATTTTACTGCTAAAATACAGAAGATGGGAGTAACATTTTAACGCTTTATTACGTAACGCTTGTAGATCGTGGCGCTCTTTAAACTTCAACTAGCTCTACTATGCTCTCGTGTAGGTTCGCTCTCACCTCATAAGTTTCGCTCTCACCTCATACCGTTTCCCATTTAGGCAAGTGCCCTATTAGCACCATGCAGAAATTGTCATCAAGTGCATTATCAAGCGCAATGGCCATGTTTCTGTGGCCTCTTTCTCTGATTATACAGATGTTACAACTCGAATTAAGATCTTTAAATTAGGTCTCACAACATTAATGTAATATCGTGAGAAATTTTGCATTCCACAGCACTATCCGTCAGAAGGATTATTATTATTATTCTATTATTTGCGTTATTAATCACCTTGTTTGCGTAGTAACGCTAAGCTGAAGACTCATTGCGAAAAATTAAATGTTGCTTACCGTATTGACAGCAGTTGATTCGGCTGTTTTACCTCTGAGCGTGGGGCGGGGATGGCTCAGTCGGTAGCACGCCATGCTCGTAATCTGTAGTTCCCAGGTTCGAGTCTCGGATGGGTCAGCGTTGAGATTTATCTCCGCAAAATTCCCCGCCCTGCCCACGGTCAGTAGGTGACTGAAAAAGGGGGGAAAAGGGGGGAATGGGGAAAATGAAATGGAAAAAATGGAATGAAAAAAATGAAAAATGGAATGGGGAAAAAAAATGGAAAAGGAATATGGGCTTGGAAAGGCCGCTGTCCGTCGGATGGGACGTTAAGCCGTGGCTCCGTGTGCGGGAGAGCCATATCCTGTGCACGTTAAAAAACACGCTGAATGGCCTTGACGGGAGGCTACCATCTGTTTCCCAACAGCTGTTCCAGTGGGTCTCCTCCCCCAACCTTCTCTGAGCCTACGGGGTCCATGTAACCTGGCCATTTAGCCCATGGTGTGCAAAAAGTGCCGCTCAGAGGTAAAACAACCCAACCTCTGAGCGCCACTTATTCTGCATATAGTGCGCTAAATTGGCCAGGTCACAAAGAGCCCGAGGGCTCAGAGAAGGTCGGAGGAAAGAGACCCACCGGAAAGCTGTTAGGAGACAGATGGTAGGCCTCCTTCAAGGCCATTCAACGTGTTCTCTAACTTATACAGAGTATATAGCTGTCCGCACACGGGGCCACGACTTAACATACTAACCGACGGACGGCGGCCTTTCCAAGCCCATCAGTATTCCCTACTGATTGTGGGCAGAGCGGGGGAATTTTGAGGAGATAAATCTCAACCCTGGACCAACTGGGACTCGAACCTGGGAACTGCTGATTACGAGCATTGATTACGAGAAGATTGTGGCAATAGGACCAACTGAACAACTGTTAGGAGACAGATGGTAGCCTACCGGGAAAAGATGCACTTGATTTCTTATATTGACTTCTATTTCATCAGCTATTTAAATAATTTGTTGCTAGTGATCATGTAGGTCATCTTTTAACCTTGTCAATTAATCAAAAGACACTGCTGGTGATCGCTAAAACTGGTTCATGTTTTGTCATTTATTGAAATAATTTCTGCTACTTATAGCGATTGTGTTTTCACCTCTATTATTTAAAAGGTGCACTGGTGATTATTTAAACTGCCTTCTATTTCGTTAGGAGTTTAATTAATTTGCAGTCAGTGATCAATCAGATTGTCTTTTCGCCTTCTTAGTTAAAAAAAAAATGTGCTGGTGATATTTAAATTACCTCCTTTTTTCATCAAGATGTTATTTAGAGTGTATTTGTACCTTTTCATCTAATTGAAAACTGCGCTGTGATCGTTTAGACTCCTACATATTGTGTTATTTAAAAAACAATGTTCTCAGCTATTAGTTACATTATCTTATGACCTTCTCACTTAAAATATGACCAGGTGATTGTTTTTTCTTCCGCTAGTTATTTAAATTATTTGGAGCTGATCACTTAGATTGTCTTCTAACTTTCTTAGTTAAAAAAACGCGCTGGTGATCAGATTACATTCTTTTTCGCCAATTATTAAAATAATTTGCTGCAAGTTGTTATTTAGATTGTCATGTCGCCTTAGTTAATTAAAATAACAGCTGCAGCTGATGATTTCTTAAATTCGTTTCTATTTCGTCAGTTATTTGAATAATTTGCTGCTAGTGATCATTTTGATTGTCTACTCATCTCAGTTAATCAAAAAAAAACACTAGTGATTACTTAAATCACAATTTATTTCCCCAATGAATAATACATTTGATTACATTGCTTGAGCCCAATGGCCGCAAACATTTTAAGTGGAAATTTATTTCGTCAGCTATTTGAATAATTTGCTGCTTGTTATCATTTAGAGCAGTGGTTCTCAACCTTTTATGCTACACTTACCCCTTGGAAATGTGTGTGTGTAACTGACGTACCCCTTGTTATAGATAAAACTATTGGCCGAGCGAGCGCGCTTGGCTACTGATCTACGGGACCTGGGTTCGAGCCCCGGGTAAGGCATGGATGTTCGTGTTGTTTTCTGCTGAGGTCCTGCCATCCTCTCAGATCTTCTACTGTGGCATATAAACTGACAGGCTCCTGTCAGACCTCTGTGGCAAGCAGCTGCTTGAGTGGGTATTTATTTATTTATTTTATTTATAGTATAACAATGGGAATAAAATGAAACATATAATATAGCATATATCTAGCGACTTTTGAGCTCTCACGGCGTACCCCGAAATATTTTACCGCGTACCCCACGTTGAGGACCCCTAATTTAAATAGTATTTTTTCGCTTCTCAGTTATTTAAAAAATATTGCCAGTGACCTCTTAGATTCCTTCTGCGTTTAATAATCAGATAAAAGCATTTCTCTACTAACTACTCTACGACAGACCACTGAAAATTCAAGACTCTTCTTTTAAATAGCACACGGATTGAGGCAACTACAACTTAGCTGCCCAAACGGAAAACAATCTCCGGATAAGTGATCAATAACAGCAATGCTTTTACCTGACCAACGAAAAGGAAAGTACTCTAAGTAATCACCAGCAGTATCTTTTAAATAATTGAGAAGCTGAAAAGAATAGAAATGATCACTAGCAATACATTATGTAAATAACTCACGAAATACGAGGCAATCTAAGTGATTAAAGCAACAAATTATTGGATATTACCTAAGTTCGTTAAGCACTAACTTTCGTCGAAAAGCACAATTTTCAGCAGCTCTTATTACACACGTTTGTTAAGGCGCATGAAGTATTTGCTTAAAAGTCGTCAACAGGAGAATATTATTGCAAAAGCCACCGATTACTCCACAAAGGCTACGGATACAGTTTCTAAGACTTTTCCTCAATTTTAGATTTGTCTTTGTCCAGAGAACATCTCATTCCACTTCTTTCTATCCATCTAATCTTCCTCTCGAAGTCATTTTTTAACCTAAATGCATCCCCCGCATCAGCATTTTATCTTCCTCTGGATTTGTTTTCTTATCCTTCTGTTAGGTTCCAATTTTCTTATCCCCTTTGATCATTTTCCATTACCCATCCATTTCATATTTCCACATCATAATTTTATCTTCATTTGTTTTTTTCCCTTACCTTTATCTAATAGGTTCCCATCCTCTTTGATCTATTATCTTATCTCTTTATCCACTTTTTTTTTCTTATCCATTTTTTGTCATCCATCCCACTCATCATAACCCGGATCATTATTTTACCTTCTTCCTGATTTCCGCCTTTTCTTCTAGTAGATTATTAATTCTTTTCTTTCTCCTCTTTCATTATCATCATCCATCGTATTCATATCTGCATTATCATTTAATCTTCCTCTGGATCTTTCCCTTTTCCTACTTCTATTAGGTTCCCATTTTCTTATCCTCTTTGATCATTTTTCATCATCCATTCTACTCATATTCCCTATCACTTCGTCTTCCTCGGATCTTCCTCTTTTCCTTATTGTACAGTCGCTCAAAAATATCCGAACACTACGGTTGATTGCAGCATTCAGAAAACATATCTGGCAACGATATTTTTAGAAATTAGTGATCTGGCAACCTTCGTGTACAACCGTAGTGTTCGGATATTTTTTGAGCGACTGTACTAGGTTACAATATCCTAATCCTCTATAGCCAGCTTCCATCATCCATCCTTTTCATATGTCAACATTATCACTCCATCTTCCTCAATACCCTTCCTTCTTTTATTAGGCTCACATTTTGTTATCCTCTTTGACCATCTTTCACGAACCGTTCTATTCATATTTCTGCATCATCATTTCATCTTCCTCTCCTTCTTCCTACCTTTCCTTTTCTCATAACCTACCATTTTAGCATCTTCCATCATCCATCCTCTTCATACGTCCGCAACAGTCGAGTCTCTTTTTTTATTTCTATCCCATAATCCTTTCAAGTACCAATTAATACATCTTTAGAAGCCCACGAATACCAATTCTTTTTGCTCCATCTCTCCTGAAAAGTACATGAAAAGTAATATTTATCTACTAAACAATAAATTGCTGATCTGATTTTCTGTCGATCGTATCGACGAGGCTCCACATTTATTAAGAGATGAACACCAATTACCAGATACAATTATCCTCGGCACCCACTGTCGCTGAGGCATGCGACTGACTAAGATAATTGTTGGGCATCTTCTCTTAGTAGCAGGGATAGAGAAGATGCATCTAGCCCTTCCATGCCTCTAGCAGTGGTCAGGTCATTCCAGCAGCTCGTCATGTGGATCGATAACATGCCGCCAGGAAGGTCCATCCTTCAGTGGGTTCGATACGAATAATCTCGGCCTCTGAGGCAGCAGGCACGCAAGGAGTGGTGGTGGCGGTAGTAGGGAGGGAGGAATGAGAGGGGAGGAGTGGCGGCAGCAGTCCGGTCATTGTTTCTTCTCTACAGACAGGCGGTAGAGTCGAGATCTCCTTTGCCACAGGCACGCCAGACAATAAGCGACATCTCGGTAACATGACTGGCCCGACTTGCTGCGGCACAGCGGGAGGCACAAGTGTGTCTGCTCGGCGTGTGTGGATCGCACCAGTAGTTGAGTTGTGGGATCTGATGTAGAAGGTTCAGTTATGCATAGATGGATAGCCTAGACCTCGAAAAAGATTGCATTTCCAGCAATTATTGCTGCCTTTCTATTTTTGGTGTAAAACGAGATAAAAATATTTTTTTTTACTCTCAGTGCAATTCTTGGGTGTTTGCACGAAATGCTCTTTCAGTAACCTCTTTATTTCGAATTTCATCAGATTATGCTAATGGAAACTCGTATTCCAAGTGCGGTAACATTACGTAAAAGTTTTTTCTTGAAATACTAGTGCAGAGTCAGTTGAAATTCGATCGTCAAAACCAAAAATTCGAAATGGGGAACCACTAAAACGAATGGAGGAAATAAAAAGGGTACCAGGTTTCGAAATAGGCTTTTGTTACAAGTAGGGGACTTGAAGTTTTAATGCAACACATTTCATATTGCAATTGAAGGGGTCTATTAACTCCCCCCTTCCTAAACTCTCTATTCAATTTTAAATTTAAACTGCAAATTTCAATTAAAATTGGAAATTTGTAATTGAAGAATTGATTTTACCAAATAGGGTAAAAACTTGTACAACGAATTTTATTTACTCAATTTGATAAATAATAATAAACGAATATTCCCTCAAGCAGCTGCTTGCCACAGAAATCTTATAGGAGCATACCAGTTTATATGCCATAATAGAAGGTCTGTGAGGATGGCAGAACATCAGTAGAGAAACAACACAAACATCCATGCTTTCCCCGGTCTCTAACCCAGGCCCCTTTTATCAGTAGCCAAGCACGCTAACCACTCGGCCACCGGATAGCTGAAAAAATTGTTTCAAAGTGAGTGGGATTCGAACCCACGCAACTCCCAATAACATGGCAGGTATGCTAACCACTGCACAATGACGTTAATTAATACTTCTTACTGGGTGGTGGTTGGCTCAGTCGGAAATCGCATCAGGCTCGCAATCTGCAGTACCCAGGTTCGAGTTTCACCTGGGCCAGCGTTCAGTTTATTTCTGCTGAAACCCCCACCTGCCCTCGGTCAAAAAGGGTATGCCAGATGGGCTTGAAAAGACCGCCGTCCGTCGAATTGGACGTTAACCCGTGGCTCCATGTGCATAAGAGTCATATACTATGCACGTTATAGAACACGTTGGATGACATTGGAAGGCATACAGCTGTCGTTACAGCTGTCCAGTGAGTCGCTTTTCCCAACTTTCTCTGAACCCTTTGGGTCTTTGTGACTTGGCCATTTAGTTGATTGTGTGCAAAACAAGTGCAACTCAGTGGTAAAACAATCCAAGCAGTAAAATTTCTTACTGACAACGGGAGTAAAATTCGATGCCTCTAAATTCAAGAATTTTTATAATGTAGATTGTGTTGAAGACGTCCAAATCTATCTATATCCCGATTCACGGGAAAATTGAATGCTTATAGTTATGGAAGTTGGAATATTTAAGAACAGCAATGTCAGTTGAAAAATTAATTCAAGAAAATTAAACTAAATATAAACGCAATATTAACAAACCAGACTGTTACTATATATATATACTTATTTTCAACAGTTTGCTTAAAACTGATATCAAATCATTAAATATTTCAGCTTCCACAACTTTTTAATTGCTAAACGAATATAGTTGAAAAATAGAGGTTTAGATATTTATGATTCCTTTCCACTCATCCTGTATTATCAGATTCGCAATTTGGTTTCAGACCCAAGAGATCGACACAACATCTGGTCCTCAGTGTGGTCGAAACTATTGCTGCAGCACTAAACAGGAAAGAGACAGTTGCTGCCGTCTTTCTGGACGTGGCCATGGCTTTTGACCGCGTCTGGATGGACGGCCTTGATTTTCAAACTAACCAAGATAGGGATTCCTACGGGCCTTACTCGTATTCTCCAATCGTACCTCTCAAATCGAACTTTTCAAGTTCATATCAAATCCTCCATCTCTACTAAGAGAGTAATGGCCGCTGGAGTTCCTCAAGGCTCTCTCCTAGGCCCTACTCTCTTCGCATTGTATCTTTATGATATTCCAACATTTGATCGAATTGTCATAGCTCAATATGCAGACGATATTGCTCTCATCTCCCCTTCTCTGGGAGCTGAGTTTGCAATCAGGAGACTCCAGAATTGCCTGGATGTAATGGAATCCTGGTATGATAAATGGAAAGTGAAACTAAACACTGAAAAAAGTAACGCCATCCTTTTCAGTGGCAAGAGAATTAATAACTCTCAAACTTCACTACTTTTGAATGAACCTATTACATGGCAAGATACTGTTAAATATTTAGGAGTTACCTTGCACAAAAAGCTCAAGTGGGATCCCCATATACATGGGATCATCACCAAGGTGAATACTGTCAGATGTCAGCTGGGACCTCTTCTCAGACGAAATTCTGTTCTATCTATTGACCACAAGCTTTCGCTTTATGAATGAAGATTCCTATTTAATATTCCTTTGCCATAAAGTGGCAATACTCTAAATAATGGCATTGGATACTCGAGTCCAAATGTTTAACAATCGTCTCACAAATGTTTAACAATCGTCTCACAAATGTTTAACAATCGTCTCACAAATGTTTAACAATCGTCTCACAAATGTTTAACAATCGTCTCACAAATGTTTAACAATCGTCTCACAAATGTTTAACAATCGTCTCACAAATGTTTAACAATCTTCTCACAAATGTTTAACAACCGTCCCGCAAATGTTTGACAACCGACAAGCAAAATGTTTAACAACGACAAGCAAAATGTTTAACAAAGGATCACAAATGGTTAGTAGCCAACTTCGCAAGTATTTAGCAACCAGATTGCAAATTAATGTTTTTTGCAACGAGATTGCAAATCAACAACAGGATTCTAAATGTTTAACAACCACCTTATAAATGTTTAACATCCTGCTCATAAACGTTTAACAACCGGATCCACAAATGGTTGACAGCCAACCGAAATGGTTAACAACCGAATCGCAAATGTTTAAAAACCAGTTCCCAAATGTTTAACAATGGAATCGCAATGTTTAACAACAGGCTCGGTTGTATTATTATCACCTTCAGATAAGCTGCCAACTTTGCGGAACGTCTGAAAACAGAAGGTATATGTTTCATTTTCAAGTAGAGAATTTTTCCTGTAGCTTTTTAGAACATAGATTTCTTCTCTAGAGAATCTTCGCTAAGTTTGGTTTGCCCCCATTCACAAAAGGAATCATTTAAACTTTTATTAATGTGTATTTTCTCTAAAGGGCAGTGTCCGAATAAATATCACGTATTTCGCACCATGAACCTTTACACTACTTACCAAATCAAACATTGTGAATCAATGCATTTTTCTACAGTGCGGTCTCAAATTAGCATTTATGATTACGTCATTATGTACGAATAATCGATAGCTTTCGTTAAAAAACGAATTCTACGAAATCTGAATCTCTATTGCAAGGAGCTTTTCCTCTTTATTAGCAGGATTAAATTGAACAGCAATGAATCATATTACACATTCAAGTTATGAGGAAGCATGTGATTAAGCAACAAATGGGCTAGAACACAATTATGTTCCGTAACAATAGAACTGTAAGCAACGTCTGCGATACAACAACATGGATGAATTAAAAGTTAACTGCGCATAATCTATTGAATCAAGACTCACTTTTGTAGACAAAACTGTCTAGTTGGTTAAGGAAATGAAATCTTGATGCAATCTACTGCAAGTAGCCGCCAAAAATGTCGATCTACAAATCTGCTAAGAGTATCCAGTGAAACCGATGAATAACCAGTTAATTCACAGCAAACAGAGAAATTTGAAGTCGTTCAATCTACACTACTTAATGAAACTGGTCACTGAAGAATTATCTGCTAAGGCGAATGGGGAAATTATTGCAATATGTGTTATTTAGCAAGTTTTTTTTGTGTAAGTGATTATTAACTATTTGTTTTATGCAGCTGGAATAAGCTTCGTTATTACTGCATTTCTGATTTTAGAAGGTGATTTAATTCTTCTTCGAATTTGAGAAGCATTTTATAATAATAATAATAATAATAATTTTCTAGTATTTAATAATTAAATATACTATATATTTAATAATTAAAAGCAAAAAAAGGTCGGGACCTAGTCGCGAAAACGGGGCTAAGCCTCCCCCGTTCTCCTTTAGAATACTAATAAGAGTAATGGAGGCAAAAAAATATTCATCTTGTGCATATTTCACACATTTTCCGGTAATAATTTTAAAAGAGCCTCCAAAACGATGGATACACTACAATGGAAATTGTAGCAGTTTTTTAGTAAATATTTTTTTTCTCATTTAGCACCCTTGATCGTAAATGGGAGCGACGTCAGAGATATGGTTTTACTTTAGATACCAATTAGGACGGCGCGAAGAAGTTGAAGTTCAACAGAAATGCTTTACAAACATCCGTGGAAGGAATTATTTGAATACACGGACTATAAAAGATCAATTGAGTAACAAAAAACCTAAATACAACAGAGAGTAACAAATCTTTCAATAGAATTAGTGATTTTCGTTTTGTTCAGTCAAGGGTATATTTCCTAATTGCCAATTATTTTTAAGGTGGAATATATTCTCCATCAGAGAGTAGGGTTTGAAGGCAAACCAAAATGCTAGACTAGACTGATTTTAAAGAACAAAAGACAGAATAAAACAAGGGTCACCGACGTTTTAGGCTGAAAATTTTTTAAAACACAAGATTAAATTAAAAAAAATAGAGATCGATTAAGCAATGGAAACAAATAATTTAAGATTAGAAAGAAGGAGAAATACAAAACAGCTAATAATTTTGGGTTGAAAATGTTGATAATGCAGTTCTAACTAATAATTCCAAACTAGAGATGATGCGAATATTCCATGACTAATTCCGGACAGGAGATGATGGGACTACCACACCATTAAATAATACTTTTAGAGGGAAAAAATCGATGAAGCAATGGTAACTAATAATTTCAGACTAAAAAGAAGTAGAAACACAAGATAAAATAATTTTGAAGTCTAAAGATTGTAGCGCAATGGTAAATAACAAATTTAGACTAAAAACACTAAACTTCAATTTTAGGTGAGATATATTGAAAAAGCAACGATGAAAGAGAATTTGTGAATGGGAAGGAAGAAAAAAAAAGAGTAAATAATATTTTTAGAATAGGATAACGCAATGATAACTAATAGTTTCAAACTAGAAAGACTACCACACCATTGAATTGGTATATTTTTATTTACAATAACTAGAACCAGAGATTTCCATTTTTAAACCACCACACAAGATTAAAGAGTAAGTTTAGAATAGGAAGTTTGATGTATCATTGTGATTGATAATTATTATGTGTTAGAAACCTAAGTATAGCAATAATTCTAAGCGCATAATAAATGAAGTAGCACGCGAAGACTCCAATTCACAGTCGCACACTTGACATTTGGCCTTTGATGCATTTAGCACCCTTGATCGTAAATGGGAGCGACGTCAGAGATATGGTTTTACTTTAGATATCAATTAGGACGGCGCGAAGAAGTTGAAGTTCAACAGAAATGCTTTACAAACATCCGTGGTAGGAATTATTTGAATTCAGATCCAAATCGAAAGAGAAAAAATGCTATTTAGGAATATAAATTCCAAAAGATGCTAGTTTTACAATAAAATCAGAGACTTCCATTTTAAACCCCCACTCAAAAAAAAATTGACGAAAAAGAAAATGTCTAGAATCCCCTTTCCACAGTTATAGAGCCCAATTAAAACTTTTGTTAGATTCGAAAGATATATGAATCTTAATACTTCTTCATTCATACCTACGCACCACAAAAATAACTTTTTATTAATCCTTTAAAACAAAAATGTTGAATGTCTTAAGACGGACATAAAATAAATAATAAATAAATACCCCCTCAAGCAGCTGTTTGCCACAGAGGTCTGACAGGAGCCTGTCAGTTTATATGCCAGAGTAAAAGGTCTGAGAGGATGGCAGGACCTCAGCAGAAAAACAACACGAACATCCATGCCTTACCAGGGGCTCGAACCCAGGTCCCGTAGATCAGTAGCCAAGCGCGCTAACTACTCGGCCACGGGACGGCTAAGACGGACATACAGAGGACAAAGCAAAGACAAAAACGCCTTTACATATATATATATAACGGGTTAAAATTACTTAGCAACTGTGAAGAATTTTAAACTTTGCACTGTTAATAAACTTTTTAAACTTTGCACCGTTAAAAGTCATTCTAGACGTTTAACCCGTTATATACAGGGTGTCCCTGAATTCATGACCCAAACGTGAGGGGATGGTAGTACACACCGAACCCACCAATATTCATCATAGAATATGCGGCCGTAAACGCAGCCCGGTGCCTGTAGGGGGCGCACACGATCGGCACTGCTGAAAAGCGCTGGATCGCGCTTTTAAGCTTAAATTCGCGCCGATGGTGCGCAACAAGCCCGGTATTTACGAGTAGGTACGCCGATCACTACTCCGTCGTTGTGGCGCCTGTATCAACGTTGGTGGGCGGACGTTTGAACATTTGTTGTAATATCTCCGATAAATGTCACTCTGGAAACCTCTGTGTCTGTCCTTCATTTCCGACTCCTCACTGCGTTTGCGGCCGCATATTCTATGACGAATATTGGTGGGTTCGGTGTATACTACCATCCCCTCACGTTTGGGCCATGAATTCAGGGACACCCTATATATATATATATAATTGCAGAACTGATTTTTGTCCTTTCGCTCATTTAGCATCATTTCTAGTAAATGGGAGAGACATCATAGCCATCCTTTTACCTTAGACAGTAATTAGGACGACGCGTAAAAATTCAAATTGCACAGAAAAGCTTCACAAACATCCTTAAATGGAGGTATTTGAATTTAGATCCATATCGCGGGGAAAAATGGAAACAACATATACCAATAAAATTGAAAACAAGTTACTTTTACACTAGCTTAAATCTCCGATTTCCATTTTTTTTTAATCCCACATCACAATTTAACATGATCCGCCCCAAATCACCCCCAAATCAAAAATCTTCACAGAGAAAAATAAAAAGAAAGAAATGTTTAGAATGATTCTCATTCTTCGTGCTCAGCTGCATATACGGAAAGACATTCCTCCTTTAGATCACCTCAGCAGTGCAGAGAGAGGCGAAATCTGTTCCTGCAAGTCCTTAATCAAAGACTGTGCCTTCTGGTTTGCAATCCAATTCACACGGGTGCATGCTGTTCCTGTTAGTACAGAGAAGTGCACGGATACGCAAAGAACTGCAATAAGGAGATGACACACGTGGTTCCATTTTGTTCCGGTTAGCGAATAATCGCTGACATCTCCGGAAGTTCCCTCACTACCTACGTCTCTGTAGGTGGTCGTTTGCAGCATTCACACCGTTGGCTTCATTTCCATATATATTGATGGCTGTCTATTGGTGCTTGGAAGATGCTGCTCACCATCCCCTGTTTCGCATGCATACTGCAACCATGCAATCGGTTCCTTTAGAGACGCCTGTTTGGTTTGTGACCTAACGTTCTCTGTTTCACACCTTCTTCGTCTACAGTCTTCGTTTCTTTTTTTTTTCTTTTTTTTACGATTTTTTTTTGTCCTCGTTCAATCGTCCCGATCGAAATAAATGCAAATCCTACGCAGATACGGCTGGATCCTCTTTTTTTACATTTCCGAATCAAATAGGAGCATTTTATTTTTTATTTTTCTATCCTTTAGATTGTCTGCTACTTGGTCGGATAAATTATCAATTGGAGTTGGTTACGTTAATATGTTAATATTTCCCCTGCAGAAAAGCTGTTAGCTTTGCGGGACATCTGTCAACGGAAGTTGGGTTAGGTTGTTTTACCTCTGAGCGGCACTTTTTTGCACACCATGGGCTAAATGGCCAGGTCACATGGACCCCGAAGGCTCAGAGAAGGTTGGGGGAGGGGACCCACTGGAACAGCTGTTGGGAGACAGATGGTAGTCTCCCGTCAAGGCCATCCAGTGTGTTCTTTAACGTGCACAGGGTATGGTTCTCCCACACACGGGGCCACGGCTTAACGTCCCATCCGACGGACGGCGGCCTTTCCAAGCCCATCGGTGTCCCCTACTAACCGTGGGCAGGGCGGGGGAATTTTGCGGAGATAAATCTCAACGCTAACCTAGCTGGGACTCGAACCTGGGAACTACAGATTACGAGCCTGGCGCGCTACCGACTGAGCAACCTCCGCCCCCATCAACGGAAGTGATATATGATTAAATAAACAAATAAATCATCATCATCACTAACAACAAAATCATCATCAGCAACAAAAACAATAATATTACTGCAGAGGTAGAAGGATGCGATGTCTGACAGCATCTTCAAGACATCAGCTGGAATTTGTAAAATCCGTGAATGCGTTGCCCAAATCCCTGGCTGTGACATTCAGAGATTTGCAGAAAGCAGCCATCTAATGTTCTGACAGATAATGCTGAAGATTGGCAGGATGATCCTTCTCATACTAAGAATGAGAAAATTGACGAAATTTTAGATGACTGTTATAAATAAATATTTTTAATTCTAAATATTATTATTGATAATAAATTACTGTCGTAAAAGCGTGATAACGTTAAACAATTGTTAATAAAAACGTGTATACTGTATCACGAGAAGCTTTAACGAATTAACGAAATTAAGAAGGAATGTTTTAAATTAATATTTTTAATTATAAATTTTGCTGTTATTAATTAATTATTCAAATCGCATGAAGGTTTTCAATAATTTATCGTGAAAACGTGTGTATTGTATCACGAGGTGCTCTAACAAAATTGGAAAGGTGTTTTATAAATTAATATTTATAATTATAAATATTATTTTTGGGGATAAATTATTGTTGTACAAGGTGCTACTTTCAACAATTGCTTATGAAAACATGTATATTGTGTCACCAGGTGTTCTAACAAAATTGGAAAGTAGTGTTATATTTTAATATTTCTAATATTAATTTATATATTTGTGGTATCCGAAGACGATATAGGAATTTCAAAACGTTGTGTTATAATAAATTAAAAGCTACTTAGTACGCTTGGAAATAACGTAAAGTGGTAATTTTTAAGAAATGACATAAAAAACTATGTTGTTGAATATTTCATAGAGTGCTAAACGCCAATTGAGATATTTCGACACTTAAAACGTATTGATTAGAATGCCACGTAAGGAGGAGCGGGGGTGGTTCTGTCGGTAACACGCAAGGCTCGTAATCTGTACTTCCAAGATTAGAGTCCCAGCTGGTTTAGCGTTGAGATTTATCTCCGCAAAACTCCCCGTCCTGCTCACAGTCAGTAGGGGACACCGATGGGCTTGGAAAGACAGCCGTTAGTCGAATGCGACGTTAAGCCGTGGCCCCTTGTGCGGGAGAGTCATAACCCGTGCACGTTAAAGAACACACTGGATGGCCTTGACGGGAGGCACCATCTGTCTCCCAACAGCTGTTCTAGTGGGTCCCCTCCCCCAACCTTCTCTGAGCCTTCGGAGTCCTTGTGACCTGCCCATTTAGCCCATGGTGGGCAAAAAAAGTGCCGCTCAGAGGTAAAACAACCCAACCCTCGTAAGAAAAAGTTCGAACGTCTATTCTGTTTATATTTGTTAGTAAAAAGATAATCAATTAATAATTAGCCATGAGTATAGTTAGTCCATTTGCTTATTAAGCAAATTATTCGAGTTTCACTTATTGCTTATTAAATAATTTTTATATCTGTGAAATAAGTTCATTTATTATAAGTTTGGTTAATTCGAACCCATTACACAATATTGTTCAAATAAACATTTCTGATATTTTCTTTTTGGAAAGGAATGTTATAAATAATGTTTTTACAATTTATTATCATATTACTTAGTTTAATAGTATAAAATTCCATTACTTAAACTTTATAATATTATTATTATTATTTAGACTTTATATACATATATATTTTGGTTTACAGCTTCATATCGTTGTTTTAACTGTTTTTTAATGTTTTGATATGAACTCTTTTCTGTTGGTTAGTTATTTCAGAATACGGATTTCAAGTTCAATCGATCTGGCCCTGCAAAACTAGAAGTTTAAAAATAATTCCATCACAAATGTATTCACTATTAAAACGTGGCATTAAAAGGGTTAAACACTTATCAAACATAATTTGAAAAACGATTTGAGTTTTTTTTTATCTCCGAACAACACTTTTTTGCGTCCAATGGGTTAAATGGCCAGGTCACAAGGACCCCGAAAAGGTTGAGGGAGAGGACCCACTGAACAGTTGTTAGAAGGCATGTTCTTTAACATGCACAGGGTATGACTCTCCCGTAAGCGGCGGTTTACGCCGCCCACGGTGACTTTTCCAAGCCCATCTGTTCCCCTTACTGACCGGAGGCAGGGTTGGGGTTTAAAAAAAGAAAAAAACTCTTAGTGGATATTTTTTTCTGGAAATAATCATTATCTACTATGAAGAGTGTGGATAACAATTATAATTTTTGGATAATAATTATTATCATGCACTCAATACCCGCAAATACTATTATGACCTTAGACTTCACATAATTTCATCACCTGCTTCACAAATCAAAAGTAGAAGCCAAGTAAAACAGAAACAACCACATCGATACTACCGTAAAAGGTCAAAGATCAACTCGTTCACTCCATTCCAATTTCGCCGAGGCTCGTCACGCGCAGTATCTGCAGAGGACCATCTTTCGAACTCTGGGCATCATCTGCCAGAACAGTAGATGGCCGTCTCGGACGACACATTTCAGGGATTTTGGAAATTTCATCTAATGTCTTGAAGATTCTGGCCGACATCGCATCCTCATACGGTTGTAGACAGATGTGCGTGTAGCTGAAGGTGCAACCTCTGCATCAGCCAAGCCGATGCTCAGAGAGGGTTGGGAGGGAAAAGGAGAAAAACCCACCATGCCAGGTGCTAGGCCGACGTGAAGATGTGATCCGATTTGCGGTACCTCCAGCTCACGCGTGACGTGAGTGAAGCAGTCAGCCATTGCACGGCGCCGCAGCGTGCCGCACGACACAAAAGTCCATTTATTTCTTCGGCGTGAGCGCCACATCTGATGTATCCATCCCATCTGTGTCTATGCGGCTCTCGAATATTTCATGGACGACATATGAATAAGTTAGAAGTCTTCTTTCTCTATGAGGCAAAACAATGGCCCTTACCAATCTCTTCCTGTGCTTTTTTTCCCGAGTCGTTCTTGAATAGGGTATATGAAGTGTAATGTTATATAGCACTTTCGGTTTTTTCCCCGGGCTTAAGACATTATAAGTGAACTGCCTGGAATATCAATGGAGTGTGAGATAGTCATGTAAAAATTTCTCTTTTTATGTAGAGGGGTGGGGTCTTACGCCTCTGCCTCTTCAAAAAGACGAAATTGCATTTTTGAAGCGGAATACTTGAGCAAGTGTTGTGACTCTATAATCTTATTCATTGCCGCAGATAAAAGCAGGAGTTAGAACGAAATGATCGAATGCGTTAGTAGCCGGTTTGTATCTGAAGTATGAAAAAGATGTAAGGTCTATGCCTTTTATTTCATACTCAAGGTTTCAAGGAAATTGGTAATTCAAACTTTTTTGTTCTCGGTGCTGTTTCCGGAAGGGAATACGCTCTATTCGAGGCAGTTTTTAAACGTTTATAAACAAAAAAAGTTAAGGTCTTGTTGCCTTCTAATGCGCAGGGAGGGAAGAGAATTTTGAGCATTATACATGATATATTTATGAATAATATATATTTATATTATATTTAATAATATTAATAAATATAATTATATTATTAAATAAAATATATTTTATACCATTATATATTAATAAATATAATTATATATTTATGAATTTTTATCGATATATCCAAAAATCGATTATAACTGCTTTCGAATGTGTTTGGAGAAGAAAACATTTTAAGCATTAGACAAAAATCTGGGGTAAATAACTTCAAATGTGCTGGAAGGAGAAAGAATTTTAGGCATTACATGAAAAAAATCGAGGATAACAGCCTTGGAACATGGTAGGAGAGGAAGAATTTTAAGCATTAGATATAAAAATTGAAGATAACTGCCTTTGAATATGGTGGGAAGGGAAGAATTTTAAGCATTATATACGCAAAAATCGAGGTTAACTGCCTTCGAATGTGGTGGGAAGGGAAGAATTTTAAGCATTATATACGCAAAAATCTAGGTTAAATGCCTTCGAATGTGGTGGGAAGGGAATATTTTTTAAGCATTATATACCCTCACGAAAACAAAAAAGAGGTATTATAAAAGGAATGGTAGGTAATGTGCTATTTGTTGCAATATTGAAATACATTAGTAAGAGGAATTTTATTATTTGTTTAAAGGAATAAGTATCGAAAGAATCAGAGTGAATCGGGAGACTGATACGATTAAGCAATTGAAGCTTTGACAGTTTTCAAATAAGTGACAATCGACTCATGATCTGTGAAAATTTTATACGGTTAAATAAGCAATCTAATATCCATATTTGCAAGTCATACTACATTGGGTTGGGCTATTTTACATCTGAGCGGCACATTTTATGCACGCAATGGGCTAATAGACTATGTGATAAGGATCTCAAGGTCTCAGAAAGGTGGGTGATGAGGACGCACTGCGCAGCTGTTAGGAGACATAATGACAGCTTCTTTCTTCTTAAACGTGTTCTTTACTGAGCAAAGAGACGCTCTCCTGCACACAGGAATGTTGCTTAACGTTTCATCTGACGGATGGCGGCCTTTCTGAGCAAATCGGCGTTCCCTTTCTGACCGAGGGCAAGGTGAAGGTTTCGCTGAGCCTGGGAACTGCAGATTTCGAGTCAGACGCCTGGAAAGTGGCTTCGGTTTGTTTCCTAACATGTTGCTTTGCTTGATTCTCCTGACTTGTTGTACAGTCGCTCAAAAAAGTATCCGAACACTATGGTTGATTACAGAAATCAGAAAAAATATCTGGCAACGATTATTTTGTAAATTAGTGATCTGGCAACCTTCGTGTCACGTGACACGAAGGTTTCCAGTTCACTAATTTATAAAATAATCGTTGCCAGATATTTTTTCTGAATTTTGTAATCAACCATAGTGTTCGAATATTTTTTTGAGCGACTGTACAGTGGATCCCTTTTTACATCTTCAATCTACTGCGGTCCTTGTAATCTGGCGATTTAGCCAACACCTCCAGTAACAAAAGGGAAGTGGATTAAATTATAACGTCAACATAGGTAGTCCTATGCATAATCCAGATATTTCTTATTTATTTATTTCTATCATTATTAGTGGTGTACTTTTAGACTAATCTTTATACTAATGTTTATTAATTAAATATAGCTTATTTAGAAGGAATATTGTTCGCATTTATTAGCAATTATCATAGCTTTAATAAATGCAAAAAATGTTCTTTCAAAATAAAGTTTATTTATAAATCAACATCTCATTAAAGGTTGGTATAAAAGTACACCAGTAGTAATGATAGAAATAAATATATAAGTGAAGTCTGGATTATAGGACTGCCTATGCTGACGTCATATTTTGTCCACTGGTCTTCTGTTATAGGATTTGGTGATTTAGCCCAATATACGATCCAAACTGACATATAGAGGTGACGCATGTCAACCAAAACTCCCATTCCATCCCGTTCTTTCCCAAAAAATATTAAAATTATTTGTCTACGATTCAAAAAGCATAATTAATTTAAACTAGTCACGACAATAGTAAGAAAGAGTCATCCAATATATTGATACCGTACTTCGAAACACGAAAAATATTTTCGATTTTATACTGTACTTTGAAACACACAAAATATTTTCGCTTCAAGAACGGTTTTCAAAAAATATTTCTTCAGATTGTTTCAAAAGTGAGATGTTTTTAAGATACTCTCTACTCAATAACTTCCATTAATAAATATAAGCGTCTTACTACATAATACCTTGGTAAAACATAGTTTAAGGTTTAATCCAGATAATCAACGTAAAAATAAAGTTAATGCTGCAAGTCAGCACGTGTGGCAAGCTGTTGCCACAACAACATTTTTCGGTTCAACCCGTTCTAATGAATAAATAATGGATTACGGTCGTAATCTACTTCATTTCAATTTATTTTTCTAGCTTACTATTTTTTTACATGTTTTCCAAAATCCCCATTGAATATCGCTGGCATGCTTTTACGGAAACTAATAATTCAATAGAACGTATTTAGGTTCATACTTTTTTCAGTTTCAAAGTATCAGTTTTGGAAGTTCTAAAAAAAGTTGTTTTTTTTGTTTCGGCCATGACGTGTCTATAAACTCATCGAAGAACTGTTAACATTGGATTATCGAATTACTATAATTTCTGTCGCTCTATAAACCACTGAATGTCGTTGTTGAATTTTCTACCAAATTTTCTTATTTTTCAAATAAATCTGAAGAGTTTTCTAGAAAAAAAAAAATACGGATTGCGGAAGAGCAAGTGACGTAATCGGACCGGAAAATGGTAAAAAAAAAAGGAGGAAAGAGGAGGATAAATGACTCGATTTTCATTCCGGTGTAGTTGTTTGGTTTTTCCATTCCGGTGGTGTTGGGTTGTTTTACCTCTGAGCGACACTTTTTGTACACCATGGGCTAAATGGCCACGCACAAGAACCCCGAAGGCTCAGGGAAGGTTGGGGAAGGGGACCCACTGAAATAGCTGTTGGGAGACAAATCCCTCCCGTCAAGGTCATCAAGTGTGTTTTTTAAAGTGCACACAGGGTATGGCTCTACCGCACACGGAGCCACGGCTTAACGTCCCATCAGACGGACGATGGTCTTTCCAAGCCCATCGGTGCCCCCTTTAGGGGCGGGTAGTTTTGCAGAACGAAATCTCAACTCTGACCCAGCTAGGACTCGAACCTGGGAACTGCAGATTACGAGCCTGGCGCGCTACCGACTGAGTCACCCCCGCCTTTTCCTGGGTAACATTTCCCCCTCCCCCTTCGTTTTAATTTTTCGTTTAATAGGTTAAACTTTTTCTGGAAAACTACGCGAAATATGCCCAAGTTCAATCGATTTTGTACTGTTACTTTCTTGTAACTGTGAGCAAAATATAATGTGATAAATAGCTTGAAATTATAATCAAAATGCATTTTGATTATAATTTCAACTCTTTATCAGTCTTTAGTGATTAAAAATAACTACCATAAGGATTTTGATTATTTTTTACGTATTCTCTACCTCTAATATATGAATGGCTCTTTGTGTTTTTAATGATATTACCCACGAAATTTCAGTTTCTACTAAAACTTCTTATATTTTTCTTTCCAAAGAGCAATAACATTTTTAATTTGCCATAAAATGATTATAAAATTAATAATACAAAACGAAAATATGTGATTTGCAACATTTATTTATGCATTTATGTCTTATGAATCAGAAATATTCTTTTATCGAAATTGGACTCGGACCGGGCTCAACAATTTCCGCTATAGTCCGGGCTCGGGCTAAACAATTGCCGCAATAATCCGGGCTCCGGCTCAACAATTGCCGCAATAATCCGGGCTCGGGCTCAACAATTGCCGCAATAGTCCGGGCTCGGGGCCGCAACAATTGCCGCAATAGTTGCCGCAATAGTCCGGGCTCTGGTTTAACAATTGCCACAATAGTCCGGGCTCCGGTGGATTCGGACTCGATAACTTCAAGCTTGGGAGGGCGCGAAATCGAAAATTGAACCTGAACTCATCTCTACTAAGATAATTAAGGAACTTACTGGATGGCCTTCACAGAAGGCTTCTTAACAGATGACCGGTGGATCCACTTCCCAACCTTTCTCTGAGTCTTTGGAGTCCTTGTGACCTAACCATTTAGCCCAATGTGTGAAAAAAAAATGATACTCAGAGGTAAATAACCCAAACTGGAATATTCGTGATATTCTATATCCCCGCAGTTTCTTTAAGACGACATTTGAGTACATTCCAGAGTCAGTTATTAGATTAAATTATGAAAATTCTGAAGATTTGATTTTAATTCATCAACGACGTTTTTCCATAAATAATTCGTTTCGGATTTTTCTGATTCACTTTTGCATTGTCAAAACGCGAAAGAGCATTCATGAATTCGCCAGATCTCCTGACGTCGTGAGGCGTGTTTCGTTCCAAGAGTGATCACGTTAGTCAAGACTCGTTTGAACAGTAATATGACGTATTAATCTCATTGATTGATGCCGCCAGGAAACAAGAAATAAATTTGAAATAAGAAATCAAAAAGCGCAATCTTGGAAAAGCGTTTGGCTTTTTATTAACGTTCTCGTTCGAGTCGAAAGCGTTAATATTTTTTTAGAACTTTTAAGGTTGTGTAATTTCAAGAGTATATTTTTTATTATTTATTTATCGAGGTTTTTGAATGGAGATATGTTAATGCAGAATTGCTTTAATTTATTTTTTTTCTCCGCTATATGAGAAGAGAAAAGCGTAATATTACATCAAAGCACATATCAAAGTTTAAAAACCAGAACTAAATCTGTCGTAAGTTATTTGAGGTGGAGGTAGCTCGTAATCTGCAGTTCCCAGGTTCGAATCCCACCTGAGCCAGAGTTGAGTTTATCTCCGCAAAACTCTCCTTTCCTGCCCCAAGAAGAGCGAGAACGCAAAAGCCCCTTCCTGTCCTGTTTGGAAAGGCCGCAGTCCATCGGATGGGACGTTAGGTTGTGGCCCCATATGCGGGAGATCCATACTCTGTGCACGTTAAAGAACACACTGGATGGCCCTAACGGGAGTCTACCATCTACCTCCTAAGAGTTGTCCAGATGGTCCCGCTCCAATCTTCTGAGTCCTTGGGGTCCATGTGATCTGGCCATTTAGCATATAGTGTGACATAAAAAAAAAACCTAAGGTAAGTTATTTTTACAGAAATAAAAAAAACCTAAGGTAAGTTATTTTTATTTGAGAAATTTTTACTTGAAACTTTGGGTTGGTTTGTTTGTTGTTTTACCTCTGAGCGGCACTTTTTTGCGTACAATGAGCTAAATGGCCAGGTCACAAAGACTCCGAAGGTTCAGAGAAAGTTGGGGGAGGGGACCCACTGGAACAGCTGTTGGGAAACAGATGGTAGCCTCCCGTCAAGGTCATTCAGCGTGCTCTTTATCGTTCACAGGGTACGGTTCTCCTGCACACGGATCCACGACTTAACGTCTTATCCAACGGACGGCGGCCTTTCCAAGCCCATCGGTGTCCCCTACTGACCGTGGGCAGGGCGGAGAGTTTTGGGGACATAAATCTCAACGCTGATCCAGCTGTAACTACAACCTGGGAACTGCAGATTACGAGCCTGGCTCGCTACCGACTGAGCCACCCCCGACCTGAAACTTTGGGATTTTTGCATCCTTGTGTTGGGAGGTGAACGGCGGGGTTGGCTCAATCGATAGCGCTCCAGGATCGTAATCTGCAGTTCCCAGGTTCGAGTCCCAATTGTGCCAGCGTTGAGATATATCTCGGCCCCATCCTGCCCACAGCAGAACACCGATGAGCTTCACCTTTCTTAGCCCTCGAGGTCCTTTTGAATTAGCCATTTCACCCACTGTGTGCAAAACAGTTCCGCTCATAGGTAAAATTACCCAACTTTACCAATTATTATTGTTTAATTTCGTAACGTTAATTTCTGTATATTTTGTATATATTTGTTTTCATATTCAAAAGATGAAAATTTCCCTTTCGATACAATTCAGAAAGCATCCATCCCTTTATAAACATATCTCGTAAAGTTCGTGACTACAATTGAAGGCAAAGATTGTGCTTAATATTTCGACGAGCGACCCAGATTGCATTTTATTCACTAGCGAGGAATTTGTATTGAGTTTAATCATTTCGTTGGAGTCGCAAATTCGGATTATCATCTGTGAATGATGGGAAAATAAGTTTAGTTTCCTGACAAGCGTTTTAAATACAAATGGATAATTTAAGTTTCATTTTGCGTTAAGTATCAAACAGAGGCTCCAAGGTCAATTTAATCTTCAGGCGTCGATTTCAAAATTTTGTCTTGGAATTCAAATTGGACAGTCAATTGGATCAATTTTTTAAGGGGAACGGAAAAATTTTTATTGCTGGGGAAAATTGAATATAATTTCCTCGGCAAGGATGCAACTGAGCCTGATCGTTGGTGAAAGTACGAAATTAGGTTTGATTTTTTTTTCCACAGTGCTGTAAATTAGAAATAATTTTAATATTTCACTAGTGATGTAAATTGGGAGAAATTTGAAGGTAAAGGAGGAATATTGGGTTTAAAATTTTGCCATTGTGCTCTAAATTAGAGTTTGTAGGTAAGCGACTAAAATGACTTTAATATTTTTTCAAAGATCATGTGCTGTAGCAAACTCTCGATTATGCGGTACACTTGGGAAATGGGATGTGCCGTTAGATCAAACATGTCGTTGGATAAAACATGCCGTGAGATCAAATATGCCTTTAGATAAAACATACCGTTAGATCAAAAAAGCCTTTAGATTAAACATGTCGTTAGATCAAATATACCGTTAGATCAAATATGCGTTAGATACTACGTTAGATATAATATATATACGTTAGACTACTACGTTAGATATAAAAAAAAGCCGTTAAATTAAACATGATGTTTGATCAAAAAAAGCGTTAAACCAAATATGCCTTTAGATCACATGTGCCATTAGATCAAACATGCCGTTGGATAAAACATGCCGTTAGATCAAATATGACATTAGATCAAAAAAGCCGTTAAATTAAACGTACCGTAAGATAAAATAGGCCATTAGGTAAAAAAAAAGCCGTTAGATTAAACATGATGTTAGATCAAATATGGCGTTAAATCAAATATGCCTGTGATGACCCGATGTTCTAATCCTGTCCGACTGTGACAGATGTCATGACCCTTGGTGTTCGGATCCCCTCCGACTGCGCCAGATGTGATGACCCAGTCCGAACAGGAGAGAGAGACGACGAAATTACTGCTTAATTCACTTCGGTGAATTCACAGATTCGCGGGTTTTTACGCCCGTGCCACTGTATGCCTCAACTTTACTGTGTTGAATGAAGAATAGGAACCATCCATCAATTAAATGCACGAGAGTAGATAGGGACGACACACTTTATTTATAATATGTACAGCTACGTGCTGGGAATGAGCTCCACTCCGTGGGCCTTTGCTGCTTCACTTCTGCAAACAATAATACTGAGGTGGAGAATCGCACTCTCTGTGAATTCTCACTTTACAGATCTCAAAAACTCGGCGAAAAGATTTCCCTTTGCCTACACTGTGCTTCCTTCTGAACCACAAGAATAAAAAGACAGATTCTCCAAGAATCTGGATTCCCTCTTGGAATCGAACCCTCACTCACTCCAAGGGTTTCCTTTCAGTATGGCGGCGTCCTTCTGACGCGTATCGAAACGACTCCCTCTCGTTCGAAAGCTCACGACAAAACTAAAGCTTCTACTATCCTGTCAAGCCTACTTGCTGCACTAGCTCCGTAGGCTAGTCATTTACGGCCATAAACAACTGCTGGCCTTGATTCTTTCAACAAGCAGCAAGCTTCAGACCCGAAAACAGCAAAAGTGAGTCATCCCAGCACAAACATTTCAAAGAACACATAAAAATATGTACAATAATGAAATATAACAAAAATATACAATAAATAAAGAAATATAAAATTCGAGGGACATGACAATGCCGTTAGATCACACATACTATTGGATAAAACATGCCGTTAGATCACACATACTGTTGGATAAAACATGCCGTTAGATCAAATATGCCGTTAGATCAAAAAAGACGTTAGATTAAATATGCCGTTAGATCAAACATGCCGTTAGATAATGAAAAAAAGCCGTTAGATTAAACATGATGTTATATCAAATATGGCGTTAAATCAAATATGGCGTTAAATCAAATATGGCGTTAAATCAAATATGCCTTTAGATCACACATGCTGTTATATAAAATATGCCGTTAGATAAAACATACCGTTAGATAAAACATGCTGTTTTATCGGACATGCCATTGGACAGAGATTCGAGCAAGCACTTTTGATGTACAATATCATGAAAATAATGAAATCAACATTAAGACATGTAATAAATAACGGTAGATAATAAAGACTAAAGTAGCTGCGTAAAACCTCATGAAATAAAATAATCATTGCAATGTTAATGTTGAGAGCAGTGGGACAACAATGCTATTTACTTAACTACAAATTGTACAATATTTATAGCATCTTAAGCACAATTAAAATTTCCTGTATTTATTCTAAAATTTCACCTAGTTACTCTACATATTTACCCACAAACTGGGCCCTAGTGGTCAGTTTTGAAACTCGGAGATGCTGGATGGTGCCTAGCATGTGCCACTATACACAGGAACGATTGAAAACGAGCTCTTTGGAAATAAGACGTTAGAGCGAACGTTTCATTAAATAAAGTCGCATATAATCGAAAATTTACTGTATTTTATGTTTCAGCTCCTTCGCTTTGAAATATGATATAAGTCGAAGGTGTTCTGAAAGAAGTCACAAATATTTATAAGCCTGAAATAATGTTGTGTGCAAAGGGACCTGCATTCGAGCCCCGAGTAGGGCATGAACGTGTATGTTGCCTTTCTGCTGAGGTCTCGCTTCCTCTAAGATCTTCTCTATGGCTTATAAAATAACAGGCTCCTGTCAGACATCTGTGGAAAGCAGCTGCTTGAGGGGGTTGGGTTGTTTTACCTCTGAGCGTCACTTTTTGCACACAGTGCGCTGAATGGCTAGGTGACAAGGACACAGAAAGTTCAGAGAAGGTTGGGATAGGAAATCCACTGGACAGTTGTTAGGAGACAGATCGTAGTCTTTCGTCAAGCCCATCCTGCGTGTTCTTTAACGTGAACAGAGTATGGCTCTCCTGCACATGAGCCCACGGATTTCTTTCCATCTGCCGGACGGCGACTTTCCGAGCCCATTGGTTCTCGTACTGCTAGAGGACAGAGCGGGGAGTTTTCGGAGATAAATCTCAATGCTGACACAAGTGACACTCGAACCTTGGAACTGCAGATTACGAACTGGCGTGCTACAGACTAAGCCACCCCTATCCAAATGCTTTTTAAACAATGTATGTCATAAAGTAAACAGAAGACAAGAAAGAATAGCTGTTTGAAAAGCACACTTTGAGCAACCATAAAATTTCCTGGTGATAGTTTTTGAACCTACCTAGTATTTCTTCTTATGTATCATGGTACAGTTCCCAAAAATCAAAGCTTTCAATTTGCTGAACATACACTGGTTTCCATAAATTAAGAAAAATCCCTATGTTAAGTGAATGGGAAGCTAACGTCAAAGCTCTATAACTTCTAAAATAAGTTTTTATGTTTTGAAAAATGTGATTGCAAATAAAGATTTCCATCAAATAAATCATTATCTCGATTTTCAACAATATTCGTTCAGTATTTAATGAGGTATGGAAGTTTGAATATTTTGCGATAACAATGCCAGCCACAAAAATTGACTTCAGAAATTAATTAAAACTTAGTAATAAGTATTGTATCAAAGTGTTTAATAAAATAAGTTTGCATTTTAAACTTTGTGTAAAGAATTCGTTCACTATTCTTCAGTTTTGTATAAGTTTCTTAAGACTTGCATTGTTATAGTTAAATATTCAAACTTCCGTAAATGATTAAATACTGAACGAATATTGTTGAAAATCGAGATATTGATTTATTTGATTGAGATCGTTATCTGCAATCACATGTTTCAAAACAAAAAAATATTTTAGAAGTTATAGAGCTTTGACGTTAGCTTACCATTAACTTAACATTGGATTTTCCTTAATTTATGGAAACCAGTGTAGTTCCCGTTGAAATGGGTTTTGAAATGCTGTTAGAGGTCATAAAAGTGACTTCATTGGAAAAATAAGTCAATCCAAGTTAGTATATGACCTCGTTTATGTCCCTAGGAAAATAAAGGTGAAATTGGGATAAATGTTCGTCAATTAGAATAATTTACATCAGAAGTTAATCAAAATTCAAACAAGTATTATTTCAAACTATTTAATAAATTAGTTGTGTATATTTTAAAATTAAGTTTACCTAATAAATCTCCCGATGTTACTACCTACAGTCGAAAATCATGAAGTCATTCGTTGCATCGATATCAAAAACTGTGGATGGCAACGTTTAGCCGTTGCCCGTGTGCAGGAGGGGCGGGGTGGCTCAGTCAGTAGCTGGCCAGCCTCGTAATCTGCAGTTCCATGATTCGATTCCCTGCAGTACTAGAGTTAAGATTCATCTTCTCAAAACTCTCCTCCTGCCTACGGTCAGTAGGAGACACCATTGTGCATAGAAAGGCCGCCGTCCGTCGGATGGGACGTTAAATCTTGTCCATGTGCAGAGGAGAACCCTGTGCACATTAAAAAACACGATAAATGGTCTTGATGGGAGGCTTCCATCTGTCTCCTAACACTGTTCAGTGGATCTCCTCCCACAATCTTTTTTGAGTCCTCGGGTCTTTGTGACCTGGCTATTTAGTCCATTGTGTGCAAAAAGCGACGCTCAGAACCTAACTACGTGTGAAGGAGAGCCATACCTTATGCACGACACACAATACGATTAATATGGCCTTGACGGGAGACTACCATCCATTTTCTAACAGCGGAGCTCTTGTGTCCTTGTGACCTGGCCATTTACTCCGTTGGCAGCGCGCCAAGCTACTAAGCTGCAGTTCTCGGTTTCGAATTCCAATTGTGTCCGGATTGAGTCTTATTTCTGTTAACTCCCGTTCTTCCTTCGGTGAGGACGGGAACACCGATGGGCTCGAAAAGTACCACGAATGAGACATTAAGTCATGGCCTTGTGCACAGATAGCCATGCCTTGTGCATGTTAAAGGACATGCTGGATAACCTTGATGGGAGGCTACCACTGCCATGTATATGGCCAGGCCTAACAGCTATCCTGTGGGTTTCCTTCCCCAAAGAGGCGGGGGTGGCTCATTCAGTAGCGTCCTAGGCTAGTAATCTGCAGTTCTCAGGTTACGAGTCCCATCTCAGCCAGCGTTCAGATTTATCTCCCTAAAACTTCTCGCCCTGCCCACGGTCAATAGGAGTCACGATGGGCTTGGAAAGACTGCCGTCCTTCAGATGTGACGTTAAGCCGTGGCTCCATGCGCGGGAGAACCATATCCTGTGCACGTTAAAGAACACGCTCAATGGCCTTCACGAGAGGCTACTCGTGAAGGCCATTCAGCGTGTACTACCAACAGCTGTCCAGTTGGTTTCCTCCCCCAACCTTCTCTGAGCTCTTGGAGTCTTTGCGACCTGCACATTTACTCCACTATGTGCAAACAAATTGCCAATAAGAGATAAAAAACAATCCTATCCTTCCATTCAGCCTGTTTTTGTGGGGGGGGGGGAACTGCTGCTAAGATGATTAAACAATTGAATCTAATCCTGTGTAATAATTCAATACTAGAATGTACTTTTGGAGATGTAGTCAAAGAAATAAATGGTGAGGGCTTTGTCATCGTCTCAGCATCGGCAGCAGTTTCATCGTCTCAGAAAGAAGGAGGGCGACGCCATGTTCTCTTCTACGCTCATGCATTATTTACATCCGTTTCCTGCAAATCCTGCTATATTTTCATTCCATTTTCTCCATGGTTCAGTGCTGTGATGTGGGTGAACAGGAAGGGCACATGAGGGTCATCAATAACTAGAAGTGCGGGGAGGGGGAAATAAGAGCGTCAATACCGCTTCGAGATTTTTTTTTACTTTTTTTTCTTCGTCAATATATCGTTCTTCTCTTTTCGCCAAGCAGAGAAATTTAAATAGGGGAGCCACCAGAAACGATCTTTACTTAGAAATAAGAGGGCAGAGAAATAAATGAAAAATGGGGAAAAAAAAGGCCGAGTGTTTATCTGAACATAAATCTAGAGAACCACATACGTTATCGTTGGATGTTTGAATGAAGAGGACGCTTTGAAAGCAGTTTTTAATGGAGCCATTAACAGAGATGAAAGGCAAAACGCATCAGTTGATGTTTCAGTTGCGAACTGTTTCAGATATAACGACGTGAACTGAGATTAGATTTCAGGATTTCGAAGTTGTTTGTATTTTTATATTCAGTTCATTTTTATCTGACAGGTAAATGAAAAACATAAAAGGAATACTTGTGGAGTAATGCTGTGTGCTTTCATATGCGGTTCTAGGAAAAATAATTGAGTTGGGGGGAACTCGGTCGAGCTGGATAAATGTAAAAGGATACTGAATTTCCACTGCAACATAAAATTTTCCCCTCCGTTTTAGCAAGGCGGAGGTGCTCAGTCGGTAGCGCGTCAAGCTCGTAATCTTCAGTTCCCAGGATCGAGAACCAACTGGGTCAGCGTTGAGATTTATCTCCGCAAAATTTCCCGTCCTGCATAAAGTCAGTAGAAGACACCGATGGGCTTGAAAAGGCCGCCGTTCATCAAATGGGACGTTAAGCTGTGGCCCCTTGTGCACGTTAAATAACACACTGGATGGCCTTGACGGGAGGCTCTCATCTGTCTCCCAACAGCTGTTCCAGCGAGTCTCCTCCCCCAACCTTTTTTGAGCCTTTGGGATCCTAGTGACTTGGATATTTAACCCATTGTGTGCAAGAAAAGGCGCATCTCAGAGGTAAGCTTCTCCGTTTTAGAGGACTTTAAGAAGAATCTTGAAAAGTGCAAGAAATATACATAGGTTTAATATTTTTTCCCTCTATTTCCCTTGTTGGCATTATGAAATATCGCGAGGAGATGCCCCCCCCCCCCCCTCGTAGATCATGCCATGTGTACATCATATATGTAATGGATAGGAAAATGGGAGCATTCCCATGTTAAGTCAATAGAGAGTGAAATTCAAAAATCCGTAATTTCTACAATGAGCATTTTACAGCATAATAGAACCAGATGTATTAAAATGTTATTTGAAATCTCTCTATATGTCGGTTTTGAACAATATCCATTCAGTACGTAAAAAAATTATAGAATTTTGAATATTGAAATACAGCGATGTCGGTCATAAGATTTTCCTCAGGAGTTAAACCTTTTTCAAAAAGAGTATTATTTCGAACTGTTTAATAGTATGAGTTTATGTTTAGAATTTTCTGCAAATAATTCTTTTGATAATTGTCAGTTTTGGGGAAGTTTCTTAGGAATGATTTTTGTGCTGTTAAATATTCGGACCTCCTCAGCTGTTTAAATACCCAACGAATATTGTTCTTGAAAACCAGATTTAGAGAGATGTAAAAGAAATTTTAATCTATCTAGTCCTGTTTTCCTGTAAAATTCTTATTGTAGAATCACGGATATCCAATTTAACTCTCTATTGACTTAACATAGAAATGTTTCCATTTTTCTGACCATTGCCTGTCTGTACACTATATATAAAGTTTCCTCGACATTTACAGGTTACATAGATGGATTGAATCAGGTTGTTTTCCCTATGAACGGCACTTTTTTGTACACAATGGACTAAATGTTCAGGACACAAGGCCCCCCACCCCCGAGGGCTCAGAGAAGGTTGGGGGGAGGGGATCCAATGCCCAGCTCTTGGGCGACAGATGATAGCCTGCCATCAAGGCCATCCAGCGTGTTCTTTAACGTGCACAGGGTATGGCTCTCCCGCATTTTGGACCACGGATTAACGTCTCATCAGATGAACGGGGGGCTTTTCAAGCTCGTCGGTAAACCCTACTGACCGAGGGCAGGGTGGTAAACCCTACCGGTTTTTCCGGAGATATATCTCAACGCTGGCCTAGGCGGGACTCGAACCTGGAAATTGCATATTTCAAGCCTGGCATGCTACCGACTGAGCCACTTCCGCCTTACACGAATGTTGTTGGGATGTTTTACCTCTGAGCGGCACTTTTTTGCACACCATGGGCTAAATGGCCATGTCACAAGGACCCCGAAGGTCAGAGAAGGTTGGGGGAGGGGACCCACTGGAGCCTTGATGGGAGGCAAATGGTAGCCTCCCATCAAGGACATACAGCATGTTCTTTAACGTGCAGAGAGTATGGCTCTCCCATACACATACCCTTCGGTGTCCCCTATTGACCATAGGCGGGAAGTTTGCGGAGATAAACTCAACGCTGACCCACTTGGGACTCGAACCTGGGAACGACAGATTACGAGCCTGGCCTGATACCGACTGAGCCACTTCCGTCCCGAATGAATCTGAAGTCACATTCAGAGCTCCTTAACATCGAAAATAAGATTTCTGGAGAAAACTGTCAATGGAGATAAATTAAAGATCTCACTGAAGTCTTTCTAAATCTCGATTTTTAACGATATTCTTTGAATATTTACCGAGATATTAAGTTGCAAGTATTTAAAAGCAAAATAGAAAACTTCTAAACGTGCTAAAAATTATACTTCTATCTATTCTAAAAAACTTCTAAACATTTTAAAAATTTATTGAAAGATTAATTGTGCCATTCTCTAAATTGGCATTTATTTTAGTAAGCGATTTGCTGTAATAAGTGCAATCCTTGTTTTAGTGGGGCGGGGGTGGCTCAGTCGGTAGCGCGCCAGGCTCGTAATCTGTAGTTCCCAGGTTCGAGTCCCAGCTGGGTCAGCGTTGAGATTTATCTCCGCAAAATTTCCCCGCCCTGCCCATGGTCAGTAGCGGACACCGATGGGCTTGGAAAGGCCGCCTCCGTCGGATGGGACGTTAAGCCGTGGCCCCGTGTGCGGGAGAGCCATACCGGGAGGCTACCATCTGTCTCCCAACAGCTGTTCCAGAGGGTCCCCTCCCCCAACCTTCTCTGAGTCTTCGGGGTCCATGTGACCTGGCCATTATAGCCCATGGTGTGCAAAAAAGTGCCGCTCAGAGGTAAAGCAACCCAACTTGTTTTAGTGTACTTTTTTATTTTTGAAGTAAACTCTTATGATCACCGAAGCTGCTTTTAAATGCTTCAGTATCCACAGCTTTTTAAATATAACACGAATATTTCTGAAAATCGAGAACTAGAATGGTTCGAGTGAGATCTTCAATTTATCTCGAGTGTCATCTTTTCGTAAAAAAAGCTTACTTTTTAAAGTTAGTGAGCTTTGAATGTGACCTTCCGTTCACGTGAAATGGAAGTATCAAGAAAGGTTTTTTTAAATATTGTTACAGATTTTTTAGTTATATTCGAATAGTTAGCAACCGAGCATGAATTCGAAATAAATAAACAGATTATAAATGAACTGATTTATTAACTAAGGCAATAAAATTACAAAAATGATATTAGACTCTCTTTTAAACCAAGTACATTTGGAAACTGATTCATAAATCAATGTACAAATCTTACAATTATATTTCAATGTTCAAATAGCTTGAGTTGTTTTACCTCTGAGCAGCACATTTTTGCGCACAATGGGCTAAATGGCCAGGTCCATGGACCCCGAAGGCTCAGAGAAGGTTGTTGGAGGGGACCCATTGGAACAACTGTTAGGAGACAAACGGAAGTCTGCCGTCAAGTCATCCAGCGTATTCTTTAACGTGCGCAGGGTATGGTTCACTCGCACAGGGGGCCACATTTAACGTCCCATCCGACGGACGGCGGCCTTTCCAAGCCCATCAGTGTCCACTACTAACTGAAGGCTGGGAGGGGATTTTACGGAGATAAATCTCAACGCTGACTTAGTTGATACTCGAATCTGGGAACTGCAGATTACGAGCTTGGCGCGCTACGGACTGAGCCACCCCCACTCCCAAAAATGCTGTCTCCAGACGTTTGATGGGGATGGTCTTACGCACTAACCTGAAAAGTACCTTGTTAAAATAGCACTTTTTAACCTAGTATAATCTTCGCTACAGATACATGATATATTGCTGTTTTACTTCGGAATAAGACGTATCACTTCAGTATCGAGAACGTGTAATCCCGCAAAAATCACAAACTAAATTATCTCATTTTACCGTCGTTAAAAACTCTCTGCTACTTTTTTCATAATTGCTTTTAACTCAATAAATTATTTTTCCACTTCCCCGCGTACACCGATGAAAACTTTTCTTCTTTAGACTAACGCGCAAAAACCAACTTTCTCATTCACACTCACTTTCCGTACTACAACTCTTCTTCCGTTTTTAAGTTCATCGTGTTCGAACTCGTAGGGGACGTAATTCACGCTCCGTGCTATATCTCGAGTGTCACGTAGTACCACGTTTTTGTTTTCATTGTTGCACGTGTATATTCCGTTTCAATATGTGTATATTTTTTGCTTTGGGGTTTCTATGCAATTCTACTCGAATTCCTGAAACTGCGTTCATAAAATGTTATGCAATCTGTAAAAAAAAGATGGCTGTTCATCAGAGAAGTGTGTGAAGTGAACAAAACTCAGCATAAACGTCTCTTCATTATGGTAGCAAACATAATAATCCAATCACTTTGCATAAGTAACGATGAAGACCTTCGCAATAAAAACAGGCAAATGTGATTAGATTCGAAATTCCTGCGGAGTACATTCAATTGAAAACGACTCTCAGTTTGCTGGTTCCTATGGAAGTGATCAATAGCACCCAGCTTTAGAAAAGATCAACATTTAACCGACTTAATGCAGCAAATTAATGATTACAGCGTCGACATGGCACCACGGGTTGCCGTGTAATTGCCTAATGAATAAGAAAGGGGAAAAATCACGAAAGTATAATGTACGTTTTTTAAAAGTGACAAATTTTTATAAATGGGTGATTTTGTTATAATCCTCCGAAACAAGAAAGTCTTAATTTGGCGAACACAACTTCGTGTATTCCTGAAGAAGATGCAGAAAGTGGAAAATCACTTCAATGACTGATGAAATTAATGCTGAATATTCATTACTTACTGAATTTTTCTGCCGACGTTTGGTAAAGAATATCTAGCAGATCGAGATAGGGAATGGGATGAAACTTTACGCAATGACTGCAAATACCAAAGGTACCGGTTTAAAACCGCTGGTTCCCGTGTGCCGAAAGATTTCAAATATGGTTATAATTGTACCGATTTTAAAATTTGTCGCTTTGAAAGGAAAAAATATAAAATATAATTTCAGTCGTGCATTACAATAAAGTAATATGAGTGAGAAACGAGACCTCGTCATGTTATTCTTTTTAATAATGGCCAGTTAATGGACAACAGTGTCTTGTTAATTAATAATAATGACACTTAATGGGAAACAACGTCTTGCTAATTAATAATAACGATCATTTACTGAACAACAATTTATTGTTAATTAATAAAATGACCATTTAATGGACAACAATGTATTGTTAATTAACAACAACGACCACCTCCGACCAACAATGACAACAATGCCCTTTAACAACAATGGTCACTTAATATACAACAATTCATTGTTGATTAATAACAATGATCACTTAATGGACAACAATGCATTGTTAATTAATAACAATGACGAGTTAATAGTGGTGGGGGTTTCGCGTAATCTGCAGTTCCAAGTACGAGTCGCAGCCGGGCCAGAGTTGAGATACATATCCGCAAAACTCACACTCTGTCCTCGGTTAAAATGGGAACACCGATGGATTTCGATCGGCCGCCGTCTATCGGATGGGACGTTAAATCGTGGCTCCGTGTGCGGGAGAGCCATATCTTGTGCAAGTTAAAAGCACATTGTATGTCCTTAAAAGGAGACTATCATCTATCTCCTAATAGCTGCCAGATGGGTCACCTATCTACAACCTTCTTTGAGCTCTCGGGGTCCTTGTGATTCCTGGTCATATTTAGCCCACTGCCTGTAAAACGTGCTGCTCAGAAGTAAAACAACACAACCCAATTAATAGGTAGCAATGTCTTGGTAATTAATAACAATGGCCGGTTAATGGGCAACAATGTCTTCGTTAATTAATAATAATGGACAGTTAATGTGTCCAGAGTCTCTATCTATTTACATACGAATGACATACCTACTAGAATGAGTTCGTCTCAATTTTTTGAGCACATGTCCCCCGAGCCCGATTCATTTCGACAATTGTTAAGCCTGAGCCCGATTTTAGAATAACAATTCTCTGATGCATCATAGATATATATATATAGAAAGAAATGCATGTTACTAATCATTTATTTTATTCTTATGTTATTAATTGTAATCGTTTTATGATAAAATAATATATTAATGTTATTTATAAAGAAAAATATTTGACATGCTAGCAGTAGAAACTGATATTTTGCGGATAACATTATTATAAACACAAAGAGCCATTCATTTATTAAAGATGGAGAATACGCAAAAAAATAATCAAAGCCTCAGTGCTTATTTGTAAATAATAAAATCTGATTTAAATGTTGAAATTATAATAAAAAATATTTTATGGTTTTTACTTATTTTTTTCCACAATTGCAAGAAATATTTAAAATTTAAAAAATTTACGAATTATTATTGTTTCTGCTGAGCTATACGAATTATCATTCCTTCTGAGGACCTCCTATCAATCCTTATTTTTTTGAGGACTCCTTACCAATTCTAATTATTTCTGTAAATCCCCTACCAATCCTCATTTTTTCTACGGACTCCTCACCAAGCCTAACTATTTCTGTAAATCCCCTACTAATCCTCATTTTTTCTGCGGACTCCTTAGCAAGAGTAAACATTTCTCTGGATCCCCCCACGCACACACCAATCCTCATTTTTTCTACGGACTCCTCACCAAGTCTAACTATTTCTGCGGACCCCCTACCAATCATAATTTTTTCTGCGGACTCCTTACCAATAACTATTTCTGTGATCCCACTACCAATTCTCATTTTTCCTGCGAACCCTTTACAAATCCTCTTCGTTTTTCTGCGGACTCCTTACGAAACCTAACCTTTTCTGTAGACCCTCTTCCAATCATTGACTCATACATTTCAACTGAAGTATAGATCCTCACAAAGAGGACTTCGTAAAAGCCTCAGCGATGGGTACACATTATATCTCTAGATTTTCAACTGTTGTTCATTTATTGGATATTTTGCAAACTGAAACTAAATATTTGATGGAGAAATTCGATGCTATAGAAAATTCTATCATCAACAGCAAAATCGGATGGGGTAAGGGGAATATGTTCCCTCCCCCCATTGAGAATTGTGATAAGGGTAATGGAGGCAAAACAATATTAAACTTGTGCATATTTCGCGCATTTTTCGAGAAAATTTTAAAGACCTCTAAAACGGAGGGAAAAATATTATCCAGCCATGGGAATCCAGTTTCTTGCCCCTCCCTCCCTCCTTGCTTTATTCCCGTTCCGTCTTTTCCGTCTCCATTGCGCCCCTTCTCTCTTACTCTATTCCGGATCCATTGAGTCCCTTCCTCCTCACTCTACTCCGGATCCATTGAGTCCCTTCCTCTTCACTCTACTCCGGATCCATTGAGACCCTTCTTCCGCACTCTATTCGGGATTCATTGTGTTCCTTCCTCCTCACTCTATTCGGGATTCATTGCGTCCCTTCTTCCTTACTCTATTCCGGATCCATTGAGTCCCTTCCTCCTCACTCTCTTCCGGATCCATTGAGTCCCCTCCTCCTCACTCTATTTCGGAGCCATTGTATCCCTCCCCAACCTTTATTTTTTTTTTCTAAATCAGGGCCTGAATTCAATAGCTCTTCTTTCATGACTTTTGTTTTCAATAGCTCATTTCTCATGACTTTTGATTTCAATGAAGTTATATTCATTGTCATTTTCTTAACATTATGTCCTTACACCGAAATAAATCGGATGAAAGGTTAAAACATCCTTTCTTTTCGAAAGAATGCCACGAACTCAAGTAAATATAATTTACATAAAAATAAGAATATTAAAATCCTCCTATAGTCGCGTTTCATATATAAAAATATAAAGAAAGAAGGAATGAATGCTCTAGAAGTAAAAATTCCTTGCTTTCTATAGAAATACAAATGAAACAAAATGTATCAATATCAGACTACGAGAACATCTCATAATGTGATATTTCGAAAATATCACTTAGCGGCCAAATACATCGTCTTAACATCAGTTGACTGTTTCTTATCCTTTTGAAAATGCTAATGAAGCAGGTGTTTGCTTAACATCTAGAACACCTTTAATGCATTCTCTATTTATTGCATCAAAATCCATGAGCATAATCATTTCTAAGAGAGAAAAATCAATGCTACGTGAACTGTGCAAGTCTTTAGCTTTATATTCATAGTAAGTAGTCTGCAGAAAATTCGCGAAAGATCTTCATCAAAAGTAGGTAATTTTTATTTAACGCGATGACTAAATGCTCGTTACGTTTTGTAGATTCCGTGATATTTTCAACGGTTAATGTAATTTCTGCCTCTATGTGATTATGAAGTGAAAATGATAAAACTAGTGATGCATTACTGTTTTAAGTCTTATGATGTGTTTTGCAATAATAAGTGCAGATTGCACCGATACTACAATTTGAAAATATCGTACTGTGATTTGCAATTTGGCTGATTATGAGACTGAAGAGCTGGGAGTCATTATAGCTAAATGATCTATCAATGATCTGTCAATCACGACCGTATCTAGAGGGGGATCCCATTAGGAAATGCTAGTAAGGAAGCAAAGATGTATTAAACTTGTGCACATGCTAAAAATATTCAAAAATTTTTTCAAAGCCCTCTCAAACGATAGGAAAAAATTATACCGAAATGGAAATCCAATGTCTTTTCTCTCTTCTCCTTTTACTACATCCTGGCCTGTTGTCAATCATTCAACGTTCTAAACCGGTGTCAGCAACATACGACCATCTGCCGCATACTTTTTTTTAGTGATCCTCAGGCCCTTTTAAAGTGGCCCTCGTAATCTTTTGAAGTGTCCTACATAACTTTTTCAAGTGGTCCACATAGCCTTTCAAGCGGCCCACGTAGCCTTTTCAAGCGGCCCACGTAGCCTTTTCAAGCGGCCCAAGTAGCCTTTTCAAGCGGCCCACGTAGCCTTTTCAAGTGGTCCACATAGATTTTACAACTGTCTCAATTAAACATTTTCCATTTGCCCACATACCCTTTTTAAGTGGCCCACGTAACTTCTCAAGTGGCTCACGTAGCCTTCTCAATGCCCCACGTAGCCTTTTCAAATGACCAATTTAGCCTTTTCAAGTGATTCATGTAGACCTTTTCAAGAGGTCCACGTAGCCTTCTCAAGCGACGCAGGTAACATTTTCCATTATTAAAATTATCTTAAAAAAATTTAAATATCTCAAGAAACTCTTGAGATAATTAGTTGAAAAAAAATTAGCTGCCCTGAGTGGAATTCGAACCCACGATTCGCCAGTGGTGCCATCCCGCAATTTTTGTTGATTCGCCACTGGCGAATCTACAAAAATTGCTACAAAAATTGGGATGGCACCACTGGCATATATTATATATTAAAATTATCTTAAAAAAATTAAATATCTCAAGAAACTCTTGAGATAATTAGTTGAAAAAAAAATTAGCTGCCCTGAGTGGAATTCGAACCCACGATTCGCCAGTGGTGCCATCCAGCAATTTTTGTTGATTCGCCACTGGCGAATCTATCTTTTCCCTCAAACTTTTCCCTCAAATAGGTCTTTTCCCTCAAAAAGGTCTTTTCCCCTCAAACTTTTCTGAGCCGTTCGGGTCCCTACGACCTGTCCATTATCCCTGAGAGGTAAAACAACACAACTGTTAAGAATCAGACATTTTTATTGTTAAGCAGGAAAGCTACCTTTTAATTCAACATTACTTGGCGTTAATTGATATTTCTATTTTAATTGGGCAATATTCATGTTTGGTGTGTCATTTGTTAAAAAACTTTAAAAGCAAAATGAAAATCTTTCTTTAAAAAAAAAAAGAAATTATTACGATACAAGACTAAGGCTATATGGAAGGTTTTTGTATTATCAGATAATTTTTTTATATTAAAATTTTTTTTTCTCAAAACGCCAGAAATAAAATAAAAAACAAAAAAAGGAAACCTTTCTTTGTTTCGTTTTGATTTTTTTTCATCGGTCCCCTAATTTCTTTGTTTAGCATGGCTGTAATTAAGAATTGAAATTGTTTTTTTATAACCTCAATTTTTTTCAAGTGCCGCAAGACTAACGAATGTTAGGAATTTCAACCAGAATTTTTTTTTTCCTTTTTATTGTTTACGACTGACAAGCGACGTGAAATCAACAAAAATAGCAAAAAACAAGGTAATTAACTTTGCATCTTTTTTTCCCCTTGACTTATTATTTTACCGCGACAGCAAACATGACTAAAAAACACGCACTGGAAAAACAAGTTAAAATGCAGTAGAGATGTAAACGTGAGTCGAAATTTTCAGCAAGAAGGCAGCTTTTGAGATTGTCACTATATCTTTTTCTTCCCACGAGTCAGGTCCACTTTCTTCTCGGTTTCCTAAAGTTGGTATTTTTCATTCAAATGCAAAAAAAAAAGCTAACTTAAATATGAAGAAACGTGCTATTCTTTTAAAGAATATTCAAAGGAAAAAGATTTTACATAAAGATTAAATTTCGAGCAAGATATTGCCTCAAACTTACTATACATGTTTAAAATATGGTATGTGGACTTAACCCACTTTAGATCAGCCTGTTTCTTTGAACTTCATCACTGTTAAAAGATTCTGATTTAAAAAAAAAAAACAAGAAGTAAATGACTTAATCTTATTTGCGATAAAGAATATCTCATTTAGCTTCGTTGGATATTGAATGCCTTCAGTGGATGAAAAAAAACAACAGGAAGTAAATCAGTGATTTGAGAAAAGTAAAGTGGAATTAATAATCAAGTGAAAAATTGAAATTGAAGCAAAGTGAGTAAAGAAAAGTGGACTCTCAATGGTTGGAATAAAGAGAAGTGGAATCAGTTATCTGAGCGAAGAGAATTTAATCAGTGATTTAATCAATAAATAACACCCACAGATTTACCTGTTGACTTTTAACGTCAGTAAATCAATAAATGATTTTTGTGGAAAAAGGTTTTGTAAATATTTAGCATTTTCAACCATACTCATCATAATGTCATTGCATTAATCAAATATATTTGTATTCCCAATAGTCATTGAAAATGCCATTACATGAAACCACAAAATTTGTTTTGTTATCAATAGTTTCATCATATTTATGAAAATGCAAACCATATTTGCTTTGTAAATTTGTAAATCCTAATAACTGTAATGCTGGAAATAATAAAGTTTATTAAAAGTTTAATAAAGTTTATTAAAATTTTCTTTAATTATTGTGACCCCACAGGATAACATCAACCTATCAATCCTAACGTGTGATATAACTATTTTAACGATGTTCACTGTAAATTTATCAGATTCTTCAAATATGATAAATAGCTGCATTATGTTTATATTAGAACAAATATTAATCAAGGATAATCCATGTACTCTTAACTTTATAGCTTACTGTCCCTTCAAGACATTTTGTAATGATAAAAGAGTAGTTTTCTTGAATTTAGAAATACATATAGTTATACATCCATGTAAAAATATTTATAAGACACAAGATCTTAACTTTACTATATTTGACAAATTTTAGCCGTGGCCGAGTGATTAGCGCGCTTGGCTACTGATCTAAAGGACCTGGGTTCGAGCCCCGGGTAAGGCATGGATGTCTGTGTCGTTTTTCTGCTGAGGTTCTGCCATCCTCTCAGACCTTTTACAATGGCATATAAACTGACAGGCTCCTGTCAGACCTCTGTGGCAAGCAGCTGCTTGAGGGGGTATTTATTATTTATTTATTTATTTAACTGAATATTAACTGAACAGGTATTTAATGTGCAGAAAATCTGTAACTCTCTCTAATAGACCAAAAATAGGTTTCTTTGTCCTTTCACAAACATAATATGCCCGGAATATTAATTATGTGTACAGATAACATTTTATATACAAACTAACTCTATGTTGGTATAGTCTCAGTTGATGGATTAAATTTTTTGACAAAATATTATCTTGTAAAAAAACAAATACCCCATTTTATTAACTATATGAATAAAATTACCTCCATATTTAGTACATATGAAATTAGAGAAAATATGGTGTGTATTTAATATTAGATTCCAAACTGTAAATGTTAATTCAGTTGATTCATCTATAAGTAGTGAAGTTACAGTTCTCTCTATCATAATTAATACAAGTTTATAGAGTGTATTGAATAATCTAAAAATCTCAGTCATTTTAGAATGTTTAGACAAAGATTTTGTACATAAAAGTAAACAGTTTGCAATAGTAACAAAGATCTCCTGTGTGGAGAAACTTTGCACTTATCCTTCCAAATTAGAAAGTTATCTTTCCAAAAATAGAAAGTAGCTCTACCTCATTTCTAATTCTTAGAATTTTAGTGTCTGTTGATTTCCTAAGGAATATCTTGTTTTCATTTACCCAAACGTAATGAAAGTTATTTTTCATTTTCAATTGTTTCTTTAGGTAGATAAATCTGCTTTGGGAGGTGTTCATTTATAAATAATTTATTACTTGAAATTTTTGGACTTATCATATTGGCCATAATTTTTTTTATCATTAGCTTTTTTTATCCAGCTGTTCCTCGCTTCAACATTTTTCAGTTTAACTATAATTGGCTTAATTTTATTTTTATTGAAAGTTGAGACCCTATGTGGGACAATGATCTCTTCAGTATTTTTAATACCAAAATATTTGCAATTTTTTAAAACTAAAATTCGTTGTTTCTTCTTTAGGCTCTTCAGGGAGACCAATGATTTCTATCTTTGAGGCCTTAGATAGCATTTCCAACTCCGTTATTTCCTTTCTACACTCCATAATTTCTCTTTTTAATAATTTATTTTCATTTCAAAATGCAAGATTTTCTTCTCTTTGCATATTAAATTGTAGTTTTAGATCATTGAAAGATTTAATGTGTTCTAAAGATTCATGATTGAATTCAATAGACATTTTATTTCAACAATATCTGTATTCATAATGTCATTATCCTTTATTATATTATTTCTTAGCTGAGAATTATCATCCTTTATGTCTTTTCAAATACCTTTAATTATTTCCTCAAATTCTCTCCTTAGAGAGTCAATTGCTTTGTGCATGAATAACAAATCTTCGTTTTTGGATATTTTCAAATCAGGTGTTTCTTCTGTACCTTTATTACAGTTCTATTCAATAACATATTCCTCATCACTTAAAAGAATCGTGTCCTTACTCTTTGTACTGCATCTGGAACTTTTCCATCTCTTCTTTCACTCTTTTGTTAATCTCTTAATATTTCCTTCGATTAAACCAGTGTCTCGCAAACTTTTTTACTCTGCGGCACACTGAATCTAATTTTTTTTCCGCGGCACACCTAAAAAAGAATAAAAGCAAACTCCATATAATCGTCATTATATTTGCGCTTTGTTGAAATCATCAGCCTGGTTTTACTTGAAGATTTGCTCTCGTTCTTTAATTCATAACTCGGTGTTTGTTTTAAATATTTGTCCATTCTACGGCTTGAAATAATCAAAAATTAATACCAAAATTTGGAAAAAGTTTGATAAATACTTACAAGATACCAGTTGATAAAATCTGAAAGATTTTTATTAAAGCACGTCGATAACACAAGTCAAGTCAAAATGAAATCTTTGGAATTTGAAATGAAAAAATTTGAAAAAGTATCAATTTGAAAATCTCTCGCGGCACACTTGGAATTTCTCGCGGCACACTACTGTGCCGCGGCACACAGTTTGCGAGACACTGGCTTAAACCAATGCAAGCTGGATGAAAGTAACCTTTACATCATATTTCAAAAAAACGAATGTCCCCCCGTATATCATTAATACGATCGCTACAGGATTGGCAACAAATTTCTGCCGTGGTTTTATAGAATTTCTCCAACACTTTATGTCTGTATAAAACAAGATGACAGACAAGTTGAGTAAGTAATAGGCTGCAATTCGAAACTTACACATACATAAATTTCTTTGTAGGGTTAAGTTTAGATATTTATTTTAAAGTCAGAAAATGTTCATCAATTCTTATTTCAAAAACTCGAGTTTCGGTATTTACTTGTTTTTGTACAAAAATATAAAATGTAGCAGAGTTAAAAACTTTCCATCTTACCTTTTCTTATCGTTGTCAGATTTTTTATTGATTTATTATATTATTAGATTTTTGTATGCAAACAAAAGTGACGTTCAGAGGTAAAACACCCCACCGAAAGCCCTTTTATGCTCGGAAAGTACACAGTAGTATCAGAATAATATGACCACCTACCATACATATACTTACTATGGTAGGTGGTAATGTTATTCTGATACGACTGTGTATAGTAAGTTGGTACAATTGGGACTCGACCCTATGAACTGCAGATTACGAGCCTGGAAGTCTACCGACTGAGTCAACCTCCGTCTCAAGCGATTAAATACCTTGTAACTTAGCAGTTAACTCACTGTGTGGGAAAATATGCTTCTAATGTGTAAAATAATCCAGTTCAACTCTATATACTCTTTCATCCATTTAACAAATAAGTAAACAATGCACCAACTCGAAACTTCAAATTCTCATCTATATATTTTATTTTGGAAATGCATGTCGAACGCTTACGAGTCGAGAAAATCGAATTGATGCACGGATGAGAAATTTCAAATTGGATCCAAAACCTAATTGAGCATTTACAGCATTGTGAACGGCTGCAATGGATCACCATTATTTCCCGCCACTTTCTGATACGTGGTGATCAGGAACACCTGCTAACATTTAGCTTGCTAATGAGGCATATGATTGATATGCTGCAAATCGAAACAGTTCGCCATATATACATTTTTAGGAAATTTCACAAGCGACTATATATTTGTTTTGTATCTCAAATATGATAATGTTTTTTTCCTAATTAAAGTTAGGTTGTTTTATCACTAAGCGGTACTTTTTTTCATACGATGGGCTAAATGGTCAGGTCACAAGGACCCCAAGGGATCAGAGAAGGTTGGGGAAAGAGATACTCTGGATAACTGTTAGGGGACGTGGGAGTTTTGTTAAAGTCACCCAGCGCGTTCTTTAATTTGAAGAGATCATGGCTTTTCTACACTACCAACGGCTGAACTTTTCTTCCGATGGACGGTGGCCTTTACAAGCTCGTCGGTGCCGCTTTCTCACCAAGATATGAGCGAGGTTTTTGGGTTGTTTTGCATTTGAGCGTTAATTTTGGGCACACGATGTCCAGGTCACAAGGACCCCACAGGTACAATGTTGGGCAGAGGAACTGCATCCATTGAACATCCTTCAGGAGACAGATGACACTTCCCGTCAAACGACAGACAACAAAATTAGCCTGAGAATCATCTTTTTTGAAGTGGGGGGGGGGGGTGAGTTAGACGGTAGCGTGCCAGGCTCGTAATCTACAGTCACCAGGTTCGAGTCCCAGCTGCGCCAACGTTGAGATTTATCTCCGCGAAACTTCCGCCCTGCCCTCGACCAGTAGGGAGCACCGCTGGCTTGGAAGGATTCGGATGAACATTAAGCCGTTGCTCCTTGTATGGGATAGCCATGCGCTGTGCGCGTTAAAGAATACACTCGATGACTTTGACGAGACGTTTCAATCTGTCAACTAATAACTAGTTTTCCGAACCTTTGCTGATCCCTGTGGATCCTTGTGACCTGGCCATTTATCCCAATATGCAACTCAGAGGTAAAACAACCAGCCCATCACCCCATGATCAAAACTCCAAGTGATATACCTGGCTGAAGCTCACACAATAACTAGCGGGCTCAGATGGTCGACTCAGTACCATTGCTTGCAGCGCCACCTTTAGCAACCGACTCTAATTCACATTTTCCCATTAACTTTCTAACTGTGTGAACATCTTGCTTCGCAGTTCTGTATCGGAGTATTTTTTGTCTTTTATTCCCTTTTACAACAAAATGTGAAATATAAAAATTAATTCTGCAAGATTGTATAAGGGTATTGCAGAATAATCTGAAATTAAATGCTGGATTTAAAAAGAAACCTACTATGATTCTAAAAATATTCAACTTAAAATTACAGATATATATATATATTTTGAATAAAATTAGATCAGCACCTACAAAAGCATCACGTGTCTATCTTATGATATCATCATCACTCCCTTATGATATCTGCATTACGTGTCTAACCTTATGATATTTGGTAAACCAATAGTGTGGAAAAAAATCGGCGAATTATTTTGGTGTCCCGATGAACCAAAAGATTACATGGGATGAACATACGTATTCCCTCTGTTGTACCTAAAGCTCGTGTAATACAGTTTAAATTAGATTCACCTTTCTCCAGAAAATTTAATCTATCAATCGATAACAAGTAGACTTTTATCGTATGATTCTAAAACTTATAATTCTCTATGCTGTTCCAGTTTGGGGTCATTACTCCCAAACCAATAACCAGAAGCTTCAGACTTTTAAAAATCAAATTTTGAGATCAGCTCTGACCGTACTACGGTTTACGAGAAACACGATCATTTACCGAGATAGGGACGGGGGTGGCTCAGTCGGTAGTGCGCCAGGCTCGTAATCTGTAGTTCCCAGGTTCGAGTCCCAGCTGGGTCAGCGTTGAGATTTATCTCCGCAAAATTTCCCCGCCCTGCCCACGGTCAGTAGGGGACACCGATGGGTTTGGAAAGGCCGCCGTCCGTCGGATGGGACGTTAAGCCGTGGCCCCGTGTGCGGGAGAGCCGTACCCTGTGCACGTTAAAGAACACGCTGGATGGCCTTGACGGGAGGCTACCATCTGTCTCTCAACAGCTGTTCTAGTGGGTCCCCTCCCCCAACTTTCTCTGAGCCTTCGGGGTCCATGTGACCTGGCCATTTAGCCCATGGTGTGCAAAAAAGTGCCGCTCAGAGGTAAAACAACCCAACCTAAATTTACCGAGATATTATTGTGTACATGAATACATTAAAGCCAGGGGAATCAAAGTCTTTCAAACGGTAGAAAATCACCGAAATCAATTTATTTCTAGTGCCATCAACTATGATGCTTCTGTTCAACAAAAATGTAAGAGATTCAAGACTGTTCTAAACTAGTTTATTACTTTATCTGATTGTCATTGCAAAAGCATTTTGCTCTATCTTGGTTTATTTAAAAAATTCAGTTAATGCCATAGGCGATATGTCAGATGAAAAAAAGGTAAGGGCACTAGCTCGGTACTATGACATGTCAATGATCTCTGAACTAGCTCTTCTGAAGGAGCTTTATTGCTGCAATGCTAAGAAATAGTCTCTCTGTGCTAGCTAATTAATCTATCGCTAAAGCCATGAGTAAAAAAACATACATATAATTTTAAAGTTTTACAAAATGCGGAACATTAATATATTTTATCATTTTACGTAAGACACGTCTCAGCTGTCATTTTTTCTCCCTTTGAGATATTTTTTTTGTCTTTACCTAACACCGAGAAAGAAGAAAATTAGACTTCCAGTTTTCTATTCGTTCAATTTTTGTCTTTTAATTTTCTTTCATTTCTTTCGTGTGTTGGATGAAAAGACAACCACGATCAGCGAAAAATAACATCTTCTTGCATGGTAGATATAACGTAACGCTTTGAAAGAAAGTTTAATTAAATTGAGTTCACCATATGTTTCCATCCAAAGCAGTGTCTTCAAGTCAATCGCTAACGAGACTTCAATCCTTTATATTAAGACCATTAACAGTAGAAGCAGTTTTAGTTTTTTTAGATGTTTTTTTTTCGTTTTCTGGTTCAATTAGAGCTCTAAAGATGGATCGAGTTTCAAATCTCTAGTTGCTTAGTGACAACGTCTTTTCATACTTTCGACGTCACAGGCTCCCCGGATGGATGAGAGAGAGCCTTCTGCCGTTGTTTGTTCATTGATAGAATTGATGCGAGGTGGAGATTCAAAAATAGAAATAGTTTTATGTGCGAGTGTTTTTTATTGTTTAAGATATATTAAGAAAACTTTAATACTTATTAGTGAGTTTTAGTAATTAATTTGGTGTAAAGAAAGCGAATTCTGAAAAAATGCAAAAAATGCACTCCATATTACGAAATAAAATAATACGTAAAAGATTTCACTTCAGGGGGAAAAATGTGAAAATAATCCCATCAGTTTAATAAATTTAATTAAATTCGAAGTAAATTCGACTAAAGCTGTTTTAGGATGGTAAATTCATTTCTTCTTTTTCTATATTCTCTTGTTTAAAAAAAGCATGGTGGAATAATGAAGATCCGTTTAATTTAAGGAAAGAAATTTTTTGAATTGAAAGGTTAAAGGTCAGCTTGATGATTTTTCAGGTGCTTTCGATTGTTCTACCTTTCAGCGGCTTTATTTTGCACACAATGAGCTAAATTTCCATGTCATAAGGAGCTGGAGGTCTCAGAGAAGGTTGGAGAAGGGGACCCAATGAACAACTGTTTAGGAGACAAGTGATAGACTCTTGACAAGGCCATCCAGAGTTCTTTAACGTGAACAGGTATGACTCTTCTGCATACGGTACCATGGCTTAACGTCCCATTCCACGGATGGCGGGGGTGGCTCAGTCGGTAGCGTGCCAGGCTCGTAATCTCTAGTTTCTAGGTTCGAATCTCGCTTGAGTCAGTGCTAAGATTTATCGCAGCAAAACTCCCCGCGCCACCCTCTGTCAGTAAGGGACACTGATGGGCTTGGAAATACCGCCGTCCGTCGGATGGGACGTTAAGCTGTGGTTCCGTGTGCGCGATAGCCATACCCTGTGCACTTTGAAGGAAATGTTGGATGGCCTTGACGAGAGGCTACCATCTGTGTCCTAACAGCTGTCCAATGTCTAACCCTTCCCCAACCATCTCTGAGCCCTCCGGGTCCTTGTGACCTGGCCATTTGCCCATTGTATGCAAAAAAAAAAGTGACGCTCAGAGGTAAAACAACTCAACCCTTATCTTCTGTTCATTAGAATTAAAAATGACACATTTTAAATTTTTATACAATAATGCCAATTATTACGTTCAAAATAACAACTGCACTCAGTTTTTTATAAAACCTACATTGCCAAACGAGTTGCCCGAAAAAACCTTACTTTTATTATTAAATTTTGGCATTAAATATTTGTTTGAAAACAATGATACTAAATACTATAAAAGATCGCTTGGACAAAAGATTAAAGAACCGAAATGTATTTTAATCGGAATACAGATGAATGGACGAATTTAAGCTTCCAATAGCAACTACTTTTAAAAAATAATCTACTTTGTTCAAGAATCCATTATACTTTAGTGCCCGCTGAGACCTCAATGCAGTCCCGATTTACATTCATAAATTATTCATGGCAGCATTTTACATCATCGATAGTAGAACATAAAAGTTACCAGTTGTAAAACGTTATTTGTTAACCATTAGGCCACTTCCGGCTGCAGAAAAGAGAGAAAGTGACAGCAACGATAAAGATTGTTTCCGAAAACGATCAAAAGGAGGAGTAATAGGACAATGCTTAAAAGACTGAAGAAAGCAACATTTAACTCAATATCCAATCAATCAATAATATGATAGTAACATTTTACTAGACTGAAATTGAATTTAAAATATGAATTGAATCAAAGACGACTGAATAATATTTAGTCTGGATCAGATCTGTTCAACCTGCTCATTGCAGTGGAACTTGTAGCTCATTAGAAACGATTTAATTTACAGAAAAACGTGTGTTCATTGCAAAGGAACTTGTTGTTTATTGCAAAGCAACTTGTAATTCATTGGAAAAGAATTTGTGGCTCATTTGCGAAAGAACTCGTGGTTCATTGCGAAGGAACTTGCAGCTCATTGGAAAGGAATTTATGATTCATTGGCAAGGAACTTGCGATCAGTATAAAGGAACTTGTGCTTCATTGCAAAGAAACGTGTGACATTGGAAATGAATTTATTCTTTATTTTCAAAGGACCTTGTGACTCACTGAAAAGGAATTTATGCTTCATTTGCAAAGTAACTTGTGGCGCATTGCAAAGGAACTTGTGACTCTTCGGAAAGCAATTTATGCCTCATTTGCAAAGAAATTTGTGGAACATTGCAAAGGAACTTGTGATTCATTGGAAAGGGATTTATGGCTCATTGTAAAGGAATTTAGATCTCATTTGCAAAAGGGGGCGGGGATGGCTCAGTCGGTAGCGCGCCAGGCTCGTTATCTGTATTTCCCAGGTTCGAGTCCCAGCTGGGTCAGTGTTGAGATTTATCTCCGCAAATTTCCCAGCCCTACCCACGGTCAGTAGGGGACACCGATGGGCTTGGAAAGGCCGTCGTCCGTCGGATGGGACATTAAGCCGTGGCTCCACGTGCGGGAGAGCCATACTCTGTGCACGCTAAATAACATGCCGGATGGCCTTGACGGGAGGCTACCATCTGTCTCCCAACAGCTGTTCCAGAGGGTCCCCTCGCCCAATCTTCTCTGAGCCTGCGGAGTTCATGTGACCTGGTCATTTAGCCCATGGTGTGCAAAAAAGTGCCGCTCAGAGGTAAAACAACCCAACCTTCAAATTCGATAGTGTACATTAATGTTGAGTATTTTTCGTGACCAATAAAGAAATGTGTGATAAAGTAATCTAGGCCAATATTTCGAAAAGTGGGCGATACCGCCCCCTGGGGGCGGTGGAAGCATAAAGAAAGAAGGGAAAATAAGGAAATTTTGAAAAACCGTTCGTACATGTGTCACCTGTTGTGTAACATAGATTTAAAGTAGTGATTACTTTATTTTCCAAATAAACACATAAAATTATCCTTCGTTATCTTAAATTTCTGTGTGTAATGCGAATGTTACTATGGTTGATTTTAATAAATAATTTTATAATTTCAAGCTTCAATGTGTCTTATTTTCAACAACATCTTTCTTTACTATGTTGTAGGACGTAGGTAGAAATATAGATACATAAAAGAGCGCAAATTTGTCACTGCATCTTTCTGTTTGTTCGCTTAAAGAAGGTATATTTCCAGGGGGCGCTGAGCTATTTTTTTCTGAAAAGGGCACGGTAGGACAAATAAGTTTGGGAACCTCTGATCTAGACTCATCTGCATTAGTGCAACTAAAGTACAAATAATGTTACTTTAATACCTATTATTACTCCTGAAGTGAAATTTCAGAAAAATATGTGTAAATAAAACTTTCAATGTATGTTTTATTCATAACAGATTGTTTTTTAGGAACTTACTCCCTTTTTTTCCGCAAGTTGTTGGTCTTAATTTGCACGGTTTCTGTTTACACGTTGAGCTTCCGAAACCCATCTACTGTGTAAATGGGGAGATTTGGGTTGGGGTACCTCTGAGCGGCACTTTTTTGCACACCATGGGCTAAATGGTCAGGTCACATGGACCCGAAGGCTCAGAGAAGGTTGGGGGAGGGGACCCGTGGAACAGCTATTGGGAGACAGATGGTATTCTCCCGTCAAGGCCACCTAGCGTGTTCTTTAACGTGCACAGGGTATAGCTCTCCCGCACACAGGAACACGGCTTAACGTCCCATACGACGGACGACGGCCTTTCCAAGCCCATCGGTGTCCCCTACTGACCGTGGGGAGGGCGGGGAATTTTGCGGGGATAAATATCAACGCTGACCCAGCTGGGACTCGAACCTGGGAACTGCAGATTACGAGCCTTGCGCGCTACCGACTGAAACACCCCCGCCCCATAAATGTGGGGTCGATTGCATGTAAATTGTCTGCTTATGACCGAAACATTATCTAAGAAATGACTAGGTGTTGCAACCCCGTATAAGTTTTTTCTCAATTCTAATGATAGGCAGTGTATTGATTTAGAAACTCTCACGCTATGTGTTAAATCATATTCAAAATAAGTATATATCGGTGGAATATCAAAACATAATCAAAACGTTAATATTAACGTATCTTTCAAAGTAACATGCTTGTAAACAATGAATATGAATTTAAAAAATATCGTATACGAGTTATCCACATTTAATAGAAAATAATATGCAACCCCATTACGTTAAATGAAACAAAGGTGGGGGGGGGGAGAATGAGTGACCCGAAATGAAGTTGGGGGGATGGAAATTGGTCGAAATGAACTGGAACGCTCTCATGTAGAAACTTTTTACCTCAATTTCAGTAATTTAAAATAAAAATATATTTCTTGAAAAATATAGATAAATTATATATATTTGGTATTTTTTTTGCATCCGATTGGGTTATTGGCATTTTCAACGTGCGTAAGGGGATGACCCCCTTGCCGGCTCCGGACCCCAACCCCCGCCCCACTCCCGAAATCCTGTCGTATTATACGAACTCTAAAACTTGTCTACCTCCTTTGAAACTTAAAACAGACATATTTGTATAATTTCATTTTAGTTCCATGTTATTATTAATTTAAATAGGTTTAAAAAATAAACCATAAAATTGTTTTCATATGAAATATTATTTTCACCTTTCCTGTTCCGTGAAGTATTTAATTGAGAAATCCCAATCAAGCCTTATTCTCTGCCCCCCTCCCTCCCAAAACTAAATCGTGGATACCGGCCTGATTTCAATAACTTGATAACTATAGTCTCAAAGACGAGTTAATTACAAATAAAATAAAAATGGTTTACATTTACCTTAGTTCTAGAATTCAAATCATATATAATAGAAATAAAAAATATTTTAAAAATATTTTTATTGTACACAAAACCTCGTTAAAAATGTTATTCACATGGTAAGTGTTTATAAACTACACCGTTTCACCTTTTACGGTCTTTAAAAGAATTTCACCAACCTGAAAGAAGAAAAGTAATGTAAGCTTTACTCACGATATATGGTAATTACATCCTATTGGATCGTTCCAAAAATAAAAAATAAACTATTAGAATTCAAATTTTAACTCAATATTCTTTTTACCGTTGTTTCATAGTTGCACGGCTATGTATACAATAATAATAAAATACTATGCTTCTCCACAGACAAATTCCAAAACTATATATAACAAATTATTTATTCTCTTGATCACTTCAGTTGGAAAGTAGAAGTGTTTTTATTAATGAATATGTTTTTTTCTTCTTAAAAATAGATCAGTGAAAAGTGATAGAAAAAAAACGAAACTGACAGATCTTTTATTTTGAAAAAAAGGAATCAAATCAACAGACTCTTAGAAAAAGGATTTCTTATAATTCTTTCCGTTTTTTTTGGTAGTCTTAAAGAGATATTATTATCATACTCATTAGGGTTTTTTTAAAGTCATAAATGCAATTTTTTTTCCTCTCTTGCTGGGATTCAAGAAGCAGCAGAAAGTAAACAGGATGGCAAGAGGGAGATTGAGAATAAAAAAAAATAATGGAGTGATGTGGCAAGAGCAAGGCAATCGATCTTGCTGCCACTCGAATCCAGAGAAGAGGCGATCCCTGAATGAAAAATGTTTTTAATTCCTGGCTTCGAACAGCCAGGAGAGGAAGTCGATTGTTTGTTGCTCGGCAACCAATATGTCACCCCAAAATGAGGTTTCAAAGGGTTGGATTGTTTTAATTCTGAATGGCTTTTTTATTTTTGCATAATGGACTAAATAGGCAAAGTATAAGGGCGCCAAGGGACCAAAGGCTATCCACTGAACAGCTGAATATTTATTCTGACCTATAGTGACAGAGAAATTTCTCCCTTTAAATTTGAAAGAAATATATGCAGGGTGTACACAAAATAATGTCCCAAAATTGAACAGTAGTAATTCCTGAAAGTTGGGTTGAGTTGTTTTATCTCTGAGTGGCAGTTTTTGAACATAATAAGCTGAATGACCAGGTCACAAGAACTCAGAGAAAGTTGGAGGAAGAGGATCCATTGGAAGTTGTTAGGAGACAGATAGAAGCCTTCCATACAGCTTGTTTTTCAACGTGTACAGGGTATGGCTTTCATACTTTGGGTTGTTTTACCTCTGAGAAGCACATTTTTGCACATAGGCATGATAATAGGCATGTCACAAGGAATATGAAGGCTCAGAGAAATTAGGAAATGGGATCCTTTGGACAGTTGTTAAGAGACAAATAAGAATCCCCCGTAAAGCCATCCAGCGTGTTCTTTGACGTGCAGAGTGTATGGCTTTCCTGCCTTGGGTTGCTCTATCTCTGAGAGGAATTTTAGAAAATGGCTAAATAGTCAAGTCAAAGGACCTCGAGTGCTCAGAGAAGGTTGGGGAAGGGGATCCACTAGACATTTATTAGGAGACACATGGAAATCTCCCTCAAGGCCACCCAGCGTGGTCTTTAACATGTATGGGGTATGACATTGTTATCTCTGAGTGGCGCTGTTTTTTGGACATAATGGGCTTAATGACCAGGTTACAAAGGCCCCAAGGACTTCGAGAAGGCTGAGAAAGGATATCTACTGGACATCTGTTAGGAGACAAAAGGAAGTCTTCCGTCAAGCCCACCTAGTGAGCTCTTTAATATGTACAGGTATGGCTTTGGTTGGGTTTATTTCTTTGCACAATGTCCTAACTAGCCAGGTCAGAAGGACCCCAAGGGCAGAGAGAAAGTTAGGATAGTGGGTTCTTTAAGGTGCAGGGGTATGGTTTTTGTGCTTAGGGTCGTTTTACCTGAGAGACTCTTTTGCACACATGCACTAAATGTCCAGATCACAAGTACCCCAAGAGTTTAGAGAAGGCTGGGCTAAGTGAACCCACTGGGGAGTGAGGAGACAGATGGAAGCCTCCCGTCAAAGCCATACAACATGTTCTTTAACGTGCAGAAGGTATACTTTTTCTGACTACTGAGTCACGGCTTAACGTCCCTTGGGAAGGACGGCGACCTTTCCAAGCCCATAAGTGACCCCTACTGACCTGGGGCAGAGTAGGTGTTTAACGGAGATAAATATCAACGTTGGTCCAGCTGGGACTCGAACCTGGGAACTGCAGATCACTAGCCTGGCGTGCTACCGACTGAATCACCCCCGCCGCCTCATGTACAGAAGATCTATATCTCGCGCATTTTAAGTAGCAACGGGACGGGAGCTTCCATCTGTCTCTTAGCATTTGTACAGTGAATCTTCTTCTCCGTCTTTTTTGAACCATTGTAATCCGTGTGACCTGCATAATTTGATCACTGTATGTACAAGGGTGCTGCTCAGAGGTAAAACTATACAACGCTTACGTTTTATAAACGGAAAGCAACATGTGAACCTTCCCAACTGTAAAAGAGGTTTTTTTTTTATATGAAAAGAAACTGAAGATAAACATTTTAGTCAACACTAACTAAATCTTTTTGCGGAGAAGGAGGAGGGGTTGACTTAGTCGGTAGCGCGCCAGGTTTGAGATTTATCTACGCTGAACTCCCACACTACCCTCGGCGAGAAAACGGGGAGCAAGAAAACGGGATTAGAAAACCCTCCGTCCGTCGGATTGGAAATAAAGCTGTGCCCCTGTGCTGAAGATTCATACCCTATAATAAGTCAAAGAACACACTAGATAGACGTGACAGGAGACTGCCACGTGCCTGCTAACATCTGGTCAATGGATTCCTTTTTCCCACCATTCTCTGAGCCCTTGGAGTTGTTGTACTCTGATCATTTATCCTATTGTGTACAAAAGTGTGTCGTTCAGAGGTAAAACAACCCAGTCCGGTGTGACGTTAAGCCGCGCCCCCGTGTGCTGGAGAGCCATACCCTGTGCACCTTTACTACTGAGTCACGGCTTAACGTCCCTTGGGAAGGACGGCGACCTGCTGGATGGCCTTGCCAGGAGGCTACCATCTGTCTCCAAACAGTTGTTCCAGTGGATCCCCTCCCCCAACCTTCTCTGAGCCTTCGGAATCCATGTGACCTGGCCATTTAGCCCATGGTGTGCAAAAAGTCAAACAACCCAACAACCCAGTTTGAATCTTTATTTGAAACGGCATATGTTCAATGTTTACGTATTAATGAAAGCTGGACATTTTACAGCAACATTGCACATGAAAAAAAAAAAAAATTTGAAAAATGATGAAATTGCAGAAATTATTAGACGAGATTCTTAAAAAAAATATTATCTTTCACCTTACTTAGGCTAATATTAACACTTTGAGAGTTGTACGGAAAGATACAGTAGAGCATTCTCAGGTGGTGTCATTAAACTTCTAGTATATAAAGTCATAAGAGTATTAAATAAATTCGTTTTATCAACAAAATCAATTAGAAACATAAACATTCATGATCGGAATATTTATTTCAATTAACTCATAGTAGGAGACAAATATTTTATATCAACAATGTTTTTAAATTTCTTAAGATAGCTGTGCATAATTTTATCAGTCATCATTTAATTAGGAAGATTATTGCAAAATTTTCTGTAGAGTAGTGTTAACAGCAGACAAAGCAAATGTGTTAAATTTGTACAAAACAAATGTTTTCGAGTGTAGTTTCATTAGTTCGTATGTACTATCGTTTTACAACATGCAGTTACAGGAAACTAAAGTTTTTCGTATCCAAAGTATTCAACTCACTGATATTTTTTATTGCATTTATACATTTTTTGGTACGTGTCCCAACTGTGCCTGCGTTCAGATTTAGTTCCATTATCCTCATTCTGTCTCCAGTGAGAAAAGGGACACCTACGGGGTCGGAATGGCCTTTAAGCCGTGGTCCAGTGGGCAGGAAATACTACTTCTACTTCCAGGCTTCTCATGCCACTCGTGTAGTGTCGTAAGACGGAATACGAGTTTTACCCATGGGGGGCGGGTTCTTCGGGACCCGCCCCCACCCCAATTACTGAGACGTCCATGTGAGGTACTTTTTTGAGACCGGAACTGCTTTCGCTCTTCTACTTATTTTCCTTCTCCTAGCCGTGCTGCGCTCCGCAACCCCTTTGACGCCACCCATACTCCAAGTCCCTACTGGTCTCCTCTGAGACAAACCTTTATCTTCTACTTCCAGGCTTCTCATGCCACTCGTCTAGTGTCGTAAGATGGAATACTGGTTTTCCCCATGGGGGGTGGTTTCTTCGCGACCCGCCCCCTCACCCCAATTACTGAGAGGTCCATGTGAGGTACTTTTTTGAGACCGGAGCTGCTTTCGCTCTTCTATTTATTTTCCTTCTCCTAGCCTGGCTGCGCTTCGCACCCCCTTCAACGCGACCCATACTCCAAGTCCCTAATGGTCTCCTCTGAGACAAACCTTTATCTTCTACTTCCAGGCTTCTCATGCCACTCGTGTAGTTTCGTAAGACGGAATACGAGTTTTCCCCATGGGGCGGGTTCTTTGGGACTCGCCCCTCACCCAAATTACTGAGAGGTCCATGTGAGGTAGTTTTGTGAGACTGGAGCTGCTTTCGCTCTTCTACTTATTTTCATTCTCCTAGCCGTGCTGCGCTCCACAACCCCTTTAACGCCACCCAGACTCCAAGTCCCTACTGGTCTCCTCTGTGACAAACCTTTATCTTCTACTTCCAGGCTTCTCATGCCACTCGTGTACTCGTGGTGGCGTAAGATGGAATACTGGTTTTCCCCATGGGGGGCGGTTTATTCACGACTCGCCCCTCACCCCAATTACTGAGAGGTCCATGTGAGGTAGTTTTTTGAGACTGGAGCTGCTTTCGCTCTTCTACTTATTTTCATTCTCCTAGCCGTGCTGTGCTCCACAACCCCTTTAATGCCACCCATACTCCAAGTCCCTACTGATCTCCTCTGAGACAAACCTTTATCTTCTACTTCCAGGCTTCTCATGCCACTCGTGTAGTTTGGTAAGACGGAATACGAGTTTTCCCCATGGGGGCGGGTTCTTTGGGACTCGCCCCTCACCCCAATTATTGAGAGGTACATGTGAGGTACATTTTTGAGACTGGAACTGCTTTCGCTCTTCTACTTATTTTCTTTCTCCTAGCCGTGCTGCGCTCCGCAACCCCTTTAACGCCACCCATACTCCAAGTCCCTACTGGTCTCCTCTGAGGCAAACCTTTATCTTCTACTTCCAGGCTTATCATGCCACTCGTGTAGTGTCGTAAGACGGAATACGAGTTTTCCCCATTGGTGTGGGGGGGGATCTTCGCGACCTTGGATCTCTAAGTTGTGTCCCCGTGTACAGGAGAATCATACGCAGTGAATGTTAAAAAACATGCTTGACGGCCTAGATCTTATATCTATGGTTTAACAGAAAGTTGTCCAGTGAATATCTTTCTCCTGTCGAACTCTGAGCCTTGGGTTCTTTGTGACCTTTCCATTTACCCTATTTTGGGCAGAAAAATCCCGCTCAGAGATAAAACAACAAAAACATACTGTTTTGTTTTTATAATGATTTAATTAGATGACTTTATTTACCAAATGCTTCACGTTAGTTAAATATTTACCTCCCCAAGATAATACTCGTAATCTGCAATTCCCAGGTTCGAGCCCTGTCTGGTACAGTGTTGAGATTTATATTCGCAAAACTCCCCGCCCTATCCTCGGTCAGTAGTTGTAAAGGCCGCCGTCCGTCTTATAGGGCGTTAAACCGTGGTTCCCAGTGCAGAAGGGCTATAAGCTGTGCACTTCAAAGAACACGATGGGTGGCCTTAACGGGAGGCTACTATCTGTTTCCCAACAGCTATCCAGTGGGTACTCTCCCACCAACCCTCTCTGAGTCCTCGGAGTTCTTGTGAACTGGCCTTTTAGCCCATTGTGTACAAAAATGTGCCACTCTGAGGTAAAATAACCTAACCACAAGATAATAGCAAAATTAATAACACTTATTTTAGCTAACGGTTCAGTGTAACAGATGTTATTTATATTTAAATTATCTCTTGAATTAAATTCGTATCACAGGCAACTCTTCTGCGAAATATCTCTTCTTACATAACTCTTTAAACAATTAGCCGACATGTTTTTGAAATATATTTTAAAAATTAATATATTTATCTCTCCAAGATAATACCAAAGTAAAAAAAGAAACACTTAATAAATAGTTTTGCTACGGACATGAGTAAGCCTTGATTCCAAGTCTCCCATTGACATGCCGTATATTCTTACCACTAAACTAACAGGTAATTTGTAAATTATAATTATTTTAAGCTTTTAAAAAAATAATTTTCAATCGATGTAAAACACTTGTTTTAGCAAACAGGTTAATATAACAGATGTTAGGAACGTTTCGGTAATTTAATGAATTAAATCTATTGCTTGTAACTCTTCTATGAAATATTCCGTCTTTCATAACTCTTTAAATCCTCGATTCCCAATCGATGTGTCGCGTCTAAGGTTCAGGTCTGTCGCGTATATTTACAAAAAAATAATAGCACTGCATAATAATTTATCCTTTAGTACTTTTTAAATTTGCATATTGTTATTTTGTTCTTTTTTGATCATATGTTGAGCTTAATATACGTTTAGTTTAAAAAAATTGAAATTCCAATTATTATAATAAAGGAAAAAAAAGTGTACTTTTTATTATAGGTATGTTGGGACAAACGGACACTTTCAGAAGTGTGTCGCGGATTCTGGCCATTTTTGCTATGTATGAGTGATGAAAATCCCATATCACAGAAGTAGAAATCGAAGAAACAATTTTTTTTATTTATATATTTTTTATGTATTATCATATCTCTGTATTTGATTATTGATAATAAAATTATCCGACAATGTCTCGTACTCCAGAAATGGTGTCTGGCACTGGTGCCAGACACCATTTCTGGAATGCGAGACATTATCAGATAATTGGCTATTGAGTGCGAGACATTTTCAGAAAATTGACTATGGGTGCGAGGCAACGTCAGATAATTTGATATTGGATCATTTTAATCTGGGGTGCGTAAACCATCAGTTAAAAATCACTCAATGAGTGATTCTTAAGAATCACTCTTGAGCAAGTGTCTCAGTTTAATTATCTTTATAGCTATGTAACAGATACTGGTGATGTTCGGTATGAGATTAACAGAGAAATAGGGAATGCTGCTGGGACTTTTAAGATTCTGTGGGGAGTGTGGAGAAATAGGCGTATACACCTAAAGAATAAAATTGTATAATAGTTAGGGCAGTGAAACATGGACCTTTTGTAATCAGGATAACAGGAATCTTGATGATTTTGATTCGATGCATACGAAGTATCTTGGGCAGTAGGTGGTTCGAATTTATAAGTAATGATGAGATTAGGCAAAGGAGTCGGCAACCTCCTTTGAACAGCATATTGTGCAGAGAGAGACTCCGTTGGTTTGGCCATGTTGCCCGTAAGGATAATTATAAATTAGCGAATAGGGTTATGAACAGTGTGCCTAAAAACCTCAGAAAGAAGGGGAGAACTAGGATGCGGTGGGCAAACAATGTCAAGCAGGACGTTGTTAGAATTGGCCTACAGTGGCGAGATGCAGCTCAGGAGCGATGTATTTAGAGAACTAAAGTGCATAATATGGTTGGACCTCCGTAGATTATGACTGTTTGAGGATAACAGTTCTATAGGTTCCTTATTCGGCTTTTTACTACATTAACGCAGAGAGTTTTCCAATAATTTGTTAGAGTCATGCATAACGCTTAAACAGTTTAAAAGTATGAACCATCAAAGTAAAAGGCTCGCCTTTCACAAGAAACTGCGTGAAATACCTTCTCTTTGAATCGGAAATTCCAGAAATTCGCATTCACAGATCGCGAAAAATCAATATCCTTTTAATAGATATAAGAAGGAAACTGCGAAAAATTTTGTATGAAGTTTCCTTGGGAAATTAATGAGTAATCCAACGCTTGTTTACACACTCGGTGAAGTGAACAGTTTCACTCGATCTAAGCGGTCATAAACAGAGCGGGTAAAAAAAATATATTAAAGAGCCCAAACAAGTTTCTAAACGAAGCTTATTATTAAATATTTCGAGTGCTTTGCAGTTTTTTAAGGTTAGAAAATTCAACACGCAGGTTTAAACATAAAAGCGTTTTTACAAAGCTATGAATAGCAATAACTCATGTAATTTTGATCGTAAGATTGTCTCACTTTTAATTGAAGCTTTTAAAGTGTTTGTTTCATGAATCACGAGAGCATCGTTGAATTCTTCCTCTTATAAAGCGTGTCATATAATTTCTGTATATTAAATTTCCCATATTTAGTGTCCATACTGAATAATATTTAATTTACTGAATTTAGCTCCATGCATCAATATGCACTTTTTTTTGTAGTTTTCTGAACCAACATTTATGCCTACTTGGGTTGGATTTAAGGGCATACGGGCAGAGATTCTGTAATTGATCTGTCCGTTTACCGTTTAAGATGACATTTTTAAAGTTTAGTGCGATGATGCTGCATATTTCAACTGTAATATTTCTGTTCTGAATTGAATTCATGACGGTCCTGAATCATTTAAAACACGCAGTTCATTAAAATAATAAAATTTACCTTTTGAATGTTTTAAACCACAAGGGATATTAGTTTTACACAGACCCGCATCGGGGTGGAGGTTACCATGACCCCCTCCTCTCCCTTTAATAATAATAATAATAATAATAATTTTTGGATTGAACTCAATTTAACCCTAGTTTCATAGTCTTATTTGGGATGGATAATTATCTGACAAGAAGGAATCCTATGTTGTTGAAGATTAGATACTATTTATTCAAATATTAAATGTCTTTTTAATTAGTTTGATATTACGAAGGCTTTTTGGACTCAACCTTTTGAATTTTATTAATTATATTTCTATTAGCCAGCATTATTCAACGAGGAGAATGTTCTGTAAACCTTGTTGCAGTCTGGCTACTTCAGTAGCCCAGTAAAGAGTTGTACAGTATCTCAAAAAAATATCCGAACACCATGGTTAATTACAGAATTCAGAAAAAATATCTGGCAACGATATTTCTAGAAATTAGTGATATGGCAACCAGATCACTAATTTCTAAAAATATCGTTGCCAGATATTTTTCTGAATTCTGTAATCAACCATGGTGTTCGGATACTTTTTTGAGCGACTGTACCGCTTGAACGTGTATTTGTTAAATAATAATAATTTCTTAATAATAATTCTTCTTAATAAATAAAATAATTGAATACTCAGAAGAGTCAGATGGTGAATTGCACTCCTACTCCTTCCGGGCTGATTTAAAAACAAGAAGTACGTAGTAAAAGACTGCTCAATAATTAACATTTGTAGAAACAAAGTTCACTATGATGTTTAGAACCTAAAGCATCGAAGAAATGGTGTTAAGTCCACTTCTTTTAATCTTATTTCGAAACTATGCAATGTTGGCGTAAGAGCTATGTCCGTTGGAAGTTGGTTTCAAACCCTCCCTCCTCTTCAGACGAAGGAATAGTATTTGCAATTTTTTTTGGCCAGTGGAATGTTGATACACACGGGGTGTCTTCCATTGTTACTATTTGAAATTGTTAACAAAGGATGTTGATGTCTTGGTGAGTTGTTACATAAAGGAGTTTGTGACATGTTTTAAGATCCAGTCAAGTCTTCTTCCAATGAATGGTTATTAAGATTTTCCAGCCTTTGTTCGTATGTCAAGTTGAAGTAACCTGGTAGTCTTTTAGTGACCTTCTCTGAGGCTTTTCTAATGAGACAATACATCATGGTAAGGAAAATTGGATGCAACATTCATGTTGTGTATAATATAAAAAATAAATAAATACCCCCTCAAGCAGCTGCTTGCCACAGAGGTCTGACAGGAGCCTGTCAGTTTATATGCCATAGTAGAAGGTCTGAGAGGATGGCAGGACCTCATTTCATGTATTTTTTAAAGATCTCTAAAACGGAGGATTGGGTTATTTTATCTCAAAACGGCACTTTTTCCACACAATAGGTTAAATGGCTAGGTCACAAGGACCCTGAAAGCTCAGAGGTGGTTGGGGAAGGGAACACACCGGAACAGCTGTTGGTAGACAGATGGTAGCGTCCCGTCAAGGCCATCCAGCGTGTTCTTTAACATGAATAATGTGAAGATGAGATTAGGCAAAGGAGTCGGCAACCTCCTTTGAACAGCATATTCTGCAGAGACTCCGTTGGTTTGGCCATGTTGCCCGTATGGATAATTATAAATTAGCGAATAGGGTTATGAACAGTTTGCCTAAAAACCTCAGAAAGAAGGGAAGAACTAGGATGTGGTGGGCAAACTATGTCAAACAGGACGTTGTTAGAATTGGCCTGCAGTGGCGAGATGCAGCTCAGGAGCGATGTATTTAGAGAACTAAAGTGCATAATATGGTTGGAAATTATTACATGAATAATGTAATAATTTCTTAATAACCATTCATATGGCTCTCCGGCACACGAAGCCACGGCTTAACCTCCTATCAGATGGACGGCGGCCTTTCCAACTACTGACCAAGGATAGGGCGGGGAGTTTTGCGCATATAAATCTCAACGCTGGTCCAGACAGGGCTCGAACCTAGGAATTGCAGTTCCCAGGTTCGAGTCCCACCTGTGCCAGGGTAGTGATTTATCTCCGCCAACCTCCACCCTGCCCTCGGTCAGAAATGGGAACAATAATGGGCTTGGAAAGGTTGATGTCCATTGGATGGGGCATTTAACCGTGGATCTGTGAGCGACAGAACTATACCTATGCACGTTAAAGAACACGCTGGATGGCCTTAACGGGAGGCTCCATCTGTCTTCTAACAGCTATCTAGTGGGTTCCTTTCCCCCAAACTTCTCTGAACCTTTTGGGTTCTTGTGGCTTAGTCATTCATATGCCCACTGCAAAAATGGTGTCGCTCAGAGGTAAAACAACACAGTTCAAATAATATACTGCGACGAAGCCTAACAGTATTTTATTAGTTTGCAAACTTGAATTTTCCAGGATCAGGTTCAGCAAAAATCCAATATGAAGGGCCACTTATGCCATGCAAAGTTGAACTTCTTCTTATTGCATTCTTTGACTGAGTTATGCTTAGAAATTATTTGAATAGAAAAAAGGAAAAGTTGATTCTTATTCCTAATATTGTTTTCTCCATACATCGCGAACTTTTGTCATCCCCAACAAGTATGTCTTTCCTCCAAATTCCGAAATCTGTCGGGAAAAACAAGAGTGAAGTGTTTCTCTTCCTTCCTTTCCAACTGTTGTCAAGAAAAATAAATGGGACATGATGTTCCTACAAATGTCGTCAGGAAAACAAAATCTGTTGTAGGGTTCCTTAAAGTGTTGGTTGGTTGTTTTACCCCTGAGCGGCACTTTTTTGCACACAATGGGCGAAATGACCAGGTCACAAGGACCCTGAAGGCTCAGAGAAGGTTGAGGGAGGGGACCCACTGGAACAGCTGTTGAGAGACAAATGGTAGCCTCCCGTCAAGGCCATCCAGCCTGTTCTTTAACGTGCACAGGGTATGGCTCTCCCACACACGCTCCACGGCTTAACGTCCCATCAGACGGAAGGCGGCATTTCCAAGCCCATCGGTGTACCCTACTGACTGTGAACAGGGCGGGGAGTTTTGCGGCGATGAATCTCAACGCTGACCCAGCTGGGACTCGAACCTGGGAACTGTAGATTATGAGCCTGGCGCGCCACCGACTGAGCCACCACCGCCCCCTTAAAGTGTTTTCAGGCAAAAACAAATGAGTCACGATGTACCTGAACGTGTTGACAAGCAAATGTAATGTAATTTGGTGTTCTTCCAAGTGATATCAGAAAAACACAAAACAATTGAAAGGTTCCTTAAAGTGTTTTCAGGCAAAACAAATGAATGTGTTATTGAAACTACATGTATAAAGTGTTTTTTCATAAAAAAAAATTAAACGAAATTCTTCGGGTAACAAAAGAAAACGTAAAAACAAACAACATTTACATTTTTTTAAAAGAAAAAAAAACACAAATTTTTGTCTCAACAACTGATATTAATAAATATAAATTAATTTTCAATCAATTTTCTATGGGGGTACACCTCTTGCTCCCTCCGTGCCGACGCCCATAATTCAGAGGTAAATAACCCAACCCAAAAATCCCAATTGCATAAAGAAATATTTCTATGACCGCTAGCAAAACTGCTTACGAAGAACTAATCTATGTACATTTTAACAACATTCAAGAATGTATCCTACAGCTATCCTAAACAAACCCTTCTATCTATATATTGGGTCATTTCATACGCCTTCTACTGCATCTTTTAAAAAAAGTAACGACTTGCAATCGGGAACCAATATTGGACATCTGAAGAGCACACAAAGCGCAATATAACCCTAGAAGCATTAAGGATATTGGAAGAAGATTTAACATAGAAAAACAAAAACACATGCAGTAATGACTTCTCCGAACAAATGGTTGGGGGATGTGTGGAGCCTAATTATTAGCAAATTATTAGCATTGCATGAGCGCATACATCCTTTCACCTGGAAACCCTTAACATTCTTTTCTCTCACCAGATATCACGAATTTGTTCAGAAACCACGTTTTGTTGTTTGCCGTTTACGTGGAATTTTTCTTTTCAATTTATCGGACTTGTGCGGCTCTACCTGCTTGAAAAAACAACGCAGAAGGCAGTAACTCCCTGTTACCTACTTCGATATATGAAACTCAATTCCTCAGTGAAGATGTTTACAGGAAGATTCATCCATCCTAGAGCAACCGTACACCTGCTGCATAGCCTCCCGACTTGTGTCCTTAGTACTTTCTCATTTTTTTGTTTCTTACTCTTCATTTTTCCCCTCCGCCCTCGTCTTCTCTATCTTTTTGATGGAGGTAGTGCTTCTTCTCTGATGGCATTAATGGAAGTGATTTCTAAAAAGAGTTTCCTTTTTAGGTGTAGCTCCGTGTTATCAGCCGTAGCAATCGCATTCGCGTTTAGCGCTCGCCATCATTACAAGTATTTTGTTTGTCCTGGGGCTATTTAATAGTGAGCTGGGGCAATCAAGGAAAGGAGTGAGACGGTAATGTTTCTAGGGTATCACAGCATGAACTTTGTTCGACAAAACAGCGAGGGGGGTTACTTGCAGGGTGGGGAAGAGGTTACGAGTATGAAGAGGGCTTCTCTTGTAGCACGTGAAAAATGTCTTTAATTTATTTCCCGGGTTTCGCGACGTTTACAGCTGAAGCCTATCTCTTTGTTCCCCAATTAGGCTCCACGGACTGATGCACTTTAAATTAAACTCTGCCGCCATTACCGAGGGTTAGGGAGGCGCACTTCCCTGTAAGCTTTTGTCTCTGACTGGTGTGCCGCCGCGGCCTCGTACATGTGCGGAGCTTTCCTTTCTGGTGGTGGGTTCTCTCTTTGCCTCGGTTTAGAAATTAACTGTCTCTTTCTCTCTCTCGCTAAAAGGGGAAAGAAGAGACAGGAAATTCAAAACGAAGGGAAGAGAGAAGAAAAAGCTAAGAGAATGATAGAAGAAGAAAATGTTTGTCAGTGAATAGTGCTTTTATTATTAAAAATACAGGCCTAGAAGGTGTCTCATATTCAAGAAAATACAGTTATTATCACTTCTGCAAGTTTCTTCTTTATATGGAGCCAAAAAAAGATGCATCAATAAAGATTTGTTCCGCGTCTTGCTCTTAAACATCCACGGGATATTAGAGTTAGAGAGGAGACAATGGTTGTTGTTAGCAACTTCAAGGAAAGACGAGAAAATGTGAAATTTACACACATATACACAAGAAGAAAAATATGAAAGGAAGTGTATAGTGTAACTAAAACATAAAACTGGTAGCTAATTGTTATAGTTCTGTTGCTGCTGGACGTAGTCGTTAACATTAAATGTTTCTTTTTGAAAGAATAATTTGACTACTTAGACGTATGTTGCACTGAGAATGGGCAGTTTTCTGTAATGGAGCTTATGTAGATAAACGAAACATTAAGGATTTAGTGGTTGTCGTAATGTGGTTTAAGTTGTTTTATCACTGAGTAGCCATTTTTTGTACACAATTGACAGAACGGACAGGTCACAAGGAACCCAAGGGCTCAGAGATGGTTGGCGAAGAGTACCCACTGAAGAGTGTTAGGAGACAGAAGTTTCCAGGCAAGGTCATCCAGAGTGTGCTTTAACCTTCACAAGGTATGGTCTCCTGCATACGATGACACTGGTTTGCGTCCCATATCACAATTGACGTCCTTTTCAAGCCCATCAGTATTCATTTTTCATAAGGCAGAATGAGTGTTAGTGGGGCATCTATGGGTAACGGCCAGAGGAAACACAGAAGGAAAAGGAATATATCCTCTGAAAGTTAATGAAAAAAAAGTCATTTAATTCGGCATTATTAAAAAATCAAATCTAAGATTAGGTTATAAATTGTAATATCATTTTCTAACCACATTGTTAGTTTCAGATCTGGAAAAATGAGCTTAACCTTACAGTGGTTCTTTCAAAACCTCCGTCTATTGACCAGGGATTCCTTCTTCCATAGTAATTTTTGCCTGCTTCTGTGGCAGTACTCTTCTAGGACTAAACTGGTCACTGATAATTATCTTGATCAGTTTTCGCATTTATCTGTTAGTTCTGTTATCCTGCTTATCCCTATTTTTCTAAAAATCACTCTAAATTTAAAATGTCAGATTTTTTTTTTTTAAATAAATATCTACTTTTGTAATTAAAAATTTTCTTTTGTTTCTTACCTTCTCTTTGAAAATCAGTTTGTTAAAAGATCGAGGCTTTGTTGCTTAATTTAATTTTTGATGGTTGAAACCAAAATATCTCTGAGAGGATGGTGTGGGGGGTTATTCGGCATCAGAAAGACACTTTTTGTTTGCACACGATGAGCAAAATTGCAAGGTCACAAGGATCCGAGGGCTCAGAGAAGGTTGGGTGAAGGGGATCCACTGGACTGTTAGGAGACAGATGACTGTTAGGGAATAGGTGGTAGCTTCCCGTCTTCAAGGATATCCAGTGTGTTCTTTAACGTGCACAGGGTATGGCTCTCAATGCAAACGGTGCCATAGTTTTACGCCCCATCTGATGTACGGTGTCCTTTCCAAGCCCATCTGATGTACGGCGTCCTTTCCAAGCCCATCTGATGTACGGCGTCCTTTCCAAGCCCATCTGATGTACGGCGTCCTTTCCAAGCCCATCTGATATACGGCGTCCTTTCCAAGCCCATCTGTTGTACGGCGTCCTTTCCAAGCCCATCTGATGTACGGCGCCCTTTCCAAGCCCATCTGGTGTACGGCGTCCTTTCCAAGCCCATCTGATGTACGGCGTCCTTTCCAAGCCCATCTGGTGTACGGCGTCCTTTCCAAGCCCATCTGTGTCCCCTACTGACAGAAGATAGCGCGGGGAATGTTTGCGAAGAAATCTCAGTGATGGTCCAGGTCGGACTCGAACCTGGGAACTGTAGATTACCAGTCTGGCGCCTATTACTGACTGAGCCGATATCCCCGTACCAGATGGGAGAGGGGGGTCAGGGTCGATCGCCTTGCAAGTTACAAATAAAATTATTCATCGCAAGCTCATAAAGGTTGTCCAATCCTGTATTTGGCTAGCTGAAAACTTTTGATTTAAATTAAGATCCCTTCGTGAAGCAATAAAAAAGTCTAACTTGCTCCTGCAATTTGCAAAAGTGATAGATGTGTGTATACAAATCGTAATGGAAGATATTAGTGTGCCTAGGGTGGTGTCATTAATGGGGACCAGTGTGATATTGGTAGAACTAGACATGAAGGAGGCGAAGTAGGATGATCTTCAAGGTGAAGAGAAGGCGAGAAAAGATAAATAAGATCAAAGTGACTTATTGAGCGTAAAGTGCAAAGTGAAAAATGTTCAAGATCAAAGAGGTCGTTGTGTTAAAGAGATCAATTCCACCGCATAAAGAAATGTTATTGGTTTTGAAGACTTCCAAGAGAAAGACTGCAAGAGATGGTGATCAATACCAAAGATGCCTTAAAAAGACTGACAACTTCATAAAGCAGTGCAAGAACTTTTTTAAGGTAAACACGGTTTGCTTTTAGTTTACAACTACATAAATGAATTGAAAAGGTTTTTTTAAGTGGGCGGAATAGGTATGATGTCATTATTTTGCTTATATATAAATTTAAAGATCAAAAACGAAAGAACTTTACCTCAAACACCAGTTTTTCCATAGAGGTCTGATGGAAACCTGTCAGTGTAATACGCTATAGAGATTATGAGCGGGGAAGACATAACCTCATCGGATAATATATACAACTTCATCGGATAAACCTTGAACACAATAAAGAAGAGAAAAGCTATACCTTATCCGGGACTCAAACATGGGTCCCTTTTGTTCAGTATCCAAGCACGATAACCACTCTACCACCAGGAGAGTTATTAAGGTTATTTGTATTTGAATTCTGCAAACTTCTAATAGATGTCCAGAAAGTCTTCTTATCAAATGCGATGTGAGAATTGGTGTTCGATTGACCTGATCTTTAAGCCCGATACGCAACAAAGAAAATTCACGAAAATATAACCAATCAAATAATCCTAGGGACACTGGGACATTCCAAGTGGCTCTTTTGTTTGACTCATGGGGAGGGTTCGTAAAATAGCCATTTAATCCATTGTGCTAGATAAGCAAAAGTCACATGTAAAATAGCCTAATCCTTATTTCTCATTTTATGTCCATTTTCAGAAAGAAGCTAAAACTAATTTATTGTATGTTTAATAATATATATACATTCGAGAAAAAAACGCGGAAATATAACACTATAGACAAGTGTTTTTCTATTTTTTCTTCTTTTTTTTTTGGGGGGGGGGGAGGATGGCGGAACACTTTGTAATGTGTTAAAATTTGATGGAATATCATGAACAAAAAAAATGCATATATTTTATATATTGTTGTTGGGTTGTTTACTCTGAGGAGCATTGTTTTTGCACACAATGGGCTAAGTCACAAGGACCCCGAGGTCTCAGAAAAAGTTAGAAAAGGGGACCCACTGGATAGCTGTTAGGAGACAGTTGAGAGCCAACATTGTCTTTTTTAACGCCACGGTCAAGGCCACACATTGTCTTTTTTAACGCGCATAGGGTATGCTTGTCTTCCGTACACGGAGCCAAGGCTTATAACGTCCCATACGACGGATGGCTTCCAAATCCATCGCTATCCCTTTTCTGACCGAAGACAGGGTGGGGGTTTTGCAGAAGCAAATTTCAACGCTGGCTCAGTAGGAACTCGGGTCTGGGAACTGCAGATTACGAGCTCCCCCCCCACACACACACTATATATATATATACAAACTTTTGTTTCTGTATTCAACAGAAAGTACAATTCTATTGGGAAACCGATATATATATATACTTTTGTTTCTGCACTTAACAGAAAACAAGTACAATTCTATAGCAAAATAAATTTAACAAAATAAATATTTGACATCATAGCTAAAAACGTAATAGTTGAATTCGTACAATTATAGAGAAAAACAAGGTAAACATTTTAGAGTAAAACTTGTGCTTGATTATGGTAACAAATTTATTTTAGACGTGATTTAATTTAATAACACTTAGGTTATGCTCACGGAACACTGTTTGAAAAACACTGTCATAGATAGTGACAGCAATAACAACGGTGATGTTCAAACTTTTAACACGATCCCTTACTCTCACATTTTTTTTTACTCTCATATTTGTTTTTTTCGCTTCAGTTTTCCAGCTTGCTTGTCAGCGTTACGTATCTCACAGAAGAGATTGATAGTATCATTTTCTGGAGAGCGCGAACGACAGAAGAAAAAATAAAACAATAAAAAAAGGAGAAAAATGGCGTCGATTTCTCCTTCCACCGGAGAGGCGACTTTGTTTGATACGTGCTACATTGGCACGTGCAAAACTTTCCAGCAGGCCTGCTGCCGCCTCCGCCGCTATCATCGAATTCGATTTTACCATCTGCGCTATCGCCATAACCGGCAATTGGCTGTGTTCTTGTCTCTAAGTCAACAGAGCTGCAATCTGGAGCCAGTGGACACAATCAGTTGGGGAGAGTGGCCATTTCTGGCACACATTACAGACACTCTAAAACCGCTGCCTCCAACAAACGGTGTTTAACTGTATTCGGGTGTCATGACCAGACTCCTCATGCGTCGGCAGAGGCAGGTGACCGTTGTAGGAACGTCAAAGCAAACTTATGATACTTTTCTTTTATGTCAACCGTCGTGTTATCGCAGAAGCGGTGGATGGTTGTATAATAGATGGTTTGCTCCTCGACATCCTTTGATGCAGAGGCAACCGTAAGGATGGTTGTTTGGCACATTCAGAGGCGTGTGATCCAAATGGAATCTGTTTCTGTATTCTTTCAAATGCTCACGCTTACGTGAAAAGCGAATGCCTTTATCCAAGAGGTATGCAGCACGAAATTCGTTCTTTGACAACCATCGAAGACTATGTATATATATATGTGTGTTATTTTTTGGAACGATTGTGAAAATAAGATGTCACCTTAAAGGTTTTATTTTCGTACTCAAAGCCTGATGTGTTTTGTTTCCTTTTTCCTGTAAGATGTTCTTTGAATAAAAGACCAAGCGAAAATGATTCAGAAGTTCAAATCAGGATGAAGAAAACTGATGTCATCTTCCAAATCGCCATGATATGACCTTCTGAATGACCCTAATCTAACATTTTTGAAATACTCGGATTTCAGCATCTGAATCACTTGATCTGAGTTAAATCACTCGCCCAAATCTGACCTTTTGATTCACCATAACGTGACCTTTTGATTTGCATTGATCCGACCTGAATTGGGCGGGGGTGGCTCAGTCGGTAGCGCGCCAGGCTCGTAATCTGTAGTTCCCAGGTTCGAGTTCCAGCTGGGTCAGCGTTGAGATTTATCTCCGCAAAATTCCCCGCCCTGCTCAAGGTCAGTAGGGGACACCGATGGGTTTGGAAAGGCCGCCGTCCGTCGGATGGGACGTTAAGCCGTGGCCCCGTGTGTGGGAGAGCCATACCCTGTGTACGTTAAAGAACACACTTAATGGCCTTGACGGGAGGCTACCATCTGTCTCCCAACAGCTGTTCCAGTGGGTCCCCTCCCCCAACCTTCTCTGAGCCTTCGGGGTCCATATGACCTGGCCATTTAGCCCATGGTGTGCAAAAAAGTGCCGCTCAGAGGAAAAACAACCCAACCCAAATCCGACCTGAATCCCTCTGATCTAGCATTATGAATCACCCTAACCTTCTGAATCACTCTGTTCTAGCATTTAGAATCACCTTGATCTATTCTTCTGAATCACACATAATTGTGTGTTCATATTCTCATAAGACAGGATGCTAAAACACGAAGCAAATTACGACGCAGGCAGTTGAGACAAGAATCAGAGATAATTCATTCTGAATCGGCAGCTTTTCTGCGCATTCTACTCACATCCCGTTTTCATCGCAGTTGTAGGTTTTGAGGATTGGATTGTTTTATCTCTGACGAAACATTTTTGCACATCATGGGCTAAATGGCAAATTTACAAAGACCCCGAATGCTCAAAGGAGGTTGGGGGAAAAAGGGCTCACTAGCCTACTCTCAGGACAAAGTAACTCCTCTATAAGGGAACTAACCATGGCTTTGCATCCCATTCGATTGACGGCAGCCTTTCGAAACCTATCGGTGTCCAGTTTCTAGACAAGGGCAGGATGAGGATCTAGTGGAGATAAAGCATTTGCAATGTTATTGTTGATGTCCATAAGGATGATGGCAAATAGAGATGATGAAAATGATGAACAACAATAGAGAGAGAGGGAAGGAGATAATGGGAATAATTGCAGCTGTATTAAAGATGATGATGCAAATGACTGATTGTAGTAATGAAGAAGTTTAACTGAAAATAGCAGCGAAAATCATCACCACCATCATCAAACCTGGAGATAAAACTTAAATGATCATCATTGTCGTCATCGTTGCTATCATCATCAACTAAAATGCTGGATATGAAACTGAAATGTCTAGGTCGTCGTCGTCATCACCACCACCATATATGCTGGAAATGAAACCGAAACGCATACATCATCATTATTGTCGTCGTCGTCCCCACCATAGATGCTGGAGATGAAACCGAAATGCATACATCATCATTATCGTCGTCGTCGTCACCACCATAGATGCTGGAGATGAAACAAATGACTGATTGTAGTAATGAAGAAGTTTAACTGAAAATAGCAGCGAAAATCATCACCACCATCATCAAAGCTGGAGATAAAACTTAAATGATCATCATTGTCGTCATCGTTGCTATCATCATCAACTAAAATGCTGGATATGAAACTGAAATGTCTAGGTCGTCGTCGTCATCACCACCACCATATATGCTGGAAATGAAACCGAAACGCATACATCATCATTATTGTCGTCGTCGTCCCCACCATAGATGCTGGAGATGAAACCGAAATGCATACATCATCATTATCGTCGTCGTCGTCACCACCATAGATGCTGGAGATGAAACCGAAATGCATACATCATCATTATCGTCGTCGTCGTCACCACCATAGATGCTGGAGATGAAACCGAAATGCATGCATCATCATTATCGTCGTCGATGCTGGAGATAAAAGCGAAACGCATACATCATCGTTTTATCGTTATCACCGTGAACATCATCGTTGACGTTATTATCGTCAACATCATCGATGCTTTGTTCAATTCGATAATAATTCATTCGTCTTTTCAGGACTGCAAACCTTTTAGCTGAAGGGCCGCACAGAAAACAAATGAAAGGACGGACCACTGAAGAAAACTGAAAGAGAAGGGAGGCCCTCCAAAAAATATATAATAGCAATTTATGCATAAACAACAACAACAACAACAACAACAACAACAACAACAACAACAACAACAACAACAACAACAAATTAATAAAAAATAAAAATAAAAAACGCAGTTTTTCTCTTTACAAATTTAATTTATTTGTCGTCAGTTGCTCGCGGGTCGCACAAAAAGGGGTGGCAGGCACCACGCGACCCTCGTGCTGCAGTTACCCAGCCCTGGTCTAGTTTGGTCTTTTGCTGTTTGCTAATAAGGATAAAAATTGTTTATAATGTATCAAAAAAAATGTAAAATAAATGATGAAATGAATGGGATAATTATTAAAAAAGTTAAGTCATCTACAATATAACAACTGATTTATGCTGACTAAAATGTTTTCTTCAATAAATTGAGTTTGTTGTTCTGTAGTAATATAAGATACAGTAAACAAAAATGAATAAATAAATAATTAAATAAATGAACATTTTTCTCTGTTCAGGAAACAACAAATGTCAACGACATTTATTATTACGTCAATGTCACTTAATACATTCCTATTAAATAAAAAGCGAATAAAACCACAAATATGCTGATGCCATATGTAAATAAATATCACTACGGTCTTCCTTTAAAAGAATATAATCCGTAGGAACGGGTTTAAACCTTGCGCTATATAAAATGCCATTTTAAAACAAAAGCAACAACCTGGTGGGTGTTGTTGCATGTTTCCTGCGTCTTCTTATAAAAACGCAGTATCAGGCGCTACCGGGAGAAATAGATGCAGCCTTTTATAAGAACTATGACGGCTTCAGTGTTGTTTTACTTTAGCAGCATGGTATTTTACGACAGTCATTTCTTCATACCTCGGTCATATACGCCACATCCCCAACCAGAATGAAAGGTTTATGCTGTGTGCAACTTGTTTGTTCTTCCAGTGGTAAAGGTTTCCGCTCAACGAGAGCGTTCTCTTTTCAGTGAGAACAATGCCCTGGCGAGACGTCGTATCATTCTTACAAAACGCGAAATGTTTTTTCCCATTTTTTTTTTCGTCACTGTCCAGCAGCTTCCCTTTTAGAGACTCTCATCAGAAGTTTATTTAGAGAGTTGAAAAACAGCACGAAGTGCTCAGTTGTCTTTCCTTGAGTTTCTGAACCACTATTTCGTTTTTTTTCTACTGATGTTGTTGTTGTTTCAAGTTCTTTTTCTTCTATTTTTTTTTCTTCCTTTGGTTCTGTTTTTTTCGGCGCTGCTTTTAGTTTCTCTTTCTTTTTCCTCCGCGTTGCACGTGCAGGGGACGAGCGAGAGAAAGACACGTCACCGCTGTCAGTTTTCATTACGCGTCTCCGAGGCAGTTGCCAGATGCCGGAAATCGACTTTGTGATGGGGAAAAAAAAAGAAAGCGAGGTTACATTTAACAAGAAAATAAAATAATACTTAAAAAAATAAAAAAGAAAAACTCCGATTTTTTTATTTTATTTTTCTTATAAAATGCCCATCGTTAAATACAATAATAACCATTTCTCCGTGGAGCAACGGACTTTGACAACTCACAGTAAAGCTATTGGAATCACGGATTGGTTTGGTTTGTATCTAGGAAGATGACGCTTAGGAAATTTCGTTTTGTAACTTGAATGAGACGTCGTCTCAACGGCAGTTCGTTGAATCTATCGTCGCAAAAGTGTAATCTTCTTTTCAATTTGTCTTTAATATTACGAGTGCCAGAATTTACAAAGAGTAAGTCAAAATAATTTAAATGCCATTTTAGAAACATTGTCAGTCCTTGAATTCAATTTTAAAATAATCGAGAAATATTGTTTGCATTTCTTTAAACAAATTAACATTCAGTGATATTTTTGCATAACTTTTATTTAGATGAACTTAATAAATATGACTGTTTGTGAAAGCAAACACACACGAACAAGCACCTTAGCAGAATTAAAATAGTTTTGACTGAGTGGTTCGTGTACTTGGTTACTGATCAAAGGGATTTGGTTCGTGTACTTGGTTACTGATCAAAGGGATTTGGTTCGAATCCCGAATAACGCATGGCTGACAAGCACCTGTAAAAGCTCTGTGGCAAGCAGGTGCTTGAGAGGTAGTATATTTATATATTTTATTTATTTTTTTAATGTTTATAGAAGTTTTTATTACGCACAATATTTTTTATTTTAAAGTATAAAACTTTAACTTAAAAAATTAAGAATATATTTAGTTAGGTAAAAAAAAATCGCATTCCTTGGCATATCTAAAGGGAATGAATTAAAAAGGTTATGAATTTATATCCCAACTTACAATGAGGGTTTTAGCAACGTATATTTTCGAAACTATCCAAAAACCTCAATACTCGACAAAAACAGATCAACCGTTAAACATTAAGAACTTTATGTCTATGTCACTGATCATACTCTGTAATAAAAAGGACTAAAATTTACAGATGAGAAATAAAGAATAATCCTTTTTTTTTTATAATAGTGATGAATCATGAGATCTTATGAGAATACGATACAGACATGATATTATATTCAGCAAATTTATTGACAATGACAATACGGATGTGACGCACGCAGCAATTACATTGAATATTATTTTAAAGTATCAAATTGAAAAGACGTTTGATTTATACTATTATTGGTACACTATACCAACTTTATACTATTATTGGTACACACATCTACAGCTCGTACAAAAAACAAAGGTGTGGGGGGTCATGTGATTAAATTTCCATTGCAGCATAACATTTCACCCTCCGTTTCATAAGTCTTTACAAATTTCTTGAAAACTGCATGAAATATGTATTTGACAAGTTTTTGTTATTTAAATTTTTAATTATTGTTTCCGCATTACAAGAAATATTTGAAATTTAAATTGTTATGATTCCCAGACCGAATTGGTCTGTAGTATTTTGAGAATGAGTCCGAACTCATAGCGACTATTTTAAGAACGAGTCCGAACTCATCTCTACTATTTTGAAAACGAGTCCGAACTCATCTCTACTATTTTGAAAACGAGTCCGAACTCATCTCTATTAATTTCAGAACGATTCCGAACTCATCTCTACTAATTTAAGAACGAGTCCAAACTCATCTCTATTATTTCGAGAACGAGTCCGAACTCATTTCTACTATTTTGAGCACGAGCTCGAATTAATCTCTACTATTTTGCGAACGAGCCCGAACTCATCTCTGCTATTCTCTACTATTTTATGAACGAGCCCGAACTCATCTCTGCTATTCCGAACAGGAGCTCGAACTCATATCGATTATTTGGAAAACGAGTTCGAACTCATCTCTGTTATTCTGAATATGAATTCAAACTCATCTTTATTATTTTGGGTATGAATCTAAACTTATCTTAATTATTTTGAGTATGAATCCAAACTCACCTGTACTCCCCACAAGTTTTAGCCTTTTAGTTTTCTTTTTAGTTAACCTTTTAGTTTCACATATCTACTCACGTTACACTACTCATCTATTATGTAAAGGTAAGCTAATTGTTAAGCTCTGTAACTTCTAAAATACAAGATACTGGGTAGAAAAATGGAAACAATTTCATGTTTTCTCACTAGAAAATCACATTCCGAGGTTAATAACTTCTTCAATTGATTTTTAATGAAAAATTTGGCTAAAGATAGATTCGATTGAGATCTTTAATTTATCTGATTCTCTATTTTAATCAAACTATTCAGTATTCAAAGAGTTATGCACTCTGCAATATTTAACAGAATACAAAAAATTACCCCGAAAATTTAATTGGAACAGGTTAAGAGATCATGTGATCATAGTTGACTCTGCCGATACTCTACCAAGGTCAGCTATGATCTCTTAATCTTTTTTAATATTGCAATTAAATTTGGGATTAATTGTCTGTATCCTGTTAAACATTCCAGCTTTCATAACTCTTTGAATGCTGAACAAATATTGTTTAAAATCGAGATTTAAATATCTTTGATTGAGATCTTTAATTTATCTTTAGACATACATTTCATTAAAAATCGTATTGAACAAGTTATTCAACTTTAAATGTGATATGCTATTGAGATAACATAAAGCAGTTTCCATTCTTTGATGGCTATGACTTTCAGTTATTCGTGTAAGCAATAGGGTTATGCAAAATGTTTACTGGTTATTAACGACCCATAGAAAAACAAAATTGAGTATACTGCTACATATACGGTTAAGTGAACCCCGCAGCAATTAGTGCAAATCTTGAATGCGGAAAATTCTAACCATGGTATCTGCAACAAAAATCAACAGTAGTGTTACACAGGAATCAGCATACATTAATAAGAGCTCAACAAATCGAATAATTACTGCGGTTTCGGTGATACAGAAAATTCTGTAAAATCCGACACTTTGCAATTCGGAATTATTCAAAGTCGAGCACATTTTGCAGAAATATTATCGTTTTACAATTCGACATTATGAAGAAAGTAATCCGCCTTGTTATTTACATTTTTAACCACTAGTGCTATTTTTAGCCATTAAAAAATGTTTACAGGTGTAACAAGTTCAATTGTTAGTGTTTAAATTTAATTGAAATGTGCTTCTCCAAAGATGCTCAATCAATTGGCAACCTCTCTAATATACGGCATGTCTTAATTCCCAAGGGAACTTCATTTTAAATTGTTTCAATGTATTTCAATGCTGTTAAAAATTACCATATAGTGTAGATCACTACTATTCTGTTACCTAGGAGATCAAACGGAATGGCACAGTCGGTAGAGAGCCAAGCTCGTAATCTGCGGTTCCCAGGCTCGAGCGTTATCTCCAAAAAAAAAAAAAAAAACCCTCGCCTTGCCCTCGGTTGTAGGAGACACCTAGGCTTGAAAAGTCCGCCGTCCATCGGATGGGACATTAAGCCGTGGAACCGTGTGCAGGAGGGCCATACCCTGTGAACGTTAAAGAACACGCTGGATGGCCTTGACGGGAGACAACCATCTATCTCCTAACAGCTGTCAAGTGGTTCCCTCCCCCCAACCTTCTCTGAGCCCTCGGGATCGTTGTGACCTGGCCATTTAGCCCATTGTGTGCAAAGAAAGTGCCGCTCAGAGGTGAAACAACCCAACACAAACGGAATAACCACCATCAGTAACTGCAAATAAGCAGATATATGAAGCAGAAATATGCCGGTGGGCATTGAGTAATTAATCTCCGTTTCCCGCTGATCTTGATTATTCCGCCCAGTAACTGCCACGATTGCTGATTTCTTAATTAGAAACCAATCTTAAATATTTCGGAAAGAACAGCAAATAGAAAAGGATAGTTAAGTGAACGATGTTAATTACTCTAAATCACCAGCATACGACTAATTACACAGTCAGTTTCCTCTCTTTAAAATTAGCCTAGTTTAATACCAGATAGTCTCTGAGCTAAATTAACTCTATTATTTTAAACCAGGATAAATCGAGTAGTGAACCGGAGGCAACACATGAAGCCCAAAAGAAATTTCAACGTCATTGCTATTAAATCTATTGGGTTGTTTTACCTCTGAGCGTCACTTTTTTGCACACCATGGGCTAAATGTCCAGGTCACAAGGACCCCGAAGGCTCAGAGAAGGTTGGGGGAGGGGACCCACTGTAACAGCTTTCGCCAGACATATGATAACCTCCCGTCAAGGCCATCCAGCGTGTTCTTTAACGTGCAGAGGGTATGGCTCTCCTGCGCACGGGCCCACGGCTTAGCGTCCCATCCGACGGACGGCGGCCTTTTCAAGCTCATCGGTGTCCCCTACTGACCGTGGACAAGGCGGGGAATTTTGCGGAAATAAATCTCAACGTTGACCCAGCTGGGACTCGAACCTGGGAACTGTAGATTACGAGCCTGGCGCGCTGCCGACTGAGCCACCCCCGTAAATCTCAACGCTGACCCAGCTGGGACTCGAACCTTGGAACTACAGATTACGAGTCTGGCGCGCGACCTACTGAGCCACCCCCGCACCCATAAATCTATTGGAATGATAACGCGAATCATAACACGTTACTTTACTAAAATATAAGAGAATTTTTGTGTTGTGTAAAGGTAAGCTAATTTTTAAGCTCTGTAACTTTTAAAATACAAGATACTGGATAGAAAAATGGAAACTGTTCCATGTTTTCTCACTAGAAAATCACATTCCGAGGTTAATAACTTCTTCAATTGATTTTTGATGAAAAATTTGGCTAAAGATAGATTCGATTGAGATCTTTAATTTATCTGATTCTCTATTTTAATCAAACTATTCAGTATTCAAAGAGTTATGAACTCTGCAATATTTAACAGAATACAAAAAATTACCCCGAAAATTTAATTGGAACAGGTTAAGAGATCATGTGATCATAGTTGACTCTGCCGATACTCTACCAAGGTCAGCTATGATCTCTTAATCTTTTTTAATATTGCAATTAAATTTGGGATTAACTGTCTGTATCCTGTTAAACATTCCAGCTTTCATAACTTTTGAATGCTGAACAAATATTGTTTAAAATCGAGATTTAAATATCTTTGATTGAGATCTTTAATTTATCTTTAGGCATATGTTTCATTAAAAATCGTATTGAACAAGTTATTCAACTCTAAATGTAATATGCTATTGAGATAACATAAAGCAGTTTCCATTTTTCTGTCCCATACCTGTTAACAATGAAACACACATTTCACTGTTTACAATGAAATACACATTACACTGTTAACAATTGAATACACATTGCACTGTTTGCAATGAAACGCACATTGCACTGTTTACAATGAAACACACATTACACTGTTTACAATGAGATACACATTGCACTGTTTACAATGAAACGCACGTTACATTGTTTACAATGAAATACATATTGCACTGTTTATAATGAAACACACATTACACTGTTTACAATGAAATACACATTGCACTGTTTGCAATGAAACGCACATTACACTGTTTACAATAAAATACATATTACACTGTTTACAATGAAACACACATTACACTGTTTACAATGAAACACACATTACACTGTTTACAATGAAAAGAGAAAAATGTGACTGAAGATAAAGATCATAAACAAATTTATGTAAATCTCGCTTTTCAATAATATTATTTCATTATTTAAAGTGTCATGAAACTGGTGGAATAGTTACCAATATTTTATCTTATTTTATAAAAAAAAACATTCATAATTATCTAATATTTAAACAATTATTACGCAAACTTCTAACATATGTATTTATTATATCAAATGGTTTGAAACCTAAAAAAAAAGCTCTCTGTGCTAAATTAACTCTATTACTTTAAACCAGGATAATTGGAATAGTGATCTGGATGCAACACATGGACATAACACGGAAATTCTCCTATATTTTAGTAAGGCCATGTGTTATGTATGATTCGCATTTTCTTATTATTCCAACAGCTTTAACAGCGCACTGTAAAGGTGGTAAAATTCATTTTTTAAAGTTAAATATGAAATTACGAAACTTATTTTTAGTTCAAGATTACTTTTTTTTTAAGTTTTGATTAATTTATGAAGTAAATTCTTATGCACATTACTAGCCCTCCATTTAACACGATTTTGAAAAAAAATTCTACGACTTTTTACGTTATTTCCTTTATCATACAAGAAGACACCTTGGACCTCTCTCATCCATCTGATCTATTCTTATTCATAAATTCAACATTTCCAAGAAGATTTTTCTAATTTCCCTACACAAGTTAGTGAGTTTGAACATCTGTAACGTGTAATATATTTGTAAACGATAGAGAACATTTTCATTGGTGCTGACCGATGACAATGTGTGTGTAAACGCTTTTACACATACAGTCGCTCAAAAAAGTATCCGAACTCTATGGTGGATTACAGAATCCAAAAAAATATCTGGCAACGATTTTTCTTTTAGAAATTAGTGATCTGGCAACCTTCGTGTCACGTGACACGAAGGTTGCCAGATCACTAATTTTTAAAAAAAATCGTTGCCAGATATTTTTGATGGATTCTGTAATCAACCATAGTATTCGGATATTTGTTTGAGCGATGTACAGTTAGTCACCTTCACCGAACCAAAATTAAATTTGCAATAGTTTCTCGTTTTAGCCCGTTTCCAGAAAAAAAGAGCTAATGTTTTCACTTTGTCTTCTGTCTGTCCGTCTGTAGACACTCAACTGCTTTTTTTTTAAAAGATAAATAAAAAATTGTGTTTATGTTGAATAGATATTGATGAAATATTGCGATTCGCACTTTCGGAATCTCGCAAATGGACCCCGGAGGAATACCTAAGTTTTTGGACTACCAAAAATTACACGCTCCATCTATCGCAGTTTGCGAAAGTGGCGGAGGTCAACCAACCCGTAGTGCAATGGGAAAGTCTCTCTCCGGGGGAGCCCCCTCAATGATCAGGGCATCCCCAACGCCAGGAGGACAAGGAGGGCAAGGAATCCATGCCCCCCCCCCCACTTCCGTTTGAGAATGCTAGTAAGGGTAATGCAGGCAAAAAATTATTAAACTTATGTATTTTTCATGCATTTTTCACGACATTTTTTAATATCTCAAAAGGAGGAGGATTTGGGTTGGGTTGATTTACCTCTGAGCGGCACTTTTTTTGCACACCATGGGCTAAATGGCCAGGTCACAAGGACCCCGAAGGCTCAGAGAAGGTTGGGGAAGGGGACCCACTGGAAGATCTGTTGGGAGACAGATGGTAGCCTCCCGTCAAGGCCATCCAGCGTGTTCTTTAACGTGCACAGGATATGACTCTTCCGCACACGAGGCCACGGTTTAACGTCCCATACGACTGGCGGCGGCCTTTCCAAGCCCATCGGTGTCCCCTATTGACCGTGGGCAGGGCGGGGAATTTTGCGGAGATAAATCTCAACGCTGACCGAGCTGGAACTCGAACCTGGGAACTACAGATTACGAGCCTGGCGCGCTACCGACTGAGCCACCCCCGCCACAAAGGAGGAGGAAATGTTTTAATGGAAATCCAGTTTCTTGGCCCTTTTACGAAAATTATTTTTATTTTATATATATTTAAATTATATGTATTATTTTTGGAAAATTAGCAAACCCGATTGTCCTTCCTATTCGACTGAGTTTCTTGCCCCCACTCCCACCCCCTTCTAACGGTAGAAAATTTTGAAAATTTCATACTAATATTGCAAGCGATTTATTACGTTAGAAATTTGATATTTTAGTTGTGAAATGTGAATATCACGAAGTTTGCATTGACAAAAATGATTTTTCAAATTTACTCCCAGAGGGGGTGGGAAAACTCCCTGTTTTTGTTTAAAGAGAAAATTCTTCGTTTTTAGCGATAAATTTTTAAATTCTTTTCGCATTGAATAGGTATTAATAAACTATTATGATTCACACGTTTAAAATCTCACAAAAGTTTCAGTTGCGCCATCTGATGGTAGAAAAAATAATTTCAAAAAAATTATTTCAAATATTTAAAATATATTACAAATGATTAGGTTAGAAATGTGATATTTTAGGGGTTGAATATGATGATCAAGGGGTTTACATTGGCAGCAACAATTTGTCGCTTAACCCCCAAGGGTGATGGGAAAAAGCAACATTTTGTTTTCAGAGATTAATAAAAAATCCCTTTTTGGGTTGAATATTTGCAAATTTAACAGAATCATTATTTAAATCATCCAAAAGGTTTTAATTTACATTTTTAGAGGACGCTAAATGTAGAAAATGTAAAAGTTGAAGTGATATTACGAATCATATATTTATGCTAGAAATTAGAAATTCGGGTGATAGAATGTGTTGCAGAATGAATACACAGATAATTTATTAACAAAAGAATAATTGATATAAACAGCATAACAGGATAATTGAAGCAAGAGAAAATTAGCAAGCCCGATTGTCTGCCTTCAATTTGAAGTATAATTGATATTCATATGTGTTTTAATTAAACTAATCGATTAAAATTCGACTAATAATAAATAAATAATTTGATATAAACTGCTCAATTTGCCCCTTTAAACCAAGATAATGAGAAAACGCATTTTGTTTTCATCTTAAGGGATAAATCATAAATCCTTTTTCGCGTTTCATAGGGCTAATAATATATTGACGCTTTTCAATCACCCATTAGTACATTTTAAAAAGTGGGTTGGGTTGTTTTACCTCTGAGCGGCACTTTTTTTGCACACCATGGGCTAAATGGCCAGGTCACAAGGACCCCGAAGGCTCAGAGAAGGTTGGGGAAGGGGACCCACTGGAACAGCTGTTGGGAGACAGATGGTAGCCTCCCGTCAAGGCCATCCAGCGTGTTCTTTAACGTGCACAGGATATGACTCTCCCGCACACGAGGCCACGACATAACATCCCATCCGACGAACGGTGGCCTTTCCAAGGCCATCGGTGTCCCCTACTGGCCATGGGCAGGGCGGAGATTAGTCTTAACGATGACCCAGGTGGGACTCGAACCTGGTAACTGCAGATTACGAGCCTGACGCGCTACCGACTGAGCCAGCCCCGCCCCGCTTTAGAAAGGAAACGTACATTTTTAACGAATATTGAATTGGAAAAAAAAAAGACTATTTTTTTCAAGAATCAAGAAAATATTGTAATTAAAAAAGCAAAACTATGCCTTTTCAATGAGTACTATGAATTGGCAAAATCGTTTACTTGTGCATTTAAAAATTTTGGGTCAAAAAGTTAGGAGTAATGAGCCAGATTCAGTGTATTGATGATATCTTTTAGGAGTGGTAAATTCTTTTGCAATGCCTTATTTAAACTATTGTAGACATGAAAAATGATCTGATTTCAAATACACATTAAATATTTTTTATCAATAGAGCCAATGGACAGAAAAATGGCAATATTCTCATTGTATGCCAATAGAAATTCAAATTCGAGGCAACTTAGCTGTTTAAATAAATTTTTATGGAAACATATCACTGAATATAAGAATTAAATATTATAATATAATTATAATTATTATAATATAATTATAATTATTATAATATAATTATAATTATTATAATATAATTAAATTAATATAAAATTTCCATTATGAACAATATTCGTTTAGTACTTATAGAGTTATAGAAGTTTGAATATTGAATAGCAAAGATCTCAAACATAAGGATTCACTTCAGAAGTTAATTAATACTTATAAACATAATTATTATTTTAAATCATTTAATAAAATAAGTGTATGTTTCAGTACATTGTTCAAATATTTCTTTCAATTATTGCCAGTTTTACACAAGTTTCTTAGGCCTGACTTTGATGTTGTTAATTATTTGAGCTTTCATACAGATTTGATACTTTCATACTTTAAATACCTAACAAATATTGTTGAAAATCGAGATCTAGATAGATTTAAATGAGATTTAAATCTATTTAGTCCTATATCCGTATAAAAAGCGTATTGTAGAAATTACTGATTTTGAAATTTGATTCTTTTCGGAATTCGGAATTAACATTGTGTTTGTTTTACTTTTTCTGTCCAGGGTCTGTATCTGATTAATGTTTAGAAGTCCATTGCGAGAGAGGGCGGGGGTGGCTCAGTCGGTAGCGCGCCAGGCTCGTAATCTGTAGTTCCCAGGTTTGAGTCCCAGCTGGGTAACCGTTGAGATTTATCTCCGCAAAAATTCCCCGCCCTGCCCACGGTCAGTAGGGGACACCGATGGGCTTGGAAAGGTCGCCGTCCGTTGGATGGGACGTTAAGCCGTGGCCCCGTGTGCGGGAGAGCCATACTCTGTGCAAGTTAAAGAACACGCTGGATGGCCTTGACGGGAGGCTACCATCTGTCTCCCAACAGCTGTTCCAGTGGGTCCCCTCCCCAACCTGCTCTGAGACTTCGGGGTCCGTGTGACCTGGCCATTTAGCCCTTGGTGTGCAAAAAAGTGTCGCTCAGAGGTAAAACAACCCAACCCATTGCGAGAGAATATCTTATTACTTCATCCTAAGTCATCGTGATACTATAGTTAATAGATGACTTATAAAAACCTATTAGTGAAAACCTATTACAAAAAAAAAACCCTACTTATTTTTAAATTCCTTTATTCTTTTCTCTCATGTTATCTTTATCAGTGGTAATTTCAATTTATAATTTCTGTGTGGAAAATAAAAAAAAACACTTTTATTTAATGTATAAATCTTTGGTCTAAAAAAAGCGTTTAAGTGACGTACAACTGCGAAGTTTGCCAAAAGTTTTTGTTTTAATCTTTAATCATCGATAATATTAGAGTGGTGAAAAAAAGTGTTAGAGTGCCTTAGACGAAAAAAAAAAAGATTTGGTAATGAGGAAAAAGAGAAAGAAAAACGAAAGCTTTGTTTTAAATAAATGCTTTATTGTAGAAAGTGGTTCGCCACGTTTTAAGCCTAATATTTCTTGGCGTATTTTCTCAAAATAAAAAGCCTTACATACTCTTAATTGCTGAATAAGCGAAGGATTTGGACACTTTTGCTACTGGCTTTGAATCTCATTATAGAAGAAAAAAAGAGCAATACTTTTTCAATTACATTAATGCAACTAAATAAAGAAAGAAATTCGTCTCTCGAAAAAAAAATATAGTAACACTCTCTGAAGAAAAAAGTTGATATCTAGAATAATATATATGTTGTTTTTTGTAAGTGAGCGAATGATGCTTGTGGGATTATTGAAAGCGAAGAATAGTCAAGATTGTTCGGGATAAGATGTTTTACTTCTCAGCGGTACTTTCTATGCACACAATGTTCTAAATCAGTGGGTTAGGTTGTTTTACCTCTGAGCGGCACTTTTCCGCACACAAATGGCAAGATCACAAGGACCCGAGGTCTCACAGATGATTGGGGGAGAGGACCCACTATAAAATGTCGGACAGAGGACTTAACAGTTTACAGCTGTTAGGAGACAGATGGTAGCCTCTTCGTAAAGGCCATCCACCTCGTTATTTAAAATGAATAAGGTATGGATCTCCTGCGTACGAGGCCACGGCTTAACGTCCCATCCCATGGAAGAAGGACTTTCCAAGCCCATCGGTGTTCCCTAATGACTTAGGGCAGGATGAGGTTTAGACGAGATAAATCTCAACGCTGACATAAGTGATACTCAAACTTGGAAACAGTAGATCGCGAGCCTGGCTGGGTATGGAACTGCAGATTACAAGCCTGGCTGGGACTCTAATTTGGGAACTGCAGATCAGGAGCCACGCTGGTACTCGAACTTGCGAACTTCAGATAGCAAGCCTGGATGGGCTCGAACCTGGGGATTGCAGAACATGAGCCTGGCATGTTACCGGCTCAGCCAACCTCTGGCCCTCTAAATCAGTGGTTCCCAATCGTAGGTCTCGACAATATAGTGTGTCAAGTCCATGGTTTAGGTGTTTTGAAGAAATCGAAGAAATACAATGTTACTACATAACAATTTGTACTTTAGTACCTTTTTTTAAAATTTTCTGTTATGATTTTATTGTTTTTTGTCAAATGTTGAGCCTAATATTAGTTTTTGTGAATTTTGAGTTATGTAATAAAACGAAAAAACGTGACTGTTCACCACATATGTTTTGTTTCAAACGAACTGCTTCAGAAGTGTGTCGCGGAAAATGAACTATATCAGAAGTGTGTCGTGGAAAATGAACTATTTCAAAAGTTTGTCGCGATAAATAGACTATTTTAGAAGTTTGTCACGATAAATGGATTATTTTAGAAGTTTGTCACGATAAATGGATTATTTTAGAAGAGTGTCGCGAGAAATGGACTATTATAGAAGTGTGTCGCGATAAATGGGGTATTTTAAAAGAGTGTGGCGAAAAATGGACTATTTTAGAAGTGTGTCGCGGTATAAGAACTATTTCAGAAGTGTATTGCCGAAATGGACTATTTCAGTAGTGTGTCGCGATAAATGGACTATTTTAGAAGAGTGTCGCAGTGTATGGACTATTTCAGAAGTGCATCGCCGAAATGGGACAATTTTAGAAATGTGTCGGCATAAATGGATTATTTTATAAGTGTGTCGCGGTAATGGACTATTTCAGAAATGTATCACGGAAATGGACTATTTCAGAAATGTGTGGCGATAAATGGACAATTTTTGAAGTGTGTTGCTATGAGTGGACTATTTCAGGAGTGTGTCGCGATGAATGGAGTATTTTAGAAGTGTGTCGTGATAAATGGAATATTTTAGGAGTGTGTCGCGATAAATGGACTATTTCAGAAGTGTGTCGTTATAAATCCGCAATTTTATAAGTGTGTTACGATTAATGGACTATTTTAGAAGTATGTCGCGATAAATGGACTATTTCAGAAGTGTGTTGCGATAAATGGACAATTTTAGAAGTGTGTCGTGAAAAATGGACTTTTGCAGACGTGTGTTGGGGTAAATGGACTATTGCCGAAATGTGTTGTGATAGATAGACTATTTCAGAAGTCTGACGCCAAGAGAAAAAGTATGAGGAACATTTACCTCAATGGCGAGGTCACAAGGATCCCAAGGGTTCAGAGAAGGTTGAGAAAGCGTATCCACTGCACAGATGTTAAGAGATAGATGCAAACCTCTCGTCAAGGCCATCCTGCGAGTTCTTTAACGTGCACAGTGTATGACTATCCTGCACATGGGGACACGGCTTAACATCCCATCCAAATAAAAAATCTATTTAAAAATTGCTACGCATGTATTTTCTGGTGTTTATGAATTATGAATTCTTAAAAGCGCGCTGTAACCTAATGCTAAATCCTGCCCTGATGCCAACATCTATAAACTATTCTTATGGTGAGGAAAATTATTCGTCTAATTTATGACAAAGCGAGCTCACTTCATTTTTAAAGTTTATCAGACTTTCATAACGTGCTCCACGTCAGTTCTTCCCAACCGTATGTTCCGAAGAATTTATATTTAGGCAAAAATTCTGGTGTCAATTATCAAAGAGTTATATTTGAAGAAAAAACTCAAATTTCTCACTTAAAAAAGAAATAAACTTGTTGAAAAAGCAACAAGAAGTTGCATTTGTTAAATTTCTACTGCTTCAAAAGTAATTTTGATATAAATTGGCATCAGTTTGTCTTTATTCCACAACTAATTTTGATGTTGCATTTCGTTTTATTTTTTTTTCCATAATTGAGTTTCTTTAATCAAATGATCAAAAGATTTGTTAAAAAAATATATTTAATTCCTTTGTCAATTTTATTGAAATCTGAAGAAATATTCATTAATTAAAACTTTTAATTCTTTGTCTTTATTTCATTGCTTTGTGAAATAATATCTGATTATATTAATTTAGTAAAAAAATATAGCAGCACACTTTTTTGCACATAATGGGATAAAAGACCTGGTCTCAAAGACCTCAAGAACTCAAAGAAGATTGATAGAAAAGATTACCCACTGGACAGCTGTTAGGAAACAGATGGTAACCTCCCATCAAGGCCAACCAGTGTGTCCTTTAGGATGCACAGGGTATGAGGGTATGATCTACCCACAGGTCCACGGCTTTGCGTCCCATCCCACAGACGATGAACTTTGCAAGCCCATCAGTGTCTCCTTTCTGGTTGAAAGATGGAGGAAGGGTTAACGTATGGAGAGCAATACCATGTGCACCTCAAAGAACACGTTGGATGGTCATGACTGGAGGATATCATCTATCTTCTAACAGTTGTCTATTTGATTCTCTCTCCCTAGTCTTCTCTCAACCCTTGGGGTCCTTGTGATCTGGTCATTTATCCTATTGTGTGCAAAAAACATTTTTTTTGCTGAGAAGTAAAACAACAACAGCCTTACTGGTGGCTAAAGCCAAAGTCCTTCCCAAGATAAGCACATTAGCCACTCTGCTACCAGAGCGCTAACAAGCATATATCATTTAAAAATATATAGTTCTGTTACCAAATAAATCCGAGAAAAAGACATATGCCTTTCATTCAATTATTTATGGCTTTCGCTGTTTTTTTCTCGTAACAACGACATAAGGAGACATCGTTTTCTGTTGGATCTTGTACCAAGAATCTCACTTGGCCTCGTTGCCATGCCAACCGCGGCTGGAACACAGCAGACTGATTACGCTACAATGAGACCTCTGACTCTTATTGCCCTAAATCATCAGATTACGGACGGGTTCTTTTCTGCAGTTTCTTACCGAGAATAATGGATGGAAGAATTCTATAGGATTTCAGGTTAAAGTAAGAGCATCTCTTGTCTCACAGCTTACGAGCCAAAAGAGAAGAGAGAAATTCATCGCACACTTTCTCTATTTTCGTGGATTGTCGACCATGTTGACGAGTGCTCAATATGAATACTCAACAGCAGTGATAAGAGAGGGTTAGGCTTGTAACTGCGGGTCTGAGATTCGAGTCCGAATTAGGCCGGCATTGATATTTATCTCCGGTCCGAAAAGGGACACCAATGAACTAGGAAAGTCCACCGTCCATCGGATGAGATGTTAAGGCGTGGTTCTAATGCATCTAAAGAATACACTGGATGTTCTTGACTGGAGGTTTCCATCTGCCTCCTAACAGGTTTGCAGTAGATCCTCTTCCCCCACCCTTCTTTGAGGTGGGTTGGAAGTCGGGTCTTTGTGACCTGGCCATTTTTGCCCAATGTAGGCTCAAGAGTGCCGCTCAGAGGTAAAGCAATACTATGCTGTTCATCTTAAGAAACACATTGGATAGTTTTGGCTGGAAGCTTCCAGCTGTTTCCTAACAACTATACAGTAGGTCCCCTTCCCCAACCTTTCTCTGAGCCCTGGGGTCTTTGTGATCTGGCTATTTAGTTTAATGTATGGGCAAAAGCGGCGCTCAGAGGTAAAAGCAAAAAGCTACGCAAAATGTTTTAACGAATCTCTCAAATGTCGTTTGAATCAAAATAAATTTCCTATTCGCCGTGATAGAATAGTTAAGTGTTGTTGGCTGCTGAGGAAATGGACGTGGGTTAGAGTCCCGGATAAATAGATTTTTTTATCTGATTACTTTTTCCTGTTGAATTCTCAACTTTTTCTTTCAGTTCAGTTCTTTCAATACCTTCTTTACAGATCTCCTATCATACAATTTCTTTGTTTAATTTATTATTATTTTTTTGGGGGGGGGGAATACACGAATCAGATTGCCACTAGACTCTGTAGCAAACATTACGAAGAAATTGTGAGCAGTTTTAACTGGTTCAGATGCAAACGTTTAAGTTAATACTCCATTTTTATTTATTTACTTTTGGGGAGGGGGTGGTCGGTGGCGCGTCGTTTTGCTTAGTCGGTAGCGCGACTATGCGTCTCTAGACTAATGCTAGTAGAAAAGGTGAAGGAATTTTATGAGATGAAAGTAATGGAGCAGTGCACATTTTCTCAGGGAAATCTTCTCAGGGAAAATTTTTCTCAAGGCAGTGCACATTTTCACATCGCTTTAAACTACGGTGTGGGATCCAAAAACTTTACGTATCAGGTGAACAGAAATCTGCAGATACGAATTCAGTTGAATTTTATGAAAGTTTCAATAAGCTTATTGGCCTGACTGGCGAGGAAATGCATAATGTTGACGAGATGCAGTTAATGTGGAGATGCCTTCCAAGCACAACCTTAGCTGGAGCTGATGAAAAGGTTGCTCATGGTTTAAAGCAAATATATAATGCTGATGAGACGCAGTTAATCTGGAGATGCCTTCCAAGCACAACCTTAGCTGTGCTGATCAAAAGGTTGCTCATGGTTTAAAGCAAATATATAATGCTGATGAGAATCAGTTAATGTGGAGATGCCTTCCAAGCAAATCTTAGCTGGAACTGATGAAATGGTTGCTCATGGTTTAAAGCAAATATATAAGCTGATGAGACGCAGTTAATGTGGAAATGCCTTCCAAGCACAACCTTAGCTGTGGCTGATGAAAAGATTGCTCATGGTTTAAAGCAAATATATAATGCTGATGAGAATCAGTTAATGTGGAGATGCCTTCCAAGCACAAACTTAGCTGGAACTGATGAAAAGATTGCTCATGATTTAAAACAAATATATAATGCTGAGGAGACGCAAGTTAATATGGAGATGCCTTCCAAGCCCAATCTTAGCTGGAGCTGATGAAAAGGTTGCTCATGGTTTAAAGAAAAATAAAGACTATATAACAGTGCTTTTATGTGCAAATGCTGAAAAGAACGCATACAATTAAATTAACGGTAATTGGTAAATTGCAAAACCAATATGTTTCAAAGACTTAATTAATCCTTCTGTTGATTACACTCGGTTTTGTCAAAAACTTTATTAAATGGCCTCTGAAACGGAGGAAACAAAATTGTTTTCCTCCTCCATCTTGTCCTCCTCCTTTATTTTTCAGCTCCGTGCCTGATTTTTATTTTTTCCCTCCGTTATGGTTATTAAAATTCTCCAAACTTCTTTCTCGTTTCCAGACTGTATCAAATGAAAAATATTCGACTTGTGAAAGGGACAGAGGATATATAAACATTGTCCTACAAAATAAGAGGAAGAAGACAACTTTAATTTTAGGTTTTAAATGACATAGGAGATAAAAAAATATACTTCAGTTTTTCGTATTTTTGTATAAAATTTTTTGATAACATTTTTAAAATGATTTCCAGTGCCTTAAATTCAATATCAGGTTTCTGAATCGGGTAGTGAGTGTTCTCCTTATTTTTCTTCGAAACAACACACATAAACATACTTGATACTGCTCTTGAACAAATATTTCTTTTCCCATTGTGTAGTGGACCCCAGTTATTATTGTTTGAAACCAACGGTGTCCTAAACAACTCCAGGACATTTATATTAGAGCAAATAAAGCAATCACTTTGTCGTCAGAGTCCGTAGGAATAAATCATTTTCCAAATGCCGTTTAAGAACAGATGACGGATATTAAAAACGCATTATGAATATAAATCTTTACGTTATCGAAAGAAATGTCTGTTCTAGCACGAAAGCGAATGGAAGCTGCATTCTGGGTAGTTTTCGCTCACAGATTGAGGTTGATAAAGTCAAAAGCAATGCAAGAGCCGATAAGGTGATCGAAATATAAGGTACGAAAATTCATCAAAAAAAGTGACTGCACTACGTAACGTTCAGTATCAATTATCATCATTATTTGGCAAATATTTCATTCGACATAACAAAAGCATATGTTTTGTGGACTCAGGGTGTGATTGAATATCATCAGGTAGTTCATTACATTTCATAAATTACATTTCGAACTGTAAGCTCAAACATGTATGAAACTAAAGTTCACTTTCAGATAGCAAATGTAAAATAAACTATTTCATATACAAATGAAATCAATACCGAGTCAATTACGTACATTCCGTCCTGTGGCCGAGTTGTTAGCGCGCTTGGCTATTGATTCAAGGGACCTGGGTACGAGCCTCCAGTAAGACATGGTTGTTTTTTATACTATGCCATATACTATGCCATTTAAACTCACAGGCTCCTGTCAAACCTTTGTGGCAAGCAGATGCTTGAGGGGAATATTAATATATTATAAATATTTCTTCATAATTGTTATTATTTTATTCCAAATCAGTATCAGATCTACACTATAGAAATTTGCCTAATGTTTCACCAGTTTATGGCGTGACCTTACCCCATAAAATGGTGTAAGACAAGTCCTGAAAACTCTGACTTAGTGAAGAGCCACTACTAAAAAAAAACATTTTTTTAAAGAGCCACAGGAAATATTTTCAACTTGAGCATGAAAACATATATTTTTAATGAGCATTAATTGGGAAAGAAAACTATATATTTAAGGAGTTAAGAAAATATCTTGATTAAAAACGAAAAGTACACATTTTTAATGTGTACTATGAATTGGCAAAATCGTTTAGCTATGCATCTAAAATTGTTTGGTGAAAAAATTAGATGAAATGAGCCAGATTCGCTATATTGATTATTTGCTTCTGAATAGCCCTTATTTTCTACAATGAGCCGCGGGTTGGACGGGTCCGAATAAATTATGATCAGATCTACAGTGCAAAAAATAATGAAAAAAAAAACAATGTTACACCAGCGTCCAACCCAAAGTTAATGAAGAACCATTATGAAAAAATCTACAGTCGCTCAAAAAATATCCGAACGCTATGGTTGATTACAGAATTCAGAAACATATTTGGGAACGATTTTTTCAGAAATTAGTGATCTGGCAACCTTCGTGTCACGTGTACGTATACGAAGGCTGCCAGATTACTAAGTTCTAATTTCACCTTACTAATTTCTAAAAAAATCGTTGCCAGATATTTTTCTGAATTCTGTAATCAACCATAGCGTTCGGATATTTTTTGAGCGACTGTACATATTATTTAAACAGACTTACGAAACGTTCTTTGCATAAAAACGAAAACATACATTTCTAATGAGTTGCAAAATATATATGTAAGGGTTGGATTGTTTTACCTCTGAGAGGCATTTTTTTGTACACAATGGGTTAAATGGCCAGGTCACAAGGACCCCGACGGCTCAGAGAAGGTTGAGGGGAGGGGACCCACTGGAACAACTGTTAGGAGACAAATCGTAGCCTCCCGGTCAAGGCCATCCGGGGTGTTCTTTACCGTGCACAGGGTATGGCTCTCCCGCACACAGAGTCACGGCTTAACGTCTCTCTTGATGAACAGCGGCCTTTCCAAGTCCATCGGTGTTCCCTACTGATCAAGGGCAGGGTCGGTAGTTTTGAGGAAATAAATCTCAATGTTGGACCAGTTGGGACTCGAACTTTGGAACTGCAGATTACGAGCCTGGCGCGCTACTGAGAGCCCCCTACCCCCCATGGAAGAAATGAGCCTGATTCAGTACATTAATGTTTCGTTATATGAGCCACCGGTTGGACTGGGGTTGTGTAAGATCATCGGTTTCATATTTAACGCCTTATTATGGTGGAAGATAACATCAGCTTTGTAGTAAAAATCCTAATCTTAAATTTGACACTCTATTTTATTTCACTATTCTGTAATATTTAAAAAACTTTTGATAAATAAAAATGATCAGTTTTTAAAAATTTCCAATACTGCATTAAAGTAGTTTATTTCTACTTCTTTATTTATTTCATAGTGAATCATAAATATTAGATATTGTTTCACAAAAGAATCCCTTGTTCAAATATTGACAAACTTTAATAATAGAAGCTGTATTAACTTCATACCTCTTTGATCTTGAAATTTCGCTTTTTAGATGTAATCCTTCACCCTAATGTGATGTTACCTTACACCTATTTCGTGTCTTACATAGACTATAGTTCTATTGCACTCCACTCTGATAAGTTAGGCTTCGCTATTCTTGTTTATCCTTTCACCAGAATACGGTGTTACCCTTTTTTCTGCTATTAGGTTACGTGTTTTGGGCGTAATCTTTCACAGGATTATATTGTTACTTTCCACCATAAAATGATGGTAACTTTACTGCTACCACAAACTGATCTAAAATAAGAACAGTTGTTATACAATGTATGTTGAAAGGCAAGAACACAAAGTTGCACAAACATCGGCAATTTATGTCACCACCATGCACAACACAAAGCCTTTTCACCACTCCTACAACTCTTTTACTGTATTCCTCTATTTTTAAATTAATTGCGTTCCATTTTCTACATGACCTAATCCACACTGCACGCTATATCTCGCGGATCACGTGTAAAACAGTCACGCTTTCGTTGTTGTGCGTGTATTTCGCTTCAGTATTTTCTTCCATAAACAAGAATGCGGGTCTGAAAGGGTTAAATAGATTTAGAGCACACTCTTCGGATTTATAGTCTAATTTTGGTGTCAAAATCCGAAATAATGCTGGGATCTAAAAATGAAAACTGAAAATTTGAACTTGATATAACAAGCAGTCTAACACATGTAAAAAAAAACCTCAGCCTTTCTCATATAAATGTCGCTCCGAAGAAAACTAAAACAATATCGACCACCTACTCATTTCATAACCTTCTGTTTTCATTATTTTTTTAACAGCAAAAGAGTTTAAAATTTCAGCTCATTAGTAAAAAGAGTTAAAATTTCGACATAGATGAAAAAATTAACATCCGTTTTATAATTAACGCGTGTACCCTTTCTGACAAATTAGTTTATATAAGAGTCGAATAATTACAAACTCCCACTTAACAAAGCCGAAAAACGAAACAAAAAAAACTTCAGCTTCTTTACGAGAGGTAGAAGGAAGAATTTTTTTTTCTAATATGAGTTTAAACAAAAGAAAATTTCTTGCATAAAACAATGACATATTAAAAAAAAGTAACACGAGAAGATTTTTTTCTTCTGTTTTTAATCACATTTATTATTTTCCTTCTTTATAAGGTTACCCTTTAATAAGGTTTCTTCTTAAGAGCTTTTACTGCAGACAATCCGCAGCACAAAAACCTTCTCAACTTCTAACGCAATTTTGTTCTTTAACTACATAGACGTATGGTTTATAAAATTCATTACTGATAAGAAGCACGTTTTTAAGGGTCTTAATGTTCTGCTTTTGTTTCAAGTAATTGACTGATTAACGTTAAATAATTTTTTCCTTCCCTGTGATCTAATAACTTTCAAAGGACTGCTGTACAACCTGTCATTCTTCAAAACTTATAAAAACAAGTTTGTGAATATTCTTTGCGATGATTACTAGGATACAAGAGCTAGGGGTCTTTGTAGTACATAAATAGAATATTCCCAAGCAACAAAAGTGTAGTAGCGTTACCCTATGAGCCTCGACGATAATTATTTCAAGGAAAGATTCTGGGAGGATTTTTTGGAAATAGAAAAATAAAGTTGAAGTAAATGAAATTGTCTGTGATAGATGTCTTATGATGCAGAATATAATTATACAGATTATAATTGGTCGTTAGCTATGAAAGCGTGGCGGTAGTGGCTCAGTCGGTAGCAGCCCAGGCTCGTAATCTGTAGCTCCCAGGTTTGTCTCGCACCTGTATTCGTTGAGATTTTTCTGCGCAAAACAGCCCTCGGTCAGTAAGGGACACCGATGGGCTTGTAAAGGTCGCCGTCTATCGGATGGATCGTAAATCCGTTGCTCCGTGTGCGGGAGAGCCCTGTGCCCGTTAAAGAACATGCTGGATGGCCTTGACGGGAGGCTACAAAGTCCACTAACCGTTGTCCAGTGGTCCCCCTTCACTCAACCTTCTCTGAATCTTAGGGGTCCTTGTAGCCGGGCCATTTAGCCCGTTGTGTATAAAAAATTGCGAATCAGCCGTAAAATAACCCATCTCTGAGAACTCTTTCACGCTAATTGGTTAATTTGTTTTTACCTTTGATCGGCTCTTTTTTGGCCTACAGTTGTGTAAATGTTCAGGTCATAAGGTTCCCAAGGGCTCAGAAAACGTTGTGAAATTGGATCCTCTATACAGCTTTTAGAAGACTGACGAAAGCCTCTTATCAAGACCATCCAGAGTGTTCTTTAATGTCCACTGTATATTGCTCTCATACACACAGGGCTTTTCGCCGCATACAAAGTACTGTGGGTTTCCTAAGTCTACCGGTGTTCCCTTTATAACCAGGCTAAGGGTGGGGTAGAGAATCATAGGATAGGGCATGTATATATTGCATGAGAGAACTGTGAGTGGCAGTTGCAGAGGAATCAATGGGGAGATTATGGGACTGTAACTGTGTATTTATTCACAGTTAATGATCTCTTAATCGCCTCTCAATCAACCTGTGAGAACTAGAAAAGAGTTAATGTGCAGTCTCATATTTTCCGATTGCTTCCTCTCCGGTTACCATTCACGTTTCATCATTGATGTATTCTGAGGTGCTGATGAGGTAGTGCGCCAGTCTCGTAATCTACAGTTCCCAGGTTTGAGTCCCATCTGGGCAGCGTTGAGATTTATATCTATAAAAATCCCTGCCCACTATCAGTAGGGAACACCGATGGGCTCGGAAAGGCTGCCGTCCGCCGGATGGGAACTTAAGCTTGGTCCCGTGTGCGGGGAGCTGTGCACGTTAACACGTTAACTAACCATCTGTCCTAACAGATGTTCAATAGGTCCCTTCTCCCCAACTTTCTCTGAGCCCTCGGGGGTCTAGTCATTTAGCCCACTGAGTGCAAAAAAAAAAGTGCCGCTCAGAGGGTTGGGTTGTTTTACCTCTGAGCGGCACTTTTTTTGCACATCATGGGCTAAATGGCCAGGTCATATGGACCCCGAAGGCTCAGAGAAGGTTGGGGGAGGGGACCCACTGGAACAGCTGTTGGGAGACAGATGGTAGCCTCCGGTCAAAGCCATTCAACGTGTTCTTTAACGTGCACAGGATATGGCTCTCCCGCAAAAGGGGCTGCGGCTTAACGTCCCATCCGACGGACGGCGGCCTTTCCAAGCCCATCAGTGTCCTCTACTGACCGTGGGCAGGGAGTTTTGCGGAGATAAATCCCAACGCTGACCCAGCTGAGACTCGAACCTGGGAACTACAGATTACGAGCCTGGCGCGCTACCGACTGAGCCACCCCCGCCCCGCCCCGCCCCGCCCCGCCCCGCCCTAAATGATGTGTTTTAATTATATAGGTCAAAGTGAGTAATCTGCTTAATCATAAACGAGCGGGAAAGGATTGAACTATTTTTAAAAGTGTTGCAGTGGTTTATAACGTTACAACGAACACTCTGAAGTCGTTATGATGTTCTTCTTCAACTTCTTAAGAGTCTTAACATATATCGCGAAATACGGCGGCGGGAGGGGGAGGCGAGTAGAACACTTTGTCTTCTTCATTTTTTTACGGATCTGCTCATTTAGTCGACTGTGTTACCGGTAAAGGCCATTCTGTTCTTTCTTTTCGGATAAAGAGCGAAAAGAAAGGCGGTCATTCTCTTCCTCGCGCTCCACCACCCTGCCGAGTGGCCGTTTTTGTTCACGGCGCCATCACTACGGACCGGCGGACGGAACCTCTTCGACTGACCCCTTTCCCAGAGGTTCCATTCCCTCCATCAGCGAACGTTCCGTCGCTTCTCCTTAGCCGGGGCTGTTTACTGTGATAAGTGACGGCCTCCAAACTGCGAACCCATAAAACCAAATCCCTTTCAAACACCGTCGTATTGTTCTGGTGCCACGACGAGATCCTGGTGGTGTTTTTCTTCTTCGTCACTTGCCCGAGTAGCAGAAAATCAATGTGCCCCTCAGTCTCCACGCTTCAAGGCCCACCTTCTCTGGCTGTCAGTTTGCACCATGAGTGCAGCCGTTTTGCTCAGCGAACAGCACTCGTTGGGCACCTCTTGTCAGACACATCCCGGAGGAGAGGGGGATGTTCGGTAATGGGGGAGGAGCAGGAGTAGGAATAGAGGAGGAGGAGGATAAAGAAGGACACGAGGTTGATACACCAGAGAAGTCCTGTCTTCCTTTCTGTTTGCCTGTTTCGCACTAGTCTCTTAGAAGCAGCTGCTTGTTATTTAGTAATTCATCATCTTGTGCAAAGAAAGATAGTTTTTTTTGTTATCAAACGTTTTATTAACTCCGTCTAAGAGACTATGAAGTAATTTAGAAGGTGATTGAAAAATTGTTGTTCTTATCTTCTTTAGATATTGCTTAAAACAATTGTAGATGATGGAGAGAACAATTTGCGTATAACTTGTGAGATTTACTTACGGAGGATAGCAGGAAGTTAATTCATAGGCTACCAAATTTTCCCTACATTTGTTTCACTTACTTATAAGCATTAAGTGAGGATTAATATTCTCTTTGAATCATCATTCTGGTTCATTTATAACTATAGTAGATTCTTGATAATCAGAGTCTTGGTGATCCTGGTCCTACTTAATCTGAGGCTGTTTGTTAAAAAATATGAGTCTGATCAATCTCATTGAAAAAAATTTCCCTTAAAATTTTCCTAAATCAAATGATATTTATTCCTGAACGGCATTGTTCTTCCACTATGAGGTAAATGAACTGGTCATAAAAATCTATTACTCTGGATCGGAACCCAGTCATGGATAAGAAAATATAAAACACCAGAGAGATTAGTCAGTTTCTCTATCATTAACTATATATTTATGCGATTTGTAAAAGAGATCATAGATAGAGAGCTAGCTCTCAATCTCAGGCTAGATGATCAAGAACAGTTTGTTGATACCGCTGCGGTGCGCAGCGTGTTATTTAATATTCGATCTAGCGTGTTCTTTAACGTTCTCTCCAGTATGTTATTTATAATGTTTTATCCAGCATGTGCTTTTGAATGTTCTATCCAACGGGGTTCTTTTTAATGTTCTATCCAGTGTGTTCTTTTAATGTGTTATCGGCATATTCTTTTTAATATTCTATGCAAAGCGTTCTTTAATGTTCTATCGAGATTAATTAATCCAGATTAATAATTTAATATAATCCAGAGTGTTCTTTAATGATCTATGCAACATGTTCTACGTTCTATTCAGAGTGTTCCTTAACGCTACTCTACTATACAAAGAGTTATTTAACACTATTTTATTCAATGTGTTTTCAGTGTAGTTTTATTTACAAAGTTTTTGAAGTTGCTGTTCTACCTAATCTTTTTTCTAATATTGGCTTCTATCGAAGGTATGGCTTAATATTGATGTTCTAATCAATGTGTTCTACCTAACCTATTTTACAATGAAAGCATTCATGCACGATTTTCAAGGTAGAAATTCTATCTAAGATATTCTATGTTCATGTTCTATCCGACAGGCTCTTTTTCTGCACCATGCCCTTTACTATTCTATCTGGTTTCCTAACACTGGCGTTCCCTCCAGTGCATTCTTTGAAGCTGGTGTTATTTCCAATGTATTCTTCAGCACTGATGCCAGTTGTTCTTTCAAATTGGTGCTCTATCCACAGAAACTTTAAAATATATAGTCTATCTAGCATATTCTTTAATACTGCTTATCTCTTTAGTATAATCTTGAAAAACTGATGTTCTATTATCCAGCGCTCTCATTTAGCCTAGGGGCGAGAGTGGTTCAGTCGTTAGCGCACCACCTCGTAATCTGTAGTTCCCAGGTTCGAGTCCCAACTGGGTCAGATTTGAGATTTATCTCCGCAAAATTCCAAGCCATGCTCACGGTCAGTAAGGAACACCGATGGGCTTGGAAAGGATGCCGTCCGTCGGATGGGATGTTAAGACCAATATGCGGAAGAGCCATACCCCCTGTGCACGTTAAAGAACACCCGGATGGCCTTGATGGAAGGCTACGATCTGTCTCCCAACAGATTTTACAGTGGGTCCCCTCCCCAACCTTCTCTGAGCCTTCGGGGTCCTTATGACCTGGCCATTTAGCCCATTGTCTGCAAAAAAGTATCTCAGAGGTAAAAGAACCCAACCCAACTCTTTTAACCTATTCTTCTATCCGCTTGCTTCAAATCAGAGCTATCATTTGTTTTTTACATCCTCTGATGATACTATACTGTAAAATAAGAGTACAGGATAAGCCAATTTGTGGTATGACTTTACCCCACGAAATGGTGTAAGATACACAGGTTTCTTATTTAACAGTATATTGTGGTGAAAGGTAACAAACAAGCTTTGGCTGCATATAAGTTGATCTGCCTGTACATGTGTCTTCCGTACACTGCCACCGAATTATACACACAAAATGCTGAACAGTGTTGTTGTTGTTGATGTTCAAGAACTGCAAGTGGATTAGAGTTCATGCATCTCTACGTTTTGGGCAAGTCGAATGCTGGTTAGTCATTGAGTAATTTTTTAAACTATGTTTTTCACTGTTACTTTCAAATCAAAGAAATTATTTCAACGTTTTAAATTATGTCATTGTCTACCTAGACAATTTTTCAATTGCCCCAATATCCTCATTATAGTTGAAATTGACAGTGATTTTATCGAACTTCGAAAGAAAATAATATCTTTAATTTGAAATTTAATTTATACCACGTCTTATATCACCACTTTGCAGTATTTCTTTTTAATTATTTAAAAAATAAGAACATTAAAATTATTTTCGATTTTCTTAATACTACATTAAGGTATTTTATATTGGTTTATAAGTGTCTAAAGCTTAACATTAAAGGTAAAATATTGAAATATTTACAAAATTTGTTAATCAACAGAAATATGAGAGTTAAACTAAATGACATCCTCTCAAGACCAATCAAACTTCAGAGAGGCTTGCCTCAGGGCGGATCCTTGAATCCCTTATTGTTTAATTTATTCTTACACGATCTTCCAATGCCTTTCCTACTACTGTGAAATTCTCTGTTTTTGCGGATGATATCAAAATATGGATATCTGGAAAAAATTTACAATCATTGGGGGAACAGCTTCAGAAAACGCTTTTGAAGTTAGAAATTTACTTCGATAAATGGGGACTGCAGGTGTCACCAGAAAAAACCGTTGTGCTCCCCCCTTTTGCTCTATCCGCAAATTTCCTTCCTTACAGTTAAGGATGAACAATACAATACTAAAGGTTGTTAAATTTCACAAATTTCTCGGAGTTGTACTAGATTCAGAACTGAAGTGGTCAAAATACATCACATTTATGGAAGAAACTACAAGACCCTTCATAAATATCCTGCGATGTCTGGCTCCGAGGAAACGAGGAACCTCCATTCAACAATTGTTAAACATTTATAAAATCTTAATAAGATCCAGACTGGAATATGGAGGATTTCTTTTGGAAAATGCTAGCTACACCTTAGTTAAAAAAAGGGAAAAAATCCAAAATAGAGCTGTAAGGATCTGTCTGGCCCAATTCCCTCCTTGTCCTACTGTTTGGCTTCTTGTTGAAGCCAATCTGGAACCTCTTTCTCTAATGAGATCCAATATCCTCTTCCAACACTTTCTAAGAATGATCTATAAACATAGGACTAACCCACTGGTTGAGAAGATTTTCAGTCATTCTCTGAGGAAAACATGTCCCATTTATGAAGTAATCAGAGGGTTTCCTCTGTTCGAAGACATTCGGGGCCTCCAGCGACCAGTGGACCAATGGGATGATTTGCCCCCATGGATTTTTGAAAAAAATTCCTGGTTTTCATAAGATACAGCGTATTACTACTAAGAAAAATCAAGATGTCTACGTACTCAAGAATTTAGCTGAAACTTTAATTGAGGCAAAGTATGCTTCCTTTACAAAACTATTTACGGATGGCTCTGTGAACAAGGATGAGGGAATAGCGGCTGCTGCAGTTTGAATCCCAGATCAGAATATTCATTTAGCAGTTAGACTACCGGACCAAACAGAAGTTTTCACAACTGAATTAGTAGCCATAGAAATGGCCCTTAAGTGGGCTACTACTCTGTCCTGTGACAAAATTGTTATTCTGTCTGATTGCCGATCAGTCATTCAATTTTTACAAGGAGATTCGGGAAGATCTAGCAACAATGAGCTTTTTTGCAACATTTTGAAGTTGGCGAATAAAATGATGAAAAGTGGTATTGAGTTAAATGTGCAGTGGATACCAGCCACGTCGGCGTTATAGAAAATGAATTTGTTGACAAAATTGGTAAGGAAGCGTTATTACGTGAAAACTGGCTGAATATTCCAAGGGGTCTCAATTATTATAAAAGCAAAAATAAGCAAATTTTAAAACGAAATTTTCTGTATTATTTTAAAGTTCATTCTTCCTCACATCTGAATCACAGAAGTTTGATTAGTCAAACCATTGATCCATTTCAAGATTTCGGACTGACTAAAAATGACATAATGATCATTACCAGGCTCAGAACAGGGACCACAAGACTGAATGATCAAATGCGTAAGATGAACAGAGCTGAGTCATCTTCCTGTGATACATGTAGAACAAAAGAAACAGTCTCTCATGTGTTACTTAATTGCAGCAAATTTGATACTCATAGAGATCAAATGTTTCCCTCACTGGAAGAAATTGGAATTAAGTAATTTACACTCAACGATCTACTCGGACACCAGAATTTGATAAAAAGAAAATATACTTTTAAATTAATTTTACAATTTTTAAAGGATACTAATTTGATTGACAGAATTTGATTCAGTGCCCAAATAGTGCCACGATGTTTCTGCATTAGGAGATTGAACGCTCTTAAAATTTTAATAATGTTAATCAAGAACTTTCAGTTTCTACTGAACTACCTCCTTCCTTCCGAAAACTTTGGAATGTTTATGAAATGTTTATTTGACCTCCAATCTAAGATTACTTGCAATTTTATGGTTTTGCTTTTGAAATTTTGGTTTTTCAGACTCAGTTGGGAGAACTCTCCGACATAGTGCACGGACCTTTCTTAAAAGAATTTCCGGACGAGAGGGACGAAAGGCCCCGATTGATTTCCGGAATAATAGTTTATGTTGAAGAAGAAGAACAATTTATATTCAGTTCTTCACTTCGTGGTGATCAATTTCAAACAGTATTAATATTAATAGATGATTATTGGGATTTTATCTTAATCTGAGGTTGTTTCTTTGTTTTTAATTTCCTTTTTTCATTGAGTAGTGAACTCATTTTCATTAGAATCTGTTCATATTCAATCATCAGTTTTCCTTGTGGAATGTGGGGGTGAAATGACCTTTGAACCTGTGATCAACATGGGATTAGTTCACTCTCTATTCTTAGGATGTGGGTTAAGTCTTTCCTCTTTTGCTAGATAAGAATGGATTTTAAGTACCTCTTCCCCCAAAGCATTTCGAATTTTGTTTCTGTTTTAACTCAATGAAACCGTAAAAGGCTAAAAAAAATCACAAGATGCAATCTTGGGGCTAATGTATACGATAAAAAAACTGAATAATCGTAGTGTTTGCATATTAGGATTTTTTTGTATTTATATTTTATTATTTTCCTAAGAAAAGTATTATATTCTAAGTGCCATAATACGTCTTTGCACAAAGGTGTTAGTTTACCTCAGAGGGGCACTTATTATTTCACAGTGGGCAAAATGGGCAGACTACAAGAATCCCAATGGCTCAGAGAAGGTTGGGAGAGGGTACCCACTGGACAGCTGTTAGGATACAGATGGTAGCCTCCTGTCAAAGTCATCCAGCGTGTTCTTTAACGTACGCAGGGTTGGATATTGAGTGGACCGTCCGTAGAGTGGGACGTAATGCCGTGGCCCATGCGCTCTCATGTACACGGAGCCATAGCTTAACATCTCATCCGACGGACTGCGGCCATTCCAAGCCCATCGATGTTTCCTATTAACAGATGGTAGGGCCGTGAGTTGGCGGAGAAAAATCTCAACGTACAACATCAATGGCACAGGTTGGACTCGACCCTAGGAATTGCAGATTACGAGCCTGGTGCACTATCGACTGAAATAATCCCCGTTCCAACTGGGTAGTTAACTGTGTCATATTAGATTGGTTAGACTGTGAGTGTCTCACGCGAATATGGATAATATAGTCACGCGTTCAAATGAAGACGAAGCTACTAAAGCAAGCAGTTAGAACTTGAATATCTGAATATTAGATTTTGAGTTTGGCGTGGTACCGATCAACACGACTTATTATAGGACGTTTTATGCCCACTGACAATCCCTATTCCTTGCTCAGAGGTAAAACAACGCGAAAGCAAATGAATACCCAATCAACAAGGTGGCATGAAGGACTAGATTTTCTTTTGACAAAACCCAAATTTGACGTAACATTATTCAAAATATGTTTGCATTATCATTTCGTCAGGTATACGCATTTCTGCTTGGATGATTAAGGACTAAGAAAATAGATATGTTTATGAATAGTAGTAATAGCTTGCCTCCCCACCACTTTTTAGTTTTCACCAGATTCTAGTCAAAGGAATTCTTTTATTTTATTTTACACTTTGATATGCTTTACAGGGTACAGTCGCTCAAAAAAATTCAGAACACTATGGCTGATTTCAGAATTCAGAAAAAAAAATCTGGCAAACGATTTTTTAAGAAATTAGTGATCTGGCAACCTTCGTGTCACGTGACACGAAGTTGCACGATCAGTAATTACTAATTTCTAAAAATCACTAATTAGAAAACTAATTCACTAATTTCTAAAACACAGATCACCAATTTCTATTAAATCACTAATTTCTAAAACAATCATTGACAGATTTTTTTTTCTGAATTCTGAAATCAACCATAGTGTTCGCATATTTTTTGAGTGACTGTATGTCACTATGACAGAGAGAGAGAAAAAATGTACTTTTTTTAAATAGAAGTTTATTCTTTCGTATTTTTCTTCACTAATAAGAATATTCTTGAGTATGTTTTTCCACTATTATTATGTCCTCGATTATTACTGTGATGTGCTTTCTGTACCGAAACTGCCATGCACAACACTAATTTGCAAATATGTCCTAATTCGCATTTATTGAGTACGTTGTTTGCTGAAATGCATCAAAATATTCTAAAATGCTCGTTTCGGAAGTATCTTTGAAATGGCAACCACGTGTTTGGTGGACAAAATTGTAGCGGACATATTACTAATTATGGATTTCATACGCTTTTCCAAATTCAAGAGTAGAGTCAAAATTCGCGTTTATGAGTCGAGGCACAAAATGATCCAGTATGCAAATCTAGCAGTACAATTGAGAAGTATGAATAAATTCTACACAAACTTTTCTGAATAACCGTTCATCTGAAACATGTTCGTTAGCAACAATACTCAAATATATCGTTACAATAACTAGTTCAATTGCAAGTTGTATATATATATATTACTATGGTGGTGTTGCATTACCAACAGAGGTGTCATTATCTATTACCATATCGTAAATGAATCGGTATTGAAATCTTAATTCACAAATTTAATGCTTGTTACGTTTTTTTTAATAATAATAATAATCTTTATTCATATTCATTCACATTCATATACAAAAGTTTAAACAAATGACCCGCAAAGCATCTGCTTATCTGCAGGAGAGAAGAATAATAACGTTACATGAATATACATAAGATATAGTTTAAAACAATGTCATTGAATTATATGATTAGAACAAAGTTACTGTATATAGTTAGCTATGTAGTTAGGTTATATAGTATATATATCTCTTATGTAGTTATATAGATATCGAACAGCTATATACAGTAGTTAGGCCAAAGAACATGCAAGTCATCAAGAGGGGACAACTCTATATAATTAAAGGTAGATTGTGTGTCTTGAAGTTTGCTTCTTTGCATGCCATTACATCAGAAGGTTTGTTGTTATTGACAAAGAGCTTATAAGAGACAAGCAGGGCAGCGAGTAGAACCGTAAAGGTCGCCCTCTTGCGACAAATTTCACTTGAGGGTTCAAACCGTGATGCAGAAAGGCTGACTTTCAGGGGATCGCATAAAACATCAAAGCAAATAAAATTTTTAAATAAATCATCAAATATTATGATAAATTTTTATTTTTTTTTTGTTGTATGGTTGGTGTCAAATATTAAAATATTTTTGAAGCCATACTACCAATGTTATTTATGAAATATAAAGTATTTAAATTGCGTTGCTTAACGCAGATAATGGCAGTAATTTCTAGTATTAGTTTTATCGTGTACCTTGTTGATTGTTCAAATCTTTTCTAACTAATGAATAGGAAAGAAACTGTCAAAATTGTGAAGGTGACCTCTCTTAGCCATTTTCACTTGAGGGTTCAAACAGCAATGCAAAGAAGCAAACTTCCAGAGTCATGATATTGCATTAATGCTATGGAGTTGTACCCCAGTGCTTTTATAACAGGATAACAGGAGTCAGAGAAAATTAGCAGCCTGGATTATCTACGACTACTATTATAAATACAATGAACTTAATTTCATACTTCAGTAAATAATATAAATAGCGGTAATTTTAGAGAATGCATATATTTCATTTGTAAAGCGTATAGTGGAGCTTACTACAAATTAATACTACCAATATTAGTAGTAAAGAATCACAGAATGTGTCCTGTAGACATGAAACTCATGCAAAAATAAACTGAAAAAAATTGGTCTTGCCTTGAGTGGGATTCGAACCCACGTCTCCTAGAAACATGTCAGTTATATTAACCACTGTGGTAACCACTATGGTGTAGTGGTTAGCATAACTGGAATGTTTCCAGAAGACGTGGATTCAGTGGTGTCACCCCAATTTATTAACAACCGATTTCCATACCGAGGGGGGGGGGGATCTGGACGAATCGGCAATTTAGTTTGTTAGACTCTAGTACCACATTATAGGGGGGTTAATCCTCCCCTGGGAAAAAACGTTTGAAAATATTACATTTGAGATTGCATGATAGGTAAGTATCAATATACTATAACTAACTTTAACTACAAAAGTTGTATCTTTCCGTCGGATGGGACGTTAAGCCGTGGCCCCGTGTGCGGGAGAGCCATACCCTGTGCACGTTAAAGAACACGCTTGATGGACTTGACGGGAGGCTACCATCTGTCTCCAACAGCCGTTCCAGTGGGTCCCCTCCCCCAACCTTCTCTGAGCCTTCGGTGTCTTTGTGACCTGGCCATTTAGCCCATTGTGTGCAAAAAAAGTGCCACTCAAAGGTAAAACAACCAACCAACCAAATTGTATCTCAAATAAAGCGTCACACAGAATGCAGAGCCTATTAAAAATTTTAAAAAATAACCCCTACCGGGATAAACCTGCAATTAGTGACAGTGATTCTGTAAATAAATAAATATAACTATAGATAAAAGCAATATATTTAATTTTTCATGCAACTGTAGGATACATATGAAAAACATAACATATATAAGTGATTAAAGCAAACTCCAAATTGCCAGCTGATTTTCAGAATTATTTTTATCTTTTTGTTTTCTGATTCTCGTGTCGTTTGCAGTATGATGACCCCACCGTAACCATCATCTCACATATGGTGTTGCATCCCAATCAGAAATTGGTTTACCAAAAAGTTTCACTGTCATTATATCTGATATATTTTCAATAAGTAGTGCATTTCTTTGCTAAGTGCATATATTATTCATTAAATTAAATGCTCGTTCAGTTTCCGCTGAACTGACAGCAATGACTTTTAAAATTTTTTGGCTTCTTTTATACTTTTGGGAACCTGACAGAAAGAAAAATCTCTTGCATCCACGAAATCACGAAAAACGTTAATAGGTATTGTAAATTTCACTAGTTTACTTAATTCTAGAAGTTTTTTCTCCCCATCAAACCACGGGGAGATTGTAATATCTTCCGACCAAGTTGAAGTATCAAGCAAGTTAAAGAGAGTTACCAAATTTGTATATTCTTCATTTTCATTATTTAATAGTCTAAAATTAATACAATTGATACGTTCTGGATTAGTTGTCATCTTGGTAAGTGCACACGTTCATTGTTCGATACAAATATAATATTTTTATAAAGTTCGGATTTAATTATAGAAAGAGGAAGTTTTTCAGATTTTCCTTCATGTTCTTTTATAAAATAAAGAACTCTTACACATCTGCGTATTAATCTATCTGCTTTTACAAGAGTAATGTCTTGGTTTTGTGTAGCGATAGACAGAAGAGATAATTCTTCAAGAATATCTATCATCAGGACCAAGTCCTCAATAAAATGTATATTTTCCATTCTCTGCTTCAAGCCACTCATATTATTTTTACAAAAATGTTCGTGCAATGCTGGATACGTTCGTCACACAGCTTTAGTTGCCCTAACACTGCAAGCTGCCCATCGGGGTCCCAAAACACTGCCAAATTTTTATATTTCTATCACTAAGTCTTGAGCTATACATTTTAGCTCTATTTGGTTTTTATGAAATGTATGGTATAGACAATAGATTTTCTCAAGAAACGCCTTGAAATGATTAACTTGAGAAATAGATTTAATCGCATCGTTCAAAGTCAACTAAATTCTATGACTTAAGCAGTGCCAGATTATTAAGCCCTTTAACTGAGTTGTTAGCCTAGTTGAGACACCTGACTTTTTACCCAACATCGTACTAGCACCGTCGAAACAAAAACCAATTAAATGTTCTTTTAGGTAGCTCTCAGTAAATCCATGCATTTCTAGTGTAAAAAGCAGAGTGTTACAAATGGATTCTGCATTTGCGGCATTTAATTCTTTTAAAACTATAAATAAATTTATTGGTGCTTTCCATTTTGTCGGTTTTCTTTCTCATTTATTCCTTTTTTTCTCTCCTTCATTTTTTTTACTACTGAGGCAATCTAGATCATATTTGTAAAAACATATATGTACATTCCCACTGATAAGCTTCGGCTTAGTGGCTAATTTTTACGTAATATAATTATAGATAATACTTATTGAAAATAAATTTGAATTTGAATGCTGCATCGTAAAAAAATAGCCAAGGCAGTTTTTTTTATGTTGTGCTTGCCTCATCAATAATTATACAAATGTTTGCTTTTTGCACCATTATTTTGACAAAAACTTGATTTCTTAATTCAATGGCTATGTGTTGTACAATGCACATGGCTATTTGCCTTGAATGTAAGGAAATTCCAATGTCTACACCGTTTTTCACTTGTAGGTTTATTTCTTGTTCTATGTCCATCATTGGCCGATTGAGTTTTACAAGGCTAAAAAATGGGTTGAAAATATAAACTGTTGAAGTTAAGCACTGTTCGTTAACTTTATCTATGGCTACAACTAATCGGATTTTTTTTTAGATTCTTCTAATAATTGTACAACTTTACCATGGGATGTTGTTAATGAATGTTCCGTAATTGTTTACGAATGACGATAGTTGAATTCGCTTCGTTGAACCAATCGCAGTAACTTTTGCATTTCACTACTGTGTTGATATGTTTGCGAGCTTCTACATTCAAAGATGTGAACTGAGCACACGATTTACAGTGTTGAATTGTGTAACCAATAGCCATGGATACTTATTCAAAAGGAATTCGTAAGTTTTTTCAGACCAAGTGAATAATTTACTTTCAATATTCAAACTTACAGTTTCTGTAGCTGTCTTTTTCGATGTACATGGGCCAGGTTCTTTCGTTTCTTGAAGATCATCTTCCTCTCTAGCTTCCTTTGCTTTATTAAAAATGTTTTATATGCTGCATTGCCGTTTCATCATCGCCAATTAATTAGTTATGGTTAAAAAACTATTAATAAAACCACTCACAGTGTAAACAAGCACGGTTAATATAAAATGCATTCGGATTAAACGAGCATTCAAAAACAAAATACATTCGAACCAATGTTCCCACTATTTTTTTTTACTTGCTGCGAGGAATAAAATATTTCTGCGCGGCAAAGTTTTAACAGTTTTGACGAAAGCTTCACATTTTCTAAAATTCGGTCGGGTTTACCGTTGCCAGTGAGTTCTCGAAAATCCTCTTTTGTAGTTTTCTAACACGTAATATTATGCCATAATATTGGAAAATAGCCTTTTTAAAGATCCGCAAGAAAATTTAACACCATAATTATACAAATTTTAATAAAAATAAACGTAATATAAAATCATCACACCATATACATTTTTTGACAAGACGCTAAACTTTCATCTATGGCGTATCACTCCTCCTAGTCCATAGTCTGTGGCGCTACTTTTCTTCTTTTTCAAACACGGATGCCACATGGTGATGTAAGTACCAATTATTACGGATGCCACATGGTGATGTAAGTACCAATTATTACGGATGCCACATGGTGATGTAAGTACCAATTATTATGGTCCAGGGTCAAGATACTCGTACTTAAAATTCTTGGAAACAATTCGTTATTTTTTGTGAAGTGTCATAAATCTTTCTGAGAAATTTGGGAAGATGTTTTAATGTTTATTTATTTTGTCAGAATGATGGGCGGAGAATTCTGTGTAGTGCGCGGCAACATTTCATGAGCAGCACAGCTTCCAGTTTCCGGAAACCGGTGTAATTTTAACAACCGGTGGAAACCGGCTGGGTGACACCCCTGCGTGGGTGCGAAACCCACTCACGGCAAGACAATTTTTTTCAGTTTATTTATTCCATCAGTTCCCAATATTATTTTTAAATTTGATAATCACCAGAATACAGCTAAAAAAAGCAAAATTTAATAAAATATTTTGCGATTTCTTTTGAACTTTTAATTGATTTAATCTTGTGTGCGAGCGTATGAAATAAAGCTTTTCTGCATTGATATTTGAATCCTCAAGTCACATTTGCCGCAAGGGGAGCTCTTTAACGGTTTTGCCCTCTGTCCCTTCTTGACTCTTATACATTCTTTGGTTAGGCGGCAGTACAGTCGCTCAAAAAAGTATCCGAACGCTATGGTTGATTACAAAATTCAGAAAAAATATCTGGCAACGATTTTTTTTTAGAAATTAGCAATCTGGCAACCTTCGTGTTACGTGACACGGAAGTTGGCAGATCACTAATTTCTAAAAAAATCGTTGCCAGATATTTTTTCTGAATTCTGTAATCAACCATAGCGTTCGGATACTTTTTTGAGCGACTGTACTTTAACGTATGCTCACGTTTGAGAAATTTTTGGATTGCAGAATATTGTTCGTGTAGGATGTTGCTAATAGTTTTCTGAAAGGTAAGGTATATAAGCGAGAAAATATCTGTGTGGTGTATTATTTCCGTAAGAAAAGTTGGGAATAGAATTCTGCTTCCCTTGGTAAAGAAAAGGAATATAATAATCGATTTGAAAACTATATAGGTAGAAAACTTTGGTACGAATGAAATTGGTAGACTACAACCACTCCATCTTACAGTGGTGGCATTGTGTGGCCACCGACATGTTACTATGGCATCTAGTGTAACCATTGACATGCTCTGTGGGAGATAGCGGGTCCATTGTTGTGTTGTGGTACTGTGTGCAGTAAGTGAGCCTAGGGACATGGTGTCGGACTGTGTATAGTAAGCGTGACCACAGACATGTTACGAAGCTATTAACATTAATTACGACTATCAATAAGTTGAAGTATTGTGTGCAATAAATCCACCCACAGACATGTTGCAGAACTGTGTGCAGTAAGTGTGACCACATATATGTTGCAGAACTATTTAGCATCAAGTGTGACAACAGACATCTTACGAAACTATTAGCATCAAGTGTGACAACAGACATCTTACGAAACTGTTAGAATCAAGTGCGATCACAGACATATTACGAAACTGTTAGCATCAAGTACGATCTTGATGCTAACAGTTTCGTAAGAACTGTTTGTCTAACAGTTCTTACGAAACTTTAGCATCAAGTGCGACAACAGACATTTTACAAACTGTTAGCATCAAGTGCGATCACAGACATCTTACGAAACTGTTAGCATCAAGTGCGACAACAGACATCTTACGAAACTGTTAGCATTAAGTGCGACAACATACATCTTACGAAACTGTTAGCATCAAGTGCGATCACAGACATATTACTCAACTGTTAGCATCAAGTGCGATCACAGACATCTTACGAAACTGTTAGCATCAAGTGCGACAACAGACATCTTACGAAACTGTTAGCATCAAGTGCGATCACAGACATCTTACGAAACTGTTAGCATCAAGTGCGACAACAGACATCTTACGAAACTGTTAGAATCAAGTGCGATCACAGACATCTTACGAAACTGTTAGCATCAAGTACGATCTTGATGCTAACAGTTTCGTAAGAACTGTTAGACAAACAGTTCTTACGAAACTTTAGCATCAAGTGCGACAACAGACATTTTACGAAACTGTTAGCATCAAGTGCGATCACAGACATCTTACGAAACTGTTAGCATCAAGTGCGACAACAGACATCTTACGAAACTGTTAGCATTAAGTGCGACAGCATACATCTTACGAAACTGTTAGCATCAAGTGCGATCACAGACATATTACTCAACTGTTAGCATCAAGTGCGATCACAGACATCTTACGAAACTGTTAGCATCAAGTGCGACAACAGACATCTTACGAAACTGTTAGCATCAAGTGCGATCACAGACATCTTACGAAACTGTTAGCATCAAGTGCGACAACAGACATCTTACGAAACTGTTAGCATCAAGTGCGACAACAGACATCTTACGAAACTGTTAGCATCAAGTGCGACAACAGACATCTTACGAAACTGTTAGTATCAAGTACGACAATAGACATCTTACGAAACTGTTAGCATCAAGTGCGACAACAGACATCTTACGAAACTGTTAGCATCAAGTTCGACAACAGACATCTTACGAAACTGTTAGCATCAAGTGCGACAACAGACATCTTACGAAACTGTTAGCATCAAGTGCGACAACGATATCTTACCAAACTGTTAGCATCAAGTGCGATCACAGACATCTTACGAAACTGTTAGCATCAAGTGCGATCACAGACATCTTACGAAACTGTTAGCATCAAGTGCGACCACAGACATCTTACGAAACTGTTAGCATCAAATGCGATCACAGACAACTTACGAAACTGTTAGCATCAAGTGCGACAACAGACATCTTACGAAACTGTTAGCATCAAGTGCGACAACAGACATCTTACGAAACTGTTAGCATCAAGTGCGACCACAGACATCTTACCGAACCATGTTCAGTAAAGCGATCATAGTACATTATTGTGGCCTTAAATTCAACTACTAACATGTTACTTTTATGGCAAGTGTAACTATAGTTTGATAAGATTTGATAAGATAAGCAACATCCTACACAAACAATATTCTGCAATCCAAAAATTTCTCAAATGTGAGCATACATTAAAATACTGCCGCCTAACCAAAAACGTATAAGAGTCAAAAAGGGACAGCGGGCAAAACCGTTGAAGAGCGTCCCCTTGCGGCTAATACAACAACGTACATAAAATCAAATGACATTCTATTTAGTAAATTGCCCTTCTGTGTATGTAGATTTACATACACAGAGAAAAGTTTGTTGGGAGAAAGACGACCATAACACAATGCTTTTAATGTTTCATTTGCATTGATTAATTTGTGCCATTTAAATTTTCTTCGGGTCACTGTTCATGTTGTTTCGCATACCCATTCTATTCGACAAGCTTCATTAATCTTACTAAGTGAATCGCGAGTTAGTAAATGCAAATAAATAGAGTGTCTGAAAACTATTAATTGAAGAATGAAAAAAAAAATAGTTTGCTGTTAAAACGATGGATACAGACTTGGATGACGCAACAAAGAATCTGCTTTGTGAAATGGATATCATGGTAATCCTTATACATCCTCTTTCAATACAATGTAAAAGACACCAAATTAAAGGTAAATTGCATCAGACTGATTAAAGATTGTATACTGAAGTCTTTTATTTTGCTTCTGCGTTTGTGACTGGAAATATTGGAGTGGATTTGTGATCAGTAGTAATTGAGTGGATTTGAACTATATGGTTTTTGCCATATGTGATAAAGCAATGCATTTTACTACAATATGACTAATTATCCCAAACTTTCACGTATGTTGCTTTCATTCCTAAGCGCGAACATCGTTAATTAATTTTCAAAAGTTGATTCTTCGGATAAGTGTAGGGGAGGGGGGGTGGCTCAGTCGGTAGCGCGCCCTGCTCGCAATCTAAAAAAATCCCGTAATCGTAAAATCAGTTCTCAGGTTCGAGTTCCAGCTGGACTTGCGTTGATATTTATCTCCGCAAAACTCCTCGTCCTGTCCACGGTCAGTAGGCGACATCGATGGGTTTGGAAAGGTCGCCGTCGTCGGATGGGACGTTAAGCCGTGGCCTCGTGTGCGGGAGAGCCTTAACCTGTACACGTTGAAACATACTGGATGGCCTTGACGGGAGGCTACCATCTGTCTCCCAAAAGCTGTGCCAGTGGGTCTCCTCCCCAAACTTCTCTGAATCTTCGGTATGTAAGCGAAGAAATATCTGTGTAGTGTATTATTTTCGTAAATATATACAGAAATATATTTACCTTCGGGGTCCTTATGACCTGGACATTGAGTTCAGCCGGTCTGTGGGTAAAAAAAATTCTGCTCAGAGGTAAAAAGTGCTGGTCAGAATTAAACCAACCCACCTCTCGAAACACTATGATGAAACATCGCAAACTGGAATTCATAAAGGAGCATAGTCAAATACCTAAAATTTTCAAGTTCAAATTAATCACTTTTTTCTAATTCAGCAGAAATCGTCAACTGCTTAATAAAGTCACGGCTTCTTTCAAACAGCGTTGTGATACTTGACACAGCAGGCCTTTCGGAACGTGATCTGTCAGCTAAGCTACAGCGGATTCAAAATTCTAAATGCCGCCGAGGTATACTTTCTGATGCCAGGAAAATCGTGACGTGGCAAAAAGCTGACAGAATGTCTTTTGTACCAGAGCACCGCTCTCGAGTTTTACGTTTAAAATCACGAACTTTGCTTTCTCAATGGATTATGCCATTGCTTCGAACTTTTCTTTGTTATGCCATTGCTTCGAACTTTTCTTTGTTATGCCATTTCTTCGAACTTTTCTTTGTTATGCCATTGCTTCGAACTTTTCTTTTTTATGCCATTGCTTCGAACTTTTCTTTGTTATGCCATTGCTTCGAACTTTTCTTTGTTATGCCATCTATCAGATATATGCTCTGTGATGTAGCAATGCTGGAAATTTTCAGGATCACTCTCTTTTTTTCCTTTTAACGTTTTCCTTATCTTTGTATTAGTGCTTTTCCTTATCTTTTGTATTACTGCTTTTTCTTATCTTTAGTATTAGTGCTTTTCCTTATCTTTTGTATTATTGCTTTTCCTTATCTTTTGATTAGGCTTTCCCTATTGTGCTCAAGATATTTTTCTTCTTATTGTTTTTTTTTCTCTTTCGTGATTGATTTTTATGACTTTACTATTAGAGTTTTCATTATCTTTTGCGTCAGTGTTTTTTTTTATCTTTTCCAAATCCCCTTTGAAAAAGCTGGTAAGGGTAATGGAGCCAAAAAATTACTAAACTTGTGCATATTTCCCGCATTGTTCTAGAACCTTTTTAAATAATTCTAAAACTAAGAGAAAATGTTATTGTCGATTCTCCCACACCCTCACTTTTACTTTTTTACCGACTCAATTGCGTCACTTGCCCACCCTTCCCCTTATTTTTACCTAGATCCGAGCCTGATCTAAAATAAAACAAAAAAAGATTTTTTAGAAAAATCCTTCGAAGAAATTAAATAATATTGATTCAGCCTGAAAAACAAAATGACAAAATTTATAAACAAGTTGAAAACCACTCTCAACGTTTATTTTTTTCCAGAGCTTCACTCTGTTTTTTATACAAGATTTTAAGGTAGATCCTCCCATAATTTTATGTTTTGTACTAGTATAATAAAACCCTCGCCACTAAACAAAAAAGGGAAATTTTTCGGATCATGGGAATAAACTGAGTCCAACTCAGTGTTTGTTTTAGATAATGTGTCGGCCTCTGTGATATCTTCCTATACCGTAGACTGAATCAATATTGGCTAATTTCATCCAAGCCTCTTTCTCACTCTTCTTTTCCAGATAATGGTGTGCACTAGACTCGCAATTTTAAAGTAAACTTAAAGAAGACTCACTTCATTATTGTAATCCTCATTAATACAGTGTGCAAAAGGGCTTACGTCTTCTACAGTAAAATTTGTTTTGCTAGAGACAGAGACACCAAAAGTTTCCTTTTTTTTTTATCTTTACTGAACCTTTAATCTTTATATTACTGAAGATGACTAAAGTGTATTCTTTTATTTTTAGGTAACCGGTTTATATTCGATTTTTTTTTGTTTTAAATTTCCTATTTCGGAGAGAATTTGAATATCTGATGAAAAGCAACATAAGATTTCCATCAGTAATAAAAATAGATGATTTTGAATGTTTCTTTTCCTTTTACTTCTTGCTAATCCAAACACTCTAATCTAATTATTAAAATTTTGTTTCTTTTCTCAGAATTAGGAAGGCGATATTTTTCTTGAATTTTAAGGAACTTTTGCATCAGTTTTTTCTTGAAATTTTGGCGCAAAATAATCTGTTACTCAGAAACAAGGCGAATCTAAGAGTGTTGCAAGGGGGAACGCCCTCTCCTTCATCAAAAATGCTATTAAAGGTAATAGAGGCAAAAGTTATTAAACTTATGTATATTCTATATATTTTTCAAGAAATTTTTTAAAGCCCTCTAAAACTGTGGGGGAAATGTTATAAAATGAAACTAAATATTACCCCTCAAGCAACTGCTTACCATAGAGGTGTGACAGGAGCCTGTCCGTCTAATACGTCACAAAGAAGATGTGGAAAGAAGGATAGACATTAACATAAAGACAACACAAAAATCCATGCGTTACCCAGGGCTCGAACCCACATTTCTTTGACCAGTGGCCAAGCGCGCTAAAGACCCAGCCATCGGACGGCAGATCAATGGAAATATAGTCTCCCACTCCTTTATTTATTTTTTTTTTGCGGCTCAATCGTGTTACTTGCTTTCATACTTTTTCTATATCCGGGCATGCTCAGAAATGATGTTTATATAAAACGTATCAATCAAATATAATTCTTGCGTGTACAGTGACATCGAAAATGCCTAGAAAGAATAAATACATGAAAAAAGAATAAATGCAATTAAAAGGAGTGATCTCCATGATTTACTAACGTTCATTTTGAACCATTGTCGAATTCTCTTGTCAATGAAGGATTGCGGATTCCCATTCTTTTCAAAGACATGCATTGTTGCTGGATTGGGTTTACCCATGAAAACAGCTGGTTCATGAAAGCAATTGCAGACTCCCATAAACCCAACTAAAAAGAGATAAGACTTGCCTCCATCGATAGTGCGCCAGGCTCGTAATCTGTAGTTCCCAGGTTTGAGTCCCACCTGTGACAGGGTCGAGATTTATCTCCGCATAACTCCCCGCCCTGCACTGGGTCAGTAGGAGACACCGATGGACTTTGAATGGCTGCCGTCCATCGGATGGGATGTTAATCCGTGGCTCTGTGTGCTGAAGAGCCATACCCTATGCACGTTAAAGAACACATTGAATGGCCTTGACTGGAGACTTCCAGCTATCTCCTAACAGCTGTCCAATGAGTCTCCTTCCCTAACTCTCTCTGAGCCATCGGGGCCTTTGTGACCTGGCCATTTAGCCGATTGTGTGCAAAAATGTGCGTCGGAGGTAAAACATATTGACCCAATTAAAAAGAGACGGGACTTGACCCAATGAATATTGCGCCAGGTTCATAATCTGTAGTTCCGAGGTTTGAGTCCCATCTTGGCCAGCGTTGGGATTTATCTGCGATAAATCTCCCACACTGCCCTCGATGATATAGGAGACATTGAATGTCTTGGGAAGGCTGTCCTCCGTCGGATAATCAAGCTGTCTCCTAACAGCTGCCCCAATGGGTTTCCCTCCCCCAGCTCTCTCTGAGCCATCGGGGCCTTTGTAACCTGGCAGTTTAGCTAATTGTGTGAAAAAATGGGAGCTCAGAGCCTTTTCTCTGAGCCATCGAGGCCTTTGTAACCTGGCCGTTTAGCCCATTGTATGCAAAAATGGGCGCTCAGAGGTAAAACACACCGAACCAATTAAAAAGAGACGAGACTTGACCCAATCAATAGTGCGCCAGGTTCATAATCTGTAGTTCCGACGTTTGAGTCCCATCTGGGCCAGCGTTGGGATTTATCTGCGATAAATCCCTACACTGCCCTCGATGATATAGGAGACATTGATTGTCTTGGGAAAGCAGCCCTCCGTCGGATATAAAACCGTGTTCCTGTGTGCAAGAGATCCATACCCTGTGCATGTTAAAAAACAAGCTATATAGACTTGGCGGGAGACTTCCATCTGTCTCCTAACAGTTGTCCAATGGTTACCCTTCTCTAACCTTCTCTGAGCCATAAGGATCCTCGTGATCTGGCCATTTAGCCAATTTTCAAACACGTGCCGCTCAGAGGTTAAATCAATCAAATCCAATAGAAAAACATTACAATAAATAAATATTATTTCAACCAAAGTAGAATTAATAAGCAAAGTTTAATTATCGTTATTGACTCGTTTGTATTTCTTAAGACACCTGTTTTTCTTAAGACCAACATTTGGCTGAAAAACCTCAGAAAAGGCTAATTAATGCATCCAGTAAAAATTAAAAAAACAACACATTCTCTTGCTACAGATAGGGCTACAGGGGTGGAAATAACTTTTCAGAACTAGGTGGAAACTCCAGAATGAAAAACATCCTATGGTTGACATGGCGACGTTAAAGCAATACATAAAAATCAGTTTCAAAATCCAGGGATTATGACCAAAACTATTATGGAATAGTGGACATTCATAGGTATAGTGAAGCCATTTCCTGTCGTTAAATATACAGAATTAAAACAACAACAAAATATTAATAAAAAAAAGAACTCTGGAACTAAGCGAACGGCATCTCCTCCCCTCCAATTCCCTCCCATTATCCAGCCCTGGATATCTATAAAAAAATAAATAAATACCCCCTCAAGCAGCTGCTTGCCACAGAGGTCTGACAGGAGCCTGTCAGTTTATATGCCATAGTAGAAGGTCTGAGAGGATGGCAGGACCTCAGCAGAAAAACGACCATACATCCATGCCTTACCCGGGGCTCGAACCCAGGACATCCTTAATTATTAATTTCCATCCACTATCTTCGCATTGAGGAGCGATTGAGCATCAACACGGAAATCACGTGTATAAACATCGAAGAAATAAACGACGATAGTTGACAAGAAATCTGCTACATCAAGTCGTAATTTCCTGCGGTGTTGACAAATGCTTGTGTGCCATATTATCTCTCCCCCATTTGACAAACTTTTACAGAACGCAAGCATCTCAGTTCTTTCCCATTATTCTCTAATCTGTCTGTCCACATTTTTTCCCGACCCTTCTCCTTGCTCAAAAGCCTCAATTTACGACATCTATCTTTTCCTCCTGCACCTCCTACTCCTTTTTTTCCCCTTCTACAATCCGTTTTTTTACCTTCTCCTTCACCTTCTCCCATTCTCAGTGCTTTCGTTATCATTTTTCTATTTCGCTGTCCATTTAGCGCGTGTCGTCCATTGACCCAGCCAAAAATCGTCATTCTTTCTCATTCTGTTCATTTCACACTTCTGCCAGCAGACACTTTTGATGCATCGCGCCATCAGAGGCGGTGTCGTAAATCCTTATCGAGGCTATGCTTCTTCATTAATCACCGGATAGAGATGAAGTGGTTCTGGCGATGAGGAACGCAGCTTAGAGGAGAAGCAGAAGTAGCAACACCCACTTTCGAAAACACGGCCTAGGTGTTGAGTCCAGGCTTCTACTAGAGTTACGATTGAGCGGAGTGAGTATCAGAGAGAAATAATTAGGAAACTTTAAACTGAGAGAAGAAAATGTTTTACTTCTGAGCTCACTTTTTTGGACAAAATGGGGCAAATGGCAAGGTCTCAAGGACCCCGAGGGCTCAAAGAAAGTTGGGGGAGGACACACACTGGATAGATGTTAAGAGACCAACGGTAGCCTCTAGTCAGAGTCATCCAATGTATTTTTTCTCACATGCACACGGAGCCACGGCTTTACGTCGTAACCAACGGATGGTGGATTTTCTACGCCCATTTGGTGTCTCCTACTGACTGAAGGCAGGGAATTTTGCGGACATAAATCTCAACCTGGCCCAGGTGGGACCCGAATCTGGGAACTGCATATTACTAGCTTGGCGCACTACCGACTGAACCACCCACGCCCCCAATTGTTATTTGATTTGTTTGTTGTCTTCAGCTACCCGTTATGTCAAAACATAGAAATTTGCTCGATCGTTTTGTTTTCTATGACGTGAGCGTGAACTAAAACAAAATTATATTTTAGTTTGCTCACAATGTTTTTCTTTTCATCCTAAATGTCCCCCGCATTTTAAATCACTTCTACTACAAAAACAGACAATTTAGGAGATGAACAGTAGTTGCTCCTTTACGAAACAAGAGGCTTTTGGCATTTTGAGAAAGAATACAATTTCGTCAATAGTCTCTTTTGCTGCAATTCCAGAAAGCGAGAGGTTCAACATCCTTTTCTGAAGGCTTTGAACCTCTCCATTTCTCGAATAATACTCTTTTTGGCAGCCAATCAATATCTTTTAGAAACACATTTTTTTTTCTATAAAACAATATGAGATACTCACTAAAGTGCTAATAGACTTTCTTTTTTTTTCTGTATTTTTGTATACCGTATATGACATATTAAACGTCGCCGGCACTAAATAGTAGATGAGCTTCAATTTTGTGACGGACATCAGTGGCAGAGTGGTTAGCGCATTTGGCTACTTATCAAAGCGACCTGCATTCGATCTCCAGGTAAGGTGTGGACGTTTGTACTGTTTTTCTGTTGTGGTCTCGCCTTCCTTATAGACCTTCTACTATGGCGTATAAATTGACAGGCTCCTGTCAGAGATCTTTGTGGCAAGCACCTACTTGAGGGAATGTTTATTTATTTACTAGCAGATTTACCGGGCATTGTTCGAGTCTGAAATTATCTAAAATGTATAGTAGATGGTATTCACATGTTGCAAGCTTTCATAGACAAAACATTCGTTACGATCGTTTCTCTCCTCCTGCTTACCCCCTGTAAAAAGTTTATCCCTTTCTTTTAGGCGAGATCTGAGATCTGAAATTCTCTGAAGTATATAGTAGATCTCACTCTCCTTGTCGCAAGCTTTCATTGTCTTGCGACATACGATATACATAAAACTCATTACGATCATGTCGTTTCCCCCCCATGGTAAACATTTTATCCCCCCTCTTCTAGGGGATGTCTGAAAGTCTCAAAAGTATCTAGTAAAAGGCACACCCCCCCTTCGCAAGTCAAGTGGGGAGTGTCTTTTACTATACAGTTTTGAGACTTTCAAATTTATTTATTTATTATAATTATGTTATTTATTATTATATTATTTTTATTCATTTATTTATTATTTACAAATTTATAGTTTTATGCATTTATTTATTATTTACAAATTTATAGTTTTATGCATTTATTTATATATTTTATTTTATACCCATTGGGGGTAGGAGAATCAATTGTAATGAGTTTAATGCCAAATAAAATCATTGACATTAATCTCATTGCAATCGATTCTCTTCATCTCACGGGTATAATTTTTCTCCTCCTCTTTACGGGAAATCTGAAACTCTCTATAGTTGTAAGCAGATGGCACTTCCCCCCCCCCTCGTGGGATTTTGAAAAATTGCTAATGCTAAGTCTGTGAAATATACCGGTGTTTAACTGGTAATGTTAAATTTATGGGGATTTTGAGAAATTCAAACCCTCTCACTACAATTTTGGTTGACCCAAGCGAGCTCGCATATGGTATTTATTATTCGCTTGGGTGAAGGAAACGTTTGGTGCCTCTAGCTCTTCTGGGTGGGGCGGGGGTGGCTCAGTCGATAGCGTGCCAGGCTCGTTTTATCTGCAATTCTCAGGATCGAGTTCGAATTGCGCCAGCGTTGAGATTTATCTCTGAAAAACTCCCCGCTCTGCCCATGGTCAGTAGAAAACACCGATGGGCTTGGAAAGGCTGTCGTCCGTCGGATTGGACATTAAACCGTGGCTTCGTGTTCGGGAAAGCCATACTCTGTGCTTTTTAAAGAACATGCTGTATGGCCTTGACGGGATGCTACTATCTGTCTCCCAACAGCTGTTCCAGTGGATCTCTTCTCCCAACCTTCTCGAGGGTCTTGGTGACCTGGTAATTTAGCCTATTGTGTACAAAAAAAGTGCCGCTCAGAGGTAAAACAACCCGACTCTTCTGGCAAAGTGCATAAGCGGATAGACACACAAACATTCTTCTTTATATATATTAGTTTTTTTTTGGTTGGATTGTAGCTGAGTAATAGCACAGGATTTGTAAATAGCGGTCGGGTATCAGTGAGGGATGTTAGGCATTTGTTTGGATATGCGGATTCTTTTATATTAAATTTGAATTCTTTAATTACTTTTTAATTGTTTTTCAAATTTATATTTATTTAAAAAATCTGTACAAATATTTTACAAAATCTGTACAATTATTTTACACACAAAAGATTAAAAAAATAAAAATCTGTACAATTATTTTACACACAAAGCCCACTACACTCAAACTTATCAACGGGCGTGTATATGAATTTAATAAATATGAGCTTTAGGTACTGGAGAGAAAGATGGAAGCGGTTCCATATTATCTCAATAGAAAAATCACTCAGAGCTCAATAAACTCTATAATGATTTTTAATGTTAAACATGTCTCAAGATAAATTTAATATTCCGATCAAATCTATCTAGATCTCGATTTTTAACAATATTCTTTTCAATATTCAAAGATTTATGAACGCTCGAATATTTAACAGGCTACAAAAAATTGACCGCAAATTTAATTAAACTATTAAAACTGGTTAAGATATCGTTATTGACTCTAGTAGGGTCAACTATGATTTCTGATCTGTAGGGGCGGGGGTGGCTCAGTCGGACCCGCGCCAGGCTCGTAATCTATAGTTCCCAGGTTCGAGTCCCAGCTAGGTCAGCGTTGAGATTTATCTCCGCAAAATTTTCCGCCCTGCCCACGGTCAGTAGGGGACACCGATGGGCTTGGAAAGGGCGCCGTCCGTCGGATGGGACGTTAAGCCGTGGCCCCGTGTGTGGGCTGATAACCTGTACACGTTAAAGAACACACTGGATGGCCTTGACGGGAGGCTACCATCTGTCTTCCAACAGCTGTTCCAGTGGGTCCCCTCCCCCAACCTTCTCTGAGCCTTCGGGATCAATGTGACCTGGCCATTTAGCCCATGGTGTGCAAAAAAGTGCCGCTCAGAGGTAAAACAACCCAACTGATCTGTAGAGTACTAGAGCCTGTTAAATATTCCAGCGTTCATATCTCTTTGAATGCCGAACAATATTGTTAAAAAAATCTAGATTAAGAATCCAATCTCTATTTTAAGATAGAGATTAAAATCGAGATTAAGATTTTTAATTTATCTTAGACATAACTTTAATTAAAAATCATTGAAGAAGTTGATTTCCTATTAATATAACATGGAACTATTTCCAATTCTCTGCCCAGTACCTATAGATGGCATCAGTATCATGACATAAAAAAATACTAGAAGAACGCATATCGCCTCTGGTGAATATGAAACTCTCATTTTCAAAATCGATGAAGTTTTTCGTTTACTTGATTTTGTACCCTTTAAAAATTTTGAATGGAACTAATGAATTATTGGGGAAATGAAATGCAAATAGTAGTATTTTATTAGTACTCTACATGCATACAACATAAAAAGTATTTGTCTTTTAATCCTTAAAGTCAAAGAGTTTCTTTTCACACACTCTTCTGAAAAAATTGGAAGATTGTTACTTCAGTGGAATATCTTTTGACACTCTACCACACTACCGTAGAGGTAGGTTATAGCTACAGGGTGATCAATAAATCATTTGCAAACTTCATTAAAATTTTCCCTTCCCCATATTTAGTGCCTTCAACGATCTACGTGGTTTCCGGGAATTAAAAACAACCGGAAAACACGGTTTTTCTCGAAGACCCTTTATTTATGTTGAATATGAATTGGAAGATAGGTATATATAAATACTGTGCATAAGAATAACAGTTGAAAAATGGAAAAACACTTTTATTTCCCAAAATTACATACGAATACAAATATACGATAAAAGGTTAAAGGTCAACTGAGATAGCCCAAGTGGTTCAGTCATCCAAGCTGCAGGAAGTCCTGAGAGCTCCCATGCAATCTCCTGAGAGCATTCCATGCATGTTTATCGGATTTTGATTTTGAGACTGGGCTGGTACTCCAAACCAAAAAGTGCGTTATTCTTCAGATAGCAATCGACAAGGCCACATATCTATTTCACCTTTATATGGTCGCACAAAGAAGTCCAATATTTCATCCAGTACCTGCGACTGATGATGCAGCCTGATAAAATCATATACAGATCTGTCTATCTGCCCAAAGATACAGATCTGTCTATCTGCCCTGTCAGACCTCTGTGACAAGCAGCTGCTTGAGGGGGTATTTATTATTATTTTTTATAACCACAATATCTATAATAAATCCAGAAGATATCTAAAATGACCACTGATGGATATCCTGGTAATCTTAAATATCTTCTTGATATTTTCTGAAGATTGTGGTTGTGTGGGTAAATGATATCGGTTATACATAGCCAACAAATATGCTATCTCGAAAACTCCACGTTAATTTTGAATTACAGGGAATCTGCGATTACTTCTGAGCGGCATTTAAATGGCCAGAGTAAATCTCTTCATCATTTAAAATGCAAGGGTAAATTAATCCGCTAAGAGGTAATCGCAGGGGATTTAGAGAATAGCTTTGAAACGCCCGCTTTTAACGCTTGATCCATTTGCATATACCACTACCAGCGCTACCAGCGCTATTCATTTGCATGCTATAACCTGAATCCTACATCTTATTTTACTTACAATATATTATTTTCGTGCATTTACATCACCGGAGTTTTACGATATCGACTTTTTTTTTTCGTTTGTTCCTTAAATTTATTGAAAGCAATGCAAACTGAAGCCCCTAAGGATTAAAAAAATGCGAAATATAATATTTTATTTAGGACCAGTCGAACTAAAAAATTTTTTTTAATTATTTCTTAAAATGAGTTGAGTTGCCACTCATTCTGGGAGTAAGGGACAACTTATCGTTGCAAATGCAAACCTCATTACCTTCACATTCAGGGGCGGGGGTGGCTCAGTCGGTAGCGCGCCAGGCTCGTAATCTGTAGTTCCCAGGTTCGAGTCCCAGCTGGGTCAGCGTTGAGATTTATCTCAGCAAAATTTCCCCGTCCTGCCCACGGTCAGTAGGGGACACCGATGGGCTTGAAAAGGCCGCCGTCCGTCGGATGGGACGTTAAACCGTGGGCCCCGTGTGCGGGAGAGCCATACCCTGTGCACGTTAAAGAACACACTGCCTTGACGGGAGGCTACCATCTGTTTTTTTTCGGAGGGATAGCCTTGACGGGAGGCTACCATCTGTCTCCCAACAGCTGTTCCAGTGGGTCCCCTCCCCCAACCTTCTCTGAGCCTTCGGGGTCCATGTGACCTGGCCATTTAGCCCATGGTGTGCAAAAAAGTGCCGCTCAGAGGTAAAACAACCCACAACCTTCACATTCTACCATCAAAATTTAACATTGGTACCATAAATTCGTACGTCGCTTGCAATAATCGTTTAAAATTTTGCAATTTTCAATTTTTTGACCATTAGAAGTCACAATTTAAACTTTTTGGAGATTCAGAAAGTTCGAATCATCATTCTTCATCAATACTTATCAAACCCAAAAAAATTTTATCTCTAAAAACAAACAATTATCCTTTAAAACCAAAACGCTGCGTTTTCCCACTTCTTTGGGGGTAAGGGCTCCACTCATTGTTGACAACGGACATCACATGAACTTTACATCCAATCACAAAAAGTTAATATTTCTAGTATAAATTTAACGTTTGCAATATTAATTTTAAATTTTGTCTTTTCTTCAAATATTGACACCATTAGAGGGTGGAATTTAAACTTTTGGGAGAAGTCAATACTCATCAAACCCAAAAATCATTTTAAAATACCTCTGAAAAGAAGAAAGTGGATGTTTAGAGACAGACGGAGAGATAGATCAAACAGTGAAGTAATTATCTTATTATTATTTTCTCTCTCTTTTGAAAACGTGATAAAGATAACAAAAAAAAAACAATATAAAGACGAACTTTTCTATTTAAAACATCACTTCATGATGAGTCAATCAGATATTTTTTTCTTTTACTTCGAAAATTCCTTTTAAGTTTTCGAAAAAAACTAATTGTATTATAATTAATTCGAACATTTACTGTATACATATATATAGATTTTAACCAAGTAGTCCAGCAATTTTTTAGTATGCAAGATAAAGAGGTACGGTATTTGATATTCCTTGAAATTTCGTCCATAATTATTGTTGAATTTTGGCTGTTTAAAACACCTTCTTAGCATTTTTTCTACTAAACGTATTGTGGCAATATTATGCTTATAGCTACAGGGTGATCAAAAAGTCTATGTGCACCTGATGAAGAATACCTGCACCATTACAATAAACGTTGAAAGTGTGTCTAGTGCGTCTCGAGACATTTAGGGACACGTGATGGCGTTAGTGTGATGTTAGTGGGAGAGACGCAGTCGCTGTCACCTGCCTGCCAAGCAAATCAGTGAGCCACATTTAACCAAGCAGTCAGTGAACCACATTGAGCCAAGCAGTCAGTGAGCCACACTGAGCCAAGCAGTCAGTGAGCCACATTGAGCCAAGCAGTCAAGCACTGTAGATGTGCGTTGTGGCAATGGTGTTATCTGTTGAGGAGCCTATGTTCCTTGTGGAAAAGGGGCGGGGGTGGCTCAGTTGGTAGCCCGCCAGACTCGTAATCTGCAGATCCCAGGTTCAAGTCCCGCCTGGGTCAGTTGAGATTTATCTCTGCAAAAGTCAGTGCCTTTGCCCACGGTCAGCAGGGGACACTGATGGGCTTGGAAAGGCGGCCGTCCGTGGTCCCGTGTGCGGGAGAGCCATACCCTGTGCATGTTAAAGAACACGCTGGATGGCCTTGACGGGAGGCTACCATCTGTCTCCCAACAGCTGTTCCAGTGGGTACCCTCCCCCAACCTTCTCTGAGCCTTCGGGGTCCATGTGACCTGGCCATTTAGCCCATGGTGTGCAAAAAATTGCCGCTCAGAGGTAAAACAACCCAACCTTGTGGAATGTGTTTCGGTGTGACGGAGAATACACACAAGACGTTCAACAACAATTCCATACACAGTTTCCGGAAACCAAGGTGCCCCATCCTAATGCAGTGCGGCAGTTGTTTCAGAAATTCCGGGAAACCGGTTCTGTGTTTGACACCCCAGATGTAGTAGATTTTCATAAATCTGACTGACAGAGGAGAAAGTGTTGAATATCGCAGACCGCATGCTCCGAAGCCCGAAAAAGTGCATCAGGAGATTGTCACAGCAGGTTGGTGTTTCATATGGCACGGCTCATAAGGCTGTAAAAAAAACGCCTATGCCTATACCCTTGCAAAATCACATCCATGTATGAATTAAAACCTGCCGACAGTGGTAAGTGGACTGCGTACTGCAGGTTGTTTGTAGATTTTCTTGACAGTGAAGGAGAGGACATTCTTCACAGACACAGACAAGACGTACTTCCATCTCTCGGGGTAGGTAAAAGGTCAAAACTCATGACTCTGGTCCTCACACAATCCCCATGATTTCCACGAGTCACCATTGCATGATCAGAAGATTGGTGTTTGAGTTGGAATTTCGCGTAGACGCATAATCGGACCCATTTATTTCTCTGACTGTCAACTCCTAACGATACTGTGACAATATTCTTTATCCTTTCTTTACGCAATTGTCAGAAGATGAAATTAACAGGTCCTACTTTCAGCAGGATGGCGCCACGGCCCAAACATCGCATATGTCTATGCACTCTTGTACAGTCGCTCAAAAAAGTATCCGAACACTAAGGTTGATTACAGAATTCAGAAAAAATATTTGGCAACGATTTTTTTAGAAATTAGTGATCTATCAACCTTCGTGTCACATGATTATCACGTGACACGAAGGTTGCCAGATCACTAATTTCTAAAAAAATCGTGGCCAGATATTTTTTCTGAATTCTGTAATCACCTTAGTGTTCGGATACTCTTTTGAGCGACTGTACGACGTGTTTTGGAACAGAATCATTTCGAAAAGCATTTGAGCTCCAAGATTGCTGGATCACTCCCTGATCTATTTTTTATCTCTGGGGTGCGATGAAAACTGTGTGTATTCGGATAATCCCCACACAATTGATGATTTGAAGACCGCCATCGCAGAATACATTCGGAATGTGAACCGTGCTGTGTTGAACGACGTCGTCAAGAATCCATTCGGCGTGTCAGTAAATGTCTGGAAACGCGAGGAGCACACTTTCAACACTTATTGTAATTGTACGGGTACGAATCTCTCATTCCTTATCAGGTGCACAGAGACTTTTTGATCACCCTGTATTATCAAAGAAAGTATTGACAACGAAACAAACTTATTTTAAATTTCAATAGGTAAAAATTTGAATAAACCAAAAATATCATTTTTTATTGAAAGAGAATGTTTAACTTCCGGGCTGAAACAATCATCTCAGTAAACTAATATTTACTATTTAAATTTTATTTAATTCTGTCTTTTAGACTGTTCCCAAAACTGTTATTCGGTATCTAATTCTAGATTCAAGAAGTGTTTTATATACGATGAAAGTTATTTGTATATCAACAAATAAATTAACATTTTTAATTTTAAATGCTTCAAATCGTAATCTTGAATATATCCAGTATTTTAATGTCATTTTCAAACCTAGGTAAATAATTCCCATTATTACTTTTATTTTAGGTTTTGATTTGGTTTGGTTTACCTCTGAGCGGCACTTTTTTGCACACCATGGGCTAAATGGCCAGGTCACATGGACCCCGAAGGCTCAGAGAAGGTTGGGGGAGGGGATCCATTGGAACAGCTGTTGGGAGACGGTAGCCTCCCATCAAGGCCCCCAGCGTGTTCTTTAACGTGCACAGGGTATGGCTCTCCAGCACACTGAGACACGGCTTAACGTCCCATCCGACGGACGGCGGTCTTTCCCAGCCCATCGGTATCCCCTACTGACCGTGGGCAAGATGGGGAATTGTGCGGAGATAATTCTCAACACTGACCAGCTGGGACTCGAACCTGGAATTTTATTTTAGGATCAGTAAATATATCATAGACAATCTAACTTTGAACAACTGAGTTAATGCTTAGTAAAAATTTCTGTTAAATGAACAGTTTTAAAGATCAAGACTCAGGTTTCGTTCTTTTATCATTTACACTCAATCTGTTAAGAGCAAACCATTTCTTTATGATTTTTAAAATCATTTATTAAAATCGTTTTAGATTGAAAATAACGGTGACTAAATCTCAATAAAAATTGACTTCCACTGTATCATCGAATATATATTATATATAATTTGCAATTCAAATTAATATTAGCCAAATCATTTTGTATATTTGAAATGGCTTAGGGCTGAAAACAGATCCTTATGGAACCTCAAAATTAATGTGAAAAAAATCACTATAATTTTCATCATTTTTCTCTATTTAATAAATAGCTTTTAAACTATTTAAAAACATTTCCTCGAATACCAATTAAATTTATATTTCTCTAGTAAGATGTCAATGTCAACAGAATCACATACTTTAAGTCCATAAATACTCAACAGAATCATATACTTTAAGTCCATAAATATCTCAACACATTTCTTCCCTGAAATTCAGTTAATATTTATATTATTTATAAGAATTTGATTTAACGTAGAAAGATTTCTAGATTTTTTTAATAAAAACTGGAACAGTTTGTGCACATTTTTTATATAATCACATGTTCGTAAATTAAATGAAAAAAACCTTTAACGTAGAAAGATTTCTAGATTTTTTTAATAAAAACTGGAACAGTTTGTGCACATTTTTTATATAATCACATGTTCGTAAATTAAATGAAAAAAAACCTTCTCTCAATAATTTCGATAATTGTGCTGCTCTCAGCTAGTTTAAATTTAATTTGAAGCATGAGATTTCCTGGGCTCAAATTATTATAGGATCGAAGCAAGAAATTGTAAATTGTATATTTTTAACCATGTAGTCCAGCAATAGCAAAGATTTTTTGCAAAGTGTCATGTGTTATGTTAGAAATGTGTTGCATGTCTTATGTTCTTATTTAGAAATGTGTCGTGTGCGACATGTAATAACAGGAATGTGTTGCAGGCTCTGTTACATATTAGAAATGTGTCTCGTACCTCATGTAATATTAAATATTTTCCACGTGCCACATATAATATTAGAAATATATTGCATGCCGCATATAATATCAGATATGTGCCATATACTACATGTAATATTTATTATATGTCACGTCCCATAAGTAATATTAAAAATATATTGCATGCCACATATAATGGGGGTGGAGGTGGCTCAGTCGGTAACGCGCCAGGCTCGTAATCTGCAGTAGTCTCAGCTGGTCAGTGTTAAGATTTATCTCCGCAAAACTCCCCGCCCTGCCCACGGTCAGTAGAGGACACCGATGGGTTTAGAAAGGTTGCCGTCCGTCGGGTGGGACGTTAAGCCGTGGTCCCGTGTACGGTAGAGCCATACCCAGTGCACGTTAAAGAACACACATTATGGCCGACAGGAGACTACCATCTGTCTCCCAACAGCTGTTCCAGTGGGTCCCCTCCACCAACATTCTCTGAGGCTTAGAGGTCCTTGTGACCTGGCCATTTAGCCCATGGTATGCAAAAAAATGCCGCTCAGATTAATAATAATAGAAATTAATATAATATTAGAAAATGTGTCACTTACTACGTGTAATATTAAATATGTGTCACATGTAATATTAGATATGTGCCACGTGCCACATGTAATATTAGAAATGTGTCACGTGCCACATGTAATATTAGAAATGTGTCACGTGCCACATGTAATATTAGAAATGTGTCACGTGCCACATGTAATATTACAAATGTTTTGCCACCACATGTAATATTGGAAATGTGTCATGTGCCACAGTAGATTACGAGTCTAGAGCGCTACTAACAGAGCTAGCCGCCCTTTATAAGCAGCCTTTCCAGGCTGCGCCAGCGTTGAGGTTTATATCCTCTAACCCCAACTCTGCACCGGTGAGAAAGTGTCAGTGATGATCTTGGAAAGGCCTCTGTCCGTCTGATGATATCTGAAGCTTTCGCACGGTGAGCGGGATAGCCTTACTATGTACGTTGAAGAACACGCTACATGGCCTTAACGATAGTCTATCTGTCTTCAAACATCTGTCCAGTACACCTCCATCTCAAACCTTATCTGATCCCTTGAGGTCCTTGTGCCCTGGCCATTTAAATGCCGCTTTGAGGTAAGACAATCCGAATTCACCTGGAAGTACTGATATGAGAATTCCAGTATTGAACACTTATCCGCATTCATAGCATTGTGGTCCAGAGCCAAACAGTGGATAGGGGACGAACAACACAATGCCCTTTGACACACGGAGAGATTCTGATAAGCGATGCCGATCTCTTTTGTCTTTGTTTCATCTCTGATTAGCACTACGATTGTTGGGGAAACACAAGCGTCAGGTCACTGCGCTTGACAAATCGAAAATTCTCACAAGGTCTCTTACTCTTCAACTTCAAATTCTGAATCGTGATGTTCAGGAGCAACAAAGGCATCTAGTTTCGCGGGAGATAGAGGAAACGTCCTGAGAGGAAGACGAAGAGGAGAATAGAGAGATGGAGATTGCATCTCCAACGCCATCCTACAGCGCTACACGTGTACGCGCAATACGGATCTTACACAGCAGAAGGGTTATTGATTTATTTAAGTGACTTAAATTAGAAAGGCTAATTGTCTAAAATTAAGCCCTGATCATGAGAGTGGACTTTAGCAGCTTCGATCATTAACAATAGCCATTTCGCCTGTAGATCCATACCAGCTGCGATGTGGCCTGACGTCTGGAAATTAACAATTAATCTTCATCTTCGAGCCCATCCAACCTAGGAAGAGAGAGAACTCTCTTTCTCCTCCCCCCTCCACAAATCGACCCCCACCCCGCAAACCGCATTATGAATATTGGCAAAATTTGCTCGCGCTCCCATTCATCTCTCAGATACAGTGTGACATTTGCACGTGCTCCTCTGTCTTTCGCTATTGGTTCTGATTAGAATCAAATGAGAAGAGCAAGCGGTTGCTAGGTGTTGCAGGGATGGACAGAGGCTGCAGCTAACTGATGACGGAGGATGACACTGTCAGAGGAGTCGTCGAAGTGAAGTGAACTCTTCGTCTGCTAACGGCGGCCAAAACGAACTTCCTCGTGGATTTCATTACGCAAATTATCGTGCTGTTTCAAAACCGGCTCTCCCTTTTCCCGTTGACTTCCGAGTTCATCGTGACATGCGTCAAAACTTAGAAGAATACTTGGCTGATGAATTATTGAAGTTGAGAATATTATTCTTCGCAAGAAAGTTTTAAAAGTCTATAGCCGTCGGTTTAGATGGGGATTTTATACGTGTTCCGTTGATTCGACATGCTTTCTGATAAAGATCGTCCAATATAGTACGTTAAATTTTCAAATGCATTATACAATTTTAATTAGTAATACTTTCATACTTCTTGTTTGCTGCAAGAACTGTTTATTATTATGAAATAATAAGCTGAAAAATGGTATTACCATGAGTGGGATCCGAACCCATGTCTCCTGGAAACATGCCAGTTATGCTAACCACTACATCATTATCGGCTAACGTTTTTTCTTCAGCTGAAGTGACATATAGACACATCCTGTGACTCTTTGCTCCGGAATTGTTTATTAGTATTATTTTTAAAAATTTTGTTGTCTTATTTTGCAATGTGATAATGTTAATTGGTAATTCAATTTGATTGATTGTGTTATTTATTATCTGTGTTTTTTTGTATTATTATTTAATTATTATTTTTAAAGATTAAAAGATAATTTTTGGTAATAGAGAACCTTTGCATCTGTTTCGTAGTTGGGTTGGATTGTTTTACCTCTGAGCGGCACTTTTTTGCGCACAATGGGCTAAATAGCCAGGTCACAATTACCCCGAGGGCTCAGAGACTGTTAGGGAAAGGGGACCCACTGGGCAGCTATTGGGAGACAGATGGTAGACTCCCGTCAAGGCCATCCAATGCGTTCTTTAACATGCACAGAGTATGGCTTTCTCCCGCACACGGAGACACAGCTTAATGTACCATCCGATAGATGGCGGCCTTTTCAAGCCTATCGGTGTTCCCTACTGATCGAGGAAAGGGTGGGGAGTTTTTCGGAGTCTCTTTCGTAGTTTTGACTAATATAGATAATGGAATCCATGAGAACTGGTTTAATTATGATAGCCTTCAGATAGGATACTAAAGCATTTCTTCTTTGCTTTCTATTTATATCAATAAGAAGGTAGATCTGTGTTATAAGGTGAAACGTATTTATGAAACTCTAGTATTGCTACGGTGTTTAAAGAAGGAAAATATAAGAATTCTAATTCAAAGATTAAAAGAACAATATATGAAGAATAAACTCTTTATGGGAATAAGAATGAAGGCAAATTAGGTTGGACTGGACTGTTTCTCTCTGATGGATTGTTTTCTTGCACAATGGAATAAATGGCCAAGTCAAAGGACTCCAAGGAATCAGGGAAGATTAGGGAAGGGGACCACTAGACAGCTGTTAAGAAACAAGTGGAAACCTCCCATTAAGTCCCCCCAATGTCTTATTTTATTTAACGTGACAAGGTAAGGCTCTTTCGTCCGACGGACGGCGCCCTTTCGAAGGCCATTGGCGTCCCCTTTCTGACCGAGGACGGGCGGGGGGTTAGCGGACATTAATTTTGGTATTTTCACACATGGGTCTCAAACTTGGGAACTTCAGTCATATCATGATCCTGGAGCGCTTATATGCCGAACCTACCCTTGCCAACAAATGGTCAGTAAGTTATCTTTTCTACCTACCTATGCTTGGAGGATTATGCGACAGTTGCTTTTATTGCATCATATAGCAAAGTAGGGTTGTTAGGGGTGTAAAATGAATCAAAGAAGGGTCTGGAGAAAACAATAAGGTAAAAAAGGGTGAACTCAGTCGAAGCCACCTATATCATTCACTCGTCGACAGTGCAGTTACAGTCGAATTAATTTATATACAGTGGACCTTCGTTACAGCGCTGCTCGCTATACCGCGCACTCGGTTATAGCGCGGGCGATGTTCGCGATAAGTTCAAACATGTTTATACAGGTCCGTGCGGCGTTAGTGAATATCGCATTTTATTGTTACTGCGTATTGAGTAATTGTGCATGTATTGAGTTCCTGCATGTATTTTGAATAGTGTTTAATTATTGTATGCATGATGAGTAAAAGAAAAGCTTACAGTGTGAAATTTATTGTGTCGTCACCGCGCCGCTCGGTATAACGCGGTTCACCTTATAACGCGGGTGTTGTTTCCCGCCGGACATGCGCGTTATATCGGGGGTCCACTGTATATATATATATATGTGTATGTGCGCGAGCAGTTGTTTTATTGAATATCTTCTTCTTAATATTCTACTGGTAGCGTCAATTTTTTAAATATCAATAAATATTTTATTATAGTCGTAAAGATTAAATTATTTTATTCTTTGTGATTTACAAACGAATAGTTTTTTTTTTACTAATTTTTTATGCATATGGCCTTGGGTTGACTCAATAGGTTCAGTGCCAAAAATCTGACGTATTATTTGCGATTTCGAATCTCCATTCTGTCTTCATTGAGATTTTTCTTCACTAATTCTCACTGTGCCATCGGTGCGAAAGCGGGCGTCGACTAGTTTGATTATGATAGTCGTCCTTCAGATAGTTCAGACGTTCTCTTCTTTTCTTTCTATTTATATCAAAAAGTTGGTAGGTCTGTCCAGGGCCAGATCTAGGATGAAGGGACTAAAAGGACCAAACCAATGCCATCTTGGTACACTAGATCTGAACAGCCATTAAGCAGAAAGAAGGAAGGAGAGAAATTAATATGCAAAAAAATTAAGCGTTTAATTTGTCTACAATTTGCCCAAAATTAATTTTTAAACTAAATAAAATAAAATAATTTATTTATTATTACTCTATTAAGATATCTGGAAATATTTAAAATTAATCACAAGATTTTTAAATAGCAATAGCTACCAGTATAGTTTAAACGAACCTTTTAATAAAAAATAGCTCTCAATCCATTTGCTTTCCTATATACATATGTGCCAAAAACAATTTTTCTATTACTGCAATGCAGAAACCAAGTTATTTCGGCAGCAGGCTTTCACCAAGTCTCCTGCAACATTAAAGAATTTTAATAACTTGAAAACAAGAGGAAAGAAAAAAATTTAACGATAAAAAAAATATACATTGCACTGTTCAGCAAGAAAAGTCTTTATAATAATAAAAAACAGAACGCATTTCTGGTGTCTTAAATCCGATACAGTCATTCCATGCCTCCCTTTTCACCTAGAGACAGTGTTGGCTCAGTCGATACCGAGCCAGGTTCCTAATTTTCAGTTTTCAGGTTCGGGTCTCAACTATTCTGGTGCTTAGATTTTTTTAGCGCAAATCATCACCCGCCCTTGTTGAGGAAGGGAACTCCGTTGGACTTTCAAATACCGCCGTCCATCGCATAAGATGTTAAGCCGTGAGCCGGTCGTGTGCGGAGATCCATTCCCTGTCTACGTTCAAGCACACGCCTGATGGCTTGACAATAGGATTCCGTATGTCTCCTAACAACTGCCCAGTGGGATACCTTCCCCAATCTTCTCTGAACCCTTAGGTTCCTTGTGATTTGCCATTTAAGCTCATTGTGCGTGTGTGTGTGTGTGTGTGTGTTTGTTTTGGAGAAAGGGGAGGGGGCTCAGTTGGTAGCGCGCCAGGCTTTTTAATCTGCAGTACCCAGGTTCGAGTCTCAGCTGGGCCATGGTTGAGATTTATCTCCGCAAAACTCCCCACTCTGACCAAATCATACTGATAGGCTTGAAAAGGTCGCCGTCCGTCAGATGGCAGGTTAACCCGTGAACCCGTGTGCAACAGAGTCATACCTTATGCACGTTAAAGAACACACTTGATGGTCTTAACGAGAGGCTACCATTTGTTCCCAACAGCTGTTCCAATGAGCCCTTTACCGTTTCTGAGCCTTCGGAGTCCTTGTGACCTGCTCATTTAGCCCATTGCGGGCAAAAAAAGGCCGCTCAGTGGTAAAACAACCAATCCAACCTATCGTGTACAAAACAAGTACCACTAACTGGTAAAAAAAAACAATCCGCCCCCATTACGTATTGAACAATGGTTTATGACGTATAAAAATCATTGAATGACGTCAGAACCATAAAAGAGACAGTTCTTCCGTTACATTCAACTCTTTCTAGATTTATTTTTGGCATGGATAAAAAGATAAGGAAAGGATGACGACAAATGTTGCACGAATTCATTCATTACATTGAGTCACCAACGTTTCGTCACATTAGTGAAAAAGATACCTTGTTTATGAACAAAAAAGCAAGGCCTTGCATTCAGTTCAAATTGCTGCTGGTTGAGATTGCTTGGAGAGATTTGTAACCTGGCTAATTTGGAGAGCAGTAGATAGCAGGCAAAGCTTGTTACCTAGGGAAACACCAGATACCGGTAGCTCCGGCGAACCCCGTGTCATTGCTGATAAGAGTCATTGCGTGACAACATGGTCTCCGCCCTTGAAGGCTCTAAATGTTTAATGAGTTGTGCCACGTGACAGACGTCAATGTCGCCAAGTAGCGCTGCTTACACATCACCTTGTTACGGGGTTTGGGTGATTGCCAGTGACAACTCGGAGCGACAATTTTCAAGATTCCTGGAATGGCAGATGTTTTACTTCTGTTGTGAAATGAACTCTACAAGTAGCGCTTGCTAAATCGAAAAGATTTTAATTCATTAGTTCGTAATTTATTCTGCATCGTAAATGCAATGACAGTTTTTTGTTTTTTCAGTTTGTTTTTCGAAATTCTGTGGTGTTTATTTTGAAGGCGGCGACTTTAAAAATTCTGCATTTCGTTTTTCGAGAAGTGTTTTTGGAACAGTGATTTGGAGTTGCACGAGAAAAAAAAATGGAAAAATGGTGCTTTTCATTTCAATTTAATCATTACCTGCTTTTTTTTAAATAAAATAGAAATAGAAACACTTTTAAAGGTCAGGAGCCAACTAGAAAAAAAATCTTGGCAGGGAGTAGAGGCAACGTTGATGTTTATTTACCTTCTAGTTGCAGTATCTATTAAAAAATAATGTGGAGAACGGCGCAATCGAGCAGGAAAAAGATTAAAGGAGGGGGGGGGGGCGAGAAACTGGATTTCCATTGCAGTGTAACATTTCCCCTTCGTCTTATAGGTTTTAAAAAAATCTTAAAAAATGCGTGAATTATGCACCTATATCTTTAGCCTATATTACCTCATACCAGCATTCTCAAAAAGGGGACATGGCACTCTGTCCCATCCCCTTAGAGACGACCTTGTATATATATATATACATACGACCTTGTATATATATATATACAGGGTGAATCTGAAAAAGTGGGCAAAACTTTACGGGGTGGTAGAACGCAGTTATACGAGCAATATTCGTCATAGAATGTATGGTCGGAACGCAAGCGGTGAGCCGCTAGGTGGCGTTGGAAATGGTATAAAAGGGTCGGTCCTCGCACCCAACGGAATTTCTACCGTGGATTGCCGAGAGGATGGCTGGTTATACTAACCACGAAATGGCGGATATGCACTTTGTGTACGGTGCGGCGGACGGGAATGCAAGTGAGGCACAGAGTATCTCCTCTCCTTCTTGTGTTCATTCTTTAAATGTGACAGTGGAAAACTACCTTTTAACTTCTCACCGCTTGCGTTCCGACCATACATTCTATGACGAATATTGCTCGTATATCTGCGTTCTACCACCCCGTAAAGTTTTGCCCACTTTTTCAGATTCACCCTGTATATATACCGTATATATACACTGAGTGATCATTGAATTATGACCGTCCCATCCCATATTGTGTCAATGGGATACTAAATAAAGCCCTATAAATTTTCAAATAAGCGTTTTATGGGAAAATATGACTAAAGGTAAATTCGAGATCCCAATCAGTTCTATTTAAATATTGATTTTTCAATAATATTCGTTCAGTATTTAAAGAGTTGGATATTTAACAATAGCAATGCCGGTCACAAAAAATGACTTCAGAATTAAAATTTTGTAATAAATATTGTATCAAAGTTTTTAATAAAATAAATGTGTATTTTATACGTTTGTGTAATTCTTTCACTATTCTTCAGTTTTGTATAAGTTTCTTAAGACTGGCATTCCTGTTGTTAAATATTCAAACTTCCATAACTCATTAAATACTGAACGAATATTGTTGAAAATCGAGATATTGATTTATTTGATTGAGATCTTTATCTGCTATCACATTCTTCAAAACACGAAACTTATTTTAGAAGTTACAGAACTTTGACGTTCAATGGTCATAATTCAGTGACCACTCAGTGTATATATACACTGCATCACAAAAAGTAACAGGACACTTCCATATTGTATGGGGCGGGGGTGGCTCAGTCGGTAGCGGGCCAGGCTCGTAATCTGTAGTTCCCAGGTTCGAGTCCCAGCTGGGTCAGCGTTGAGATTTATCTCCGCAAAACTCCCCGCCCTGCCCACGGTCAGTAGGGGACACCGATGGGCTTAGAAAGGCCGCCGTCCGTCGGATGGGACGTTAAGCCGTGGCGCCGTGTGCGGGAGATCCATACCCTGTGCACGTTAAAGAACACGCTGGATGTCCTTGACGGGAGGCTACCATCTGTCTCCTAACAGCTGTTCCAGTGGGTCCCCTCCCCCAACCTTCTCTGAGCCTTTGGGGTCCATGTGACCTGGCCATTTAGCCCACGGTGTGCAAAAAAGTGCCGCTCAGAGGTAAAACAACCTAACAACCTTCCATATTGTATGAATGGAGAGCCACATTAAAATCTCCCTAACTTTGAAAACAAGCTTTTTACGGAAAAATGTCATCAAAGAGATAAATTGAAGCTCTCAATCAAATCTCTCCAAATTTCTTGAGGCGGGAGTGGCTCAGTCAGGTGGGGTGAGCCTGTCGGTAACGCTCCAGGCTCATAACTTACAGTTCCCAGGTTAGAGTCCCATCTGGGCCATTGAGATTTATTTCCGCAAAATTCTCTGCCCTCAGTTACTTGGTGACACCGATGGGCTTGGAAAGGCCACGTCCATCAGATGGTACGGTAAGTCATGTGAGTGATAGCCATAACCGTGCACGTTAAAGAGCACTCTGGATAGTCATGGCGGATGATTGTAGCAAGCTCTGAGATAATGACTGTAAGAACAAATGCTACATACTTCGTGCAAATAGCACATAAAATGGAGTAAACCCTTAAAATAATGCTAATAGAATTCCCGCGAAGCTTGGGTAGGAAACCGCGAAGAAGTGGGTATAGAAAGCCGCGAAGCTTATCCGCAGGAAACGTTAAATATATGCGGTTGCGAATAGTTGATATACATTAATTACATATTGGCATTCATACCCCAACAGCTATTCAATGGGTACAGTCACTCAAAAAAATATCCGAACACTATGGTTGATTACAGAATTCAGAAAAAATGCCTGGCAACGATTTTTTTAGAAATTAGTGATCTGGCAATCTTCGTGTCAGGTGACACGAAAGGTTGTTAGATAACGTGTCACGTGAGACACGAAAAGTTACCAGAGTACAGTCGCTCAAAAAATATCGGGAGGATATTTTTTTGAGCGACTGTTCACTTTCCCCAACCTTGTCTGAACCCTCGGGTCCTTGTGACCTGGCCATTTAGCCCATTGTGCGCAAAAAATCCCGCTAAACACAAGTCACAGCTCTCTAAATCTCAATTTTCAAACATATTCGCTTAATATTTAAAAAGTTCTTGAATTTTTAAGAGCAGAAGCTGCTGTCGCGCTCTTCCTAAACGTTCGATCCCCTCCTCCTAAATCGACGAAAACTGAAAAAAAAAAAAAATCATGACACAAACTTTGAATATTAGATTTATGTTAATGAACTATTTGTTATAATTGTTGTGTTTATTCTTTTGAAGTAAATTTTCATGAGTAACAAAAGATTCAGTTAAATGCTTCAACTTCCATAATTCTTTAAATATTAAATGAATATTGCGGAAAATAGATATTTAAAGAGATTTCAATTAAATATAAAATTTTTCTCCAGTGATATTTTCATAATAAAAACTTATTTTCAAAGTTGGGACGCTTCGGATGTGGCTCTCCATTCACATAACATGCAAATGTCAGCTTACTGTTTGTAATGTAGTGTATAGACGTCTTTGTTATGTCCTTCTCTGTCCCTCGTATTAAAACTACCAATGTGAATATTTGTGTAATACACCGAAGAGCCAAAACATTATGACCAGTGCGTCTTTATACAAATCGAAGCAACTGCAAGTAAACCACGGCGCGTGTGAATGTCATGAAACGGTATAAATAATACCTGATACTGAACTGTGTTAATCAGTGTTATTTTTGTTCTTCAGATGGGAAAGGCAGCGGACTTAAGAGAGTTTGACAAAGGCCAAACTGTAATGGCCACACGACTGAGTCAGAGCATTTCCGAGACGGCAAGGCTTGTGGGGTGCTCACGATCAGCCGTGGATAGATCTTCAAAAAGTGGTTCGAGGAGGGAAAAACCATATACTTCTGGCAAAGTGTGGGCGACCACGGCTCATCGATGCTAGAGGTGAGCGAAGGCTATCCCATATGGTACGAGCCAACAGAAAGGATACTGTGACGTAACTCGTCCGTAATTTGAATGCTGGTGACGGAAATAATGTGTCACAACACAAAGTACTTCGAACTCTGCCAAAAATCGGGCTGCGTAACCGCAGACCGCTCTGAATACCCATGTTAATCTCGGTTCACCGTCTAAAGAGCCTACAATGGCCACGCGAGCATCAAACCTAGACTTTGAATGATTGGAAGAAGATCGCCTGGTTCGATGAATCTCGTTTCCTGTTGCACCATGTGGATGACCGGGTACGTGTGTGTCGTTTATCTGGGGAAGTGTCCATCAGATGGACCATGATGCACCATGGGACGAAAACAAGCTGAGGGAGGAAGTGTAATGCTTTGGGCAAAGTTCTGCTGGGAAACCTTGGGTTCAGTCATTCATGTACAGGAAACTAGGACATCTACCACCTACCTAAACATCATTGCAGAGCAGGTACATCCTTTTATAACAACGGTATATTCCTCTAGTAGTGCCTTCTTTCAGCAGGATAATGCACCATGCCACACTGCCCGGATTGTTCGAGAATGATTTGCGGAACAGGAGGAAGACTTCCAAATATTGAACTGGCCTCCGTGTTCCCCAGACACCAATCTAATCGAGCATTTGTGGTTTGTGTTGGAAAAGCATATCCGATTTGCGGAGGCTCAATCATGTAACTTACAAGAGTTAAATGATCTGCTGGTAACGTGTTGGTACCAGATATCGCAAGACACCTTTAGAAATTATGTAGCGTCCATGTCTTGCCGGGTAAGATCTGTTTTGGCGGCACGTGTAGGATCAACATCATATTTTGCAGGTGGTCATAAGGTTTTAGCTCTTCGGCGACCACGGACCATTCGTGGTGATTTTTATCAATTTTCGATTTAAAATGCAAACTAAAAAAGTCAAGCAATATTATAAAAATAAGTTTGCTTTGCTACATCAGATCTTGATCTTTTAATAATATTTTCGTATTTCGTTTGCATTTAAACGAATATTAATTAATTAAGATCATTAATTAAGAGTTTCCTGAGATTCTATCTAGTGGCCATTTTCTTCCCTCGTCCTATCTTGAGCTAAATATCCAGGTCACAAGGACCCCGAGGGCTCGGACAAAGTTGGGGGAAGGGTAGCTATTGGACAGCTTTTAGTAGACAGATGATAGCCTCCCATCAAGGCCATCTAACCTGTTCTTTACCGTGCACATAGGACATAGATCTTCCGCACACGGACCACAGCTTTAAGTTCCATTCGATGAACGGTAACCTTTCAACACCATCGGTGTCCTCTTTGTCGCCTACGACAAGGTAGAGGGTTAGCGGAGATAAATCCAATCCTGACAGAGTTGGGACTCGAACTTGGGAACTGCAGATTAACCCTTTCACGACTAAGGGAAACATTTTTCCCATTTTAAAATTGGTGATTGTCGTATTTAATTATATGTACTTTCATATATGTACTATGTGCAATGTCCATCTTTGCCTCACTACCAAAAGAAATTGCTTCGCAGAATATCATAATTAGCACATCATTTTGTATAGTAATTTTATTTCATAATTTTTTATTATTTTAGTTAACATTTTGTTCTAATAAACCAATAAATTAAAGACATTGCATAATAAGCCTAAGTATAATTTGTGTTACCTTTATAGTCCATTGGGAAAAATATTTCCCATAAAATTCCAAAAAAACTACACATTGCTATGTATTTTTCTTATGATTTTTATTTTTTTACGTCTAAGCAAACTAAAATAAACAGTTACATACTAATATTTACTCTTAGAAACCTTATGGTCCTGAAAGGGTTAAAAGTCTGACGCACTACAGATTGATGTGGATATTTAGAGATATTAAGTCTAGATATTAAACTCATTGCAGATATAAAAGTATAAATTAAGTTCATTTTAGAATGAAATGAATGCTCCCTAAGGTAATATTAACCAGCCCTTGCATCCCTCTATGGATATAGGGAAATAAGCTTAACGTTTAACTTCAAAGAGAGAAAATCAGTTATTTACTTATTTAATTTAACATCAAACGGTGTGATGTGAAAACAAAATCAAACCTGTCATGATAACTCAAGAAAAATATGACAAGATATTTTTTCTTCCAGAACAATATGTTTATGACGAGTGAATTATCTCAAAGTTTACTGCAGCCAAAGGCCTTTATTTTTGTCAGTTCAAACGAAGACATAGGAAACACTGCAAACATCCTGGGGCTGTTGAAGTACTTGAAGAAGACATCCCTTAATTACGCGTTTTGTGCTTGTTACAAAGTAATGCAAGATTTGTTTTTAACAAGCGTACTTTTAAATTTGCTTTCTTTTCTTACTCAGTTCTAAGAGAATCTATCTGATTAAGTTAATTAATAGAAACGTAGAATTGTTTACTTAGGCAAATACAACTTTTTTCCTTATGTGTGAGTGTGTTTTGATTCGTATTTATTCTGGCTGAGAGTCCCATAGCATTGTTTGTCCCAAAGAAACAACGTTATTGTAATGAGGAATGCTACATGCGACTAGATAGGTACACACGATTTAACGTGGTCGACAAATAAGACTTATGGCAACGTCAAGAAATAGCAAAGTTTTCAATTAAGGAAAAGGTAGGTAGAGAAAAAGATAGCAGTAGCAATTGTGAGAGATAACAAAGCGAAGTTATAGGACAGGTCATGCAGCACGTGATTTCCCGGTAGACGAATAAATAAGTCTGAAAGGAAGGACTTTCTTTCTAGAGAAAGCAGGATGTCCTCCTGGAACTATGAAACACTAATTATTCATGCAGTTTCCTAAAGATTGATGACGTGTGCCTTTATTTTGGATGACTGTTTGCAACTTACAATGGGAAGTTCGCTAGACGGGGATAAATGACATTACCGGATGATAAAAATGATGATGTTGAAGCGAAATCGTCAAAAGGAATAGGTTATTTTTATTCATTGAACATTAAAGCAAAAAAAAAATGTTCGTAGTTGAAATTATTTGTTTGGACCAAGTGAAAGTTTATGATTTTACGGAACATTTTTAGAATTTCGTGTGTATGTGTTTTGTTTGTTTTGATCTAACAGCCGAAAGACTGTTGAATCATTTTTTTAATGTAAATGGTATTTATAAAAAAAACTTTCGAGTTAAAAAAACTTTCGAGTTGAAAAAACCGAAATTCTACTTAACAACAAAACAATAATTAAATAAACAACCTACAAATATAGTTATTGATTATTGCTTAAAAATAAATGCTAAATAACTTATTTTAATTTCCTTTTTATTTGTTTCTCTTTTTTTTATGTGTATGGGAAGGGGCATCAATAGGTAACGCGCCAGGCTCATAAATCTGCACGTCATACTTTCTAGTCCCAACTATGAAAGCGCTGAGATTTCTTCCACCAGCCCAGCCTTCCCTCGAGGAGAATGGGGACATCGATAGGCTTGGAAGCCGCCATTCGTCGGATGGCCATTAAACCGGCATTCCGTGTGCAGGAGAGTCAGATCCTGTGCACTGTACAGTCACTCAAAAAAGTATCCGAACACTACGGTTGATTACAGAATTCAGAAAAAAATATTTGGCAACAATTTTTTTAGAAATTAGTGATCTGGCAACCTTCGTGTCACGTGACACGAAGGTTGCCAGATCACACCAGATTAGAACCATAAGTCTAGCTTTTTAGAAATTAGTGATCTGGCAACCTTCGTGTCACGTGACACGAAGGTTGCCAGATCACTAATTTCTAAAAAAAAAATTGCCAAATATTTTTTTCTGAATTCTGTAATCAACCGTAGTGTTCGGATACTTTTTTGAGCGACTGTACACGTAAAAGATCACGCTAAATGTTCTTGACAAGAGGTTACTATTTGTTTCCCAACAGCCGTTCAGTGGACACATTTCGCCAACTTTCTCTAAACTTTTAAGGCCCTTGCGATCTGACCATTTAGCAAGACACCATTAGCACGATTCTGACCATTTAGCAAAGTCACCATTAGCACGATTCTGACCATTTAGCAAAGTCACCATTAGCACGATTCTGACCATTTAGCAAAGTCACCATTAGCACGATTCTGACCATTTAGCACGATTTAATTTGTAAAAAAATTAACTAAAAATCTATATATTTTTTAAGCTACGTAAATTACATAATTTATTCATTACGACTGTATTAAAATTGGTTTCCAGATTTAAAAAAAATAGCTATTTATTCCAATTTAAGGTGATAATATTTAAATTGCGAGAAGTTATATTGAAAATTAATTCTACTCTTATTGTAATGTCCACTCCTGGTAGGATATTGGGGCAGGTTGCCTCGATAGGTAGCGTGCCAGGCTTATAATCTGCAGTTCCCAAGGTTCGAGTCCCACCTCGACCAGCTTTGAAATTTATCTTCTCAAAACTTCCCACCCTGTCCTCGGTCAGTAGGGCACACCTATGGGCTTGGAAAGGCCATAGTCCGTCGGATGGGATGTTGAGCCGCGTATGCTGGTGAGCCTTACTCTGTGCACGTTAAAGAATACGCTGGATGGACTTGACGGGAGGCTACCATCTGTCTCCCAGCAGCTCTCGAGTAGGTCCTTCACCCAAACCTTCTCGGGGTCCTGGTGACCTGTCCATGTAGCCAACCGTGTGCAAAAAAGTGCCTCTCAGAGGTAAAACAACCCAATTCTGGTAGGATATAAGTCAACCGGGTGTAAAAACATGTTCCTCAGAAGTTAAAAAAAATCCGAACATTAAACCAATCGGCTACTGGGACTATGAAGGGTTTGGATTAAAAAATCTCAACTAGAATAACTCGTATAGCCTTTGGAATCTTGTTATGGACTCGTTTGGGATGCTATTGGGAATCTCGTTTTCAAAGAGAATGAGTTTTTTTTTCGCTTCCGTAGTTTTTCTCTCCTTAAAAGTTTTCCTTAACGGTCTTCCTTAAAGGTCCGAACTAATGTATGATTGGATTATTGAAATAAAAGTATTTTATCTGTACTTTTGCAACATAAAATAATATTTCTCTTTTATTCCTCAAATTAAAAAGTTGCTTTTCTAACAACCTTCTCAAACAATGGGCAGATTATTACGGTTAGTAGAAAATCGCTTGACACACTACCACAGAGGTTTCAGATTTCTACCCTAAACAGATCTCTTGCAATATTCATTAAAATTTTCATCTTTTCTGTATTCAATGACCTCTAAAGAGGTAATTAATTATTACGTATTATTAATGACTGTATTCAGTGACTTCTAAAGACGTTCAGGTACAGTCGCTCAAAAAAGTATCCGAACACTATGGTTGATTAGAGAATTCAGAAAAAATATCTGGCAACGATTTTTTTAGAAATTAGTGGTCTGGCAACCTTCGTATCACGTGACACGAAGGTTGCCAGATCACTAATCTCTAAAAAAATCGTTGCCAGATATTTTTTCTGAATTCTCTAATCAACCATAGTGTTCGGATACTTTTTTGAGCGACTGTACCTCTAAGACGTCATTAATTTATCTAAGGATGTGAAAAAATATACGAATTACATTATTTCATCAATACCAATCGAACAAAACAAGATTTTTCCAATTATCTCTTAAAACAAGAAAACTGCTTTTTTCCCACCACCCTGGAGGTAAGAGGCCAACTCAATGTTACAAATGAAAACCTTATGACCTCACATTCTACCATTAAAATTTAAAATTTCTACAATAAATGCATCGCTTGCAGTATTCCTTTAAAACTTTGCAATTTTCAATTCTTCCACCGTTAGAGGGCGAAATGTAAACCTTTAGAGGATTTCAAAAGTTGTATATCTACAAATCACGAAATGAAAAGAATACCTTTTTTCCTTCTGAAAACGAGATAAAAGGGGAAAAAAACCAAACAAATAATGATATTGAGTTTTATTTTTTATATTTAGTAGAATTAGTTCTCTGGTTTCTTAATAAGCAATGACATTCGAACGTCTTCAGAATTTTAGCATTTGAATAAATCAGTTAAACTCAGCGGAGGCCTATTGGTCTAGGGTGGAAATGATTGAGTCTGAATCATACAAGGCTCGTAATCTGCAGTTCTCAGGTTCGACTCCGGCCTGTGTCAGCGTTGAGATTTATATCCACTAAAACCCACTCTGCCCTCGGTTAGAAAGGGAACACTGATGGAATTAGAAAGGCCGCTGTCCATCGGATGCCCCCCCCCCCCCCCGGAGTGGGACCTTCCTGACGAGGGGGGGACTTACGGTGCCTCCGAGAAGTTGGGCTCGGATCGCTGGTGCTCCGGTGTTGAAGTCCAGTGGCCCCCGGTGGAGGGGGGCTTGAAGAGGGCTGGCGGACTTTTTAAGGTGTGGGGTCCTGTTGGCTTGATCACTTGTCCCGGAGCGAAGCTGGGGGGTCACAGCCGAGATAGAGGGGCCGTTCTATAGGCCCCGGGCGAGGCTTTGGGTATCCCGTCTTCTGGGGCCTCTCTGGATGACTTGCGGACTGAGTTGTGCACCTCTTCGTACACTCGTTCGTGGGCTCTCTGAGGCGGTTCCGATGATAAGTAGGTGGACGGATGCTCTTGGGGTGCTTCGGCCCGTTCACAATGGAGATGACGAAGTTGGAGGCTCGCGGTCCTGTTATTCCGGCGGTGGCCAGCGGGCTTATCGATGGACAAGCCAAACTAAGAGTCCCACATGAATAAGATTTGGACTTATGGCTTTTGCAGTGGAGGAACTTGGTTCCTCTGTGAAGTGGGGCTGGGTGCTGTGATGTTGCAAGACCCGGTAGGATAACGGCTGTTGGGGTTGTGGGGGGGTCGCCGGCTGGGTTTTCAGGGTTACTAGCCAGGTGTCCCCGAAGCAGCCTCGACATGACTAGTGCCGAGATGGTGAGCGGGCCATGGTGGCCCGGCTCGATGGAGAGGACGAAGCTGGGGTCATGCCGAGAGGATTGGAGTCCCTCGAGGTGTGGCTTTCAATGGAAGAACCTAGGAGCCTCTACTGCAAAGGACTCTAAAAGCTAATACTTCCTTTTATTTTCTGGCTCTAAATTCAAAAGAATAAGATCTTTTTATTTATTATTGGCAAGTTTCTGGACTAAATTCAGTGAGTGTTGGGCATATATTAGGCAGCACTCAAAATTTAAAAGATCCCACTCTCACTGCACCTCAATGATTAAATCTTCGAGCAGGCAATAATAACAAGCAGTGCTTCTCTCTTCACACACAGGTCTTCTCTCGCTGTAGGCAGGACAATGTAAGGCAAGCTTAAAAGACAGGAGCTTTCTAGTTCATAGTGGTTTCAGTGACATCTCCCTTATGGTGATATACAGCCTAGTGTTGTGGTGCACCGGGAATGTCACGATTTCAATTCGTTGTCCGTCATGGGAAAATAAGCCGTGATTGCTTGTACAGGAGAGTCCTCTGGTCATTAAATAATACGCTAAATGGCCTTGGCTGGAGATTATTATCTGTCTCCTAACAACTGTCCAGTGAGTCCCTTCCGCCAACTTTCTCTGAAACTTGGGGTCCTTGTGACTTGACCATTTAGTCCATTTTGGTAAAAAAAAAGTGCCGCTCAGAGGAAAAACAATCCAAGAATATTGATCTTTATCCCACTAGTATTCTTTTAAAATCTACAGTACTTGAATTTCGGTTTAATGATTTAATGGATTACAAGCTGATCATTTTAGAAATAGCAGACAACGCTCTGAATTTTGTTTTTTTTATTTAAAATCCCTCTTTCACGTAAAAGTATTTACCTAAAAATACGTTTCTTCTGTCTGTTACACAGATGTTTTTATTGTTTTGGAGAACTTGCATGAAAATTTTGAACTGTCTGTGGAGATATCAAGACGCTATCACATAAGAAAATTCCTTCCGGTGCAGAAATGCCAGGCAAAACAATTTCTGCACCGGAATATCTGTTGGGTATCTCTCATTAAAGTTATAGTTCTCAGTACAGAAGATGGATCCTGGTCTATTTGAACATCCCTTCCTCACCTTAGATCCGACTTTACCTTTCTTAGCTTCAATACATACCTCCCTTAGTTCCAATATATACCTTTTTTAGCTTGAATACATATTTTTCGTAGCTTGAATACATACTTTTCTTAGCTTTACTTATGCATACTTACCTTTCTTATCTTCAGCTACCTGATCAGTAGGGCGGGGATGGCTTAGTCGGTAGCGCGCCAGGCTCGTAATCTGTAGTTCCCAGGTTCGAGTCCCAGCTGGGTCAGCGTTGAGATTTATCTCCGCAAAATTCCCCGCCCTGAAAACGGTCATTAAGGGACACCGATGGGCTTGGAAAGGCCGCCGTCCGTCGGATGGGACGTTAAGCCGTGGCCCCGTGTGCGGGAGAACCATACCCTGTGCACGTTAAAGAACACGCTGGATGGCCTTGACGGGAGGTACCATCTGTCTCCCAACAGTTGTTCCAGTGGGTCCCCTCCCCCAACCATCTCTGAGCCTTCGGGGTCCATGTGACCTGGCCATTTAGCCCATGGTGTGCAAAAAAGTGCCGCTCAGAGGTAAAACAACCCAACCTGATCAGTCAATAGCAGTCTTTCGTGTCTTTGGTTAGCAGTAGCCAGGTGACAGCACTATAGGGATAGTGTTGGTAACTACGGTATATCGTCGTCTTGTTTGTTTTCGAAAGTGGTCCGTGAAAGTCAGCATTATATTATTTACGAATTTTTAAAATGAGCGATAAATTAATAACTTTTCAAATACTGAACTATGTGCATAATTCTGACGTTTTTTAAACGTTAGATAAAAATATTTCTTTAAATCATTTAGCATTTAATTTTGTATTGCTATTATATTCAGAATACTGATAAGAAATATTTGGGAAAGATATTTTTTCAAAACCTTTATTATTTAAGATTGTATATTGCTATTATATAATAATAATAAGGATTAATAGTTTGACATTTTTTAAAAATATTCCTTATTTAAAATTATTTAATTGCTATAATAAAATAGTGACGATTAAATATTGTTTGAAAAAATTATGGCACAACCAAAAAGATATACGAAAACGTTCCTATGTGTTATTTTTTATTTTTTTGGGGGGGAAAGTGGTGTTTAGATTGATATAAATACAGCAGTTTTTATTTGACGTTGACGTTAAAACGTTAATTTCTAAAGGTTACACAGCTGAAAAAAAAACGCATCTTTGTTTATGTAAATAACTGCAGATAGCAAGTAATTTAAACAAACAAATACCATTCTAACCAAAGTTCTGGAAAATATTTTTTTAATGATTAACAGCTTTAGTTGCAGAGAGCTATGTTAGTTATCTCGCTGTTAATGTTTTGTCTAAGGACTTTTACAATTTCGAAGTTGTAGTTTTGTTCACTAGGAACGAAATGATTATGTTCGTTACTCCTAGCTAACATTTAATCAAAAATAAAAATTGACATTCATTTGATTTTGTATTAGCTTTTTACTCTTTTTTTTATATATTTGTGTCTTCTTATTTGTTGACAAATGGACTGAACTCTGCCCTTCAGATTCCAATAATACCAGTTGAAACTAATGTAAACAACGTTAGAGTCTTCATTGTTTTTTTTTTATTTTACGGAAAAAAATAATGTAGTATTTCCGTTCATAAATTTCGGTAAACATTGTAGCTCTTGTTCCGTGTTTACAATCATTCATTTAAAATCTTTTAGTCTTGAAGCCGCGTAACAGGATTTATCCACCTCTGTTCTTTTTTGCTACACAATCAAACAAAAATAATAACATAGCCACAAAATAGTACGTATTTAATGAAGAATAATACACAAAGTTATGGAGCTGTAATCGTTGTTGTTGCGAAACGATTCATAACGTATCACGATTTTCAGCCTATATCTAAAATTTAGACTTGTTTTGCGATATTTGGGAATCGTTTGTAACAATGGAAACTGATGATTACTGAGAGATGCAAAAGATTCTTTTTTACCGAAATTTTCGAGTTTTGGCTTTTGGTGTGCTTGTAAGTTGTACGCAGTAGTTCTTGAATATCACGGGAATCTTTATATTTTAAATTTCTTTTGATACATATGAACTTTTAAAGTTTTAAGAATTGAAATCTCCAGGTTGGGTTGTTTTACCTCTGAGCGGTACTTTTTTGCACGCCATGGGCTAAATGGCCAGGTCACATGGACCCCGAAGGCTCAGAGAAGGTTGGGGGAGGGGACCCACTGGAACAGCTGTTGGGAGACAGATGGTAGCCTCCCGTCAAAGCCATCCAGCGTGTTCTTTAACGTGCACAGGGTATGACTCTCCCGCACACGGGGCCACGGCATAACGTCCCATCCGACGGGCGGCGGCCTTTCCAAGTCCATCGGTGTCCCCTACTGACCGTGGGCAGGGCGGGGAATTTTGCGGAGATAAATCTCAACGCTGACCCAGCTAGGACTCGAACTTGGGAACTACAGATTACGAGCCTCGCGCGCTACCGACTGAGCCACCCCCGCCCCGAAATCTCCAGAGAAAGCTATTATGAACAAGGGATAATAATTACAAAACTTTATCTTGTTTTTAAAAATAAAAATGCAATCAATGTTTTCATTTTGTCGCCTGTCTGTTCTTAGATATTCAACATTTAGTTATTTTTGGAGATAAACATCTTTTTTTTTTGGTTTGGATAGAAATTGATGGAATATTTACGATTCACATTTTTTTAATGTCCCAATAGGTTTTAACAGCTCCCTTTAGAATTGACCTGAAATATCATGAAACATTTGAACTTGAAATGTCAAAATTTCAAACGATTGTTGCAAATGATCTATTTACATGAGAAATTTGAGTTAATAATTGTTTTTCATTTATTATTTACAGTTAAGTTTCTAACGAAAATTATGTTTGGAACTACTATCAAAAATTTTGGACAGAGAGAATATTTAGATCATAATCCAAAGCATAGAAATTAATTTCTTCACACAGTTATATTAAATTGCACGAAATATATTTTTTGACGATTCGTTGTCGGAAAAAAATCTAGTTTTGGGTAAACATTGTTTAATTTTTGGAACTGTGGCTATTTCTTTGTGAAAATAAACAAACAAAATAAACAGGTTGCAACATGAATTAACCTGGAATCTTGAGATAACAACGTTAATAAATGGCTGAACATTTTTTTCATTCAATATTTACAACACATTTTCTAACGAAAATTAAGTTTAGAACTACTTATCAAAAAACATCGAGCAAAGAGTATATATAGATAGATCCAAAACATCAAAATTAATGTATTGACATAAACATATTCAATTGCATAAGATATATATATATATATTCGACTCATTGGTGCGAAAATAATGTCAGTTTTCGCAACTCTGGCTACTTCTGTGTAAAAAGGAACAAACAGAATAAGCAGATTGTAATATGAATTAATGGGAAATCTTGAGACAATGGCGTTAAAAAAACGCTGGACATTGTTGTTCATTTATTATTTGCAGCAAATTTTCTAATCTATCAATAACTGTTAGGAAGCGATAAAAAAAGGGGAAGTAATACTAAAAAAAGTAAAAAAAAAAATAGAAAACAAATCCAATCAGTAATACTCGTTGGGTGGGTTTAAAATTTTAATCAGACTTGAGCTTCAACGAGGGAAATAAATTAACGATGGGCCGTGTTCTTTTTGAGCCTTAACGTGCATTTCACTAGATGAATAAAAGAAACTTGTTCATCAATTACTTGAAGAGTTCGCTGCAAAACATACGCCTCATGAGATGGCTGGATAATGTGAGAAAGCGAACTAAACAACAGAGAGAGAGATGCGAATCGAAAGAAGAAATAGTTGCTTACTATGTTGTCACAATAATCGTCTTTCTTTAGTCATCACATCAAAGAAACTGAAAAGGAGATGAAAAGAACTCTAAGGAATAAAAAAAGATTAGAAAGAAATCATTAAAGATAAGATCTTATTACATTGTCTATGATTTCCCGGAAGACGAATAAATAAACCTGAAACGAGAGAAAAAAAATTTGGTTTTCCTCGACAAAGGAAAAACGTTAAACAATCAGTCAATAATTATGAATTACTTTCCCTTTGTCGGGAACATAACAATGTATAGAATAAAGGACATGAAAAGGAATTGTATTGTATTTCGGTTAGACTAATGACTCTCCCGAGCGTATGGAAGATGATGTTATTCGTAGAAATAATGAATTCATTTTTATGTGGTTTTTGTTTCCCCCGTTTGCTCTATTTCGGATGAGGTTTCTCTTTTTCTTTGTGAAATATGACGAAACCTTATTTGCGAAATATGGGGGCAAATTTTGAGAATATTAATACCTAATGCATTTACCTCTGAAAGCAATATGCATATTTGATGCATCCATTCGAAACGGGAGTATAATGTTTTTAGAATGTGCAAAAAATAATTGACTGAATATTGGGATTTTTAACGTTTTATGCAATGTTTTACATAAAGGGATTTCAAATAAGATTCCCTTCAGATCGTTAAACATAGGAAAAGAAATATATATATATATGAAGCATAAATCATCGTTGAGCACTGCATATAATTTACTGAGTATAAGAATTGCGTGAGTATTTTTTTTTTAGTTGTTGTTGAATTACAGAGGAAAATATTAAATAAATAATGTTCGCAACATCTCTACCATTTTCAAAATATACAAAAAGAAAAAAGAATACCTAGGAAGCTAATAATTATATTGAAATTTAATGTAAACTCCAAGTTTATGCAGTTTATTCATTTAGTGAATTATACTGTGATTAATATTATATATTAGCTGTATTTTCTTTAAGAGTATATGAAAGTTGATTTGAATCTCTGTTTTTATTAATATACTAATGCATATATATGTTTACGATCTAGACATTAAATGTAAATAATTAATAAATTGATATTTCTACGAATTATTTGCAACGCAAAAGACGGTGTGACGCATATTTTTTTAAGATCAGAGATAAGCACAATTAACCTTCCCATGAAACATGTCACCCATCATACCGCATTGGATGCTTCTGCGTATGCAAATGCTTACAGAAATTCAAAGAACATCTCCCTATAAAGTAGTATTTTTAGTTGCCTCTGTGACACAGTGGTATTGGTTTGCAAAGGTCTGGGTTCGAGTCTCGGACTAGCATGGTTTTATTTTTGTGTGCTAGTTAGCTCTAATTGATGCAGTATTCAACAGTGATTTCAAAAATAAGTTGATACTGCAGTCTTAGTTGTCTTAAGTTGATACTTAAAGTCTTAGTTGAGTATACCCTGGATGAGAAGGCTTCTAGAAGCTATGACTAGTTTCAAGAACCCATCCCCGTCTAGGGGTGGATGTGGATCAGTCGGCAGCGTGCCAGGTTCGTAATCTGCAGGTCTCATATTCTTGTCGCACCTGGGCAAAAGATTGAGATTTATCTCTCGATTAACAGGGAACATCGATGGGCTTGGAGAGGCCGCCGTCCTCTGGATGGGATTTACAGCCTTGGTCCCGTGTATGGGAGGGAAACACCCTGCTTAGGTTAACGAACACGCATTGATAGGAGGCTATCTGTCTCCTAATAGCTGTCCAGTGGGTTCCCTCCTCCAACCTTCCCTGAACCCTCGGGGCCTTTATGACCTGGTCATTTAGTATATTATGTACAAAAAATGAAGCTCACAGGTAAAACAACCAACTAAACACTTCAATGATTCATATGACACTGAAACACGGAACTATCTCTGAGCATTACACATTACATAAATAAGCTGAATTTCGCAATTAACAGTTTGCATCAAAAATCAACTTTCTGAAATATGGAGTTGTGTGTAGTTCCCAGTTCGAGTCCCAACTCTAGGTGTGTGTTGAGATTTACTTTCGCAACTCCCGTTCTGCCCTCGGTGACAAAGGGAACACCGATGGTCTTCGAAAGGCCGCCGTCGTTCGAATAAGACGTTAAGACGTGGTTCCTTGTGTAGGAGAGCCATACCTTGTGCACTATAAAAAATACACTAGATGGCCTTGACGGTACACTCCCAACCCTTACCTAATTACTGTTCAGTGGATAGTTTTCCCAACCTTTCTTTGAAACCTTGAAACCCTAGTGACCTGGCCATTTAGCCAATTGTATGCAAAATAGTACGGCTGAGAAGGAAATCAGCCCAATGCAACAATTATGAAGTACGCAATTGTCTGTTTGTATTACACAATACTATTAATAATAATAATTATACTAATTCAGTTAATAATACTAATCAATTATCTATTTGTACCAAAAAGCTACTAATTGATTAGTACACTGAAATATGATAGCATCAATTTGTATCGTACACTAAAATCTCTCCTTTGAAATACGTAATTATCAGTTTGTAGCAAAAACCTAATTTGAGATTACACTGAAAGAGAAAATTACCAGTTGCTATTAAAAACGAGCTAAGAGATTATAATGAAGTTAGAAATATCAACATGCGTCAAATCCTAAATCATTGTCTTCAAATGCGAATGTAATAAACCTACTAAATGATTACACTGAAATGCACAATTATCAGCCTGCATCCACACTAAAACCACTACACTGAAATGTAGAATTATAAATTTTTATTTGGGTTGGGTTATTTTACCTCTGAAGCGGCACTTTTTTGCACACCATGGGCTAAATGGCCAGGTCACATGGACCCCGAAGGCTCAGAGAAGGTTGGGAGAGTGGACCCACTGGAACAGCTGTTGGGAGACAGATGGTAGCCTCCCGTCAAGGCCACCCAGCGTGTTCTTTAACGTGCACAGGGTATGGCTCTCCCGCACACGGAGCCACGGCTTAACGTCCCATCCGACGGACGGCGGCCTTTCCAAGCCCATCGGTGTCCCCTACTGACCGTGGGCAGGGCGGGGAATTTTGCGGAGATAAATCTCAACGCTGACCCAGCTGGGACTCGAACCTGGGAACTACAGATTACGAGCCTGGCGCGCTACCGACTGAGCCACCCCCGCCCACATAAATTTTTATTAGAAGCCTACTAAGTGATTACACTACAATCCGAAACTATCAGTTTGTATCGCACACTACAATCACTACATTGAAATACGCAATTATCGGTTTATGTAAAAAAAACCCTACTAATTGTTTACTCTGAAATGCAAAATTATCACTTTGCATCACACCTTAAAATCACTACTCTGCAATTTGCAATCATCAATAATGTATCAAAAAAATTCTAATTAAACTGAAATACGCAATTATGAGTTAGTACCAAAAAAAAAAAACTCTGCCAATCACGATTTTGCATCACACTTTAAATCCCAAACTGAAACACTCAATTGTATAAGTTTATATCACTTAGAAGTAAACAACTTCGAAAAAACTCGGGTTTTATCGCGTACCAGAGGAACATGCATCCATTTGCGAACCTAAAAAAAAAACAGAACAATCTCTCAGAATATACGTAAAACTTCGAGCACGATTACCAGCGAACACGACGAAGAAAGTAGCGTTTGAGACTACCTCGAAGAGATGGGAGAAAATGAAAAACGTCCTTAGATCCCAGGAAAGAACAAGTACGTCCACACACGGACGCACATGCCGACACATATGTCGTGATCGAGAGGAAAGATCATGCAACTGTGTGTGGCCTCTATTTCTCGAGGCTGGCACGGGGCTTTCAGCAACCTCCTTCGCTTGATTGGTGTCTGCCACAAGCGCCCTCGTGGGAATGGAATGTCCGGGACCTACGCGGACACGAGAGAGAGGAATGGGTGACATATTGCTTCGCGGTGCTTACTAACAATGCACGAGTCTTAATTCCTTTCTGCGGATCGATCTAGCACGAAGGTAGACATCGTTGGTGACAGAGAGGCATAGAGGATAAGCTCTACAATTTTTTTTGTGGGGAGGGAATTAAATGGCTATGAACTACAGAAAATGGAACTAATTTTACGTCGTGATTCTGCCCACTGATTGCTATGATCTGTGTAGTTTAAAGAGAATATGAAGAAAAATAATTTATTTATTATGATTATATAAAAATATTATAGAATAACCTAAATTTAATTGCTAGTTTTTTTAAATACTACAACACATATAGTATTAAAACAGTAATATTAATGAGTACTCATTTATGATGAAATTGTTGACAAAATTTCTAAGAAGCGTTAATACGTGAAAACTGGCCCAATATTCCAAGAGGTCTCAATTATTATAAAAGCAAAAATAAGCAAATTTTAAAACGAAATTTTCTGCATTATTTTAAAGTTCATTCTTCCTCACATCTGAATCATAGCAGTTTGATTAGTCAAACCATTGATCCATTTCAAGATTTCGGACTGACTAAAAACGACATAGTGATCATTACCAGGCTCAGAACAGGGACCACAAGCTGAATGATCAAATGCATAAGATGAACAGGGCTGAGTCATCTTCCTGTGAGACATGTAGAACAAAAGAAACAGTCTCTCATGTTTTACTTAATTGCAGCAAATTTGATACTCATAGAGATCAAATGTTTCCCTCACTGGAAGAAATTGGAATTAAGAAATTTACACTCAAAGATCTACTCGGACATCAGAATTTGATAAAAAGAAAATATACTTTTAAATTAATTTTACAATTTTTAAAAGATACTATTTTGATTGACAGAATTTGATTCAGTGCCCAAATAGTACCACGATGTTTCTGCATTAGGAGATTGAACGCTCTTAAAATTTTAATAATGTTAATCAAGAACTTTCAGTTTCTACTGAACTACCTCTTTCCTTCAGAAAACTTTGGAATGTTTATGGAATGTTTATTTGACCTCCAATCTAAGATTACTGGCAATTTTATGGTTTGGCTTTTGAAATTTTGGTTTTCCAGACTCAGTTGGGAGAACTCTCCGACATAGTGCACGGACCTTTCTTAAAAGAATTTCCGGACGAGAGGGGCGAAAGGCCCCGAGTGATTTCCGGAATAATAGTTTATGTTGAAGAGGAAGAAGAGGAAGTACTATGCCAAGAATAAGATATCACCCCCACGTATAATTTTTTTTTACACCTTTAAACAGGATCTTACTAAACTTGAATTTACTCTAATAGAAAACTTTTTTCAAGCTCATACAATATGTAAAAACAACTATAGATATAATTTATCAAATAAAATTAACTATACTGAAAAATTACCTTTCCAAAGGAAAGAAAATAAAATAATTTATAGATTAAAAGCAGACACAATTAATTTAAATAAACAAAAATTTTATATCAGGCTTTTAAATTCTCCAAACTATTTAAACTGTAATTTTCCAGAAAACACTAATCATATCTTATTAAACTGCACCTTATATACTAAACAAAGGGACCTTTTAATTGCAGAATTAGAAAATTGGGGAATACAAGAAATTAGTACACAAAATTTATTAAACTTTCCGATTTATGATACAAAAATCAAAATTTATAAATTAATATTAAACTTCCTGCTTTCAACATCTTTATGAAATAAACTATAAAAAAATAAATAAATAAAAATAAAAATATATATTAAATATAGGTAATAAACAATTAATCCAAAAAAAAGAAAAGAAAATATCTATATAAAAAAATTGGTTTTCAAATTTTTTTATGTTGAATTGAAATTTTCCATTTTTTGTTTTTCCAAAATTGTACTGGGAAAGCTTAAATAAGAACTTCCCATTAAACCAGTAACGTTATGATGATGATGATGATGATGATACTACGCCAAGTTAGTTTATGTATTGCCAATCAGGCTGCTAAAATAAATTCGGGCTCAATATAATTTAAATCTCGAATATTTCTTCTAAGTGTTAAAAGCATTGAATAAAGTATAATATTTTATTATAAAATATTTATTATAATTTTTACCTTTTAATTAGTTTTTGGAAATTAAAAGGAATCACCATGTGGATTTGAATTTTTTTTTACCTATTCTCTATCTTTAATAAATGAATGGTTCTTTGCGTTTACAACGATCCATAAACTTTCAGTTTCTAGTAGCATTTCTAATATTTTTCGTTCCAAATAACATTCCTTTTAGTTTTGTCATAAAATGATTATGATGCATCATAGAAATACGTTCCTCAAATTGAGCTCGAACCTCAACAATTGACGATGCGATTTAAGCTCGGATGCACTCAGGCTGGAAATATTGCACACCAATTCTTGTAAGCTGATACTGGGGGAAAAGTTTTATAAATTTTGCTCTAAAATTATTGCAGGTAGCTTTAGGATAAACCTAACAAATATATATATAATTAAATACATAACTTTTATAGCAATAACAAAAATTAAGAATGTAAAATTCTTAGATGAAGGAAATTGGTTTCCCTGAGTGGAATAAGAACTCAGGTTTCCCATAAGAATAGTGGGCTTCATTACCGTTAGACTACCGAGGAATTGACCATTTCTTCAACAAAGTGACATATACGCATTCCTGTTGATTCATCAGTGGCGCCAACTAATATCAGGAGATGGGCAACCAAGCCGTCATGTTTTGATGGTGGTAATATTTGCAACTCACGCTCATAGCGTTATATAAAGAATTCCGTAAGAAATTATTACAGGAAAACATCCTGTAGACAAGAAAAATTATCTACAGGACGTTTGACAGGAAGTTTTACAGGACTATTTGAAATAATGAGTTGAAAAAAATTGGTTGTTCTGACTGTCGTAATTTCAATCGGTTATATGCGACGTAATTAGTGGCAGAAATTGTCGGGTTCCCTGTAGTTCCGCGGGTAGTTGGACAATCTGCCCAAAATTAAGTGGGCCATTACGCTAGGTGAAACAACAGGTTCCCGGGTTTTTACACTGTACCGAGGTGTACCTCAGACTGCTGTGCTAAACGTCGTGAAGACAGATGAAAGAAACTAATGCGCAAGAATAGTAGACGGACGACACAGTTTATTTAAATTCACATACATATTTACACATGAGAATGTGGTCGATTCCATGGACCTTAGCAACGCTCTGGATCAGGATGAAATGTAATTCAGATGTGCTGCGAGGCTTTCTCCACTCAGCTTTATTTATTTAATACTGCTTTGCTACTACAAGCACTCATTTGATGAGTACTTTATCGAAATCTCTTTGGCAACCTCAAAACTCGGCGAGAGGATATTTGATCCTTGCCTAAACCACCTAGTTCACATAGAACCGTACCTTGGTTAAGGCAGAATCGCGAAGATCCTTTAATGTCTCTTTTGAGAATGAGCTATGTCCTTTGACTAGTCCTTCCTCTTTGCCAGAAACGCTCAGTCTGACCTTCATTGTTTACACCTCCTCTCCTTCACTCGCACTAGAGCCTCCGGCTAGTGACGGCAGAGTAATAAATGCCCTTTACTTTCGTGAGCATCACCGCACAGCTATCTGGGGCCCGAATGACAACTAATGAGTCACATTCCCATTTTGGACACTTCCGAAAATGCAATTAACACAGGTATATAAAATAACAATAAAAATACAACGCCTAAAATGAATTAGAGGGACACGATAATGTACTAGAAGTATTTGCACTTCTTTGTAGAGTGTATAATAAATCTATTGACTGAAAAAGAACTGTAGCATCGACGTTTGAATGGTGAGTAGACATTTAAAAAAGTACGATAAAAATGAGAAAATTCGCACAGAGTTTTATTGCCATTCAACTGCGAATGGAAAGCAAAAGAAAAAGAGAAATTGAGGGATGTCCCCATCGGTCAGGAATAGAAAGAATATGCTGAAGTGAGTCGTTAGAGAAAAATGTCCTTCACTCGAGGACAAAAGAAATTGGCTAACGAGAATCTACAACTTCAGAAGAGAAAAATACATCAGTAGCCAATATATATCGAGTACAGCGAACATCTAAGCGATAGGAGAGCGATTTAAAACCCAGACGCCAACCAAAGAAATCCTTAGCCGATATTATTAAAAAGATTTTGTAGACTTTTTTTTACATTTTTTCAGCTTTTGTCCGTGTGGGGTAGATAGTTTCGTGAGATTCCATCCTGATATTTTAGAATAACATGTCTAACATTTCTGTGCGTCTTCCACTTCGGTATATTTTTTTTCAATCTCTTTAAGGAGCCTAATTGCAAAATCAATAGGAAAATATTTAGATGAGACGCTGAAAGAAGATGTGAGGTTGGTCTTGGTGCCTCCATCGCCAGTCTACTGAGTTAGATAGAGATGAAGCAGAGTTTAAAAAACTCAACTCTGTTTGTTGTTTCGATTAGTCGAAGTCTTTTTTCTAGTTTGATGTTCATAAGAGAAAATATCAACGCTGTCACCGTTCGGAATAACTCTTGGATGGTTTTACCTCAACATCACTTTTTATTTGCACACAATGGGCAGGTCACAAGGACCTCAAGGGCTCAGAAAAGGTTGAGTATCCACTGGATCGCTGTTAGGAGAGCGATATAAGTTTGCCGTGAAGGTCATCCAGCATGTTCTTTAACGTGCACATGGTTCCGCGGCTATACATCCCATCCGCCGAATGGTGGTCTTACCCTTCGGTGAAATCGGTATCCCTTTCCTCACCGAAAGCAGAACGAGAATTCAGATAGGACTCGAACCTAGGATCTGCAGATTACGAGACTGTCACGCTACCGACTGAGCTAACCACTTAGCCAGGAGCAGAACTTGGTAACTTCAATTTAGAAATATAGATCTATTGTTGAGTGGAACGAAAGTAAATTAATTTCACGATATTTATATGCAATACGTCCTTCGATAAGGGCATAAGTCAAAAAAGATAAGTTTTCAGGAATACACCCAGTCAACGATTATCACGATTTCGGTTAAACACAATTTGTGAAGTAGAACACGTTTTCGACTAACAAGAGTTCTACCAATGAGATTAAACACAATTTTAGAAGTAGGGCTAGTATTTGGACTAAAACGAATTCTACCAACACGATTTTTGGTTCTGAAGTAGAGCTAGTTTTGGACTAACTCGAGTTCTACTCAAACGATTTGATTAAACATAATTTTTGATGTATGCTCAGTTTTCGACTCACATGAGTTCTACCAACAAGTTGGGTTGTTTTACCTCTGAGCGGCACTTTTTTGCACAGCATGGGCTAAATGGCCGGGTCACATGAACTCCGAAGTCTCAGAGAAGGTTGGGGGAGGGGACCCACTGGAACAGCTGTTGGGAGACAGATGGTAGTCTCCCGTCAAGACCATCCAGTGTGTTCTCTAACGTACACAGGGCATGACTCTCCCGCACACAGGGCCACGGCGTAACCTCCCATCCGATGGACGGCGGCCTTTCCAAGCCCATCGGTGTCCCCTACTGACCGTAGGCAGGGCGGGAAATTTTGCGGAGATAAATCTCAACGCTGACCTAGCTGGGACTCGAACCTGGGAACTGCAGATTACGAGTCTGGCGGGCTACCGACTGAGCCACCCCAGCTCCTCTACCAAAACGATTTCGATTAAACACAATTTCTGAAGTAGGGCTAGATTTCGACTATCCTCTCAACATAATAATATTAACAAATCTTTCTATTTAACACGACTTCTCCACCACTTCGATCGCTTATATCATTGTATCGCCATATGAGAAAACACCTTGTATGCTCACCTTGTCTCACCTATCTTAATGGTGTGTATGTGTGTTTTTTTTAGGCTCTAACGCAGTGATTCCGAACTTAGTGATAATTTAAGTAGTACAGCGAATATCGTGAAATAATAAATATATATATTTTATAAAACAGAAATAGTTTAGCTTCCACGTTTAGCAAATTTTTAGTTAAATTTAAATTTATTAAAATTTAAATTGTAGTAAAATTAAAATTTTTTAGTTAGTAAATTTTGTAATATTTTATATGTATAGTTTTGTGCTGCATTTCTTTCCTAATTTTTTTTTACTCTATTAGCAAGGTAATTTTCTTAGTCTGTTTATTGCTTTAATACTTAATTGTGCTTAAGGAATGGCCAAATAAAACCATTGCAGTTGTTACTATCAAACCGCCAAAATGCTTATTCTATATTTTGTTCATTCTCTCTCTAACGCTCTGTAGCTCAATCATTTTTAATACTATTGACCTTAGATTTTGAATATATATTCTCGTAATCGTCCTCACAAAATGAAGATATAAATTTTTGGGTTCCCTTATAGCAGAAAGGCTTATTCAAGACTCTTGTTTTTTCCATGCAAAGTTGAAAGTATGGAAAACTAAGAGAACCAAGAGATACGAATGATCACAGAGTGTTTAAAGGATTATTATGATTAGAGAATTTTAGAATAATGATAATGTGATATTCGATTCAGAAATTGATTAGTTCCTTAAATATTGACCGCAAGTTCAATCAAATCTAAAAATCATGAACCGTTTCAAAGCGCCTTAATACGCTAGCGATATGAATAGCCTAATACAGGGGTGGGCAAATAGCGGCCCGCTAAGAGTTTTTTGTGGCCCGCCAAGACAGTCAGAAAAATCCGCCTTGAACCGAGATTTCCTTCCCGTGCGCGACCGAAGATTCGTCTCGTATTTTCCACTAGGACGGCCACGTCAATACGCATGCGCAGTGTAGATACGAAACAATTGCACACCCCTGCTAATAGTATCTTATTTATTTCCATATATTTATGAAAAACGGAATGTTCAAATTCTTGTCAAGCCGCTACAAAAACAAACATAAAAACAGCATTATGTAATAATTGGATTCATGGCTGATTTAGCAGAATTATTTATTTAAATTCTACTTTAGAAAATACACAGTCGTATCAGAATAATATGACCACCTACCATAGTATATGTATGGTAGGTGGTCATATTATTCTGATACGACTGTGTATAAGACATTAGTATAATTGCCTGGCGTAACGTGTGCTATTTGTAACGTATGTGCGGACAAACGTTCCTGTCCGTGTGACATCATCAGTGGCGCAGGTTTTGGCTCCCAGTTATTCCGCAGGTACTCGGCCTTCCGCAGGTAATCGGTTCCTAATTTGATGTGGTATCTTACTTCATTCTAGCTACCTAAAGTTTAGAGATCGGGTTCCCTGCTGCGGTGGGTCGGTTTAAACTCGCCGCAAGCATCCAAAATCTGTGAGTTTGCTGCCGCCTTTTTAATCACGAATAGAGTCGAAAGCTACGAATGGAATAGTATGTTATCGATGAGTAAAGTTATCAATGGACAGATGCTTCGCAGCCAACTTTTGTGGTAGGACCTAATTTACTTACTTGGGTCGAAACCCTGAGAGTGAACAAAATTACAGTGAGATGAAGCTGTAGACGAAGTTTGATAGTCCTAATTCTGACTGTCGAGAACAAACAGACAGACAAGCAACTTTCTGTTTCATACAGGTAGATGAAAAAAATCACTTGTGGGTAAAAATTCCTAATATTTCAGATCCTCACTAACAGTTTTCTGAATAAACTTTCAATTGGAAAGTGAGCTCTATGGTAGGATTCAAACTCTGCTCAATTACTGTAATACAGAATGCCCAAAGATCACAATTCCATTGGAAAGTGCTTCAGAAATTGGTCGGTGGAGATCCGAAATATTAGATTTCTTTAACTCTTTCGGTTCCTATATACCATATGGAAACACTAACTGTAGAATTTCTTTTCATTCTATGCTGGAGAATCACAAAACATTTCCTGTAATCATGTAATGCTTGAATAGACGGTACGAGGGGGATCCGAAACTACGACCTTCTGATATTATCTCAGATGCTCTGAGCACTGAACTATTATAATCCCAGAAACTTAAGAAACATTCGATAGATTACCTTCTAAACCTTCTCTGAGCCCTTGGGGTCCTTGTGACCTGGACATTTAGCCCATGTATGCAAAACAAGGGCCACTTAGAGGTCAAACAACAGTAACCCATCCTGACTGGGGACGTCCATTTGTTTTCTGTTAGCATTTATCCAACAATTTGTGAGCATTTGGGGTCTGTCTGACTTGGCCATCTCCGTAGAACTCCCTGCCCTGTCGACAGTCAGTAGGAGACACCGATGGGCTTGAAAAGATCATCGTCTCTCATATGGGATGTAGCCTAGTGTAAGGGAGAGCCATACCCTGTGCACTTAAAGAACACGCTGGATGACCTTCACGGGAAGCTACAATCTGTCTCCAAATAGCTGTTCCAATGGATATTCTTCCCCAAGCTTCACTAAGCCTTCGGGGTTATTGTGACTTGGAATTTTAGCCCAATGTGCAAAAAGGACCGCTCAGAGATGAAACAACCAACCCAATCCTTGTGTGCGCCATGGGCTGAATGACCAGATCACAAGGACTCCAAGGGCTCAAAGAAGTTTGGGAGAAGGGGATCCATTGCAATACAGTTAGGAGACAAATGGAAACCCCCAAACATCGATTGGGTTCTTTAAATTTCACAGGGTATGGCATTCTCCTGTAGACGGCAATGCGTCTTAATATCCCATTCTGTTGCTTTTCCAAGTTCATCTGTGCTCCCTACTGACCGAGGGCAGGTTCGGAATTTTGCGGTGATTAATCTCAACGCTGACCCACGGACCAGTCATGGTCATTCATTGCATTCTTGTGTTCTTCTGACACAGGTGGGACTCGAACCTGGGAACTGCAGATTACGAGTCTGGCACGCTACCGACTCATCAAACTCTCGCCCCATCTCTCAAAAATAAAACAATTTAAAAAAAGCAACTACAGAAAACTTAATGTTAATGGAATGGAATTTTGCTTCTTATTGACATAAAACTAAAATAACCGAATGGTATTTAAAAAAAAAAGTTCCTTTAGAAAATAGCATTTTCTATGTAAAAACTACATCAATATTCTTTTCTATAAAGAAAGTAACAAACTAAAACTCTACAACACACTTAACAGAACACTACATCAGCCTTTCAAACGTTTACGAGCTAGGATTTCAAAGATGTATTTTACGATGAACAAATTGACCAAAAAAATGCACCCAGCGTGATAACTGTACATTCGATCCACAAGACCTGTAAGGTAGAAAACTGTCTGCAGCTAAAACGTTTTCAGTTTACGAACGATTTATCAAAGTTTGAAAACTGTTGTTGAACTACTTGAAATAAGAAGTAGAGCGGGTTTGGTTACGTCGTCCAGTGAACAGACAAAAAGTGTGTTTGCCAAGAGAGCACTGGCGGCTCCATAGACTGATACACACACGCACATTAATCACTCCATGGCACGAACAGCTGACGTTGGACTGGACAGAGTGGCTGGACGGGAATGTTTCGCTCTTTCGGATCTCACTCGGATATAGCGGAGATTCCAGCTGCTTGTAGTAGCTGACGGGAAATCACATGGGTCTAAGGCCAGCATATCAACAAGATGACGTAATGAACTGATTCTTTTTTGAAAAGTGTATTGTAATTGTTAATAACTTTTCTGGCAAAGCTTTCTCTGGATGAAATCTAAATAATTTTTTTAAATAATGATAACTTTTTATTTCCTTTGCATTTACATATGCAGAGATTATCATAGCAAGCTCAGAGAACTTGATTGTAAGAACAAATGCTACATGGGGCGGAGGTGGCTCAGTCGGTAGCGCGCCAGGCTCGTAATCTGTAGTTCCCAGGTTCGAGTCCCAGCTGGGTCAGCGTTGAGATTTATCTCCGCAAAATTTCCCCGCCCTGCCCACGGTCAGTAGGGGACACCGATGGGCTTGGAAAGGCCGCCGTCCGTTGGATGAGACGTTAAGCCGTTGCCCCGTGTACGGGAGAGTCATACCCTGTGCACATTAAAGAACACGCTGAATGGCCTTGACGAGAGGCTACCATCTGTCTTCCAACAGCTGTTCCAGTGGGTCCCCTCCTCCAACCTTCTCTGAGCCTTCGGAGTTCATGTGACCCGGCCATTTAGCCCATGGTGTGCAAAAAAGTGCCGCTCAGAGGTAAAACAATCCAGCCCAACAAATGCTACATACTCCTTACAAATAACACATAGAGTTAATAGAGAAAAAAGAAGAAACACTTAAATAAAGTAAAAATATTAGTAAAATCCCCGCGAAGCTTGGTGTAGTTTATCCGCAGAAAAAAAAATAATGAAGTTGCAAATAGTTGCTACACATCGGTTACATATTAACATTCATATATAAGAAGTCCTCATATATATAATTACAATTGCTAAATTAAGTTAGGAAAGAGGTATTTAAGTTGAGATATTTAACTATGTTATAATGCTCGTGAAATAACATTTAGAATTATGGTGGCCTATAGCAGTGTTTCGCAACCTGTTTCTCTTGGTGACACATTTCTGAAATAATCCATTTTCAAAAACAAACTTCTGAAATAGTCCGTGTATCGCGACACTTCTGAAATAGTCCATTTTCCACGACACACATCTGAAAGAGTAGTATCCCGCGACACACTTGAAAGAGTAGTATCCCGCGACACACTTGAAAGAGTAGTATCCCACGAGACACTTCTGAAATAGTCCGTATCCCACGAGACACTTCTGAAATAGTCCATTCCCGCGACACACTTCTGAAATAATCCGTATCCCCCGACACACTTTTGAAATAATCCGTATCCCCCGACACACTTCTGAAATAGTCCATTTTCACGACAAACTTCTGAAATAGTCCATTTTCACGACACACTTCTGAAATAGTCCATTTTCACGACACACTTCTGAAATAGTCCATTTTCACGACACACTTCTAAAATAGTCCATTTTCACGATACACTTCTAAAATAGTCCATTTTCACGATACACTTCTGAATAGTCCATACTGCGACACACTTTTGAAATAGTCCATTTTCCGCGACAAACTTCTGAAATAGTCCGTATCAGCGACACACTTCTGAAATAGTCCGTATCAGCGACACACTTCTGAAATAGTCCATTTTCCACGACGCACTTCTGAAATGGTCCATTTTCCATGATACATTTCTCAAATAGTCCATTTTTCGTGACAAACTTCTGAAATAGTCCGTATCCCGCAACACACTTCTGAAATAGTTCATTTTCCATGACACACGTCTGAAACAGTCCATTTTCCACGACACACTTCTGAAATAGTCCAGTTTCCACAACACACTTCTGAAATAGTCCATACCGCGACACACTTCTTAAATAGTCCATTTTCGATGACAAACTTCTGAAATAGTCGGTATCCCGCGACACACTTCTGAAATAGTCCATTTTCCACAACACACATCTTAAATAGTCGATTATCCATGCCAAACTTCTGAAATAGTCCCCCGACATACTTCTGAAATATTTCATATACCGCGACACTTTTCTGATATAATCCAATTTTCGCGACATACACCTGTAGGGGGTACTTAACAGAGGAGGGGGGGGTCTGGGTACGTCACTTCCTGCAAGTGCTTTTACCTCTGATTGCCTATTATTAAACATAGCATCTTTACGCTTGATTAAAAGTATGTTGGCTAAAAAATCCCATTTATCTTAACTAGCCTAGAAAGTGGACTCTTCAATTACAATCAGATACATTCTAATGACTAACTCCAAGGTAAAATGCTTAAAGTCACCCATAGCGTAGGTTTTGATCAGCTGACGGTTACTCAGCGGTCGTTCTTTGCCCAAAGGCTCAGAATCAGTAGATGAAGTGGTTACACTAGACCACTTTTAGGAGACTCCCTTCAAGCCCATCTAAAGTGTTCTTTATCTTATACAATCTGGACCGGATATAAAAAAAATCGATGGCGGGGGTAGAGGGAGGCAAGAAACACAATCGAGCCGAAAAAATGTTAAAACGGGGGCCAAAAAGTTATCTTTCCAACGTAGCTCTTCGTTTTATAGGTTTTTAAAAAATTTCCTAAAAATGACTGAAATATATATATATTTAAAAATTCTTGCCTCTATTACCCTTACTAGCAATCTGAAAGGGGGGCATGGCCTTTTGTCCCCCTTCCATAATGAGAGAAACCGATTGTTTAATAATACTGGGCAACAAATTTTCATTAAAGTCAGCCTCTGAGATAAAAGCAGGCATTTCTTAAAGATTTCAAGGTGCTGAACACGAAATATGATAATGAAAATGCAAAATTGACTACGATTCCTGAGAAATCCGCAATAGTTTCTTATATAATAGAGCAATAACTACGTATGACATGTATCGGTAAAACTCCGCTTCTACTTCAGACGTCGCTTTGCCCATCGCTTGTACAGTTGCTCAGGATCATCTCTGGCGAGCGACCAACTGTAGTCAGCCAACATTGAAGTAGACCAGTTTCCCTGGTATCGTTTCTCCATCGTTGCAATGTCCTGGTGAAAACGTTCACCGTGCTCATCACTAACCATGCCGCAGTTGTCAGGGAATAAATCGAAGTGGGAATGGAGAAAGTGGATCCTTATGGACATATTGCAGCCACGTTTGTGATACAGAGACAACATGTCCTTAACCAGTTTCTTGCAGTTGTCTCCCCTGACATTCCGAGGAATTTAGTTAGAAACGCGTCCCAAGCCTTTTTCCCCCTCACCCTGAAGCAGGTTGTCGAACATCTGGTCTCTGAACAGCTCGCGGATCTGAGGACCCACAAAAATTCCCTCTTTAATTTTCACTTCCTTGAGTCGAGGGAATTTGTCAGCCAAGTACTTGAAAGCTGATGCAGTCTAGTCCATGGCTTTCACGAAGTTTTTCATCACACCGAGTTTGATGTGTAGGGATGGCAGCAGGATTTTCTGCATTTCTGCCAGTGCTGAGTGTTCCACATTCTTCTCTCCGACCTTCAGATATTTCCTCTGAGGCCAGTTTCTCTTCACGTAGTGTAAAACCTTTCCTCCTCTGTCCCATTCACATAAGAAACAGCAAGTACTTTGTATATCCCAGCTTCAGACCCATCAACAGAGACCACACTCGCTTTGTTGAAGACAGTTCAACAGCGGTTTTAGGTTGTCGTAGGTTTCTTTCAAATAGACAGCGTATCTGACCGGAATGGATGGGAGACGATTTCCATTATGCTGCAACACTGCCTTGAAATTCAATTTCGAGGAGTTTATGAATAGTCGCCATTCTTGAGGGTTATGTTTGATTCCGAGAGTATTCATCAGGCCATCTACATCTGAGCAGAACACAAGGTCATCTTCCTTTCTGAAGTAAGGTGCAAACTGCTCATGACGAATTCGAAACGAAGTCACTCGGACATTTTCCTTGAGAATATTTCATTGTTTAATTAGTATTAAACCATTCGTTCCAACCAAGTAATTAATTAGTTTTTTTTAGTTAATTAGTATTAAACCAAGTAACTCTGTCTTGGCTTTGGAAGCTCTAGATCGCGAACAAGATCGTTCATTGGCTGTTTCCCACTTCTCTTTCCTTGTGATGACTCCAGAAACAGGTGAAACCATGCAGATGTAGCAGTCATTCGCGTGATTGCTCCAAACCATAGGAAGAGCAAACGGCATCACCACTTTTTCGCTTTTCAGCCACTTCGGAAGGTTTATTGCACACGTACTGCAGAATATTGGGGTCCAGGTATTGTCCTGGTCCCCGATCTTGCATAAAAAATAAAACTCATATGCCACTTTCACTATTGTAGTGATGGCCCTTTTCTGCGTTGCAAACGTCACTTCCCCGCAAATATAACAAAATGTATCTGCACTATTAACACAGTTATGAGTCAAAACTCCCCGCCCTGCCAACGGTCAGTAGGGGACACCGATGGGCTTGGAAAGGCCGCCGTCTGTCGGATGGGACGTCACTCCCCAACCTTCTCTCAGTCTTTGGGGTCCTTGTGACCTGTCGTTTAGACCATTGTGTGCAAAAAATTGCCGCTCAGAGGTAAAACAACAACCAACCAACCAAATGTTATGAGTCATCATTACTGCTGGATTAAAACTGCAAGGATCACTTGTAGTCACTCAAGGGACTTGCTCACCCTACGAGACTTCGCATAAAACTAACGATTGCATCATCCTTTGTCCGCGATCGTAAAGTCGCGATGTCATGACTGAACTACATTGCATCAGACAATGATACAATACCTGGGGGGGGGGTTGTGTGTATGGCGGGATGATTCAATACAACGCAATATGTTGCAATCTGAAGTTTAAAATACAGCGTTGAGAAATGGTTACCTATGTACTCAATGCAGACTGAATCGTTTACCCATGACCATCTCTGTCTCTTCTAAACAAGAGCCAATCGACAAATGTTATTGTCATTTTCGTATTCAGCACCTTGAAATTAGTAGGGATTGGCTATTTTCATTTCAAAGCTTTTTTGTGTGTTGCCCAGTGTAAAGATTCATGATTAAATTTCATGATTTTGTTATGGTTCTCAGTTAAATTTCATGCAACAGCCACGATGAAATTTCATCATTTTTATGTTTAATTATTTTTCTTCTACCTTTTGTAGGTGACAATATTCACTTCAGAACCACTGTCCATTTGCCAGAATAGTGATAAATCTCCATCATGTGCAGTCAATGGTGGGCCGTGCCTTGGTTGTTCCTTACAGCTCCACTTAGTCTTGCAGGTGAGTGTCATATTTGAAATCCATGTAAATTGTGTATTTTTTATTACCAACACGATGATCAGGTGAAGATTGCAGTCCTAAGAAGAATAAGACTGTAGGGCATAACAGACACTGAATAGCGTGGGTTGTTTTATCCCAGAGCGGCACTTTTTTACACATACGGAGATAAATGGCCTGGTCACCCCAAGAGCTCAGAGAAGATTTGTGGAAAGGAACCCACTGGACAACTATTATGTGACAAATGGAAGCCTCCTTTCAAGGATATCCAGCATGTTCTTTGACATGCATGTGGCTCTGTTCTCTCGTATATATGTATGTCTCTCTTGTATACGTATGGCTCTCTTGTACACGTATGGCTCTCTTGTACACGTATGGCTCTCTTGTACACGTATGGCTCTCTTGTACACGTATGGCTCTCTTGTACACGTATGGCTCTCTTGTACACGTATGGCTCTCTTGTACACGTATGGCTCTCTTGTACACGTATGGCTCTCTTCTCTTGTAAACGTATGGCTCTCTTCTCTTGTACACGTATGGCTCTCTTCTCTTGTACACGTATGGCTCTCTTCTCTTGTACACGTATGGCTCTCTTCTCTTGTACATGTATGGCTCACTTCTCTTGTACACGTATGGCTCTCTTATCTTGTACACGTATGGCTCTCTTATCTTGTACACGTATGGCTCACTTCTCTTGTACACGTATGGCTCTCTTATCTTGTACACGTATGGCTCTCTTCTCTTGTACACGGGGCACGGCTTTATGTCCCATCCGATATATGGCGGAACTTCCAAATTCAACGGTGAACCTTTTTTCTGACAGAAATCAGGATGTGAATTTCAAACTGTAGTGAAAAACTTCGTTTATTCTTTTCTTTTGCATTTAAAGTGTGTATCCCCCATTTGTTATTAAATCATTCATTAAAATATATCACTTTGAAATATCGGTATTCTATTGTAATGACTCTATATCGTATATAATAGTGTTTCAATAGAAAAACAGCGAGATCTTAGCGGGCATTGTTTAGTATGCACTAAGAGCAATATCTTGTGCTGAGGTATTCTTTCTAGAGAATTTTAATAACTCTAACGGATGAAGAAAAAAAATTATTACGCATATTTTAAGTGACCATTGAAAAGGAGCGGGAACATTTGACGAAAATAGCTTATGGAGGAGAAAAAAATCCGGTACAATATTCTAGTTCGTTCTGGTTTAATTCTGTCCGTTGTTCATCATCTTACTTTTATTTTCCATATCTGACTTGTATGTTATAAAAATATATTCCATGGCCCCATTTTAAACTCTAAACCTACGAATTTCCAAGTTACACATATCGATTCCTGAAATAGCAAAATTCGGATGATTCTGTGAAATAGGAAACAAGCCGTTCCGTCGAATCTCATTTTATCAGTTTCTGTCGTAAAAGTAGTTTCCGAGTGTGACGTGCAATGCTCTTTTTTTTTCCATCCTCTTTATATCCCGCGCAAGAAATTCTGGATATAAATATAGTCGGGCTCGACAGAATAGATAATAGACAGAATGCTATTTTGTTACAGCATCGATAGATGTGAATGCATTTCCATGTTGTTTACCTGATCTCTAGGCAGTTTTTTCCTTCGGATGCGGAAGTGACCAGCTTTAAAGAACGATGCAATCTGTGATCTCAATGGGAGTTGAAGTGAAGCTGGTCTCTTGTTCAACCATGTTCTATCTGCGAGCTTCCATCGATGCTGTCGTAAAGGATTGCGATGCGATATCTACGCGTTGTGATGATTCAAAAATCTCACATACTATATATTATATGCGAGTGGGTAGGACTTTATTTTCGAGTTAAAAAATTCCATTTCGGGGGTAGTGTTATCCATTAATTTTTTTTTTTCGAATTTGGAATCTGGTCGAAACAAATAGTAATATAATATTGTTTTTCAAATTCGAGGTGAAATCTAGTCGAAAAAATAGAAATACGGTATTGTTTTTTCTTACTAATTCGGGTAAAATTCGGATTGAAATTAAATCCATTCAAATTTTCAAGTATTATATATTAACATTATTATTGCCATACAATAATACGTGCATGGCTAGTATTTCTTCAGCGAGATTACTTCTGTATAATATCTTCCGTCTAATTCTTTTAAATTCACAGCAAATATTCATCTGACGACGACCTTTTTAAAGATTTGGTTGGTTTACCTCCGAGCGGCACTTTTTTGCACACTATAGGCTAAATGGCCAGGTCACAAAGACCCCGAAGGCACAGAGAAGTTTGGGGGAGGAGACACATTGGAACAGCTATTGGGAGACAGATGGTCAAGTCCCGTCAAGGCCATCTAGCATGTTCTTATAACGTGCACAGGATATGGCTCTCCCGCACACGGAGCCACGGCTTAACGTCACTTACGACGGACGGCGGCCTTTCCAAGCCCATCAGTGTCCCCTACTTACCGTGGGCAGGGCGGGGAGCTTTGTGGAAATAAAACTCAACGCTGACCCAGCTGGGACTCGAATCTGGGAACTGTAGATAACGAGCCTGGCGCGCTACCGACTGAGCCACCCCCGCCTCACCTTTTTGAAGAATCTACAATGTTTTTAATATTAAATAATACTAAAGATGTTCTTACTCTGATTTGTTTCGATATTTTGCTATTATGCATAATTTCAAGAACGAAATATAACATTACTTTATCTTACATTAATGGGAAACTTTCATTTAATGATTGGTTTTCTGGAACCAATCAATTCGTTATAGAGATAACTGCCTGGACATATAAATATACATCCAGGCCAAAAATATTGTGCGACATAAATAAAAGTATTGTCAACAGGCTAACTGACTGGATCAAGAGCATTTTGCAACCCAGATAATAGCGTCTCCTACAGGCTGATTGATTGGGCCATGAGTATTTTCCGATTCAAATAATACCGTTGTCAACAGATTAACTGTTCGGGCAAATAACATTATGTGTCAAAAACAATGCCTGTGCTTACATGCTCAGTGGCCGCACAAAGAGCACAATTAGTGCAATGTTTTGCACAAATTGGTCTAAATGGCTAGACACAAGGGACATAAGGGTTGGGTTGGGTTGTTTTACCTCTGAGCGGCACTTTTTTGCATACCATGGGCTAAATGGCCAGGTCGCATGGACCCCTAAGGCTCAGAGAAGGTTGGGGGAGGAGACCCACTGGAACAGCTGTTGGGAGACAGATGGTAGCCTCCCGTCAAGGCCATCCAGCGTATTCTTTATCGTGCACAGGGTATGGCTCTCCCGCACACGAGGCCACTACTTAAAGTCCCATCCGACGAACGGCGGCCTTTCCAAACCCGTCGGTTTCCCCTACTGACTGTAGGCAGAGCGGGGAATTTTGCGGAAATAAATCTCAGCGCTGACCCAGCTGGGATTTGAACCTGGGAACTACAGATTACGAGCCTGGCGCGCTGCCGACTGAGCCACCCCCGCCCCAGGGACATAAGGTCTCAGAGCAGGTTGGGAAAAGATACTGTACTGTTAGAAAACAGATGGAAGCTTCCGGTCAAGGTCATCCGATGTGTTCTTTACCGTGCACATGATACAGCTTTCCTGTAAAAGGGACCACGGCTTAACGTTCTAGTCGAGGGACGGCGGCCTCTCCAAGCTTATTACCTTTCCCTTTCTGACCGAGGCAGGGATAGAGGAGGGGGAATTAGAGGAAACAAATCTCATTGCATGTACCATTGGGACTCGACCTTGGGAACGTATTTTCCGAGTCAACCTCCCGTCCCATGAAGTAGTCTAGAGCCTCAGATTATTAATGCACGTAAACTAACAAATTTTAATCGTAGGAAATATAAATTAGTATAATATGTTTAATTAAACAAATAATCAAATAAAATATCATTTAATGATAAAATTCATCTGAAAACATTAATTTAATTATTACTAAACTCGTGAAAGGTTAATGAAAAGAATAAGCATGATTTCTTTCCAAAGTAAACTATTAAGATCAGCTGTAGCAGCTTCTTGTTATGCTAAAAACCTGGATATTGGGTTGGGTTGTTTTACATCTGAGCGGCACTTTTTTGCACACCATGGGCTAAACGGCGAGGTCACAAGGACCGCGAAGGCTCAGAGAAGATTGAGTGAGGGGACCCACTGGAACAGCTGTTGGGAGACAGATGGTAGCCTCCCATCAAGGCCATCCAGCGTGTTCTTTAACGTGCATGGGTTATGGCTCTCCCGCACACGGAGTCACGGCTTAACGTCCCATCCAACGGACGGCGGCCTTTCCAAACCCATCAGTGTCCCCTACTGACCGTGGGCAGAGCGGGGAATTTCGAGGAGATAAATCTCAACACTGATCCAGATGGGACTCGAACCTGGGAACTACAGATTATGAGCCTGTCGCGCTACCGACTTAACCCCCCCCGACCCACCCCCTGGATATTGAGTTATCTATCTATCCATCTATGAAAAAATGGGGATCAAAAATATTTTTTTGAAAAGCATCGACGTATCTAAACAGTTCGGGATCTAAGAGGGAAGGGTGGGGGGACAAGAAGTCAATGCCTCCACCTCCCTCCTTGAGAATGCTAGTAAGGGTAATGGAGGCAAAAATTATAAAGTTTATACTCATTTCATGCATTTTTTCGGAAAATTTTAAAACATTTAAAGAGGAGAGGAAAATGTTATACTGCAATGAAATTCCAGCCTCTTGCCTTCTCCTTCACCACCCATTTTTTTCCTAGATCCTTGCCTCCATCTGAATAATCTGATCTGTTTATTATGACTATATAAATAGAGATAAAATTAAGAAACCTGGATTCTTCTGTATAGATTAGGCTTGTCTCTTTCGATTTGAATGACCTTAAGCCATTGGATATATATCCACTGTTCCTGAATCTATGTTGTTCTTGACATCAAGTAGTGGTCTGTAATTTTGTAGTTCATTTTGCAACTTTTATGGGTCGCTACTTCAATTATAAGAGGAAGGAGATTATGGATTTGATTAATCCCGGTGCTCTATTAAGTCATCTGATGATATATGATCTATCAAAGAAGATTAGTTTTATTAAACAGAAAACAATGAAAAAAATCGCCAGTGAATTAATGAGGACATTGGCGACGGGCGTATGAATTTAAATTTACGTTTGAGTCACCTTTCGGCGAAGCTGAAGTCACTGCCAATAAATCCCAGATATGAATGTTGGATAAACCGTTTCTTAACGAGGATTTAATTGTTCAGAGTGATGAAGACTTAGCAAAAGCGACAGTTACTACAATTTGAGATTTATGGAAAAAGAAATATTGAGTGCGTTCATTAAAAATAAATCTGACAAAAAATAATTTTCAAAATGTATATTTCTTGGATCACATAAATGTAGAGTCCCGTATGCCATCAATGGGCCATCGTCATTAGTCATCAGTAATGCACAGGATAAAAATTAAATAAATTACTACTCAAGCTGCTACTTGTTGGAGCGGTCTCACAGGAGCCTGGCATTTTAATAAATCTTTATCGAATATAGAGCATGTATTTCATTCCTTTTTCCTGTCCCTAAAAAAAAACTACCGTGGACAAAAACAGTTTTTAAAATATATTATTATCGGGTCGTTTTACCTCTGAGCGGCACGTCTTTTGTATACAATGGGATAAATGGCCAGGCCATAAGGACCCCAAGGGATTACAGAGGGTTGGTGGAGGGGATCCACTGGACAGTTGTTGGAAAACAGATGTTAGGGCTCCCGTCAATGCCACCCAGCGTGTTCTTTAGAGTACACGAGGTATGGATGTGTTACACACGGAGCTACGGATTAACTTTCCATCAGAGGGACGGCAGCCTTTCCAAACCCATTGGTGTCCCCTAATGACCGATGGTAGGGCGGGTCATTATAACTGCAAATTAAGATGGTCATGAGCCATGCCTGGGAAGAGCTACAATAAAAGATAGAGATTAATATTTATCTTTAAAAAAATTAATACAATAAAGATAATATCAAAAAGAGAGGGTAACTGATCACTCTCTCAGCTGTCAGAGCACCTGACAAGTCATCAGGAGGTCGTGGTCTCAGATCCCACCAGGATCAAAACAATGTTTCCTCTATATTCATGTCGACATACAACATAATAGGGTTTAAAGCTTTGTTATTAAGAAGTTTTACGATAAAGCAAAAGTTAATAATGATAACTGATATTGCGTACATGTAATATCGTGAAGTGAATTTAAGATGTAAATCTGACATTTAAGTGCTAGAGTATTGGTAATAGATGGGTTTAAATATTTAGACGTAATTTGCCTCCTCCTGGAGCATTTGCTTCAAGAGAAGGAACTCAATTTCAATTTCTTCTCTCATAGGAAAAAAGACTCAATTTTTATTTTCGAAAAAGAGCATTTGCTTCAAGAGAAGGGAACTCATTTTCTTCTCCCGAAGGGGAAAAACTAAATTTTTATTTTTTTTTGAAAAGGGGAATTTACTTCAATAAAAGGGAAATCAATTTTTATTCGTGTAGAAAAAAAAAACTCAATTTCCATTTTTGAAAAATAAGCATTTGCTTTAAGAGAAGGTAACTCAATTCGGTTTCTTCTCCCGTAGGGAATAAAACTCAATCTCTATTTTGAAAAAGAACATTTGCTTCAATAAAATGGAATTCAATTTCTTCCCCTGTAAGGAAAAAACTCAATTTATGTTTTTGAAAAGGAGCATTAGCTTTAAGAGAAAGGAACTCAATTTCTTCTCCCGTAGGGAAAAAACCTCAATTTCTATTTTTGAAAATGAGCATTTGCTTCAAGAGAAGGTACCTCGATTTCTTCTCCGGTAGGGAAAAACTCAATTTCTAATTTTGAAAAACTACATTTCATATTCGCCAGGGGAAACAGAGTTTTTAGGTTTGAGCTAATTATTGGTTGCTGCTGCTGTAGCTAGGACGAATGTCGTTTTACCTCTTCTATTCTTAGAGGTAAATTTCTCTCTTCTTCAAAATGAAGTCCCACCTGGGCCAGCATTGAGGTTTATCTCCGCAGCGTTGAGAAATCCCCGCCATGCCATCCGGTCAGTAGGGAACACCGACAGACTCAGGAAGTTTCGGGTCGTCCGTCGGATGGGACGTTAAACCGGGGCCGTGTGCGGGAGAGCCATACTCTGTGCAAGTTAAAGAACAGGATGGATGGCCTTGACGGCAGTCTACCATCTGTCTCCCTACAACTGTTCAACTGGGTGCCCCACCCTCAATCTCCTCTGAGTTCTCGGAATCTTTGTGATCTGGTCGTTTAGGAAATTGTGTGCAAAAAAGAACCACTCAGAGGTAAAACAACCGAACGCTTTTCGAAATAGAAGTGAACTTTCTCTTTTTGAAGAATATGAATGTTTGAAAATTATGTATTGTGCAAAATAAAAACACGCCACACTCTCAAAATTATAAAACGTTCAATAGAATAATATTTAGATATTTATTTATTATGACCATCTTACGTAACACAGATAGAAAAAGATTTTTCACATTTGATCAGCAAGCCGAGTGGTTAGCGCGCTTGGCTACTGATCTAAGGGACCTGGGTTCGAGCCCCGGGTAAGGCATGGATGTTTGTGTCGTTTTTCTGCTGAGGTCCTGCCATCCTCTCAGATCTTCTACTGTGGCATATAAACTGACAGGCTCCTGTCAGACCTCTGTGGCAAGCAGCTGCTTGAGGGGGTACTTATTTCTTTTTTATTTATATTTATATACACTATTGTGATAGAACCTACCTATAAATGACCAATCCTAAATTGAGCCTAAAAATTAATTTAAATCAATTAATGTTTTCTTCAAAAAGAAGAAGAACTTACTTCCCTACATGAAGGACAGAGATAAACTAGAAGCTATATTAGGCTTGTCCTGGTTTCTCATACAACAGACAGTCGCTCAAATAAATATCCGAACACTATGGTTGATTACAGAATTCAGAAAAAATATCTGGCAACGATTGTTTTAGAAATTAGTGATCTGGCAACTTTCGTGTCACCAAGGTTGCCAGATCACTAACAATCGTTGCTAGATATTTTTTCTGAATTCTGTAATCAACCATAGTGTTCGGATATTTATTTGAGCGACTGTACTTACACAAGGACACTCCCCGTTGGTCTTAGTAATCAGGTAAGCTAACCACTAGACTAGGTAGTGCTTAATGTTATCATTTCAGAGTACTATTATGATTACGCAGAAAGAGAAATAATTTGTAACAGAAAACTTACAAACACAATGATTCTCAAGATTACAGATTAAGAGACAGAATCCTTTAAATATTTTTTGGCATTTAACTTAATCTCACTAAAAGTGTTTAGATACAATGTTTTTCTCGGTGACTGGCATAAGATGTCGGGCAATTTGTACTATTTAAAATTTTAACCATAATTGTTATCGAAATTCGGGAGAGGTCTTTGTTTACCTCGATCAATATGATGCTATTTATTTATGTGTGAAGAGTTTTGTTGGTTTGCATTCTGCAGCTGCACTCTAATTTTTTTTCCTTTGTTGTAAAGGAAAAATATTTTTAATTACCATTTCGTTCCAGCGCAAAATTAAGTGCATGTCGTAATCAGTCTTAAAACTTTTTTCATTAGTTAAAAATTCTTCTTACATTTCTATCTTAACTCAAAGTCGACCAGTTTTAATTAATACAATAAAAACTTTCTTATATATATATATATCTTTGGATTCAGATCTCAAGCACTTGATTCAAAAGTTAGGTGATGACGTTTTTTCTATTGATAATTGGGCAAGTAAGGAGCAAGTGCAGAAGGGATTTTTGAAAAATATTTCTATCCGAGTGGAAAATAAAAATAAGCGCAGTTCGGGTAAAAATTGCTGCACCAAAACAAATAAAAATAACAGAAATGTGTTTCATGCATCGCAGCATTCGTACCACTTCAGGAAAATAGAAGAACGCAGCTGTTATTTCTTATTAGGATTTTCTTGTTTATTGACTTTCTTCGTCAAGAAATGGTCCTAAGAGCAACGGGCAGCATCATTGCAATCAAAATAAATGCTGCCAACGCTGTTCTACTCTTCTTACAACTTCTGGTGGAGAGTTTCGAAATGAAGATTACGGAGACGATGAAGGTAATAAAGAAGATTTCTATTCGAGCATAAGGAAATTGAAGAAACTTTACAATCCAAATATTTATGCAACCAGCGGAAATTAATTTACTTCCCTTGAATTCAAACGCTGCATGAGAAGCCAAATTTCCTGTTTTGTTTCATCGGCAGGAAAATGATGATGATGATAAATACTCAGAGTTTATTCATCATTCTAATTAGCTTTCGATTTTTTTTTTCTTTCTTCAAATCCAAATTGCTTCCAAACAGCAAATCCTACACCGAAATATTTTGAAAATTTTCGTTATGAATGATAATATTTTCAACAGAAAGTAAACCACCGTTAAAAATTGACAAAAATTTTGACAGTTCACGAATTTACTCAGTTTTTTAAATGCTGTTTCTATTTCTAATAGTAGCCATATGGACACGATCAGCAGAGGAAATCTCTAAAAGAACATCTCACCTCTGGCGATTCTCGTTTCCAAAGAGAATGAATTTTGTTATTTTACGTTCTTAGCACCCTTTAACAGTGAAAATTCGACCTAATGGATGATTGGGAAAATGTAAATAGTATTTTGTTAAAAAACTGTAAATAATAATTAAATATTAATTTATTTTTACTTTTTTTCATTATAAAACACCAAAAAAAAAAACGTTTATCTCTTAAAAATAAGTTGCAATCTAGTTTGAGAAAGTAAATCCCGTGAAATATTGATGGGATGAATTCTTGGGTTAGATGGGTTGTTTTACCTCTGAGCGGCACCTTTTTGCACACAATGGGCTAAATGACCAGGTCACAAGGACCTCAAAGGCTCAGAGAAGGTTAGGGGAAGGGATATACTGGACGACTGTTAAGAGACAGATGGTAGCCTCCTGTCAAGGCTCTCCATCATATTCTTTAACGTGCAAAGGGTATGGCTCTCTCGCACACTGCGCCACGGCCTAACGTCCCATCCGAATGGCGGCGGCCTTTCGAAGCACATAGGTGTCCCCTGCTGATCTAGGGCATGGCAGGTTTTTTTACAGAAGCAAAATAGTTATTTTAATTAATTAACTCTTAATCTTAAATTAAAAGTTAATTGCAAGATAAAAGGTGGATCAAAATGCAGTGCAGCGTGTGCATAGAATTCATCGAGAACATCATAACCTAATTATACAATATCAAGGGTATCAAATTACTCAACAGGAGGTGAATCAAATTACGCAATGCAAGTGGATCCAATCCCGCGACTTTAGGTTATCAAATTTAAGGACTACAAGTGGATCAAATTACACAACAATAGGTAGATCGAATTACATGAAAGCATGTGAACCAAATTACGTGGGCGGGGGTGGCTCAGTCGTTAGCGCGCAATCTACAGTTCCCAGGTTCGAGTCCCGCCTGGGCCAGAATTGAGATATATCTCCGCAAAAGCCCCCACCCTTCCTCCGATCATTAGGGGACACCGATGGGCTTGAAAAGGCTGCCGTCGGTCGAATGGGGCGTTAACATGGCTCTGTGTGCGGGAGAACCGTGTACGTTAAAGAACATGCTGGATGGTCTTGACTACAGAGCAGAGTGGGTACCATCTGTCATCCAGAGGTTGTCCAGGAGGTTCCCTTCCCCCAGTCTTCTCTGAACAATCAGGGTCCTTGTGACCTGGCCATTTAGAACACTGTCTGTAAAGACAAGTCTGCTCAGATGTAAGGCAACCCACCCAAGAAAAGGAGAATCAAAAGGTAATTGGGCTAAAGTACCCTACACAAGATGGATCACTTTATGCATCACAAAGTAGATATAATAGAAGCCATTGGTTAGAAAAAAACTACACGACTGCAGGAGGACAATTACACTAAGGAGGATTAATTTACACGAAATCAGGTGGACCAAGTTGCATGAAAGCACATTAAGACAGTGTTGGAACATAGAAATCATCTCTGCCCATGTCATTTGAAAAATTCCAGCATGTAAATTAAAAATTCTTCAAAGACTATCGGAAAAACGGCGGTTCGGAGGGAAAGTTCAAGGAATCAAATCGTTCAAGAAGTTCAAGGAATCGGATAACAAAAATCAGGACGATTGCTTTCATCCGTGTACTGTACACATTATTTCGCAAAATGTGGTCAGCAGCTCAATATCGATCTTCCGGAAAAAAATAACTGTTCTTAGAAAAATATGCAAATAATCGCATGATCCCTTTATTTTCTCGCTACGTTCATGAACGTGACCACTCGTTCCCAATCTCACAGTTTGTATTTTCTTCTTATTTTCTCTTCTTAATTATTTAAAAGCTGTTTTTTTACACATAATGAATGATTAATTCCTATAAAACTAGGGGTGGCTCAGTGGGTAGCGCGCCAGACTCGTGTTCTCAGGTTCGAGTCCCAGCTAGGTCAGTGTTGAGATTTATCTCCGCAAAATTCGCTGTCCGCGGTCAGTAGGGAATACCGAAGGGTTTGGAAAGGCCGCCGTCCCTCGGATGGGACGTTAAGCCATAACCTGTGCACGTTAAAGAACACGCTGGATGGCCTTGACGGGAGGGTACCACTGTGTGCAAAAAAGTACCGTTCAAAGGTAAAACAACCCAACCATATAAAATTAAATAAAAAGCGAAAATAAATTCGATTTTTTCAAAATTTTTATGATTATGATTTTAAATTTTTAAAAACGATTTTATATTTTAGCCCGTAAAAAATACTTAAATTAATCTCCTCAGCTATATAAAGGGATTCGAAAACTCTGCTATAGATTATTGAAAGAGCATTTCAATAAATATTCAAACGGAATAGATAATGACTATCGATTTCAAAATTACCAATGTTCTGCTGCACCTGAAATTTATTTTAATAATTGAGTTGTTATCCCGCAGATTGAGAACAGTTGTTCCCTATTTTCTATATTTTTGTACTTTATAATTTGAAATATAAACATATACAGGTAAAAGTCACTGGAGCGAAACTTCGTTATTCACAGGGTAGCACGCCAGTTTCATACACTGCTGTTCGCAGGTTTGAGCTTCACCTCTGTTAGCGTTTAAGTTATCTCTGTTAAATCCCACCGTACCCTCGGTCAGAAAGGGGAAAAACCGGTGAGCTTAGAAAGACTGCCGTCCATCGAATGAGACGTAAAGCCGTGGTCTTGTGTTCAGGATAGCCATACACTATGAACGATAAAGAACATGTTGAAAAGCCTTGACAGGAGGCGATCAGCTGACTCCTTACAATGGGCCTCCCTTTCTCTAACCATCTCTGAGCACTTGGTGCCCTAGTGACCCGCCATTTAGCCCAGTGTGTGTATAAAAGTTCCATCCAGAGGTTTCCAATAAAAACTTCTACGTTTGAATTTTAACCTCCCTTTTTTGCCAACAATAAAAGTTTATTGATCTCTGCGCCAAAGACCAAATGAAAATGTTTCGATCCATTCCCACCGGAATCCCTCTTTTTGGAATTCATATGAACTTCTTAACAAACTGGAGAAGATCTCTGCAAATGTTTCTCCGTTTACAGCATTTTCGTTCTTAAGCCTCTTCCCTTTAAAAGAAGCAGAAACCACGTTGTGTGTCATTACTCCGTTTCGCCAGCCACTCTCCTAATGTGAGCTGTGCCCTTCTTCCAATCTCAACCTTAAAGCTACTAAATGTTAAAGTTTTGCTTGTACTCTTCGGCAATGCCCTCTAATATTCATCGCTTCGAGACAGTGCAGACGCTGCTACTGCTGCGATGTAACCAGATAGAGTTGGTGCTCTGACAAAGCTGCTTCTGCGAGGGCCAGATAACGCAAGGCGGCTCCTAAATATCCCTCCTTTATCCTACAGATATTGATGTTTCCCGCTGCAGACGCTAAATAAAGCGTATTATCTTTTCCCTGAGGTATTATCCAGAGAACAGTTTGCTGGCCGGCTTTATTGTAAAGCGTCGTAAAAGGTACACGGTGGCTTTCAAGGCGAATCCTTGCACTCATCAGCTAGAACAGTCTACACCACGGGAATCAGCGTTATTTAACATTTACCCATTCGCCCCGAAAGAATTTGTACCTTCCTACCAGTTTCTGATATAAGTATTAAGCGTTATCCACAACAGTATTTGTTGGATACAACACAAGTCTTATCAAATATGCATTATTTAAATTGATGTGGCGGAATGGAACGTAATGCATTCACACGAAGTGAAATTTTAAACGAAGTGCTTTACTTTTAAGCTTGTCGTTTAAAGAAAGAAGAATACAAAAATCCCGTTGATAACACCTACGTTAAACTTCACGTTAATATAGCAACGAAAATACTGTGCAATATAAAGCTGCACCAAGTTGATACGGGAAGCAAAAAAAAGGAAACTTATGAAAAAAAAAAGCGGTAACTGTTCGAGTCAGTTCGATTTGTCACAAATTCTGTTTTTAGCATCAAGTATTGACTCCACGTGTGACTGATGAGAGTTGAAAAAACTGCTAGAACCGCGTTTGATGTATATATTCATGTAGTTTTTATTGACCGGTAAGTTTTAGCATGCCAAGGTATGCAACATAGTCTCTAGAATTTAAACGTGAATTCCAATGTAATCTTTAGAACAGACTGCTATCTCTCCATTGGGAAATTTTTCATCAAAAATAACGTCACTGTGATGGTGAAGAAAAAACCTATATCCCGTTAGTTCATCTGTACCCTTTTTTTCTTTACTTTAAAACACATTTTAATAGTGGATATTGTCAGATTAATAAAGAAGATAGTGGCATACAATATTCTATACAGCACTGTATTGAATGCATACGAATGCCACAATTCTAAAAAAATGTATGAAATGATCAACAAAATGGAATAAATTCGCATGGATCCAATGAGATTTATTTCAGAAATTCTTTGTTAACAATATTCAAAGTTTCTGTTTCGCTTCCAATTTTGTTGCTGTGGAAAGGCTAGAGGTTTAAATAGCGTATCATGGAATTGTCGATGCTCGAATTATGACTTATAAAACGAAACAATGTCAATCAGTTTAAAAAAATATCCTTTCGTATTTATCGATTAATATTTTGGAATCATGGAATAATGTCCTCCCCCCTCCATATTTATGTCAGTTGGGTTGTTTTATCTCTGAGCCGAACTTTCTTGCGCACGGTGGGCTAATGGGTCAGGTCACAAGGACCTCAAGGGTTCAGAGAAGGCTGAGGGAGGGGATTCACCAGACAGCTGTTAAGAGACACATGGAACCTCCCATCAAGTGTTCTCTAATGTGCACAGAATAAAAGCACCTGCACACAAGCCGTGGTCCCATCCGGGGGACGGCATCCGTTACAAGCCTATGGGTGCCCCCTGGGTGTCCGAGGGAAGGCAGGGAGTTTTTCAGGGATAAATATTAACGCTGGCCCAGGTGAGACTCGAACCTAGTAATTGCAGATTACGAGATTGGCGCGCTACCGACTGATCCACTCTCGCCCCACAAATATTCTTATCAATTTTTGACTTCTACAAATTCGTCCGCCTCACTCCACACAACGATCCTTAGTCTGGGAATGCATTGACCATTAACAAGATAAATTTACACTCTTTGCATTAAATTAAATGTCTATATATAAAATAGAGAACTTGTCTGGCTCTTTGTTGATCTGTTTGTTCAACTCTTCTTCTGGATGGTCAGAACTACGACCTCCAAATTTCGTCTACAGTCTCATTTCACCTTAACTTAATGCACTATCAGGATTTCGATCGCACATAATTAGGCCCATCTCTAAGCGTTGGTCGCGAAACGTCTGTCCATTGATAGTATTGCGGATCGATCCATTCGTAACTTATGATTCTCCTTTCTTGAGGTCGCGACGGTAGAGTCCCCAAGAGATTCTGGATATTTGTGGCAGGTTCAGTCCTGATCCACTGCAGCTGGTAATCCAATCTCCAAACCCTATGTAGCCAGAGCTAAGTGGAACTATCACACTAAATTCGAGACTGATTGGCCGAGTATGTGCGGAATTTCGGGAAGCTGAAAACTTCCGCCACATGTGAAGTCACCCTGGAAGTGAAAGAGTGTCTTCTTACCCATTACGAATACCACTGCTACTCAGAGTCATTATATCGGAACCAGAGCGACATAGAGTAATTCTTCTAGTAGCAACTACAAATATACAATCGATAATTTATAGAATTACATTTGACTCCATGAAAAGGACACTTTGAATATCAAGCCCAGATATTTGGCGCTATTTTGAGCTATGGCAGTTATGTCTCTCCATTTAGGTATATATGTACTGTCTTAAGATACAAAAATACATTTTTAATGCAGACTTAAAGTAGTATAGACATAAATGTTAGTCTCTTGATTCCCAACATGACGGGGGGAGGGCTCAGTCGGTAACGCATCAAGCTCGTAATCTGCAGTTCCCATTTTCGAGTCCATCTGTTATTTTCACTAGAGATGAGGTCAGGATAAATTTATCAGGTCCACCCCCACCCAAACCATTTCTACAATCAATGTGTTCACCTGGGCCCTATTTGGGGAAAAACCTTTCTCTTACAAGTCATAAGACATATAAACAGAAATGCATATTACTAATCATTTTTATTATTATTTAATATAATCATATTTTGACAAAATTAATATTTTTTGGAACGAATAATATTTGAAATACAGTTAGAAACTGAAAGGACTTGGGTAACATCATTAGAAATGCAAACATCCATTAATTTATTAAAGATTCAAAAATTCAAAAGCCGCGTTTCTAATTACTAAAGACTGATTTAAGAGGTTGAAATTATAACCAAACAAGTTTTATATTTTTGCATATTTTTTCAGGATTGAAATAAATGTCTATAATTTGAATGTTTTTGATCCCGAACTTCCGGGGAACAACGTCTTCTGTGCTATTATGGTTATGACCACTGCCGGGGTTATGGTGAGCTTCAGCTCAGCCCGACAAATCTTAGCCCAAATTCATCTCAAATCTCCAATCAACCCACTCCCTGCCTTCGGTCAAAGTGGGAATACCGAAGTACTTGGAAACGCCACCGTTCATCGTTCAGGTCTTGACACTGTGCAAGAGAGCCATATGTTGTGCACATTATCTCTGTACACATCATTTTTCAAGGATGATCTGCCTCTTAACAGCTCTTCAGTGGATTCCCTTCCCCCAATCTTTGGAGCGGGAGTGGCTCAGTCGGTAAACCGCCAGGCTCGTAATCTGCAGTTCCTAGGTTCGAGTCCCACCTGGCTCAGCGTTCAGATTTATCTCCCAAAACTCCCCGCCCTGCTCACTGTGAGTAGGGAGCAGTGATAGGCTTGCCAATCATTAGAGAGCATCCGTGGTCCCGTGTGCGGGAGAGTCATATCCTGTGTACGTTAAGTACATGCTGATTGACTTGATGGGAGGCTATCATTTGTCTCCTAACAGCTATCTAGTGAGTCTCCTCCTCCCATCCTTCTCTGAACCCTCGGGGTCCTTGTGACCTCGCTATTAACGTATTATGTGCAAAAAATGTGCCGCTCAGAGGTAAAGCATCCCATTCTTCTCTGAGCTCTTGGGGTCCTTGTCACCTGACCATTAACCCATTGTATACACAGAAGAACCACAAGAGATAAAATAACCCAACCCTTGCATTGCAAGCTAAAGTGTACTGCATATTTTTCGCGGAAATTGTTTTGATATGTTTTATAGGCATTTCGTTCAAACATTTGTTCTTACTTACTGCTGCCAGTAAACTGATGGATAAATCCGTGCAGTTTAAAACAAACAGTTTCCATTCAGTGCAGTTTGTTAACAAAATAGTGAAGTTTAGAAGTAATTAAGTTATTTACACCAACATTCAAGAACTATTCTAAGCGAAACTATTATTCCATTATCCTTTTCGAAAAAAATCTGCAAATCATTCTTTTCTTACATTATTTTTTTATCTATTCCCAAGAGGTAATGCACAAATGGACATAATTTAAAAAACAACAAACGATGTGGCTAACAGCAAAATACAAAATTACCAAAATAAATAAAAAAATTAATTAATTAAAGAAATTTAACATTATCACTGAATGCATTTTATTTAAATTATGGTAAGTTTTCGTTTAAATTCTAGCAAACCAAAAGAGGTAAATTCTCTCAGGACTCTTATATCAACGATAAAGCATTATTTGTTCCATTTGCTTGTCGTTTACGATCCTGTTTATTCCTAGTTTGCTTTATTTTCATGTTTTTGTTTTAAAGTACCGGAGCATTCGTATTATGGTTGTTCAGAATTTTCTTGGAGAAATTCTTTTCTTCGTTTCCTTAATTTCCTGAGGGTGTCGTTATAAAGCGTTAAATATACCCCAACGGGTTTGTAAATTCCAGAAACAGGCACTGCTTTCTGTGGGAAAAAAAGTTTAACGAGTTCTCTGAGGCACCTTAAGTAAGCATAATATGTTTTTTGCATCGGAATAATATTAAAGACCTATTCATCTTAGACTGCTAAACAGCTTGTTTTACGATTTGATTTGTTTGTTATAATGCAATGCACAAATACAGATTTCGTCTTTTTTATATAACTTTAGATTGTTTCTGATTCGTTTTTGAATATGAAAATAAGTTGGAATAGTTAACAAAAAAACTGAGATTTTTAATAGTCATATAATAATTTAATAGTTATGTATATTTTTGATGTGACCAAAAGGATTTTAAAAGCATAAAATATTTGAATTTTTGTATCTGTGTTTTTCCCAAATGGAAACAAAAATCGGCTTTATAATACAGGTAACTACATTTAACCAAGATACACTGTAATGAGTTTTTGTAGACCTTTCACTGCGTCACAGATATATGGATTTTTTGAAAGAGTTTGATAATGATTTTTCACGAGTGGATGACTTAAGATGAGGTTGGGACCAGTTAATGGAATGCTACAAACAAATATTTCGTACAAAACGGAGACAAGCAAAACAAACCACGAAAGATTCTCTTTCCTTGTTAAGAAATGTGCTAAAAATTTAAATAATCGATTATATGTGTGCATATTTATGAAATTATTTATGCATTTATGTAATTTCTCAATAAAAGCTAAGAAGCTCTATTTTTGGACCAACAATATTTTACCTCGTGAAGGTAAATTTTTTGTTAGTATCACGAAACGAAACATTAAAGCTATTACAAATACCGATAAATTATTATACAAATTTTCAAAAATGTTTTTTATTGAATATGAGCGGTACTAAATTTTGAACACAGTGAGCTAAATGGCCAGGTTACAAGGATCCCCCCCCCCCCAAAGTCTCAGAGTCAGATAGAGGAAAAGGACCGAATTAAATAGCTGTTAGGAGACAAATCAGCATTCAAGTCATATAGCGTGTTCTTTAACGTGAATAAGTTTTGGTTCTATTGCAAAGAGAATCACGGCTTAATGTTCCGTTCACGGACAACTATCTTTGCAACACATTGGTATCCCCAATCAACGAGAATAGAAAGGGGTTAGAGGAGTTGGGTTGGTTTTCCTCTTTTCCGCTACCTTGTTGTTGCCAATGTAAACCCTTTAACCACCACGCTACTAAATTATACTAAATTATAAAAATTATAATCCAAATAGATCGTTATCAATATTTTTTAAAGTTTTAAAGTTTTTCTACCATCAAAGATCTCATTTAAAACTTTTGGAAGGTTCGAAAAGTGCTCATTGTAATAACTAATCGATACTTATCAAACCCAAAAAGAATTTTTATCTCTAAAAACAAACAATTACCTTTAAAAAAATGCGTTTTCCCCCTCTTCCCTGGGGGTAAGGTTGAAAAGCATTTTTGTAATGTAAATTTCGTAACGTTCAAATTTCACCATCAAAATTTCAAATTTATACCATATTTACATCACTTGCAGTATTCTTTTGAAATAATTCCATGTTCAAAATTTTCCGTTAGAAGGTTTATTATTATTCGTTAGAAGGTGCAATTATAGTTATTGGGAGATTCGAAAGTGGGAATCATGATTTTCATCAATACTATTCAACCGTTAAATAAATTTTAATTTGACTCTAAAAACAATTATCCCTTACAACAAACAAAACTGAATCCCCACACACATGCACACTCCTGGCGATGAAGGTTGAAAAAATAATTGAATTTCGCATCAAATTTCGTAACCTTTACATTTCACGATTAAAATTTTAAATTACTTGCATAATTTCATCGCGGAAAATATTCGTTTAAAATTTTACCAACTTCAAATTTCCACGGTTAGAGGTCGCAGTTATAGCTACTGGGAGATTCCGTAAGTTCATCTCTTCATTATTTCGTCAATACCTATTGAAACCAAACAATGATTTTTCATTTATCTCTAAAAATAAAGAAGTTGAATGTCTACAGACAGACAGACGACAAAGTGAAAACATTAGCTGGTTTTTTTTTTTAAAACGAGCTAAAAGGCAAGCTTGTAAAACGCACCGAAAGAAGTCGACATCGGCTACATGGGGTCCTGAGATGGGGAAAAGCGAATTGGTGGTGGAGTCATATAGTTGGATCATAAAGTTAGTAAGCACAGAGTTTCGACTCTTGGAGGCTGCTATTGTTTAACCACTAATAGATGAAGATTCCCATAGATCAGGCTCGAGAGGTTCAATTTTAAGTCTCTTTTGGAGATTTGGAACTCTTTGAAGAGGTTTAAATTGGAAACTCTGTGGCAGATTTTGAAACTTTTCGTCACAGATTTTGATAACTTTGTCACTGATATAGAACTCTTCCTGGGTTCGAGCCCCGGAATTAGGCATGGATGTGTGTGTCGTTTTTCTGCTGAGGTCCTGCCATCCTCTCAGATCTCCTACTGTGGCATATAAACTGACAGGCTCCTGTCAGACCTCTGTGGCAAGCAGCTGCTTGAGGGGGTATTTATTATTTATTTTTATTTTTTATTTTCACGGATTTGGAACTGTTTGTCACTGATATAGAACTTTTGTCACGGATTTGGAACTCTCTGTCACTGATATAGAACTATTTGTCACGGATTTCGAACTCTTTGTCACTGATATAGAACTATTTGTCACGGATTTCGAACTCTTTGTCACGGATTATTCAATACTAAATATATATATATTACCTGTATATGCTGTATATATATTATATATACACCTATTTTGTATATATATATATACACCTATTTTGTATATATACAGAATTTAAGAAATAATTTGGCAGAAAGAGTGCGTTTTGCAGTGAGTGGTATTCTAATCCAAATCTCCTAGTTTCATACTGGGTATTCGGACCACTTAACTATCATCGTGTAGTTCTTTTCTCCGCCAATTGCAACTATAATTCTCCCCGACTTTGCCGTTCATGACGTCATCTATGATCGGGAACGGTAACTTGTCATTATTGCTCAGAAGTGGTGTACTTAGAAAATAGAAAAGAAATATTTTTCTGTTTTCTAAACAAAGAAATAAACACCACTATTTAACTAAAAAACTAGAAAGAAGCATTTTTCAACAATCCGTCCTTCGCCAATTTTGATTATTAATATTCCTGATTTTGCCATTTTATTCCGCTATCAATGGTCGGGAACGGCAACCTTTCAATATTGCTCGGAAGTTGTGGACCAACACTGAAAAGTTGCTTTTCCCATTCACTAGATGGCGCAATTAAAGGCGAATTCGGGAAGATTTATAGTTACAGCTGGCGGAGAAATGAACTACCCATTGATAGTTTTCTCTTCAAAATGCATGGGAAGTAACTGGGTGACGGATTCTAGTTCCAATAAATGCGAAACTCATTTTTTCTACCAATTTATTCCTTTGTCACAGGGGCGGGAGTGGCTCAGTCGGTAGCGCACCAGGCTCGTAATCTGTAGTTTCCAGGTTCTAGTTCCAGCTGGGTCAGCTTTGAGATTTGTCTCCGCAAAATTCCCCGCCCTTCCCACAGTCAGTAGGGGACACCGATGGGCTTGAAAAGGCCGTCGTCCGTCGGATGGGACGTTAAGCCGTGACACCTTGTGCGGGAGAGCCATACCCTGTGCACGTTAAAGAACACGCTGGATGGCCTTGACGGGAGGCTACCATCTGTCTTCCAACAGCTGTTCCAGTGGGTCCCCTCTCCCAACCTTCTCTCTGAGCCTTCGGGGTCCATGTGGCCTGGCCGCTTAGCCTATGGTGTGCAAAAAAGTAAGCTTCTAAGAGGTAAAACAACCCAACCCTTTGTCACAGATTTGAAATTCTTGTTTCAAAATAATGTGGTTTACAGTTTCGTTTTACAAACTCCAGTGAAATGTATAAATGTCAAGCAATTTCACTCCTGAAACATCACATCAGTTTTACGCTGAGTGTGACGCAGGCATTAATATTTTTTTTGTACCGAGAAACATTTCCGCTGCTCGAAAACGACTAGTCTATCTCTTTACTATGGATCACGCGCATTATCTTCGTCATTGAGGAAATATTTTGTATATCGATAAGCACTACATATAAATCTGCATTGCCCCTTATTGGAAAAAAAATTCTTAAGGCGAATGTTCGTAAACTGAGGTTGAGTTGTTTTACCTTTGAGAGGCACTTTTTTTGCACACAATAGGCTAAATGGCCGGGTCACATGAACCCCGAAGACTCAGAGAAGGTTCGGAGAGAGGACACACTGAAACAGCTGTTGGGAGACAGATATTAGCCTCCCGACAAGGCCATCCAGCGTGTTCTTTAACGTGCACAGGATATGGCTCTCCCGCACACGGGGCCACGGATTAACGTCCCATCCGACGGACGGCGTCCTTTCCAAGCCCATCGGTGTCCTCTACTGACATTGGGCAGGGCGGGGAAATTTGCGGAAATAAATCTCAACGCTGTCCCAGCTGGGACTGGAACCTGGGAACAACAGATTACGAGCCTTGCGCGCTACTGACTGAGCCACCCTCGCCCCACGTAAACTGAGGGATGGTACAGTTTGAATAATCGACAATTGCATGTAAACTCTTGTAGGATACATGCATTAAATGAGTATAGAAGAAATATTGTCATTAGCTAGGTGAGATCCGAACCCAATACCTCTTGATAACTTGTCAGGTATTCTGGCCGTTCGTTAGATCGTCTCTATTGGTGGATTTAAGCATTACACCATAGAAGAAGTCATTGGACTTTAATTGAAGACTGGCCTGGAAGATATCAATGTGATGTAGAAGGCATATTAGGTGACTTCTAGACCAGAGTCTTCATTTAAGGTTAGATTTCAATAGCCTATTCTATATAACGCTTAAAGCCAACAATAGAGGGAATTTTGATTAGCTGTCAGAGCACCTGACATATTATCAGGAGGTTACGGGTACGAATCCGAGCCGACGAAGGACAACTTTTTCCTCTTATACTCAATTAATGGTGTATTTTGTTTTCATCGTTTTTAATTCTTGTTTTGTCGTGCAGTATCCATTTGAAGAATTGAATTCTAAATGGTATGTAATTTAACGTAACGGCGATAAAGTTTACATTTGCATTTATATTTGTCACAAAAAACAACAACAGCGGAACTCTCAGAAGTAACGGTTCGATAATCATTGCCGATCAAACGCCCACATAAACGCCCACAAACGCACCTACAAATAAGCGGAAATGCCGAAATGTCCGATAGAATCGGAGATATCGCTTCAGTTAATTATTAATTACCTCGTCGGTTTCAATTCATTCCACAATGTCGGAAGAAAATAGAATCCAGAGCGATTTAGTTGCTACCATTCTTACCAGTAGTTGCCTCATTCTGTCCCCTGGGGCGGGGTGACTCAGTCGGTAGCGCGCCAGGTTCGTAATCTGTAGTTCTCAGGTTCGAGGGTCAGCGTTGAGATTCTATTACCACTTGCAAATAAAGAAATTATGCACAAACACTTTGATTATTTGACCCCTAAAATTTTTAATCCTTTACCGATTATAATTCGAAATGAAACTAATTTTATGCATTTCAGATCTCTCACTGCTAATTATCTAATGACCATTAGAAATGCTGACAGCCTGTTTTCAGTGTTAAAGTAAAAAAAAAATAATTCGTTTTTATAAATTCTGTATTGTTTTTGTATATATATATATTTTTCTTTATGTGAAGTTGAGTGTCAGTGTTGCCAAAATGATGTATTTAAATAATTTGTAAATTAACCTACATGAACTTAGATGCTCTTGGGTTAATAAGAGTATTACAAATATATGTTGGTTGTAACCTTATTATTATAATAAAACTGAACTGAACAAAACTCCCCGCCTTGTCCACGGTCAGTAGGGGACACCGATGGGCTTGGAAAGACCGCCGTCCGTCGAATGGGACGTTAAGCCGTGGCCCCGTGTGCGGGAGAGTCATACCCTGTGCACGTTAAAGAACACGCTGGATGGCCTTGACGGGAGGCTAACATCTGTCTCCCATCAGCTGTTCCAGTGGGCTAGTGGTAAGGTTGGGGAGCGGTCCCAACCTCCACTGAGCCTTCGGGGTCCATGTGACTTGGCCATTTAGCCCATGGTGTGCAAAAAAGTGCCGGTCAGAGTTAACCCAATCTAACATTCCATCCCGTCAGAGTTTAACAAGTATTCACTTAGATGCATTTACGCATGCGCACGAGTAAACATGTTGTGGGGATTCTTTTTACCTGCTTTCCTATTGCATTTCGCTCGTCATTTGTCGGTTTGTCAGTTTGTGGATTTATCAAAATAATTGTCCCACCATATCTTTTCAATGGGACGGATAAACTTAATGATTTATGTGCGAAATGAAATCTTGTGACGCGGGAAGTGTCACAGGCTATAAAGCATTTTGCTCCATCCGTTCCCCCCTCCTAACAAGGGAGAAATATGAAAAAGATTGTTCTACTAGCTTTAGAAAGCGAGGGCCGATGGTAACAGCTATGCGTCAAATGCAAGCTTTTTCCATGAGGCGTGTCACAGGTTATATAAATTTGGCCCCCATGTTCCCCCCTTAAAAATTTGGGAATATATGTGAAGTATGGTTCTATTATGTCTTTCGAACTCGAAGGACGAATGTAACAAATATGTCAAATGAACGCTTGTGACAGGGGGAAGTATTATGGGTTATTAAAATTTACCTCCCACTTGCCTTTTCCCCCCTAAAAAAAGGGCGAAATGTGAAAGTCGTTCTTCTGCTATATCTTCCGAATGCGAGGGCCTACAGTTAGGGACAAATGAAAGCTTATATGAGAACTGTCGTAGACTAATTCGAAATATTCCCCCATTATTTTCCTCTCTCACGAAAGGGGGACGTAATCTTGGGCATGGGGTCGACGTTAACGAATCGATAGCTCAAATTAAAGCGGGTGACGTCTCCAATGTCGTGGGCTACCTCAAACACGATTCCGAGAAAAAGGGAAGAGAAAATGTTTGTCTATGTTTATGAGTCATATATCAAATAAAATTTTTTGAAGGTAGGTGTTTTTAATGACAAAGAAAAAAATAAAAATAAATTAAAAAAATTTAAAAATACCTAGCTTATTGTATTCGTCCTAAAATGTAGAAAATAAACGTGAAGCATATTGATGGTGCAATCAGTCATTCAATTTTTATATTCAAATTTACCAACTCAAAAAGATTACCCGAGCTCTATCTTCCTTTGAAGTTAATACGAATTCTGTGACTGATGTCCCCATCGATATATTTTTGGTTTATTTTCTACTTTTTAAGATCCATAAAGGAAGATAAAAGTATTGTTGAATTCTTTTAATTTACTTTGATGATGTTGATAAAGAATTTAAAAAAATTATGTTTAAAATAAATAAATGCATGTTATTTAAAATACTTTATTATTATGATAGATTAGTCCTGAAGATATAGAAGGCAGAATAAATTATTCATTATAATATATTATAATAATAACAATTATTATTATTGAACAGAAATAAGTGTTTTTCGGGAATTGATGCTATTATCTAATACAATGATTCTCAAATTGTGTATCGCGTCTGAGTGTGTCACGATAATTTACGAAAAACAATAATACTGTATAGTAATTTGTATTTTAGTATCTCTTTAAATTTTTGTATTATGCTCTTTTAAAACAAATTTTGAATTTAATAGGTGTTTTAAATTAAATAAATTAAAAATTCGGTTATTATAATAAAATAATAAAGTTTATTTTTTTATTATGTGTGCGTCGGGGTAAATGTTGTATTTCAGAAGTGTGTCGAGGCAACTGAATTATATCAGAAGTGTTTCGAGGTGATTGAGTAATATCAGAAGTGTTACTATTTTGATAAATCCACAAACTGACAAACCGACTGTCAGTGTGCTCAGAGGTAAAACTACGTTGGGTTGTTTTACCTCTGAGCGGCACTTTTTTGCACACCATGGGCTAAATGGCCAGGTGACATGGACCCCGCAGACTCAGAGAAGGTTGGGGGAGGGGACCCACTGGAACAGCTGTTGGGAGACAGATGGTAGCCTCCCGTCAAGGCCATCCAGCGTGTTCTTTAACGTGCACAGGGTATGGCTCTCCCGCACTCGGGGCCACGGCTTAACGTCCCATCCTACGGACGGTGGCCTTTCCAAGCCCATCGGTGTCCCCTACTTGACCGTGGGCAGGGCGGGGAATTTTGCGGAGATAAATCTCAACGCTGACCCAGCTGGGACTCGAACCTGGGAACTACAGATTATGAGCCTGGCGCGCTACCGACTGAGCCACCCCGCCCCAATATCAGAAGTGTGTCGATGTAATTGAATGAAATATGAAGTGTCTCAAGGTAATTGAATGATATCAAAAGTATATATAGGGTAACTGAATGATATCAAAAGTATACAGAGGTAACTGAATGATATAAGAAGTGTGTCGTGGTAATTTAATGACATCAGAAATGTGTCGAAGTAATTAAATGATATCAAAAGTTTGTCGAGGCAACTGAATGATATCAGAATTGTGTCGAGGAAACTGAATGATATAAGAAATGTGTCGAGGTAATTGAATGCTATCAGGAGTGTGTCGAGGTAATTGAATGATATCAGAAGTGTGTCGAAGTAATTGAGTGATATCAGAAGTACGTCGAGGTAATTGAATGATATCAGAGGTGTGTCAAAGTAATTGAATGATATCAGGAGTGTGTCGAGGTAATTGAATGATATCAGAAGGGTGTCGAGGTAAATGAATGATATCAGAAGTGTGTCAAGGTAAATGAATGATATCAGAAGTACGTCGAGGTAATTGAGTGATATCAGAAGTGTGTCGAGGTAATTGAGTGATATCAGAAGTGTGTCGAGGTAATTGAGTGATATCAGAAGTGTGTCGAGGTAATTGAGTGATATCAGAAGTAATTGAATGAAATATGAAGTGTGTCAAGGTAATAGAATGATATCAAAAGTATATAGAGGTAACTGAATGATATCAAAAGTATACAGAGGTAACTGAATGATATAAGAAGTGTGTCGTGGTAATTTAATGACATCAGAAATGTGTCGAGGTAATTAAATGATATCAAAAGTTTGTCGAGGCAACTGAATGATATCAGAATTGTGTCGAGGAAACTGAATGATATAAGAAATGCGTCGAGGTAATTGAATGATATCAGAAGTGTGTCGAAGTAATTGAGTGATATCAGAAGTACGTCGAGGTAATTGAATGATATCAGTGGTGTGTCAAAGTAATTGAATGATATCAGGAGTGTGTCGAGGTAATTGAATGATATCAGAAGGGTGTCGAGGTAAATGAATGATATCAGAAGTGTGTCAAGGTAAATGAATGATATCAGAGGTATGTCGAGGTAATTGAGTGATATCAGAAGTGTGTCAAGGTAATTGAATGATATCAGAAGTGTGTCGAGGTAATTGAGTGATATCAGAAGTGCGTCGAGGTAATTGAATGAAATCAGAAGTGTGTCGAGGCAACTGAATGATATCAGAAAGTGTGTCAAAGTAATTGAATGATATCAGGAATGTGTCGAGGTAATTGAATGATATCAGAAGTGTGTCGAGGTAATTGAATGATATCAGAAGTGTTTCGAGGTAATTGAGTGATATCAATAGTGTGTCGAGGCAATTGAATGATATCAGAAGTGTATCGAAGTAATTGAATGATATCAGGAGTGTGTCGAGGTAATTGAATGATATCAGGAGTGTGTCGAGGTAATTAAATGATATCAGAAGTGTGTCGAGGTAAATGAATGATATCAGAAGTGTGTCGAGGTAAATGAATGATATCAGAAGTGTGTCGAGGTAAATGAATGATATCAGAAGTGTGTCGTCAAGATAAAAAATTTGGGAACAATGTTTTAATGTGTATAAATAATTGTTAGTGATTGATTGAGTAACAACTGAGTGACTGACTGACAGGAAATCTCGCTAACTCTAACTATGATGCAGAAATTAGAGAATTCAGAAAATTCCCACCTAGGGGTAATCCGGGTCGTAGTTATTGGGGAAAAACCGACATTTTACCTCAAGCTACCTTTAAAGTAAAGTGGAGATCACATAGAGGTCAAACATTGATCTACGATGATTAGAAACGCGAAAATTAGTGTCTGTGGATGTTTCGGGTTGTAGATATCAGAAACGTTATGAACGTTTGGATCTGAGGTCCTTTAGATCAAAAACCTGAAATACCCCAGGTACCAGTACACCAAAAAGTCAAATTTTGATGTACTGGTGTTAAATAGGGAAAAATTGGTTGGTACCTGGGGTATTTCGGTTTTAGATGTCGATCTTACTATTGCGGAATCTTGGTAGTGATGGGTTGTTCGAGGTCAAAGGTGAAATATCTATATACGGGTGCTAGAGAGGTAAAAAGTAATGCATTTAGCTATTTCCGGCAGTAGATCTCAGACATGCTAAGAAATTTCATATGCGGTGTCGCGCCCAAGGTCAAAAAGCGGTCGGAGTGACGGTTTAGAAACTAGAGGCGAAGAGTGATTTATAGTGTTTATTTTATGATGGAATGAAATGGTAGAAGAACGGCAAAGGGTTTTTGTCAAAATTGGTATAGGGTGCCTCAGAGCAGATCAAAATAATTGCTTTTGCAGAGAAAAAATATTTAAACATTCAAGACTTTAAATTTGAAATTGACATTTTTGATTCAATAACAAATCATTAGTTTATATAATCGACAAATACAATTTTCGACGATGCTTTGCTGCATTTTTAGAATGATACACACCAGTGATGTCACTCAATTAGTTCCCTTTGGTTGTCGAAAATTTAAATAATTGACGAAACGTTTGTTCCACAAAAAAGAAAATAAAAACATAAATGTTAACAATATACGCCGATCAGCCAAAATATTAAAATTTCCTACCTAATATGATGTAGGGCCTCTTCTCTCAGCCAAAAGTACTCTCACCCGATGAGACATAGATTCAAATGGTAGATGTCGCTTGATATTGGTACCATGAGTGCAACAGGAGATCCCGAATTTCCCGTAAATTACGTGGTTGGGTGATGTACCCGTTTCTCCAACTCAAACCACAATTGCTCGATAGGATTCATGTCCTGCGAAATTGGGAGCCATGGCAATAAATGGAATTCCTCATCATGTTCTAGGAACCACTCCTGAACCTTCTTCGCAGTGTGATATGGGCCATTGCCTTGTTGATAGACGCCATCTCTGCCAGGGAATACATTCGCCAAAAAGGGGTGTATTTAGTCAGCCACGATGTTCAGGTAGGTGACATCTGTCTGTTTGCTCTACAGGAAAAATTGGCCCAAGTGTTCCAAAGGAAATATTGTCCAGACCATCACACTTGCTCCAGCCACCTGTATCCATCCCACAATGAATCCAGATGAGAAGACTTCTGTAGGTAAACGTCGCACACGAGCTTGTCCGTCCACATGGTGTAACAGAAAACGAGATTGGTCTGACCATGCGTCCCTCTTCCACTCTTCTATGGTCCAATGTCGATGATTACGTGCCCACTGCAAGCGTTGACGATGGTGAACGGCTATGAGCATAAGCACATGAATGAGTCTGCGGCTGTGGAGACCCATATCCAAGAGCTTACGATGAACTGTGTGTTCGGACACATTGTTCCCTTTAACACAATTAAAATTATGGGTAATGTCAGCCACAGTAGCCCTCCTGTTGCTGCGGACAAGACAAGATAGCCTGCACTGACCTCTGGCAGCGTTGGCAGGTGTGGCCAGCCAACGCCTTGTCAATGGCTCAAAGTGTTACCTGTTTCGAACCACCTTTGATAGGTACTAACTACTGCATAGCGTGAGCAGCCTACCAGCGTCGCTGTTTCGGAGATGCTCTTACCAAGACGTCTTGCCATAACGATCTGGCCTTTGTCGAAATCAGATAAATCCTTTGCTTTTCCCATGTTGAGAAGAAGCGAAATACTGCCTGCGACAACTCCGACCCAGGTATTATATATAACATTCGAGACATTGGCATGTGACACTGATTGGCTGCATGCGCGCTTCCCTGCATAAAGCAGAGATGGTTTTAATGTATTGGCTGATCGGTATATATAATCATTCATAATGAAACAAATATATATACATATATACACCGAAGAGCCAAAACATTATGACCAGCTGCCTAATATGATGTTGGTCCTCCACGTGCCGCCGATGTAGCTGGTAAGGCATGGGCGCTTCAAGATTTCTGAAGGTGTCTTGTGGTATCTGGTACCAATATATTACCAGCAGATTCTTTAATTCTTTTAAGTTACGTGGTTGAGCCGCCACAGATCGGGTATGCTGTTCCAACACAAACCATAGACGCTCTATTGGATTGATGTCTGGGGAATTTGGAAGCCAGGGTAATACCTGAAAGTCTTCCTCATGTTCCACGAACCATTCTCGAACAATCGGGCATTGTGGCTTGGCGCATTATTCTGCTGAAAGAAGTCACTACTAAAGGGAATACAGTTGCCATGAAAGGATGTATCAGGTCTGCAATGATGTTTAGGTTCGTGCCAGACGTCATAGTTTCATGCACATGAGTTTCCCAGCATAACTGGGTCCCCGGGTTTCCCAGCATAACTTGCCCAAAGCATTACAATTTCCCTACCCACTGGTTTTCATCCCACGGTGCATCCTGGTGCCAACACTTCCCCAAGTAAACGGCACATACGTACCTGGTCGTTCACATGGTGCAACAGGAAACGAGATTCAACAGACCAGAAGACCTTCTTCCAATCATTCAAGGTCCAGTTTTGATGCCCATTGTAGGCGCTTTAGACAGTGAACCGAGGTTAGCATTGGCACTCAGAGCGGCCTGCTGCTACGCAGACCCATTTTCAGCAGGGTTCGATGTGTTGTGTGTTGTGACACATTACTTCCGTCACCAGCATTCAAATTACGGGCGAGTTGCACCATGATCATTTCTGTCGGCTCGTATGGGATAACCTTCGCTCACCTCTAGCATCGATGAGCCACGGTCGTCCCACACCTTGCCGGCTGTATGTGGTTTTTCCCTCCTCGGACTACCTTTTGAAGGTACTATCCACAGATGACCGTGAGCACCCCGCAAGCCTTGCCGTTTCGGAAATGCTCTGACACAGTCGTCTGGCCATTAAAATTTGGCCTTTGTCAACCTCACTTAGGTCTCTGCCTTTCCCATCTGAAGAACAAGAATAACACTGATTAACAGAGCTCAGTGTCAGGTGTTATTTATACCGTTTCATGACCTTCACACGCGCCGTCGTTTACCTGCAGTTGCTTCGATTTGCATAAAGACGCGCTGGTTATAATGTTTTGGCTCTTTGATGTATATATAATATATATAAAGAATCTTTCTGATTGTTCCTTATTTTACCGATTCCTAAAAAAATGATTCCCATAAAGCAGCCCTGGGTAAACTTTTTAGGTGAAGTGTCGCATAAGAAATTGAAATGGAACGACGGGCTTCCGCTGAAAATCTTATATATTGATGATATATATATGATGTCAATATATATTGTTATATATGTTTATAATATATATATGTTATATATATTTATGTTATATATATTGATGATTATATATTGATGTTTATACGTATATAAGTTACTGATATATATATATATTATCAGTAACATATACGTATAACCATCGCAAAAAAGGAAAGTAAACAAATAAATAAATAAATAAATATATGAAAATTAAATGAAAATAAACAAAAAAATTAATATATGAATATTAAATAAAAATAAACAAACAAATAAATAAATATATGAAAATAAAATGAAAATAAACAAATAAATAAGTATATGAAAATTAAATTAAAATAAACAAATAAATAAATATACAAAATAAAATTAAAATAAACAAATAAATAAACATATGAAAATTAAATGAAAATAAAAACAAAATTAAAGTGAAACATTAACAACACAATTTTGCTACAATTAATTATTTTAATAAGAATTCGCTTTGCGAAAGTTGTTATGCTTTCTTTTTCTCTTTTGGGACTTTATTTTTGATCCGTAATCCCACGGGCCACACAAAAAGAGGTGGCAGGCAGTATGAGGTCAATACTTTGTCCAGGCCTGCCTGAAAATTTTTATAAATGACAGTAAATTTCTTAATACGTATAAAATACAGCTTCAATCCTGTTACTAACAAATTGCTTGCAATTATATGATTTGTATAGTTTATTTATATAATTTGTATATAATTTGTTTAGTGTACAATTATAATGACTTAAAACGCTTAATGCCTGTTATGAGCCATGAATTATTGCCATCGTCTTAGGGTACATTACGAAAAGAGTCCCATTACTAGATTAAACAAGAAAATAGTACCGGAAATTAAATTTATATCTACTTAGAGGTGCTGTAGATGAGACACAGACAAAGTTAGTTAGGAATAATAATCATTTTATTTAATTAATGAAACGGCGGTGATTATTAAAATTCTTCGAAATTTAATTGCATTCGAGGTCGAGTGGTTAGCGTGTTTTGTTAATAATCAAAAGAACCTGGGTTCGAACCAGGGCTGGCTCTAGGGGGAGAAGGAGGCGTGCAAACGGGCCATGTCCCCTTACCCGTTTGAGAATGCTAGTAACGGTTGCAAGCCAAAAATAATTAAATTTCTGCATATTTCACGCAATTTTCATGCTTTTTTTTTACAAACCTCTAAAGCGAAGATGAAAATGGTACTTTCAATGGAAGTACGGTCTTTTGTTCCCTTCTTTCACCTTTTTCCATATCGATTGTGCAGCTCCCCCCCCCCCTTTCTTTTTCTAAATACTGTACTGGTTCGAATCCTGGGTAAGGTAATGCATGTTTCTTTATTTGTTTTTTGTACTTCTGCTGAGGTCTCGCCTTCCTCACAGATTCTTCTATATGGCATATAAACGAATAGGCTTCTATCAGACTTCTGTGACAAGAAGCTGCTTGAAGGAACATTTATTTATTTATTTATTCTTATGGTCATATTGCATATTAATAATCCACAACATCAATATGTAAATATTTAACTTGACTCAGTCAGTAGCGCGTCAGGCTCGTATTCTGTAGTTCCTAGGTTCAAATCCGAATTGGGCGAAATTGAGATTTATCTCCGGTAAATCCCACGCAGCCACGGTCAGAAAGGTGGTACCGATGGGCTTGGAAAGGTCTCCATCAGTAAAATGGTACGTTAAGCTGTACCCTGTGCATATTAAAGATCACATTGAATGTCCTTGGCGGGAAGCCTAACAGATGTTCAATGCTTTCCCCATTCCCCAATCTTTTCGGAGAATTTGGGCTCCTCGTGACCTGGCTATGGTGCGCAAAGAGTGCCGCTCAAGAGATAAAACAATCCAACCAATTTCCAATGTGTCTTGTTATCCATTTCACTTTACTGATGTATTAAAAGGGATATTAAAGTAAAGGATATTAAAGAATTTTTAATATCCTTTACTTAATTAAGCCATATTTCGGCATTTAGAATGAACAGTAAGAGATAAAATTGCCCAGTCGTAAGTTTCAGACAGTTCAAACATGAATTGTATTGTTGAGACTCTTTCGTACAGTAACACTACAAAAGGCAACCGTAGAAAATAGAAATTCAGGGGTGATTTAATTTAAAGGAGAGCTCCTCACTCTTACAGAAAAGAGAAAAAAAAAACTCCTAAAAAGCTTTTCCAACGTCAATCACCCTATTCTATTGAATTTACGAGATCTGTTACTGACTGGAACTGAAATGTATATTTCTCTGAATAACGAAACATTATTAAATTACCCGTTTCCTTGCTCTCTTTTCGCCGCCATTTTAAATTACGTTTTTCGTGGAAGAAGAGGAGGATACCACGAGACTGTTGCTGGGAGCGCGCGGATTTCAAAACAGACTGCTTATTTTGCATTATTCATTCACTATTACGTTGCATTCTCATGAAACAAAACAGATCCGGCTGTATTTTCTCGAAGCTCGCAGTTAGCACAAAACCTCTTTTCATCCTTTCTCCCTATTGTCAGATAGGAGTCCATTAAAACATGGGATCTTGTCTACCTCCATGCTCTAGCTTTTTCTTGATGGACTCCAGAGAGAAAGGAGATCCCTTCACTGAGTGGGTCTGATTGATTGAACTAAAGGGGGAAACAGGGAGTAACTTCAAAAGTTTAGGTAAATTTTTAGTCGTCTGGGTTTTATTATGAGTTACACCATTAAGTTTAAAACCAGGGAATATTTCTATTGTTTAAGGGAGAAAGAAGAATTGCACTGACATTATGTGAAAAAAACTTTAAAGAATTGCTTTGTTTTTTCTTCCTGAGAAGACGGAGAATTGTTATTTTCTTATTGTTATTTTCATTCGTAATTCGTTCGGATGTATCGTTAACGTTTTGAAGTGTTTTGGAAGCTTTAGGGCTCATTAGGTAAAGTACGTAGCCTGATTTTATTAAATTCAAGAAGATCACCAAGTTTGACAGGTATTGTGTCTCCTGTTAATCGTCAGTTTCTTTGAAAGGTATGCATTTTATCTAGTCGTATTTTTCAAGAAATAAAATAGAATGTATCTAAAAAGTACTACATTTTCTACAGTTCAACAAAGTACAATTGAGAATATGGGAGCTTGGTGAAGAGCGTTTTACAAACCTTTCTTCTTCTAATCCTACCTCCCACAAATAAATAAATAAAAAAAATAAAATTAAAAAAAATAAAAAAAACATTTTTTTTTGGGTCTGTAAACCCTTTATAATGTAAAATGACAACTTAATATCGTAAATACGAAAAAATTATTAATTACATTTTATTCAATTTAGTACTTTTATACTTTTCACTTAATACTTTTAAATTTAAGTTTAACGAGCTTTACACAATGACGAGTTAATAGGCCCTTGAAATTAAAATGATATTGTCTTTAATAATTCCTGTAAAAAAATTGGTTCTCTTCAGCTTTCACTAAATCGAATCGGAACTGTAATAAACCTTTAAGAAATGATATTAGATCGAAGCAGGGAGAGATCTAGAGGAGAAAGGAGGCTAAACTCTTTTATCCCTTAGATCTGTCCCTGCTGATTCCTTTTTTTGGAATAATCTACTAAGGATAATGGTGGCCAAAAAATAATTAATTTTTTTAAATAATTAAAACTTTTGCATTTTTCATGAAATGTTTAAAAATATCCATAACGAAGCGGAAAATGTAACAATGTGGTGGAAATCAAATCGTTTCCTCCCCAATTTTACCTTTCACGACTCGTTTACGTTGCTCCCCTCCCATTTAGTTTTTTCTACTTCCGGCATGGATCAAAGGGTTATTATATAATAAAGATTGTGGGAGGAGACCCACGGAAACAGCTGATGGGGGACAGATGGGAGCCTCCCGTCAAGGCCATCCAGTGTGTTCATTAACGTGCACAGGGTATGGCTCTCCTGCACTCGGGGCCAGGTCTTAACTTCCCATCCGACGGACGGCGACCTTTCCAAGCCCATCTGTGCCTCCTAAAGACCGTGGGCAAGGCGGGGAGTTTTGCGGAGATAAATCTCAATGCTGACCCAGCTGGGACTCGAACCTGGAAACTACAGATTACAAGCCTGGCGCGCTACCGACTGAGCCACCCCGGCCCCGCGACGAAGTGAACCCAGAAATAGGTGTGCAGCAACGAAGTGAGCCCAGTACTAAGTGTGTCGCGACAAAGCGATCTTAGATACATATTTTTTAGAAAAGTCTCACAGGCAAATTTTAAATAAGAAATACTTCAGTGGCCTTTGTACGAATTCGTTTTAGAACGAATTTTATGCAACACACGCTGCATAAAATCAATAAATACCAAAGTTTGTGCATCATGTGTTTGAAGAGTCAGATTCACTGAAGCAACCCCTTCTCCTGAGTACATCCCATCTACTTGAAAATTTGATTCGTTTGCTTACAATAAGAAAATTCAGAATTTAAGTTCGTTCTGATTCACTTTTAAAAGTTTTAGTGACCCACAAATCTTTTAAAAAAATAGAGGCAGGTTTTTTGAAAAACCTGCCTCTATAAGTATATCCAGTTGCAATTAATGAGGTATTATTATAAGCATTTCTTTTTTAATCAAGACGAAATATTGATTTATGATTATTCAGCAATTGAAGTAAATTTATTAAGTTAGATATAGATTAAACATAAAAATTTATTGCCGGAAAAAATTCTGTTCAGCTCCACTACAATTTTAAAAGCCTGAGAAAAAGTTCCGTAAGTTTTACTTTTCGCTTAACATTGAATTAGTTTATATTTTAAAAACGTTTTTGTTGAGATTTTTAAACTAAATATTCCCTATGTGGTTTAAATGTTTCTTTCAAAAAATGGGATATTTGACTGACTTTTAAAAATTAAAAATTTGTTGAAGAAATTAATCATTAAAGAAAAACCCAAATAACATTTTTTTAAATCTAGAGCATTGTTTCTCAAATGTGTGCCGTAAACCTTTGTGAAGTTTGCCGCAGTATTAACTTGGAAAAATATAAAAATAAACTTAAAAGTATTAAAAAGACCTGAAATATAAATTGAATATGCACGAATAATGTACATATGTAAGGGAGGAACATATATAAGGCGTATTTTTTTTAATTATTAAACGATGATCAAATCAAATTTAATAAATCAAATAAAGTTTACACCACTGTATATGAGGAACTTCGTCATCTTAGCTTGTGCAACACAAATATATAAATAAATCAAATGCATAATATTAGTCATCATTTCTATGTCATAAATAAATGCAACTAAGTGTACAAGTTCTGCTGCTCTGTAAGGAAGGAAGTCATATTCAATACAATAGCACACATAGAATTAGAAAAACGAAACGAAACATAAAGAAATGAAGAGAAATAACCAGAAACTCGGAAATAAAATATGTACTCACAATAATGTGAGCCGTAGCTTTTGTTAACTTGTTACAGTTCACTGATATGATAATGCGAATATATGTAAACCAAAAATCAAAATATAGAATAACTTTATACCTAAAAATTTAAATTAAGTGACGACTTATGTATATAAAATTAATGAGTTTAGTGGGGGGTTTTTTTTTAGATAACAACTCTTTATAAATCTTCAACTTCATGCAAATCCATCAAGAATGATCTTGAAGTGAGTCTGGAGTCAGCTTTTTGAAAACTTTTTCATAGGTTTCTTTTCTAATGCTGATTGATAGTAAATTAAATATTCTTGGGCCGTAAAACATAAAATGACGATGAAATATTTCCTTCTTAGTTAAGGGTACAACAAATTTGTAATCAATATCAAGAAAAAAGGCCATTGATTTTTTTGATGAAATTGTTAATTTTTATAAACATGAGTACATAGGTTTTCAGTTGGTACTGCGCGTCACACTGTCATTCTGAGAATGAGAATAATAAAATTAAGGTGATTGAATCTATCGGTACAAGACTTTTTTTTAATTACTAAAATGCTTTAACTTCATCGCAGCACATTAAAGTGAACCCAGTACTAGGGTGCCGCGAGGAAGAGATGTGCCGCAACGAAACGAGTCCAGTACTAGGTTCACCGCAATGAAGTGAGTCTGGCGGTAAGTGTACCGTGGCGAAGTGAGTCCAGTACAAGGTGTGTCGCGACATAGTGAGACCCGGACAAAAGTGGGCCGCAGCAGTGAGTCCAATATTATGTGTGTCGCGACGAAGTGAGTCCAATACTAGGTATGCCGCAACAACATGAAGCCAATACTAGTGTCTACAAGATACCTAATATTGTTGTCCTATTCGCGCTACCGTAGATAAGATTAGCTTCTAAACATTTGAAACTACTTATAATTTGATTAATATTTTAACCATGTAAATAATATTGACTTGTTTTGTAATTCTTCAGTGAAATTGTAGATGTAATTTTTAAAAAAACAAAAACTAAATAATAATAATAATAAAAAATTATTACGTTTAGTACGTTGCTCAAATCTTTTTCTCTCTATCGTAACAAACAAAAAAAAATTTCACTATTTTTGCAGTTAATTGCTCATGCACTGATTTCATTATTATAGGAATTATTATACACACTATTATAGGAATAATCTAGACTTACTACGTACATTCCTTCTTATACAAGGACATACTCTACTACTGTAATGCCTAAGTCACTGCTGATCATTGCCTCAGTTAGAACTAGCACAGAACACAAGTTTGACTTGTTAGAACGGTAGGTAGCTCCCTGACTTCTATGATTGTTAAGTCTAATCGAACGTCGATTGTCCCTGTCTATTTTATTACTTGGCAGTGATAGAAAGAGAGGGATTTGGACGGGGGATAAAATATTCTTAACCCTGTCCTGTAGTTATCCGCTGATAGTTTAGGAGGTCAAGAATACCTGGCCTCTAATTAAGAGACGTGGGTTCGAATCCCACTCGCAGCAAACTCATTTTTTCAGTTAATTGTGAATCCTGTACGTAGAGGACATCGCCTGTACCTTTGTTCAAGTTCGGTCCTGTACCTAGGATTTGGTTTGGGAAGGGAGGGAGGGAGGGGGACGAAATTTAGGTTCGGACCCCCTGGTCGAAACCTCCCCCCCCCCCCCGGTGTACGTCTGTCGTTCAATTGATCTAACATTCTGTCCTGAAATATTTCATTTTGATGATGAAATATCTTATGCGTCGCATTGATGTCCTGTAAGAAAATTCTTGAGGGTAACTAATATTTTATTCCATTCAACATGACATTCCCGAACATTTTCCATTAAGACTAATTTCATGTACATAAGACTAATTCAAAACTTTTCAAAAATTAATCCCTACTTCTTTTACTATGAACCAACTTTCAGTATACTAATAGTTTTCAAACTTCTACCTACCCTTGTTTCCATAAATTAAGAACCTTATGTTATATCAATAAAAAGTTAACGTCGAAGCTCTATAACTTCTAAAATAAGATTTATCAGTTAAATATTGAATAAACTCGACTTTCTTGGTATATACTAAATATTAACCACTTTGTGGAGGTCGTGGGTTCATATCCCACCCGGTTCAAGACAATTTTTCCTCTAAAATTAAATCGACTTACAAAGTGGTTAATATTTAGTATATACCAAGAAAGTCGAGTTTATTCAATATTTAAACAATATTTAATCAATTGTATACTTGTAGGATATACTTTCCATCTTTAAGGCATTTATTTGCCATATTGTGGCTAAAGATCGCCCGAACAGCGCCTACATGTGACATAATGGAATAGGTTGAGAATGTTCATATTATCAATCAGAGGAAATCTTGATCGGCGGCCGGTAGCTCAGTGGTTTAGAACACCTGATATGTTATCAGGAAGTCGTGGGTTCATATCCTACCCGACTCAAGACAATTTTTCCTCTAAAATTAAATCGACTTACAAAGTGGTTAATATTTAGTATCAGATTTATCATTTTGAAATATGTGGTTGAAGATAAAGATCTCAATCAAATCAATATCTCGATTTTCAACAACATTCGTTGAATATTTAATGAGTTATGGAAGTTTGAATATTTAACAACAGCAATACCAGTCTTAAGAAACTTATACAAAACTGATGAATAGCGAAATAATTCTCTGCACAAACTGCTAAATTTCGCACTTATTTTATTAAACATTTTGATGCAATTGACCGAACCATACCATGACCGAACTTCAGAAGTTAATTAAAATTTAGTATTAATACTAAATTTTAATTAACTTCGGAAGTATTAATACTAAATTTTAATTAACTTCTGAAGTCAATTTTCTTGACTGGCATTGCTATTGTTAAAGAAGAAGCACTTGAAGTTGATATCAACTGTAAGGAAAATAGCAAAGGTAAGAAACGTGACGATAATAGCACATACCAAATGTCTACTTAAATGATACTGTTGGATCTTTGTGTAGTGTTTTGAGTATTTTGGAATGCACAAAAAATATTAAAAGTTTAGATCAGTTGTTTTCGTGCATGCAGTGTGAGATGTCTAGTAAATATGAATCTCTAACTAAATTAATCATAGACCACAAAAAAACCATTAAGCAAGGTATACTTGATGTTAAATATTTTGTCGAATATAACTATGAAAGCCTTCAAGACTTTATAAAACCAGTTTAAGATGTGAAAAAGATACCAAAGATGTTAAAGAAGAACATAAAAATTGGTTAATGAAAATATGAGTCTCAAACATGATATTGAATTGTTGAAACTTGAATGAATTACAGTAATATTCTAGGAACACAAATCTGAAGTTAGTCGGCATACCCGAAGAAAAATTTGAAAACGTCTAAAATATTGTGCATTAGGTTTCAGAAGTCATTAACATTGAACCAAGAGACAGTGTTCTAATAGCTCACAGAGTTCCTACACAAAATAAAACAAAAAATAGGCAAATCGTTGTAAAGTTGAAAAGAGAGAAATTAAAAATAAATGGATAAGTAAAGCGAAGCAAGCTAAGGGTTTAATTCAAGACTTATTAATGAAAAATTCAAGTTTTCACGGATATATGTAAATGAACATATGACTCGTTACATGAAGAATTTATTCTATAAGGTCAAGCAATTCAAGAAAGACTATAATTTTCAATTTGCATGGATCAGAGAAGGTAAAACGTTTTTTAGGAAGAGAACCAGGAAATCGAGTGTACAGAATTAGAAGCGAGAAAGAATGTGACAAGTTAATTGAACGTGGCTGAGTGTGATATTATTGACACCATGGGCATCCGCAGAAACTTTTCCAGGGGGTGGGGGCAAAGCTTGGAGGGAAATAATTACATCAATAAATTTTTATTTAATTATTTAATTTTTTTGGGTTTTTTATTCACAAGTAGATTATAGAATATAGTATTGCATCAATACAAAAACACATACATAATGTATATAAATTTACAATATAAAGGAAACAAGAATTAATTGAAACAAGAATTTTTATTCAATCCCAAGGGGCGGGGGGCATGTGCCCCCCCCCCCCCCCCCCCCCCCCTCTGCGGACTCCCATGATTCACACTATCGAGGTGAAGGAGCTGAATGAATTGAACGATTTCTTCGCGTGAAACATCCAGTCTTTACATTACAATAAAACATTGATGCAATGTTGTTTGATTTGCATTATTGCAATGTTGTAAGTTTTGGACAACGCTTTAATGAAATTTTATGCTTTTAAGAAATGTTCCTTCAAATATTGATGTTATACTTTTTCACAGAGATTTTGATTAAGGAAGAGGAAGCTCCTTTGTATGCAATAGATAATTACACTACTTTTTTCCGTGCCGAAATTACAATAAGTCTGAAGGTGTTATTGCTTATGTAAAGAATGAAATAAATGATTTTCTTCTGCTGATCTTAATATGACAACAGCTGAGATTTTAGGTATTTATGATCACGTAAATGACATCTATATTGCAGTAGTTTATAGATCACACTATTTTACAATTCTTGAATTCGTGGAAGACTTTAGACATGTTATATAAGGCATAAAAACTAAAAATGTTTATATAGTAGGAGATTTCAATATAGATATTTTAAGTAATATATCTGTTTCAAATTATTATTTAAATATGGTATCTGAATTTGGATTTATTTCTATTATTAATGAAATGACAAGGTTCTCTAAAGATTGTAACTCAGGTATCCCAGAGCTGGAAGACCAGGGTTCGAATCCCAGTCAGGACAACCAATTTTTTTCGACTCAATTGTTTCAATGTTCATTGTTGAACTTGAAAACAACTTGTTCAATTGTTCAAATTACATTGTTGTTACAATCAAATGTTCATTGTCTACAGGACATTTCCTGTGATAATTTATTACTGAATTATAAACTCATGTTTAGGTCACTTATTTATACGCCAATTTTTAGTTACAGTACTGAAGTAGCACTTCTTAACTACACATATACTGATCATTTACCAATAGTATGTAAAACAGCATTATAAAGAATACAACTATTCAGTTTAAAATAAGGCAGCTAAGCTTCATTTAAATTATTTTTTGACTTGATTGATTGAAAATCTTGCAAATCAATATAAATTGAGTTCTACTTCGTTCAACTATTAAATAAAAATTGTGATACCAAAAAGAAAATTAAACCATTTAAAGGTCTTGGATGACTGATGACTTGCTTCAATTAATTAATACAAAAGAAAGACTTTATAACATATTTAGGAAATATCCTTATAATATTGAAAATGAATGTTTTTTTAAAGATTCTGATGAAATAGTAAAAACCAAAATTAATATAGCTAAAAATGTACACTATAAAAATGAGTTTTTTAAATGTGGTACCAACTCAAAGGTACAATGGTTAATGGTAAATTAATAGGTAAGCATAAAAATAAAATTGTTCCAAATGATTTATATCAAACTAATTTTGAAAAAAAAAACTGAATTTATGACTTAAAACTTCATAAATGTTTTAACAACTAAATGTTTTTTGTAAATAAATTAATAGGTATGCATAAAAATAAAATTGTTCCAAATGATTTAAATCAAATACAAATATCATACATAAAACAATACCATCGCTTTATTTATTGATGTTAGAAAAGCATTTGACAGTTGACCATAAATTGTTATTGTTTAAAATGTATAAAATAGGAACCAATAGAAGTAGTTTAAATCTTATTTAAATAACAGAAATCAAACAGTATTAATAAACAATGTTCAAAGTAACTTTCAGTTTATAAATAAAGGTGTACCACAGAATCAGTTTTGGGACCATTATTATTCTCGATTTTCATAAATGATTTGTATTCTCTTGGTTTAAATCATAGATTCCCAACGGGGGCGATACCGCCCCCCAGTGGGCGCTGGAGCCTTCCATGGGGGCGGTAGCGGATCCAGAGGCAAATGGGGGGCGTTGAGGCAGTCAAGAGTGGCGGTCAAATAAATAAATAAATTTAATGGAATTTTCTGTGACAACCTTTTTATGTCTTCTATTCTGTGGTGTCTTCCTGGTGATTCTGGTCATCCACTTCCTCATCCGTCATGTACAGCTTTTCAACTGCAGCTTGGACAATAAGTTCCCTGTTACCACCTACTAGCGTACTGGTACGTCGGAAGTCGACTGAGATGCTCTCAAAAGTTCTCTTCAAGATCACAGATTGGATATAAGCTTCAATATGTTTTCCCACTCCAAGTCGCTTTGAGTATGCTTTATGGTACGTAGTTACAATACCATCCCACGTCAGAACATAAGGTATAATATTAACATTACACTTGTGAATTAGGCTCAACTCATTAGCCAGCAGATCATACTTCCTCTTCTTTTCAACCTCTACTGTCTGCAGGTTATCCTGAGATGTTATTCCTACTTCAATAATTGTAATCTCATTCAATACCTTAGCATGCACTACTATATCAGGCTTATTATGTTGGACATGTGTGTCCGTCCTGATAGGCAAATCAACCTTGATGCAATAATAATATAATAATAATAAATTTATTATATTTAATATTTTTATAATTATTTTAATGTAATAAAATACTTTGAAAATACCTGTTTTCATGAATAAATATTTTATCTAGCTATGTAAATTATCTTATTGTTATCGCGTTAATAAACATTTTTAAACTAGCATTAGGTATACCTATACCTAATTTGTTTTAGTTTAGAATAGATTGACGGTGACAAGTCCTTGCAAGTTGGTAGGCAAACACGCGGTTCATGCAATTTAACATGTTTCGACAAGAATATGGGAGCTTGAAATGACTTGTTTACGGAGCAAGTGCACCGGCATCGCAAACGTACAAGTTAATGCTTGCACAAAATCAAATCTATAAAAGCGATAGCTCTAGGAATGTTTTATTATTTTTATGTGCTTCGCCGTGATAAATAGTCGTGAGTGATAAGTGTTAGAAGTCATTATAAACATTATTTTTATAACTATCTATAAATCTGTTGAGAAGTTAATTTGTATTTCTAAATGTCTGAATCTACATCTAAAAAGAAATGCCGGCAGTACAGTATTGAGTATTTGAAATATGGATTTACGTACTCTCCTACAAACCAATCATTACCTATGTGTTTAATTTGCCGAAATGTTTTTTCAAATGAAGCTATGAAACCTTGTAGGCTACAAGAGCATTTAAATAAAATGCATGCTGATAAGAAGAACAAAGATTTATCCTATTTTCAAGAACTGGAAAAGCAATATTTAAAACAGCCAACTATGTCAAACCTTTTTGCGTCGTCTTCTAAACAAGATGATGATGGACTACGAGCCTCATAACGTTTCATTGTTAATCGCAAAAGCAGGAAAACCACACACAATTGGCGAGGAATTAATTTTGCCGGCAGTCAAAGAGATATTAAAAACTGTTCTTCATCATAAGACGCGTCAGATATCATCAAAAAATTACTCTCAGTAATAATTCAGTGCAAAGAAGAATAGATTAAATGGCAAAAGACGTTGAAATATCATTAGGTGATTACTTAAAGACTTGCAAATTTTCTATTCAACTCGATGAATCAACTCTACCAAATAACGAAGCTCTACTCTTATCATACGTACGATTTATAAAAGATGAAAAAATTCCGGTAGAGTTATTATTTGCTAAAAATTTGGAATCTGATACAAAGGGAGAATCTATATTTAATACCATGCAAAAGTTTTTTCAAGAGAAAGAAATTCCTATTTGTAATATTTTGTCTGCTGCTACTGATGGTGCTCCAGCAATGACAGGGCGTCATAAGGGTTTCATAGCGCATTTGAAACAGCAATACCAAATGTACTCGCTGTAAATTGTATTATTCATCGTCAGCATTTGGTTGAAAAAAAATTGAATGAACGTCTGCATACGTCGCTCCATTACGTTATTAAAGCAATCAATAAGATTAGAAGCAATTCATTGAATGACCGATTATTTGGTAAGCTTTGTAATGAAAATGATGAAGATTGCAATCGCTTGCTGCTGCACACAGAAGTACGTTGGCTCTCTAAAGGTGTTTGAATCGTTTTTTCAATCTATTTGACTCAGTACTGGACTTTCTTGAAGACAGAGACGAAAAATTGCGCGAAAACCTGATTACGTCAAAAAATGACATCGCTTATTTGACAGACCTGTTTAAAATATTTATTCAAGTTAATTTACAATTGGAAGATGATGAGTTGAATTTAATTAAAACAAAAAACGTCATAGCTGCTTTTGCGGGAAAACTTCTTCTATTCAAACGAAATCTAGGTAGAGGTGAATACAACCACTTTCCCACATTATCTGCAGTCTCTGCAAAACCGGAAGATTTACTTACTTACTGCCAACACTTGGAAGTTCTTCATGTTGATTTTACGGAGCGTTTCCAAGATATTTTAAACATGAATATACCGAGTTGGCTTTTAGATCCTTTCGCAAACACAGATACTGAAGAATCATCAAATTTGGAAGAGAAACTCTTAGAACTCACGACTAACGAAGTACTCAAAGTAAAATTCAAACATGGATACCAAGAGTTCTGGCTTCAAAAATCAATACCAGTTCTCTACCCTGGATTTTGGGTAGAAAACTGGTATTGATGGTACGTACTCAGAAATTTTTAATCGCATTTCCTTCGTCCTATATGGTTGAGCGTGGATTCAGTGCAGTAGCTAATTTACTCTCAAAGAAGAGGAACAGACTACACATCACTGAACGTGGCGATCTGCGATTGATGTTAACGAAATTGGAACCCGACATTAACAAATTATTAACACTCCACCAGCCTCAACCATCTCATTACTTTTTTATATTTATTATTAATTTTGTGTTTATCTCATTATTTTTTATTCCTTATTGATTCTGTGTTTATTTTTAAAATTTTAATAAACAATTTTATTGTACAATTGGTTGTCGTTTTATTAATTTCTGCTTTATGATTTTTAATAGATAAATAAACAGATAAATTAGGTACAGATAATATGCAACAATATTTTAATATTTCATATAAAATTAACTATTATGGACTAGGGGGCGTTGAAATTTTTGTTCTCTTCTAAAGGGGGCGATGGTCCAGAAAAGGTTGGGAATCAGTGGTTTGAATTCAGACATTGTTTTATTTACTGATGACACTACCTTTAATATATGGAGGTAAAAATCTGTCGGAATTAGAAAATAATATCGAAAAGGTTTTGTTTAGATTAAATACATGGTTCAACTTAAAGAAATTAACTATAAATATTACTAAAACCAAATTTATTAATTTTTCAGCTAAAATGGAGCTGCTTTCAACAGTTATGTGTGAAATTTCATTGTGTTACATTCAAAGATTTTATAAATTGTACCTGTCATAGTGTAGAAGAATATACCTAGCTAGAAATATCTTGGTATTATGGTTGACAGTAATTTTTAAAAAAATCATACATAACATGTTTGTTTAAGAAATTAGGATTTATATTGTTTAACCTTTATTTTGTAAAAAAATAGTTGATAGTAATGTTTTAAGGATGCTCTATTATGCCTGGGTTCATTTTGCTATACAGTATGGAATATGTGTCTGGGGGGGGGTGATTTTTTTTACGAATATAAATCCTGCCATTAGATTTCAATATAAAATAATAAATATGTATTTAAAATTAGAGATGAAACCTTTGCTGAATATTTATTCGAATAATTCACTTCCTACAATCAGAAAATCTATATTGAAGTCGATACTGTTTCTCTATAATAACTATAAATTGTTTAAATTAAAGGTAAAGTCATATTATTCTTGCGAATCGCGAATAATTTACATTGTTCAATATGGAATTAAGTTAACAAAACTGTCTGTCAAAAACAAATTTTCTGATCAATAATATTCAGTTCATTACCAGATGATATCAGAAACCTAACCAATTGAATTATACTTAAGCAAAAGCTTAGAGAGTTTTTAAGTAAGAGGTGAATGTTTGTTCAATGAAATTAATTAAAATTGCTTTTTTTTTTAATTTTTCAGTTAATGATGCCTGCTGATTTATATATAACTTATGTTCCATTATAATTACCTGGAAGGGTTTGTTATAACCCTTGGTAAAATTTGGGAAACACTAAATTTAAATATATATATATTGCTGTCGTTGTTTTCATCGTTTTTAATTTTACTTTGTTCTTTTAGTTTCCATTCAAGCTTTGATTGTAAATTTTGATATAATGTTTATAGAAGCGAATTTGGAAATAAAGTTATTATTATTGCAGTTATTATTAAGTTATTATAAAGTCACCATTTCTTCGATGTTTTAGGTTCTAAACATCATAGTGAACTTTGTTTTTACAAATGTTAATTATTGAGCAGTCTTTTACTACGTACTTCTTGTTTTTAAATCAGCCCGGAAGGAGTAGGAGTGCAATTCACCATCTGACTCTTCTGAGTATTCAATTATATTATTTATTAAGAAGAATTATTATTAAGAAATACTTATTATTTAACAAATACATGTTCAAGCAGTACAACTCTTTACAGGGCTATTTAATTAGCCAGACCGTAACAAGGTTTTCAGGACATTCTCATTAAAGAATAATGCTGGCTAATTGAAATTTAATTAATAAAGTTCAAAAGGTTGAGTCCAAAATATCTTCATAATATCACACTAATTAAGTAGACATTTAGTATTTGAATAAATAGTATCTAATCTTCAACGACATAGGATTCGTTCTTGTCAGATAATTATCAATCCTAAATAAGATTATGAAACGTGGGTTAAATGGGTTCAGTCCAAGCATTCGGTGAAGTTGAAGTCTGAAAGTCTTCACAATTTCAAAATACATTATTATTATTTTATTCAAACTTCCATAACTCATTAAATACTGAACGAATATTATTGAAAATAGAAATATTGATATATTTGATTGAGCTCTTATACGTTTTTCAAAACAAAAAAATTATGCTAGAAATTATAGAGCTTCGACTTTAGCTACCCGTTGACATAACATATGACTGGTTCTTAATTTAATTAAACAAGTGTAGTTTAAAAGCCAGAGTCGTAGCGAAAGTGTCGAGTAAAGTATCTCACAATATTCTACGTCATAAAACTAAATATAGAACAGTCTTCAAGCAGATTTAGCTTTCCAGTGCTCCACAATGTTCCAGTCAGCTTCAATTATCATCAATCAGAGAACAAATATCGTTTTTATTTCAAATTGGTTAAATTCCTCGTTACTTAATTTCTCTGCTCTAATGAATCCTATTATTAACCTCGATCTAAAATAAAATTCAACTTGTCAACAAAATTAATGATCTGTGAGGATTTAATCGGCGATACGGCACTAAGCACGCTTCATCCCAAATAAATGTGACACGGATTTCTCTCCAGCTAAAGTCATTCATAGTCCTGAAGCTGCCATATGCATTAGTGTTCCTGAAGACTTTGTCTTTCTTTTTAATTTAAGAGCATGCACTGAGAAAAATAAAAACTAACTTCACTTTGTGTTGACAAGAATATTTTGTGTTTCGGTATTCGGAATATTGCAAATCTACAACTGTTTGTTAGTTTTATTTTCCTCAAGAATTTATCGAGAAATATACGATTTCCAAAATGCTCGCTTCTCGAGAAATTCTTTCTTTTTCCCATCGAGAAATTTGCTAGTTAATTATTATTTTACTATTAATAAAAGTTAGTTTAAAATATCACGTAAAGTCAACGTTTATACATTAATTTATTTCGTGACAGATTCTACGAATTGTCGTACAAAGTAACACAAAATACGTAAATAATGTTTTGCTAGTAATACTCACGCCTGGAGCGAAACTCTTCGATAAGTTCATTCACACCAAAGCGTACCTCAATCGATAACGCAGCGCCCCAGAAATCTCAAACGCTTTTCAAGGGATCACTCCTGTCCCACCAGAGCTACGAACACCATATGTCACACCAAGAGGGTCAAAACTAAGCGAGACCACCCCACCAAATTTGAGACCGATCGCTCAAGTAGCCGCGGAACCACGGAGAAACTGCCAATTTCTACCACCGTTGACGTCACACGTCCTGAATTACGGCTATTATATAATATGAAGCTCTTTTAACATCCTTTTTTTTTAATTTCTATATTAATAATATAAAAATATTATTTGTGTTATATATGTTGTAAAAATATATGTAACAATAATTAATGAAATTAATTAATAATTTATAAAAAATATAAATTATAAGACCAACACCAGCATAAAACGAAAGAAATTTCTCATCCTCAGGGAGAGATAAAGTCAGCTCTTTCTACACACTGAGCTTCTGTAAACAGCTGAAGTCTGTAAGTTGCTACGTCAGTAGCAAGGACAACATCCAAGATAAAAATTCGTTTTAAAGACATTTAAATTAAACATATTTGAATAGTGGAAAATAAGAATATTTCTAAACTGAAAATAATCGTAGAGATGTTGAATCCATTCAAACATCGAAATCCATTCAAATCAACTTTTACTTTTTTTCGAATTTCACCATTTTTTTCATTTTTACTGCATTTGCATTAATAAAATTTACGTTTATATCATGTTTAAATAAATTTACATTTATATTTTACTTGAAAGAAAAAGTTTATACTCTACTGAAATAAACCTACATTTATATTACTCTTTGTGCCAGTCAATGATTTATCCTTACGTTTTGGTTGCTTGATTATTTTGTATGTGCATGCACTTTAGGCACCATTTACTGGAATGTTAAATTTTGTTCTCTTTAGGTTATTGAAGAAAAAGAAATATAATTAGCTTCATATTTTTCCTTATCCAACTAACGCAAATATTTACACATTTTTTTATAAATGTGCGTATAAAATGCGTATTTAAATTTATTTAAATTGTGCATTTTTTAATGAATTTTTCCGTTATCTCATTTTAGGTATTCCTGGAATCAAACTTAGAACTATGAGTGTGGAAGATGAAAATCAACGTAAGAAAATATGTCCTTTTTAACTTTTTATTACTTTTTATCATTTTTTGTTTTATCCACTGTGAATAAGTAAATAAGTAATCATTATCTCGTATATATATATATACGTCATATTCTGTCTACGATTTATTGAGACAACGAAATAAATTATGAAATACGAGGAAGATTACTAATGCACCTGAAGATTTCTTAATACTTAACTCTTTTGATTCCTGTTTCAAATACATCATACTTTACCTGTGCATTGACAGATCTACGGAAGGTCAAGGGGGCCATGACCCCCTTGCAGAATGCTAGTAAGGGTAAAAGAGGCAAAAAATTATTAAATTTATTTATGTTTCATGCATTTCTTCAAGAAAATTTTGAATGACCAGTAAAAAGAAGGGAGGAATGTTATACTGCTTTGGAAATCCAATGTGCCCCCTCCATTTATATTTTTTGGGCTCGAATGTGTTTCTTGCTACTCCCCCACCGGATTTTGTCTAGATCCGGGGCTGTGCCTGTGCTTTTATCTGGTAATGTACAGTACGGTTCAAATTAGTTGGGACAATATGAAAATGCAGTAACAAAGACGCAACTAAAATATTTATTTGTTTAATAGTGTAGTTAATAGTAAATGTGACCCCCCCCCCCCTTAGCTTTAATTACTTCTTCCACCCTCTCAACCATTGATGCCACTAGCTTTCCACACATCTCCTTCACTTCAAGGTCGTGGTATCACACTTTCATGACACTTTCTATCATTTTGGTTTTCGTCGTGCAATCCATCTTAGATATGCGCGCTTTAATAATGGCCCACAAAGTTTCAATGGGGTTTAGATCGGGTGAATTTCCTGGCCACTCCAATACCTTCAAATGTTGCTGGGTAAAGAAGCTCTTAGCAAGCTTTAGAATTGTGGCATGGAGCCAGATCCTGTTGAAATACCCCATCGCCGTTAGGAAACAGCTTCTGCAGTGTTGGGACCATTTTCGCCTCCAGAACGCCTATGTACTTTTTGCTGTCCATCATTCCTTCAATGGGGTGAAGCATCTGTGGCCCGGAAGCTGTGAAACATCCCCAAAACATGACCTTGGGTGGGTGTTTGGGGGATTGCTGGATGTGGCCGGATCGAAGTGGTTCTCCAGGCGAGCGGCGGACGAAATTTGACCTGTAGCCATATACCTCAAAGTGGGTTTCGTCGGAAAATATTTCTTTTTCCCAATTCTCCACAGTCCAGTATCGATGTTTCTTTGCCCAGGATAGCCCTTTTTGCTTCAAAGCGGGTGTCAAAAGCTGCTTTTTTGGAGAGGTGTCGAGCCCGATGGCCACACCGCACGAGGCGACGACGTACAGTGGAAGCATCTATATTAACCCCATGAGACGCAGTCTCCCTTTTGATGTCTCTGCTGGTCTTCTTCGGGTCTATGATACTAATTCTTCGAATTAGACTATCATCTCTAGGGGTGGTTTTTCTTTTCCTTCCACAATGTCCTTTACGGGACGTGTCCACGGACCCTGTCTCCTTATGCAGCTTCATGATGCTTGTCCCAACTAATTCGCTTAGTACTGTAAGTACTAATTTATCTAGAGAACACGAAATACACTTCAAAATTCGAAACTGAGACTTGAAAATTTTACTGACATCACTGAAAGTTTCCCGGAAAACATCATTATCTCTAAGGTAGAATTTCTTATTCTATTTATCATTTTTATCCTTGAGTGATTATTAATTTATATTCTTAGCAATTCTCTAAGTCAGTGGTTCTCAGCCTTTTATGCTTCACCTACCCCCCGGAAATGTGTTTGTAACTGGAGTAACCCTTGTATAGAATAAAATAAAACATATATATATATAACATACATCTAGCGACGTTTTAGCTCTCACGAAGTACCCTAAAAAATTTTACCGCGTGCCCCACGTTGAGAACCCCTACTCTAAGTGATCAACATTCAAACTTTTTTTAAGAGGATTATTTTCAAATAGTCAAATCAACTCCAAATGTTTGGCGTGAAACGTATGTCCATTCATAATTCTTACCTAATTTACATCTTTCCACCGTACTACTTTTACAACGCATTATTCCATTCAAAAGGTGGGCTTTCGAGAGTGGCTCAGTCGGTAGATAGCCAGGCTCGTAATCTACAGTTTCCAGATTAGAGTCATGCCTGGGCTAGCGTTGAAATTTATCTGCTCAAAACTCATCCACTCTGCCCTCTGCCCTAAATCAGTAGGAGATGTCAGTGGGGTTGAAAAAGGCACCTTCCGTCGGACGGGACATTAAGCCGCAGCCCATGTGTAGGAGAGCCATACCCTATGCACGTTAAAGAAAACACTGAATAATCTTGACGGGAGGTTACCATCTGTCTCCCAACAGCTGTCTTGTGGATCCCCTTACTCAACCTTCTTTGAGCCCTCGGGTTTTTGTGGCTTGGATTCAATTGTGATCTAGCTCAGAACTGTGTGCAAAAAAAGTGCCGCTCCGAGGTAAAACAACCCAACCTACCGGATAAGCGATGGCAGCGTCCTCAGGAATTTCGAACACTTTCCGAGGATCACTGTGACCAACGGCAGCGTCCTAAGGAATTTCGAACATTTTCTGAGGATCACTCTGACCAACAGCAGCTAGGAACCCAATACGTTAATCCAACAGAGTTAGAACTAATTAGGACCACCACATCAATTTAGTTAAATAATCGCTGAAATAGCAGCGGAACCACAGGAATCCGATAATTTCTGCTACCAGTGACATCTGTCACACATGTTCGCCCGCACTCCTCCCAGGAATTATGACTATTATATAATAGTTGTTAAATCCACGCCAAACGTTTGGTGCGAAACGTTTGTACATTGACAATTCTTAGTTCATTCAAAGCTTTCCACACGCACTACTCACCTTGTACTATTTCGTTCACAAGGTAGGTGAAGGTAAAGCACCCAGAAATTTTGGACACATTTCGTGGGATCACACATATTCAGAGCAGCTAGGAATCCGATCTGTTACCCCAATAGGGCTAGAATTGAGTGGGACCACCCCACCAAATATGGGACTGATAGCTCAAGTAGCCGCGAAACCACAGGGAACCCGACAATTTCTGTCACCGATGACACCGCACATGTCCATTCGTCCCTTCTTTTGTTCAGCAGGAATTATAAATATAAAACATGATGATTTTTTGGAATGACGAAAAAAAAAGGTTGGGTTGGGTTGTTTTACCTCTGAGCGGCACTTTTTTGCACACCATGTGCTAAATGGCCAGGTCACATGGACCCCGAAGGCTCAGAGAAGGTTGGGGGAGGAGATCCATTGGAACAGCGGTTGGGAGACGGTAGCCTCCCATCAAGGCCACCCAGCGTGTTCTTTAACGTGCACAGGGTATGGCTCTCCCGCACACGGGACCACGGCTTAACGTCCCATTCGACGGACGGCGGCCTCTCCAATTCCATCGGTGTCCCCTACTGACCATGGGCAGGGCGGGGAATTTTGCAGAGATAAATCTCAACGCTGACCCAGCTGGGACTCGAACCTGGGAACTTCAGATTACGAGCCTGGCGCGCTACCGACTGAGAAAAAAAAGGCAAAATGGTTTTATGTTACAATAGTAGACAGTCCATCGGAATTCGACGATCGTAAGATTCAAATTATAGAGAATATATATATATATAGAATATATATTTAATATGGCAGAATTGTGGTGGAAGCAGGGCAAGAAAACAGTGAATCACAGGATATTACTTGTTCAATTTATCTTTCATGAATTCTGATTTTCGTTCTTCACCAAGTGTACGATCTGATGGTGAATACTACATAATTTTGCACTAAAAGTCAAAAAATATAGGACCAGCATGAGATTAATCTTTTCACAATTTCCGCCAGCCCATGGTCAGTAGGGGACACCAATGGGCTTGAAAATCCACCGTCCGAAATTTTGAGGAAGGTTTTGACTTTCCTCAAAATTTCGGATTGGATGTTGAAGAAGCTATTTTTCATTGGTTAGTAGGAATGAGAGCTCAAAATTTACCACTACTTCAAGCGAAATGAAAAAGCAGTGTTCATTATTAGGTACTTGGCTTATTAAAAAAATAAGTATGCAGCCATTATTATCTCTGTTTAAGTAGTCTTGTTATTTTAATGTTTATCTGATTTATTTTTTGCTGAAATACATAGTATATTTCGCTTTCCAGATAACTTTTCGATCAATAATAGTTACTAATTTTCAAGGGCATTGTGAAGGTTAGGGTTGATAATTCTAAACTCTGTTGCAAGTGGGACTCGAACCAAGAAACTGCAGATTACCAGTCTGGTACGCTACCAACTGAGACCATCACGCCCCAAATGAATTATGAATAGAGAAGCATGGATACTTGGTTGCAGTTAAATATAAAGTTCTAAGGAGCATGGAGATGAATTTTAGAATCAAAACTGAACTGATAGGGAACAGTGGATAAAATATACAGGGTGTTCCTTAATTTATGGCCCAAACGTGAAGGGATGGTAGTACACACCGAACCCATCAATATTCGTCATAGAATATGTGGCCGCAAAAGCAGCCCGCTGCCAGTAGGGAGCGCAGTAGGCGCACGGCTTAAAAGCGCTGGATCGGCCAAACCCCAGCATTCCCAGCCGCTGATGTGCGCGACAAGCCCGGTGTTTACGAGCAGGTACGCCGATCACTACTCCGCCGTTGTGCCGCCTGTATCAATGTTGGTGGGCGGACGTTTGAGCATTTGTTGTAATGATCTCCAATAAATGTCACTCTCGAAACCTCTGTGTCTGTCCTTCATTTCCGACTCCTCACTGCGTTTGCGGCCGCATATTCTATGACGAATATTGGCGGGTTTGGTGTGTACTACCATCCCCTCACGTTTGGTCCATGAATTCAGGGACACCCTGTATACTCACTGTATCAGATTTACTCTAAATTAGAGATGAAAATTTGTTCGGTCTTTAGCGATACAGATCGTTATTCGCAGTCCCCAGACTAAAGCACCAACTATGCCAAAGTTAAGAGTTATCTAGGTGGAACAAAACACCGATGGGCTTGTAGGGGTGGGGGTGGCTCAGTCGGTAGCGCGCCACGCTCGTAATCTGCAGTTCCCAGGTTCGAGTCCCAGCTGGGTCAGCATTGAAATTTATCTCCACACAACTCCCCACTCTGTCCACGGTCAGTAGGAAACACCAATGGACTTGGAAAGGCTGTCGTCCGTCACATGGGACGTTAATCCGTGGCCCCGTGTGCGGGAGAGAGCCATACCTTGTGTATGTTAAAAACACTCTAAATGGTCTTGACGGGAGGCTACCATCTGTCTCCCGATAGCTGTCTACTGGGTCCCCTCACCCAACTTTCAATGAACCCTCGGGGTCCTTGTGGTCTGGCCATTTAGCCCGTTGTGTGCAAAAAAGTGTCCCTCAGAGATAAAACAGCTCAACCCGATAGGCTTAGAAAAGCTGCCGTCCGTCGGATGGGGCTTAAAGCCGTCGCATCGGGTGCAGTAGGACCATACCCCTTTTCACTTTAAACTTTTCACCTTGACGGGAGGCTACCATTTGTCACCTAATCACTGCCCAGTGGTTCCCTTTCCTAATCATCTATGAGCCCTTGAAATCTTTGTGACTCGCCCACTGTACCTGCACTCAGGGATAAAACATCCCAGATATAATTTAGTAAGGATACAGTTAAAATAAATGAAAGATCCAGTATGAAAAATATGTTACGAGTCAGGGAAAAAAATGATAAGGAATAGTGGGGCAGATAAGTTACAGTCATGAATAAACAAAAAAGAATGGAGAAAATATGTTGCAGTCAAGAATAAACTAGCTAGAAATAATGGAAACAGTATATTAGAGTCAAGAATAGAGTAATAAGGAACATTAAGGAAAGTATGCTACAGTTAATAATAAGTTATAAGCAGGGTTGATATATTACGTCTCAGAGGCGTTTTTGTGTTGGTTAAATGGCCTGGTCGTGAGAAGCACAGAGTCTCAGCGCTGTATAAGGAAAGAAGACGAGATACATAGTTGCTAGGAGACAAACTCCCGTTCGAGTTCTTTTTAACGCTTCCAGAGTTATGCGCTCCTACGCACTGTTTAAGGGTTAAACGATCTCTTAAACGGACGGCGGACTTTACGAAGTCCATTGGTGTGCGTTAAAGATCAGTTCGGGCTCATCTTCAGCACCCGAGCTATTTCTGAGATCAACCTTTACAATTGGTGGAAACCGAGCCTGAAATACGTCGACAATTGCTGAGCCCGAACTCGAACCACTTCGATTGTTGAGACCGAGATCGAACAATTTTCGACAATTATTGAGATCGAGCGAGAACCACTTCGACAATTGTTGAGATCAGTCCGAGCCAATTTTCACCAATTGTTGAGGATAAGTCTGAATCAATTTCGACAATTGTTGAGACCCTAATCACTTTGACAATTGTTGAGGCAGAGCCCAAAACACTTTCGACAATTGATGAGCCCGAGCATGTTTTGGGAAAACATTTCTGTGACGCCTCATAAGACAAATATAAATAAATGCATGTCGCTAGTCATTTGTTTTATTCTTACAATTACAATAATTTTATGATAAAATTAAAATGTTAATGCTATTCGGAAAGAAAAATAGTAGAAATGGTAGTAAAAAAAAGAATTAATAAACAAACGCTACTAATTAATATAAAAATGATTAATAAAATATAATTAAAATAAAACGTTCAATAATTAAATGACAATGAACAGTGGTGACCGCATATTACAGTCAAGAACAAATAATATGTTACATCATCATCATCATCCTCAAGCAGCCATGGGCTACGGAGGTCCAACCAGACCGTGCAATTTAGTTCTCCAAGGATATCTGTCCTGAGCTACATCTGCTGCATCTGGCCACTGCACACCAATTCTAACAAGGTCCTGTTTGATATTGTCTGCAAACCGCATCCTAGGTCTCCCCTTCTTTCTGAGGCCTTTAGGCACACTGTTCATAACCCTATTCGCCAATCTATAATTATTCATACGGGCCACATGGCCAAACCAACGGAGTCTCTCTCTGCACAATATGCTGCTTAAAGGAGGTTGCAAACTCCTTTGTCTAATCTCATCATTAGTTACAAAGGTGAACCACCTAATGCCCAAGATACTGCGTAAGCATCTGGAATCAAAAGCATCTAGTTTCCTGTTATCTTGTTTACAAAGTGTCCACGTTTCACTACCATAACTAACCCTAGAAAGAATCAAACTATTATACAGTCTAATTTTAGTCTTTTGGTGTATACGCCTATTTCTCCACACTCTCCATAGATTCTTAAAAGTCCCAGCAGCAATCCCTATTCGTATGTTAATCTCATGTCATCATCTGTTACGTAGCTCCTAAGATAATTAAACTGTGACACCTGCTCAAGGGTGCAACTATTCAGATTAACTGAATCACAGCCTGCCTGACCAATTTTCATCACTTTAGTTTTCTGTTTTCTGTTTTTAGTTTTCTGTTTATAACCAAACCTACTCTACTACAATCTAAGAATAATAAATTATTCCTCTAGCAGCGGCTTGCCATAGAAGTCTGATAGTTTAATTCGCCATAGAGAAGCTTTTGAAGAAGGCGAGATCTCAGCAGAAAGACAACACAGCCTTAAACCGGGGACTCGAACCCAAGTCTTTTTGATTAATAACCAAGTGGACTAACCACTAGGCCACAGGATAAGCTAATAATATTTCACGCACAGTTTTGAAGCCTTTTAATTCAAACCGGTCTCATTGAAGGAAACAGAACCTGGGAGATATAGATTACTATACAGGGTGTTTCAAAACTCTCTGTACAAATTTCAATGGGAGATAGGGAACACCAAGACAAACCTTTATCGTCTGTGAATGTATGTCCACTGCCTTAACCCTTCGATGTTAGAGGGGCGCTGACAGAAATATCTGTGGAGTTGGTACATAAATGAATGGAAACAAGTGTGAACATGTTTATTCAAAGAGGGTGCTCAAAGTTGCGACCGGCAACAACATTACATGCATGACAACGTCGAAGCATTGATTGCCGTACATGTTGGAAGATTCTCGGAATTTTGCGAACAGTTGCAGTGGCGACAACGATTCTTGCGACGAAGTTTTCGTCTGAATCAATGGGAGTCTCGTACACGAGGTTCTTCATGTGTTCCCAGAGGAAGTAATCGATACATGTTAAATCGAGAGATCTTGGTGGCCAGGCGACGGGTCCACCTTGGCCTATTCATCGGCCCCAAAAGTGGCGTTCAGATAATCTCGCACATCATTGCTGAAGTGTGCTGGCACCACGTCGTGTTGAAACCACATTCGTCTGCGAATAGCCAAGGGAACATCTTCCAGCAGTCCCGGCAATGTTTCTTCAAGAAATACCGGATAAATCTGCCGGTTGAGTCGGGGAGGCAGCATGTATAGCCCAATCAAAAATGTTTGGGCGATGCCCGCCCAAACATTGATGGCGAACCGTTGTTGATACCCATGCGCCATTGTGGCACGTGTATTTTCGTGTACCCAAACGTGAGAATTGTGCATATTAGACACACCTTGACATGTGAAATATGTCACATCTGAGAAGAGCATATGAGCTGAAAAATCATGCTGCACAGCGGTCTGCTGCAGAAACCAGCGCACGAATTCCACACGAAGAGGGTAATACTGAGGTTCCAATGCCTGGACTCTCTGACGATGAAACGGATGTAACTGCTGCTCGTGCAACACTCTCCACACGAGGACGTGGTTCACACCGAGGCTACGTGCAACAGCTCACGTGCTTGTGCCTGGATTTTGATCAATCCGCGTAAGATCTCTTCTTCCATGTCAGGAGTACGCATGGTGCCCTCCTGACCAAGTACCATGCACGTTTGAATGCAATGTTCCTATTTCTCGCAGTTGCCGGTTCAAACGCTGAAATGTTTGGTGGTTTGGCACATGCCTGTTTGGGAAGCGCCGTCGGTACAGCCAAGCAGCCAGCAGTTCTTCCTTTCCATTGGCAGCCCCATATGCCAGATGCATGTCAGCCATCTCAGCAGTCGTGAAACACTCCATGTTACACCTAATGTGTTTGATTTACGGCAAACGCAGGTTCGTTTTCCGTTCCACTTCGCCCTCTAGTCAATTGCAGCGCCTCCAAACAGCGCCCTCTAGCACCGAAGGGTTACGTCAGCGGACATACATTCATAGACGAAAAAGGTGTGTCTTGGTGTTCCCTATCCCCCATTGAAATTTCTACAGAGAGTTTTGAAACACCCTGTATGTTAGATGCATTTAAATTTTTTTTAGTCCATTAGTCGCACCATAGAGAAAAAAAAAAGTTAGTTCAGGAGGTTATATCTTTCTGGTACTATCTCGATTCAATACTTTCCCGTTACTGGGAAAGCTATGTTTCCGATGTTCCTAAAGCTATTGATAGTTCATATATATAATATTTAATTCACTGGAAGTGATAAACATATATAATTTGTAAATGTAATATATAGCGATAGTTTGTTTGTTTATCTGTCTGTCCGCATGCTCTCAATCCCTTACAGATCTAAAAGCACCAAACTTTGCATCACTTTTGCGCAACTTTTGCATATATCAAGCTTTTTTTCAAAAATTTTCATAAAACCTCTCAAACAGAAGGGAAAATGTTACAATGAATGAAAATCCAGTTTCTTGCCCTTCCCCTTACCTTTTTCCTCTCGATTGCGTTGCTTGCCTCCCATTATTTTTTTCTACACCCGGTCCTGATTGGCATCAGTGTAATGTGAATTATAAGAGTACACACTTCAAAAAGGGATGGGGTTGGCTCAGTAGGTAGAGCGTCAGGCTTACAGTCTGTAGTTCCCTGATTCTAGTCCCACATGGTCCAGCGTTGAGATTTATCTCCGCTAAACCCCCACCCTGTCACTGGTCAGAAAAGGAACACCGATGGGCATGAGAAGACTGCCGTCAGTCGGATGGGACGTCAAGCCCTGTCTCCGTGTTCAGGAGACTCATACATACCCTGTGGACATTAAAAAACACGCTGGACGACTTTAACAGGATGTTTCTATCCGTCTCCTAACAGCTGTCCAATGGATCCCCTTCCCCACCCTTCTTTGATATCTTGGGGGTCCTTGTGACCTGGACATTTAGCCCATTGTGTGCAAAAATTATCCCCTATGGACATTAAAAAACACGCTGGACGACTTTAACGGGAAGTTTCCATCCACCTCCTAACAGCTGTCCAATGGGTCCCCTTCCCCATCCTTCTCTGATCTTTTGGGGGTCCTTGTGACTGGACATTTAGCACATTGTGTGCAAAAAAGCATCCCCTGTGGACATTAAAAAACACGCTGGACGACTTTAACGGGAAGTTTCCATCCGCCTCCTAACAGCTGTCCAATGGGTCCCCTTCCCCACCCTTCTCTGATCTCTTGGGGGTCCTTGTGACCTGGACATTTAGCCCATTGTGTGCAAAAAAGCATCCCCTGTGGACATTAAAAAACACGCTGGACGACTTTAACGGGAAGTTTCCATCCGCCTCCTAACAGCTGTCCAATGGGTCCCCTTCCCCACCCTTCTCTGATCTCTTGGAGGTCTTTGTGACCTGGACATTTAGCCCATGGTATGCAAAAAAGCGTCCTCCCTGTGTTAAAACAATACAACCTGATGTGTTTCAAAGAGTTGTTCGACTATTTTGCTCAACAACAAGCTTTCATGCCTCACTGCATATTTTTCATCAAGGTTAATTCATCACTAGGCATTTTTTTATCGAATTCAGAAGGAAAAAGTGTTAAAATATCCTTTTTCGATTAAAATTAATTACTTTAAATGTCAGTATCGCCACTGTAAATTCCATAAAACTCAGTATGCTTGAAATACACGAATATCTGGAAACAACACACCTTTCTCCAGAAAAATATCAGCGCTTAAATTACACACGTATTTGAAATACTCATCCACTGTAGAGTTAAAAAAAAAGTGTTTTGCTGGAAATGAGCATTAAAAAAATCATTATTTCACAGAGTTAAAAACCCAATCCTCTCTAATACTGCAATAACATATATTTGACATTATGTTTTCGTTGAATTTTATATAGTTTTTCTCTGTAAAGAAACTTCTCGGTATTAATAATGAACTTACAGTAAATTTTTGTCAGCGTTCACATAAATGATTATGAAAGTAGAAATAGTTTAAAAATCGTTTCGACGTTTCCACTTTTGACATTCTTACAGTTCTAGAAGAAATCAGGGATCTTCAGCGCTACACAGAATTGCTTTCAGCAAAATTCGGCACTAAGCCTTTAAAAGATAATCGAATAAGCTCTAGATTACTGATGTTCGAAGCAACCGACCGCGTAACGGATAATCATTCTACCATTCCCTTACCAAGCATTTCCGTTCACAGAGCTTTCACTTCTGCTGATGTTCGCCATTCCTCATCGACGACGTGTTCTAATCTTAACTAGCAGCATTCTGCAATCCAATATTCATTAAGCTCTTCTATGACAGTCAATCAAGGATACGCACCTTCATTTCCTTTATTTACTTCTTCTCTTCTTTACCGCCTTTTGTCTTTCTGCATTCCCTCTTTTCTTTCCTTTTCTGACTGAGAGGATGCACAGCATCAAATAGTCACTCCATTAGGTTAACTTGCGAACCCATCTTTTGCGCATCCCGGAGCAAACGTTCCTGCCAATGAATCACGTGAAGAGATCCCCCAGCATCCTTACTAATGACCTCCATAGATTACATCCACGCATCTCCCAAGACTAATGGCTTGTGACCAATTAAATTAACTTTTTGGTAATTTCTGTTAAACAGGTTTCGCAGTTGTCCTCGAGCTGTGAAGAAGACGCTAGCTCATCTTCCAGAGTCTCTTTCAGCTCCCCTTGCCTCTTACTATCCGTCACATTCTGTCTGGAGGAAAAGAGGAGAAAGAGATAGAGAGAGAGCGGGGATTATCACGGTGCAAAGGAGTAACTCTACTCCGTGGATAATGAGCAAGAGCCCGAAGCTTCCCTCGGCTGCTTGGAGAGGATCAGTGTGAGTGAAGATGCGTTGCGATTCAGCACAGCGGGAAGAAGGCAGAAAAGCGAAAAGGCGAAACAGAAGTTAAGGAGGAAGATTGAATTCGCGCTGGGACATCAGTGTCGGCAGTGGAATATGATAATGGGGAACAAACTGAGAAAAATCGATGGCTTACACAAAAGAGGGGCACATTTTAAAGCATGAAATCCTCCGCAATTCTTTACAAATATCTATTGGCTTAGGAACAGTAAATACGTGCACGTGTTTCCGCGTGGATCAATAGATTCCTTCCGTACATTTACTCTAATAAATTGTATTTTAAAAAGCCGTTTTAAAAGTACTTTCTAGTACATAATGTAAACAAGAGTAAGCGTCTTTCATGACGTCTAGTTATGAAATAATTATTATTTTTTGTTACTTTTATATTTTGCCTTTGAACTTTTCAAAAATCTGTTGCTTTATTTGTTTTATCGCGTTTACGTATTTAGATTTTCGTGGTAATAATAATGACAATAAAATTTCATTATCTGGCGTTAAAAAAAATATTTTTTTTAAATTTGACCAACGTTCTTATTCAGTTCTTCATAATGTTAATATTTTTAACTGAATCTTACGTGTCCAGTTTTTGGTAATAAAATAATAGTAAATAATCCTTGAAGCAGCTGTTTGCCACAGAGGTCTGACAGGAGTCTGTCAGTTTATATGCCAGAGAAGAAGGTCTGTGAAGATGGAGAGAACCCAGCAGGAAAACAACACGTAAAAAATTATATTTTAGTGTTTTTTTAACAATTCTTGCATTTAGACGATTGTGTGATTGACTGATTGACTGACTGATCGGAGATCACGCTAATTCCAACTATGATGCAAAGATGCAACTATGATGCATCCAACTATGATGCAAAGATCTCTAAATATTTGCACCTAGAGATGTTATGGGTCATAGATCTTGAGAATAACCTAAATTTTGACCTCTGAAATGTCCTTCAAAGTCAAATGGAGGTCACGTAGAGGTCAAATCTTGATTTGCAGATTTAGAAACAATAAAATTGGTGTCTGGGGGTGTTTCGTGTTGTAGATGTAGGAAAATAAATAAAATAAATAAATACCACCCTCAAGCAGCTGCTTGCCACAGAAGTCTGACATGAGCCTGTCTGTTTATATGCCATAGTAGATCTGAGAGGATGGCCGAACCTCAGCAGAAAATCAACACAAACGTCCATGTTTTACCCAGGGCTCGAATCCAGGTCCCTTAGAACAGTAGCCAAGCGCGCTAACCACTCGACCACGATATGAAATTCCTGATGCAGAGGATCCTTCGAGGTCAAAGGTCAAATTTAGATCTACCAGTGTTAGAAAGCTAACAATTTGTTCCTGGGGGAAATTTGGGTCGTTGATCTCAAAACCAGTGTGAAAGTTTGGATGAGATGGGTCTTTCGAAGTCAAAGGTCAAATTTCTTTCCACCAGTGTTGTAGAGCTGAAAATTAGTGAATAGGGCTATTTCAGGCAGAGGAACTCAGAAATAAGATGAATATTCAGATCCAGTGTCGCGCTCAAGGTCAAATAGGGGTCGGAGTGATGCTCTAGAAGTCAAGAGTTTGTATATACACTCAGCAGCCACTTTATTAGATACATTTCCATGTTTTGTCGATAAGTAACTCGAGTAGAGAACTCAATTTCTTAAATAAGCTTTTCATGAAAAAATGCGACTGAAGATAATTTAAAGATCTCAGTCAAATCTATTTCAATCCCGCTTTTCAACAAATCGCTTTCGATATTTAGAGAGTTACGAAAATTTTAAACCCATCCTCTGATGTAATATATTTTTTCAAATAAGGTATGAAATGTTTAATATGAAACTTAATACGAACACACAATATTAACGCCGTTTCATTTTCTTTTTAAAGAGAAAACAAAACAGTCCTCTAAAAAAATTCTTTAAATGAGGTACATTGAAAAAACGCGTAATTTTTTATGCATTTATATTATAATTATCTTTAATTAATATATGTAATTATTTTTGTTGAAATGAAGGCATAGTGGGTTAGGGTGCTAGGAACTGTTCCGATAAGACAAACTTTGTGTGTTGTGTTAGCTCTAACTGATTCAGTGGTCAACAGTGACTTCGGTCACTGTTGACCACTGAAGAAGGCCTGTAAAACAACTTCGAGAAGGCCTGTAAAAACTAGGAGTAGCTTCTAGAATTCTTCTGTGTTCTATATGTCCATTTGAAAAAGGATCAATAAGCTATGTAAAATAAAAGCAAAAATAACCCCGTTTAATGCGAAGATTCGTTTAACGCGAGTCTTCCCGGAACGCATCTCCCTAAGTTAAAGAGATTACCTGTATTGTGCAACATTTCAAGTGTTGCTAAATTTATAGAAGAGTTGGTTGATTTGTTGTTTGGGTTTTTTTGGCGCAAGATCAACTGAGGCTATATTGTGCCAAACAAACGATAAAAAAGGATAAAAGTCACGGAACCCACAACCAAAGTTAAAAAGGGACACAAAGAAAACGGCACAAAAACGATGAGTATAAAAAATAATGAAAGGAAGCAACAAGTGTATAATAACACAACAATAACAATGGGTGTATAGGACCCATGGAAAACAAACACAGGTAAAAAAAAAGTAAAAAAGTTATAAACGAGTAAAATATCCGATAAAGCGTAAAAAGTCAAAAATAGGTGTTAAAAGAGAGTCATCAGATAAAACGTTGCTGAGTGTAAGGGGCTCAGCCTGTAGAAGAGTTAAGTAGTATGGGTTTTAACCCAATTATAGTACAATAATAATATCTACACGGTTCCTATGGCCGAGTAGTTAGTGTGCTTGGCACACTAACAACTGATCAAAGGAACCGGGATAACGATAACCTAACTAACTGATCAAATGATAGATAACCTAAGATGATAGATAACCTGATAAGATGAACTTAACTAACTGATCAAAGGAACCGGGATACGAGCCCCGAATGAGGTATGGATGTTTGTGTTTTTTTTTCTTCTGAGGTCTTGCCTTCCTCTTAAATCTTCTCTGTGGCGTATTAAACTGTCGAGCCGCGATGGCAAGCGGCTGATTGAGGGGGAAATTTTTATTTTATTTTTATAATTTCCATAGATAAATGAAAAAGTTTTGTTTCTATTAATATTGAAATAATTGTGACATACTAATTTTAAAAGATGTGTTCTCTCTTGTCAATCACTGGCATCATAAGAGGAGCATTCACTAGCAAGAAATTGTACTAGGTGGCAACTTCTTTATCACTTTCACTTACATGCTGTTCATTTTAATTTAAATCTGCTCATTTTAAATTCCCGTAGGTCTGGCATCCATATCTGAGACCCGATTCTTATTTACAATTTCTGCGCCATTTTACGGTTAAAGCACAGATTACTAAATAGTACAGTCGCTCAAAAAATATCCGAACACTAAGGTTGATTACAAAATTCAGAAAAATATCTGGCAACGATTATTTTGTAAATTAGTGATCTGGCAACCTTCGTGTCACGTGACACGAAGGTTGCCAGTACACTAATTTATAAAATAATCGTTGCCAGATATTTTTTCTGAATTCTGTAATCAACCACAATGTTCGGATACTTTTTTGAGCGACTGTACCTCTTTTAATATATCATATAAAAATATCTCAAAACAGCTTCTTACCATAGACATCTCATAGGAGCATGTCAATTTATACGCCATAGTAAATCTCTGAAGAAGGCGAGACCTCAGCAAAGAGAACATGCATTTACCCAGTGCTTGAACCCAGATCTCTTTGATCAATAGTCAAGAGCGCTAGCCATTCCTCACACTAGAAAGTTTATGCAAGATTAAAATAAATAAATAAATACCTCCTCAAGCAGCTGCTTGCTACAGAGGTCTGACAGGAGCCTTCAGTTTATATGTCTTAGTAGAAGATCTGTGAGGATAGCAGGACCTCAGCAGAAAAACAAAACAAACGTCCATGCCTTGTCCGGGGCTCGAACCCAGGTCCCTTAGATCAGTAGCCAAGTGTGCTAATCACTCAGCCACGGGACGGCTATATTTATAAAAAAAACGGTTTTCCTTTATATGGTCTAAAATTCTGTTTCTTCAACTGTTTCAGACCACGGGACCTAAACAATATACTTATTTATGTGGAACACCTATGAAAATCATTTCTTGAAAAACCAATAGTCGAAACATAGTAACAAACAGAAAACAATTTAATAATATATTTAAGGTCTAATATATGAAATTTTGTAGTAAAATTTAATTCTAGCGAATTGTAGATTTTTCAAGGGTTTAAGAAACTCTGCTCTAAAATGTAATAATTAAAAGTAAACATTGCGGAGATGAAATAATTTACTCGATTCATATCAACTTAAGAGCACTACAGGGAGCCAAAACTGATTATTCTTGTGTCATGTCCCTCGAATTTAATATTTATTTATTTATTTATTATATATTTTTGTGGTATTATATTGTTGTATTTACTTTTATGTGTTCTTGAAAATGTTTGTGCTGGGATGAATCACTATTGTTGTTTTTGGGTCTAAAGCTTGCTGCTTGTGGAGAGAATAAATGCCAGAAGTTGTTTGTGCCGTATATGACTAACTAGCCTGCGGCGTGAAGTCCGCGCATGAGGCTAGGGGAAGGAGTTGGAAGTATCAGTCTGTGCGTTAGCTGTCGAACGAAAAGGATCGTTGCGACACACGTCAAAAGGACACCGCCTTTCTCAAAAAGTAACCCTTGAAGTCAGGGTGCGATTCCAAGAGGGAATCTAGATTCTTGGAGAATCTTGTCTTTTATTCTTGTGGTTCAGGAGGAGACACAGTGTAGGCAAAGATGGTTATCCTTTCGCCGAGTTTGAGGTCTGTAAAGTGAGAGATTGCAGAGTGTGCAATTCTCCACCTCATTTTAGTAATATTTGCAGCAGCAAAGGCTCACAGAGTTGAGCGGTGAATTTGATGGTAGTTTTGTGGATTCAGAAAGAACCACAGTGTGAAGCAGCAAAGGCCACGGAGTGGAGTTCGCTACCAGCTCGTAGCTGTATATAAATAAAATAAATAAATACCCCCTCAAGCAGCTGCTTGCCACAGAGGTCTGACAGGAGCCTGTCAGTTTATATGCCACAGTAGGAGATCTGAGAGGATGGCAGGACCTCAGCAGAAAAACAACACACACATCCATGCCTAATCCGGGGCTCTAACCCAGGTCCCCTAGATCAGTAGCCAAGCGTGCTAACCACCGGCCACGGGACGGCTAGCTGTATATAGTGTGAATAAAAATTGTGTCGTCCCTATATAACTCTCGTGCAGTAATTGATGGACCATTGTTATTCTTCATTCAACGCAGCAAAGTTTGAGGCATAAAAGGGCACGGGCGTAAAAACATGCGAATCAGTGAATTCACCGAAGTTAATTAAGTAATTTCATCATCGTCCCTCTCTCCTGTGTGGACTGGGTCATCACATCTGTCACAGTCAGACAGGATCGAAACAAAGGGGACATCAAATCTTGCCAAATGAAAAAATTACTATCGCTCAATTTAATTTGCTGACGGAGTGTGTCGCGTTGGTTCGCTGTGACACGTACAGCTGGGTCCAGGTTCGAGTCCCGATATGGCATGATCGTTTGTTCTGTCATAACTTACAGATAACCTAGTAGATTTGTGAGTCCGATCATAATTAAAAAAAATACGAATTGAAAAATTAATTTCGTTATTGTCATAATTTACTTTCACATTTTTCTTCTTAGGACTTATGTAAGAAGATAGATATTTTTTAAATTGAATTGTATTTATATATGTATATATTTAACGTATATAAATACTCTTTTCACATGATATTTACATAAAGGTTTCCTTTTCTAATTCTATTTCAGTTTTCCAATTAATAAAATTGTATTTCATTTAGTGTATCTAAATAAATTATATTTAAAGAACATAATATTTTAAACTTATTGAACTAAACCTAAATTTCAGGGAAACTTCAAAATGCGACTGATAAACTACACGAACTAGAATATTCATTTAGAATATCGTTTAATTTACAGATTACATGGATATGGCATCCGTCTATGGAAATTGTAGTTTCAAACATAGTTCCAAGACACTCGCATTAGACTAATTACATTTTAAATTGCAGTTCTACAATGGCAGCTGGAAGTCATATTAGCTCAGGAACAGCACAATTACGTACATAGGGAAGTTTGGTATACAATATGTCGCTGCGTGGAGAGTACGTCATCAAGGTATAACTAGATTAAAAGTGTCCATATTACACTGTTCAAAATGCCTTTAAATAAGTGATATATTCGTTAATATTACATTGCGATAACTGTAACTTTGAATTATTTACTCCGTTAGTTACAAGCACGTGTGCAATACTACGTAGAGGATATATTTACATGAAGATTTCTAACCCGGATTCAGACATTGGTTATTTAGGAAATAATACCAGGAACTGTTATGAACAATGTGATACATTAGGTTGATTTTGCGATTGTTTAAATATTCAGTTCTGAACCTACCTTAAATATTACATTTTAGAATGATGAATACAAATTTTGTTTTATAATTTGCAGCAAAAATATTTCTCGTCTGTATTTTGCAACTTTAGTTATAACAGATAACACAATAAAGTAATAAATTATCCCTCAAACAGCCACTTAATACAGAGATATGACTAGAGTTCTCAGTTTCTAATATACATAGAAGATACTGAGTGAGATTTGGGTTGGATTGTTTTACCTCTGAGCGGCACTTTTTTGCACACCATGGGCTAAATGGCCAGGTCACATGGACCCCGAAGGCTCAGAGAAGGTTGGGGGAGGAGACCCACTGGAACAGTTGTTGGGAGACAGATGGTAGCCTCCCGTCAAGGCCATCCAGCGTGTTCTTTAACGTGCACAGAGTATGGCTCTCCCGCACACGGGGGCCACAGCTTAATGTCCCATCCGACGGACGGCGGCCTTTCCAAGCCCATCGGTAATCCCCTACTGACCGCGGGCAGGGCGAGGAATTTTGCGGAGATAAATCTCAACGTTGACCCAGCTGGGACTCGAACCTAGGAACTACAGATTACGAGCCTGGCGCGCTACCGACTGAGCCACACCCGCCCCTACTGAGTGAGAGAATGAGTGACTGTAAGGCAGGTGGTTACGCTAATTCTAAGATGCACAGATGGTAAAGATCTGAAAATTTGCATCTAGAGGTAATCCGGGTCATAGATTTAGGGAAAAAATCTGAAATCTGACCTCCTCCTCCTCAGGGTTTCTCGAGGTCAAATAGATATCATATAGATGGCAAACTTTGTTTTACGAGTTCTGGAAACGCTAAAAGTTCTAAAAAGCTATTTCATAAAACTTATCTTTCTATATAACATGAGAAAATTGCCATCATTCATCACTTGCTTAATTCGCATTAATGTGAAAGGAAGATAAAAAGCAATACAGTCGCTCAAAAAAATATCCGAACACCACGGTGAATTCTGTAATCAACCATGGTGTTCGGATACTTTTTGAGCGACTGTAGGTGGTCATATTATTTTGATATTTAAAATTATTTTATAAAAAATTAAAATTAAAATAAAATTTATAGAAATTAAAATTTAAAATTATTTTGATATAAAAAATTGATACTAGATCGTGTGGTCTCACTCACGGAAATATTGAGCGTGTGCAGTTACCGTTCACAGCAAACTGGAGCGTGTGCAGTAACTGCACACGCTCCAGTTTGCTGTGAACGGTAACTGGAGCGTGTACAGTTGCTGTACACGCTCCAGATATTTTTCCTGAATTCTGTAATCACGTGACACGAAGGTTGCCAGATCACTAATTTCTAAAAACATCGTTGCCAGATATTTTTCTGAATTCTGTAATCCACCATGGTGTTCGGATACTTTTTTGAGCGACTGTAGGTGGTCATATTATTTTGATATTTAAAATTATTTTATAAAAAATTAAAATTAAAATAAAATTTATAGAAATTAAAATTTAAAATTATTTTGATATAAAAAATTGATACTAGATCGTGTGGCCTCACTCACGGCAATATTGAGCGTGTGCAGTTACCGTTCACAGCAAACTGGAGCGTGTGCAGTAACTGCACACGCTCCAGTTTGCTGTGAACGGTAACTGGAGCGTGTACAGTTGCTGTACACGCTCCAGATATTTTTCCTGAATTCTGTAATCACGTGACACGAAGGTTGCCAGATCACTAATTTCTAAAAAAATCGTTGCCAGATATTTTTCCTGAATTCTGTAATCCACCGTGGTGTTCGGATACTTTTTTGAGCGACAATACATTTGAATAAAGGAAATTTTTACAGTGTTTGGCCCTCTATCTTCCTTTGTAATTAATGTGAATTACAATTTGGTATATCATTGTCATTATGTGAATCTATGTATTGCATATTTAAAAAGATAAGCAATTTTTTTTCTCAATTTATGCAGTTTAGGTTTGCTTTATTTAGTCTCAATTTCTCAAAAATATTGGCACAAAACAAACGCCTATGCTAGACCAAATTATTAAGAACAACTACTTAATATTTCGTCGTATATATCACGGTACTGTTCCAATTTTCAAAATTTTCAATTCTCTGTGCACAGTTCTCGTTGAAATGGAGTTCGAAGTACTGCTAGTGGCCATCTCTCTCAGCTAATGAATTGTACCATCTCTGTTTTGCCGTGCAGTTTGTGCCCGTAAGAGTCCCTGTTCCTATCTGTCGGAGACTTTTTCCTCCGCATTTATCACGATTGGCGAACGTTTTTTGAGACCGTAGCCATTCTCCATACACTTAGGATATTGTGAACATTGATTTTCCCCTGAGTCCCATCCCCTCCGTTACGAATGTTCCTGTCCATTGCACTCCAATGGTTATCATTACTCACACATTTGCATGTGCTCGCCGTTATCTGCATGTACTTTTTGTTGTTGTTTCCGCCGATTGTTTGTTCAATAAAGCCCATTTTGTAACTAAGCTTAACCTTTTCACACCAATGTATATGGAAGTTATGATGTTAGTTCAATTAAATTAATTCTATGATCTTAGTTCAATTAAAGCAAACTTTCGACAGTTTCAAAAAAAGTCCTTTTCCCCCGAGCAACATAAGTAACTTCAGCTGGTAAAAAAATAAACATTTTCACATTAAGCCTCGTAAATTTCTGTTCCATGCGTAGACTATTTTCGATCTATAGATCTGTATCCCCCCCCCCCCCTTTACAGTCTCATCAACCCAAGGGAAAGAAAGTATAATCATCAAGAGGGACAGCTCCATAGAACTAGTGTGCCCCTGCACGTCTACGTCTTTGCATGTCTTATGAACCTTCAAGTGAAAATGGCCAATAGAGGACGCTTTTACACTTTGCGCAGCAACTTTCCTATTCTTAAGTGTAAAAGAATTGAACAATCATCCAATAAACGATGAAAATTACACGAGAAAGAATTGATATTGATCATCTGACTAAAGCAATGAATTTATATATTCAAATTTTATATATAATATCAGTAGCGGTAGTGTATTAGATAATGCGTATATTGCATTTGTAAAACATATAGTTGATTTTTGTAACTAGGCTTAACATTTCGACACCAATATATGTGGAAGTTATGATGTTAAAAAAAAATACCCCCTCAAGCAGCTGCTTGCCACGGAGGTCTAACAGGAGCCTGTCAGTTTATATGCCACAGTAGAAGGTCTGTGAGAATGGTAGGACCTCAGCAGAAAAACAACACACACATCCATACCCTACCCGGGGCTCGAACCCAGGTCCCTTAGATCAGTAGCCAAGCGTGCTTACCATAGTTCAATTAAATTACTTCATAAAAATATGTACTTGTTACTTCATAAAAATATCTTTATATACGACACCTACTAACATATATAACTAAAAAATCAAAATTTAACATAATGTTTTATGATTTATTTTAAATTTATAATTGTTTTAAATTTGTAAAGTGTATATTTAAACTTACTACGTGTTACCTCACTAAAATAGTGGCAGTCGATAACACGCCAGGCTTGTAATCTGCAGTTTCCAGGTTGAATTCCCAGCTGGGACAGCATTGAGATTTATCTCCGCAAAACTCCCCGCCCTACCCATTGGTCAGTAGGGGACACCGATGGGATTGGAAAGGTCGCTGTCCTCCGTAGGGTGGAACGTTGAGCCGTGGTTCAGTGTGCGGGAGAGCCATACTCTGTGCACGTTAAAGAAACGCTGGATAGCCTTGACGGAAGTCAACAATCTGTCTCCTAGCATCTGCCCAATGGGTCCACAACCTTCTCTGAACCCTCAGGGTCCTTGTGACTTGGCAACTTAACCTATCGTGTGCAAAAAAAGTGCCGTTCAGAGCTAACACAAACCAACCTTAAAAATTTAACTGTAATGCATATTAATCTGTTTGACTTTTCTCTCATATTAAATGAATTTTAAATTAAATCATCAGTCTAACCATTAAAAAGGTACTTGCCAGAGAAATGCAATGATTTTGGGTCTCATAAAGATTGAAATTCGGTTAGCTTTAAAAGACGGATTTTTTTTATTATTATTTTCTTTATTTTGCGATTTTATAACATTTTTGATTATTTCTACCCCATTATCAACATCTTTTATTGAAAAATGGACTACGGCGCGACGAAATCTCCAAAAGACACTGCTTAATGACGTTTAAAGAAATCATCATTTAGAAACCTTTCTCTTACAGCTACCTGTCTCAATTCATTGAAAAAAAAAAGTACGTGTTTCGATCTACCGTCAAGAGATATCGCATTTTTTGTTATTAAAATATTCAAGTGATTCACAATCCCTTTTCCAGTATTTCATCAACATATCCATAGCATTTAAGTCGAAGAAAGTGAGGAAAATAATGGTAATTTAGAAAAATAAAAAAAAAGTTAAGTAGACCTCGGAATCCCATAAAAACCTTTTCTGACTTTTTCCATTAAAAAAAAAAAAACGATAATACCCAACCATTCTCGCTGCGCTGATTTCGAAGTACTGAGCGCCTAACAGCTTTTAGGATCTGTCCTTGGAAACCTGCCCCCGAAGATGTCGGAAATGAAATGGGCGTGTTTTAAACTTTCTTATTAATGCATCTTGTAGCACGTTCAGCACATAGTGGCCAGGTGGCTGCACAGGGTGTGCTTTTGATCGTTGCAAAGCTTGGGATTTAAGCAGGATGTGAAGGAAACTTTTGCTGTAGTATATGTTGAGCAAAATCGTGGTAGCCCTAAACATAAATCATTGCAATTCTTATAAAAAATTGAAAGCAAATGACTGGCAACTTTCCTCGGAACGTTCTAAACAAGGAGAGACAATAAATTAGATGTTGGTTTCTTTTTTTAAAAAAAATATTAAATACTATTACATAGTGATAGCGGGAAATATTTCAATAAGAAAGGGAGGGAGGGGTTAGAAGTTTTCATTGAAATTTGAAATTTATTATTTGTGAAATATAATCGACAGCTATGGCCGAGTGTTAGTGCGCTTGGTTGCTGATCTAAGGGACCTGGGTTCGAGCCCCTGATACGGCATGGCTGTTTGTGTCGTTTTTCTGCTGAGGTCCTGCCATCCTCTCAGACCTTCTACTGTGGCATATAAACTGACAGGCTCCTGTCAGACCTCTGTGGCAAGCAGCTGCTTGAAGGGTATTTATTTTTTTTTTTTAATGTGCATTTCGTAACTAAAGAAACTTTCAACAAAAAGATGTTTTTATTTATTTATTTAGAACATTCTGGGATTTCGGTGAACGAGCACCTGATGCATAAGAAAGTAGATAAAAACCTTTCATGAATTTAAATCAAACATTTATTTTTGGACGACTGCCCTCGACTGGCATAGTGGTTAGGGAAATTGCTGCTGTTATTTTTGCAATTTTTTTGCAAGTTTGTTGTGTTAGCTCTAATTTAGGCAGCGGTCAGCAATTGACTTTGGTCTTAGGAGGATGTGTCCTTGTATTAGAATATCTGTACAAACTAGGAATAATTTATAGGATAGATGGATAAAATGTAGTGGGAAAGTTAGAAACACTTTAACTTTGGGATTCCTGCTATCGCAAACAAAGAATAGGACGTGTAAATCACAATGTAGGAAAATAAAAATTAAAGTTTTCTGAATTTTTAAACATCCCGACTTGTGAAGAATAAATCTTTCTGTGGTCCAATACTCTTAGATCCCAATTTCCTTTCCTTTCTGCACCAAAATGGAATTTAAAAACAAAAATCAACAGATCAAACTAGATATAAAAAGTAAGAGTCACAGTTTTTTCTTCAGCTCAACCACCAAAAATAACCATTAGAGAACGTATGTATAAAACACATTTTTCTTGAAGAGTCAATATTGCTCATTATAGATTAAATTCGGTTTTTTTTGCTAAAGCAAAATCCACAGAAAAGGGAGAATTCAGATTCAGTTTATTAAAAAAACTCTAAGAAACTGAGATTCAGGGTCTGAATTTTTAATCTATTGCTTTTACTGTAGCTTCTACAGAGAAGAGATTTCATTGACAATTCTTCATCAATAATCTTCTTCATCTTTTCCTTCAGAATTTGTCGTTGGAATTGATAGAGAGGACAATGTAGAAAAACATGAGGAATATTTTATGGAGTTTTTTTTTTACAGACGGCACAAAGTGGAGAAGGTTTATTTTGTTAATTCTAAAGAGCTTTTCATTTATGCACAGTGATCAAAGTTAATCCCTGAAAAGAGCTGTTTCTTGTCTTCTGCAATTTCTAGAACCCTTCTGTGTCATATTATAGCTTAAACAGAAAAAAACATACTTGCAGCTTTTGGTATTATATTTAACTTTATGAGATTGGTACGAAAGTTTTAGTAAGGGTAGCTCTTATTTCATTTTTAGAGGTGTATTAACATCTTCTTTGAAATTATCGAAGAGGGTTGGGTTGTTTTACCTCTGAGCAGCACTTTTTTTGCCCACCATGGGCTAAATGGCCAGGTCACATGGACCCCGAAGGCTCAGAGAAGGTTGGGGGAGGAAACCCACTGGAACAGCTGGTTGGGAGACAGATGGTAGCCTCCCGTCAAGGCCATCCAGCGTGTTCTTTAACGTGCACAGGATATGTCTCTCCCGCACACGTGTCCACGGCTTAACGTCCCATCCGACGCACGGCGGCCTTTCCAAGCCCATCGTTGTCCAATAATGACCGTGGGCGGGGAATTTTCCGGAGATAAATCTCAACGCTGACCCAGCTGGGACTCGAACCTGTGAACTACAGATTACGAGCCTGGCGCGCTACCGACTGAGCTACTCCCGCCCCAATTATCGAAGAGGTTGGTCATATTCCTTCACTTAGCGCCACTACACCCCGTATATCAGTAGACTTCATTAAAATATCTACTGGAAAAATAATTAGGAAAGTGTTACGTGCATAGCAGATTTATTCCTAGAATTATTATATTTGCTTCAAATTTGAGTAATGTTTGTATTGTGTAAGTCCAAGTAAAATCCACTCTGCATTCTGCAATAATTTATTTTAAACTGTTTTGTGACAATCATATTTCTAGTTTTTTCCTTAAGAGGTCATTCATTTTTAAGTGGGCATGCGCACTCAAATAGCTCAAGTATTTTGCATAAATTTGGTTTTTAATTATGTATTAAAGCTGTCTCAGTTTTTTTTAAGTTTTTACTTCAATACTGGTATACGGAGAGTGAGAGATTTAGTAAATGCAAATCCTAATCATCAACACCTATCCAACCCAAAAATAACATTTAATTTTTTTCTGAAAACAAAAATGTTGAATTTCTTCAGACGGACAGACGACGAAATGAAAATGTCATTTTTTTTTTGGAAAATGAGCTAAAAACGAAGCAAAAGTGTAATTCATTTACTGTACAGTAAAATAGTGAGTAAAGGAGTGATGGATATATAAATTTAAAAACGTTAAAAAAAGCCTATCTTCCTGCCCAACCTAAAAATAATGAGCGTTTCTTAATTAAATTGAGAATATCGCAGGAGTTATCTTGTAAACTCGGGAAAAATTGAGTCTCACAGTGAGAGGGACTCGACCTACTCCTCCAAGTTGCATGCCAGGCGTCCTACTGGGAGGCGAAACTCATTTCTCCGCAAAATCATTTTTTACCACCTTATGCGGTATCCTGACTTAAAGGTAAAACATGATAATAATCAAATCACTTATTCGCTTCGCATAAACTTCAGAAGAAGACATCATTATCATCATCATCATCTTCAAGCACCTATGGACTACGAAGGTCCAACCAGATTACGCAGTGTAGTTCTCCAAACACATCTCTCCCGTGCTACATCTGCTACATCTCGCCATTGTAGATCAATTCTAACAACGTTCTGTTTGACATTGTCTGCCCAGTGAATACTAGGTCTCCCCCTCTTTCTGAGGCAGGCCGCATAATTTTATTTTCGTTTCTGTTGGTAAAAGAAACCAGCTTTGACATCATATATTCTTCCTTCGAAATTAATACGAAAGGAATAAGTGATTTGATTCATTGGCAAATTTTATTTATTAAATCAAGAAAAAAAATGCAAGTTTAAGATAAAGTCTTTGTAGATCATTAGATTTGGGTTGGGTTGTTTTACCTCTGAGCGGCACTTTTTTGCACACCACGGGCTAAATGGCCAGGTCACATGGACCCCGAAGGCTCAGAGAAGGTTGATGAAGGGGACCCACTGGAACAGCTGTTGGGAGACAGATGATAGCCTCCCGTCAATACCATCCAGCGTGTTCTTTAACATGCACAGGGTATGGCTCTCCCGCACACGGGGCCACGGCTTAACGTCTCATCCGACGGACGGCGGCCTTTCCAAGCCCATCGGTGTCCCCTATTGACCGTGGGCAAGGCGGGGAATTTTGCGGAGATAAATCTCAACGCTGAAGATCATTAGATTTTGAGAGTTGAAATTCACAAAGGAAACAGAAAATCTTAGACGGAGCAGAAGAGGGGGGTGTCTTTCGGAAACTGCAACGAATATTTAGAAACCCTGCACACATTGTGAGAGTTTTGTCTTTTGTCCAGGATGGAGGTAACAGAAACATCTCTGATGTTGATCTTCTGGAGGCTTGTATGCATATTGCTTCTTTTGAGGTCAAACAGTGGGAAGGGAATTCGGATTTCATAAAAATGAAGTTTTTACTTTTTACAGCTCATAAAAGAAGATAGCTATTTTTTTAATCTATGCATTTTATTTTTTATGCTTTAATGGCACATTTACAAGAAACTTTGTCACACTAAAAACGTATATCTGTTTCCTGATTTGGAGACGCTCCCTATGTGCTATTCTGCACGTCTTAAACATTCATTTGGCATATCACTCGTTATAAGTAACACCCGTTAAATTCCTCACTGGTGTAGGAAGAGATTCACAATCACATTTCATGTCTTATGCTTAATACGGTGGGGCGGGGGTGGCTCAGTCGCTAGCGCGTCAGGCTCGTAATCTGTAGTTCCCAGGTTCGAGTCCCAGCTGGGTCAGCGTTGAGATTTATCTCCGCAAAATTCCCCGCCCTGCCCACGGTCAGTAGGGGACACCGATGGGCTTGGAAAGGCCGCCGTCCGTCGGATGGGACGTTAAGCCGTGGCCCCGTGTGCGGGAGAGCCATACCCTGTGCACGTTAAAGAACACGCTGGATGGCCTTGACGGGAGGCTACCATCTGTCTCCCAACAGCTGCTCCAGTGGGTCCCCAACCTTCTCTGAGCCTTCGGAGTCCATTTGACCTGGCCATTTAACCCATGGTGTGCAAAAAAGTGCCGCTCAGAGGTAAAACAACCCAACTTAATACGGTATTAGGTGCAGGTCCAATGGGAGGATGTGTGTTAGTGGCGCTAAATCCTAACTCTGGCACAGTTAGGACTCAACCGCGGCGACTGGAGGTTATGAGATTGGGTATGGTTCGGTTTCTTGTATGTTATGAATACTTAAATGTAAAGTATAACTTTATATGGAGTATTGAATGGAGGATTCAAGACCGCGTATAATTGAAATTTTCCGCTTTTGAAAAAGTGTCCCATTTATTTAATCGTGTAAAGTCAAATCAAACGATTGGCAAGGGTTAATTATATAATACGATTAAATCTGATTTCGCAGTGTGATAATTCGTTATCTATTTATCAAAATATTTACGCATTGGGTATAAATGGTAGGTTTAAGACAAAGAAACTTAAAAATTACTACATGGCTTATAGGCTTTTAATTATGCAATAATTTTATTGCCAATCTATTTTTTGCCTTAAATGAGATAGGCGAAACCAATGGGCTTGAACAGACTTCAGCTCGACGATCTGTACATTAAGTCGTGGCTCAGTGTTCGGAAGTTACTTTTTTACGTCCGGAAGTTTGCTTTTTCCTGTTTACTTTTGAAAAGACCACAGTTCGTCGGATGGTACGTTAAAGCTTAGCTCGATGTGCAGGAGAGTTATATCCTGTGTGTATGTTAAAGAGCACGTGGTTGTTTAAAAAATAAAAAAAAATTAATAAAAACTGGATGGCGTTGGAGAGAGGGTTCTATATGTCTCTTAAGAGTTCTTCATTGGATCCCCTTCCCCAACCTACTCTGGGCGCTTGGAGTCCTTGTGACTTTCCAGTTTAACCCATTGTTTGCAAGAAAAAAGTGTCACTCAGAGGTAAAACAACCCAACCTATTCACGTTACTCAACGGATCTCCTCTTAATTTTTCCTGAGCCCTTGGGTCCTTGTGACTCAAACATTCAATCCACTGTGCGCCAAAAGATTGCCGCCCATATATAAAATAACCCTACTATAAAAGAACATTCAAGCTGAAGCAATAGTCATTTTTAGAACTAAAAAAATATTAGATTAAGGATTCGCTTCTACCACTCATCTGTCTAAACAGGTATTTTTCACGCAAAGGTTTTATATAATTCATAATACCCAACTGATTTTGCTATAAAACTTGCAAAAGTACATGAAAGACCAATGTAGTTTTATCACCTGACCGGTCCCTATATCCTACAACACAAGACCTCTGTCTTGTTATACATGGTCTTTTATTTCTTTAGTGATCTTGATAACCTTATTATGCTGGGAGATCAAAGCAAATTACGAGAGCAATGTTTTCTTGGCCGTTAGTCCCATACTGCCTAACGTCTGTTGCTTGCTCTTAGTACATCACGGCTGATTATCTTGTCCGACTGTGGTAGACATACCTAATCAACTAACAACAGAACAACGAACGACCAATAAAAACATCCTTCCACATGGTCTTGATGAGACCAAAATATCTCCATAATAATCCAGAAGAGATGTGTTCTTAGATATATTTCGGAGTATAAATATTTACTACGTTATACACTACCTTAACTAATTCTAAGAGAATTTCCGTGTTATGTCAATGAGAATGTAACTTAGAAGCTCGATAATTTCTAAAATATGAATTTAATAGAAACATGTTACAGAAGATAAACTAAATATTCTCCAATCTATTTAAATATCGATTTTCAACTATTCATTAGTTATTTAAAGCTTCGTAGGAGCTAGAATGTTTCACAACAGTAATACCTCTAAGAATTTACCTCAGAAATTAAAGCTTCAACAGTAAGTACTGTTTCAAACCATTTAATAAAATATATTTACATTTTAGTAGTTTGCCTAATGATTATTTCAATAGTAGATAATTATGAACGATTACTATAAAACAAGATCATTTATTGTTAAATATTCTAGTTTTCATAATTCTTTAAATACTGAACAAATATTGTTGGAAATCGATATTTAGATCGATTTGATTATGATCTTTAATTTATCTTCAGTCAGATTTTTCCATTAAATGCATATTTTAAAAGTTATAGAACTTCAAAATTAAGATTCCCATTAACATAAGAATTATATTTAATAGTTTAGTATAACAGTGTATAATGGAGATGTCTTCTTTTTATTTGATAGGTGATTGATTATTTTAAAATTTAACAACGTAATGGGATGTTTAGATTAATTGAGTTGGTGTACATCAGAGAGGCACTTTCCGCACACAATTGGTTTAATGGCCAAGCCACAAAGACCCCAAAGGTTAAGAAAACGTTGGGGAAAGATATCCACTGGACAGCTGTTAGAAGACATGTTGAACGTGCCATAGTGTGTTCCATAGTGTGTCTACGCCATTGTGTGTGCGTAGACCTTCACAGAGTAGGCTCTCCTGAAGACCCCGAAGGTTAAGAAAATATTGGAGAAAGGGATCCACTTAACAGTTGTTAGGAGACATGGAAGTTTGCCGTCTGCGTCATAGTGTGTTCGTAGACATGCATAGAGTAAGCTCTCCTGCATACGGGGCCAGGACTTAGGCTCTCGTTGGACGGACAACGTCTCTTGCAGACTCACCGGTATACTATTTCTCACCGAATGTAGAACGGGTGTTAGCGGGGAAATTTTTGAAAGCAACATAATTAGGACGCGAACCTGAGAACCGTAGATTAAGAACCTGCTGCGATACGAACTGAGCCAACTCCCATACCAGCCTTGTTTAGATTTAAAAAAAAGAAACCTCCTCAAGCAGCACCTTGCCACAGAGTTCTGACAGGAACCTGTCAGTTTATAATGCCATAGGGGAAGGTCTGTGATGATGGCAGGACCTCAGCAGAAAGACAAGATAAATAGCGATGCCTAAAGGTTCGAGCCTTGGTCAAGTAGTCAAGCACACTATCCACTCTGCCATCTGGATTATCCATCGTTATTTAAGTAGCATTTTTTACGTGTAATGATTAAAGTAGAAAATTTGCAATTTTGACTATTCAAGAAATGAATTTTTATGTAATAGTATTATTTAACACGTTTTGTCAAAAAAACTATTATTTTAAATGCGTCATTTGTCTATCGTCATTCAAATTTCTTTTTTGTTTTTAGAAATAAATGAATTTTTTAGGATGGTCAGGTACTAATGAAAATTAGAATTATCACTTTCCGAATAGTCCAGTAGTTTTAATTTCCATTGTTCGAAGACGATGAACTTTAAAAATGGCAAAACCTTAGACTAAAACTGTAAACGATATATTCATGCATTGAATTATGAATCATTAAAAGTATGTGGGTGGTTGAGGATCAGTGACATAGTTGCCATGGTTACCATGCTTCAGCTAAACTAGACCCCAGTGCTCAACAAGTTATTTACTTAATTATTTGTTTTCTTTTATAATTTGTCTTAAAAGCGGTTGTTATTTATTGCTGGTGGCTTTTAATATCTGGTCAGAAAAAAGATGTCTCAATTCTGCAACCTTTTTCTCTTAATTTCTTTTACAAAAGTACTTTTCAAGAGCAGACTCTGTAGAGAAGACTCATACCAGAGTCAGGGGTTACCTTGCTATAGCATTGTTGAGTATGGTAGAAGATACATTTTTTTCTTTTGCGTTAAGAGACAAAGGGAAAACCTTTTTGGTTGGATAGGTACTAATAAAATATTACACATTTGCATTTTTCCGAATCATCCAATAGCCAGAATTTCCACTGTTAGAGTTCTGTCAATATGGTGCTACTAAATCCACATAACAACTCAAATGGGTTCACTCTGTCATCTGATCCAACAGATCATATCATCTGATCCACCGGATTTTGGCATCTTATCGTCTCAGCTGATCCACTTAATTTTTTGTCATTTTTGATCATCTGATCCGCCGAATTCTTGTCTTCTGATCATCTGATCACCGACTTTTTGTCATTTTGATCATTTGATTCCTCCGGATTTTTTTATGTCTGATCCACCAGTTTTGTTTTTTTCCGTCTGATCATCTGATCTACCGGATTTTTGTCACCTGACCATTTGATCCATATGATTTTTTCATGTTCGTTTGGTCCACCATTTATTGTCACTGATCACTGATTAACCAGATTCTGATCCCCCATCCATCGTATTCCCCCACCCCCTAATCACCCGATCCACTGGATTGTTTAATCTGATTTATCGGATATTCTCCGACAAATCAGGATATTTTCCCGTCTGATCCGGATATCTCCGGATATTTTCCCGTCTGATCCACCGGATTTATACACGTCTAAGGGCTCCAGAGTCTGGCCGAATTATTGTTTATCCAGTTTCGAGTTCTAAATGGATCAGCGTTAAGAAATTGTTCCTCTGACCCCTGTTTTGCCTCGGTGAGAAAGAGGAGACTACTACTTGGGGATTATGGTTCGCAAAAGAACACGCTGGATGGCCTCGATGGGAGTCTTCCATCTGTCTCCTAACTGCGATCCAACTAGTTCCCTTCCTCAAACTTCTATGAGCCCTTGGAGTCCTTGTGACCTGGTGGGGCTGTGGTGGCTCATTTGATCTGGAGGCTCATCATCTGCAGTTCCCAGATTCGAGTCCCACTTGGGCTAGTATTGAGCTTTATTGAGTATCTTCTTGTATCCACTGCTGCCAACATCGACTGACAAACCTACATTCCGGTCAAAATGGCCAGCAATGTTGCTGACCATTTTGTCTGACTCTCCGCATCTGTCTGGATTCTGTGGGATTCTGTTCTTCAGTCTGACTCTCCGATTTCTCTCAAAGATATTTAGTTAGGTATAATTTTGTCTTACAGATGCTCTTGGAATTCCTCAATCTTTACTACTACGACGTCAGCTTTGAACTGTACATAACATTCGGTACCGTAGCCCAGTAATACCTTTTACACTGGTCACACTTCTAGCAACGTGGGTTCATTGTTTTTGCAGCAATTTCATCGAGTGTTGAATAATTTGAACATCTCACTATACTCTACACGCATGCTGAGTTTTACATAGATTAATCCATTCATGCCTTCTGGGTGAGTCAGTTACTCTTGAAGAGAGGGTATTAAAGCTATATCACACTAAAGTTACAACAGATAAAATTTTAACATCTAGTATACAGCCTATAGCGTAATTACTACTAGGGGCAGTGGTTGTCTCAGTCGGTAACGTGTCTGGTTCCTAATCTAGTGTTTCCAGTTTCGATTTCTCTGTATCCTAACTGAAATCCAACTAGTTCCCTTCCCCCAAACTACTCTGAGCCCTTGGAGTCGTTCTGATCTGGTGGGCGGTGATGACTCAGTTGCTAGCACACCAGGCTCGTAATCTGCAGTTCCCAGATTCGGGTCCCACCTGAGCCAGTGTTGAGCTTTATCTCCGAAAAAGCCCCCCCCCCCCACCCTACCCTTAGTCAGTAGGAGACACCGATGGGCTTGAAAAGACCACTGCCCGCCGGATGGAACATTAAGCGTAGCCCCGTGTGTAGTATGTGGGAGGTGCATACGCTGTGCACATTAAAGAACACGATTGCCTTGACGAGAGGTTATCATCTGTCTCGCAACAGCTGTTCAGTGGGTTATCTCCCCCACAACCTTCTATGAGTCCCCGCAGTCCCTGTCACCTGGCCATTTATCCCATTGTGGGCAAAACGTGTTGCTCACAGCTAAAACAACCCAACCCTAAAGGCCAATGAACTATTCTCATTTTCAAGAAATGCTTCGCATTTCAAAAAAGATATCGTAATACAGTATCTAGAAATTTTTCCAAATATCGTTAATAAAAGGTAATAAAATACACTGAAATAGGTATGTAATGATTCTATGACAGCAATAGGTTATAATAATGGTTTCGAGGGACAAAACTGTTTTCAAAAGATCATCAAGGAGTCTCCCAAGTTGGATTGGATTGTTATATCTCTGAGCGGCACCATTTGAGCATAATGGACTAAATGGACAGACCACAAGGGCCCCTAGGGCTCACAGAAAGTTGGGGGTGGGACCCACTAGACAGCTGTTAGGAGGCAGATGGTGGCCTCATATCAAGGCCATCCGTGTGTTCTTTAACTTGCACAGGGTATGGCTCTCTCGCACAAGGAGACCACGGCTTTACGTCCTATCAGATAGATCGCGTCCTTTCGAAGACCATCGGTGTCCCCTACTGACTGAGGGCAGGGAGTTTTGCGGAGAAACAAACTCAACGCCCTGCCCAGCTGGGATTCGAACTTGGGAACTATAAATTACTCGAATAGGGGCCTGCCGACTGAATCACCCCAGCCACTCGGAGTTTTCCAAGAGCAACAACAGCAAATGAGCACACAACATTGGCTCAACTGCGTTCTCATGTCCTCGAGGATACCAAACTTTTGTTTCAACTTCCTCTCTTAGCAGGAAGATTCATGGAAGCAGTCTTTATGGTCGCCGGGCAGTAGTGGGCTGTGTTCTCACCCCACATCATAAGTGGAAAGAGACTGAACTGGGCCAGACAACATCGTGAATGGACCCAGGATCAATGGCTGTCTGTGTTCTTTTACTGATGAGTCCAGATTTGTCCGTCAAAGCTACTCAAGACTGATACTGATCTGGAGGGAACAAGGGACACGCGATCATCCATCAAAGACTGTCGAGAGAGGCACTTATAGATCGGGAGGTGTCGTCGTATTCTGGCAGGCATTTCACGTGACGGTCGCGTAAATCTCGACAAGATTTTTATACGTGCGATCACAGCTCAGTAAACGGAGAGGAGATCCTCGAAGCTTACGTACAATCGTATGCTAGTACAAATAGAAGATAATACTCATCTTGGGGAGGGTATGGCTCAGTCAGTAGTGCGCCAGGCACGTAATCTGCAGTTCCCAGATTTGCGCGCCACCTGCGCCAGGGTCGAGGTTTATCTCCACAAAACTCTCCGTCCTGCCCTCGGTCAGTATGCGACACCGATAGGTTTGGTAGCCGTCCGTCGGAAGGAACGTTAAGTTGTGTTTCCGTGTGAGGGAAAGCCAACCTTGTGCACGTTAAAGACCTAGCTTGATGCCCTTGACGGAAGCCACCATATATCTCCTAACAGCTATCCAGTGGGTTCCTTTTCCTCAATCTTCTCTGAGCCCTCGGGTCCTTGTAACCTGGCGATTTAACCCGTTGTGTTAAAAAAGTGCAGCCCAGAGGTAAAACAACCCAACCCAATTAATAACAATTATTCAACCCAATTAACAACCCATATTCGCAGGGGATTAGCACAGTAGAGCCAAAAGTTTCGATACTATGATTGCTATAGAACATATTTATATACATTATATTTATATCAAAGTACTTCGCGAATTGCGGTTTTGAGATCCCTGATCTAAGGCGGTCAGTTGCGTCTTTGCCTATCTTTACCAACATCCTCCTAGAGTTTAGATATTTTACAATAAGAGCAGTCGTCATTCCTACTTTGCTCTGCTGGATGATCTCATTAACAGTATGACGCATCACTGAGACATAAGAAATTTTGGTTAGAGATTATCCCAGTACTACTTAGGTTATTTTCCAATTTACTTTTGATTCTGTTGACGTCATCTTTGAGTTTTGCTGTGCAAAACGTTTATATTGCATTTGTACTTTGACAGATTCTATTAAAACCCGTCGTTGGTCACACTTATAATAAATGTTACCTGTCCCTCGATTTACACGATCAAAAATGCAACCAGTTTCTATTTACACGATTATAGACTCGGTTTTATACGGTCAAGAAAATTCAATCAGTTTAGTTTTACAGGATTATAGACAAGTTTTACACAGTACGGATTAAATTTCTTTTAGGTATGTAGATATAATACATATTATGAGGTAGCAGTGGTCATGGAAAATTATTTAATCGTCATCCCAAAGAGAAAAATCAGCCAAATTGTTTTAACTGATTTAATTTATTTTCAAGAATAAATAGATAATATTAAATTCCTATATTAATAAAATCATCTATAACAAGTTACGTTTATATTCTTTCGCTAAAATTATATTCTTGTCTTGTAATGCAATCTCCCTCGCGACATCTTACTGGAATGAAGTCTGTTTTGAATCGACAGTTAGATCTGACATTTCAAGAATGAATTTTTTAGACTAATAAAATCCGTGTTTTTTGTCATATTTAGCAACAACTTTAACATTATAGATTATTACATAGGCTTAAATACAGCTGATTCGTAAGCAATCTCTTTCATAGAATATCATATAAATACTAATTTTACAAAATAAAGCACTAGAGAGAAATGCTTAATTTCCGTTCGTTCATAAATATTCTTCATTCAAATTTTGTCTTCAAATTCGATAGTGTACATCTATACTAAAGATGAACATTTTTTCGTAACTAAAAAGTAATGTATGAGAAATTAATCTAAATTTATCTGAATTAATAGAAATGAAGTACAAAATAAGGCAACGTTAATGTTTATTATTACTGCTGATCTGACGTTTTAGACGAATATGTATAAATAAAACTTTCAATGCACATTTTGTTCATAACAGGAATTTTTTCCTGAACCTATCACCCTTTTTGCCATAAGTTGTTGGTTTCGTTTTGCACGTTTTTGATTTACACGGAGATTTCCCAGAACCTATCTACCATGTAAATCGAGGAATGGGTGGAGTTACCTTTTCTGAAATATTTGCAAGAAACAAGAAACTTTAACGTTTTACTTTATGCCACTTCTTTTATTGTGTTCTGCAAATAATCTAAGTTGACAAAGCAATAATCGCAAGTTCAAGTGCCAGAAAATTGGAATAACTTTATACATAAATTAAAACTAAGCTAGGTCTATTATTTCCGTAACAATTATTTCCGTGACACTGTAACAGCTATTTAGCAAAATCGTGTCTTTAATGTACTGCATTTTTCCTCTGATAGATTCTATTAAAACTTATCAAATGTAGCACTGATATTAAATATGAGATATATTCACCCTTTTTTTGTTGAGGTATATTGAATGCCACTTCAAAGAAGTCTTTGACTTTTTTTAGGAAAGTGTTTTTTCTTTTAGCCGTTCCTTTGTGTTCAGCAAAGAGACTAGGTAAGGTAATAATTAAACCTGCAAGTGATAAAAAATTGGAATTGTTTCATAAATAAACCAGAATTATTACATCAAAATCGGAACTATTGCATAAATAAATCTAAATTACGCTAGGTCTATAGTTTCGTGACAGTAACATTCATTTTAAAAAACCTGACTTTTAATTTATTGCATTCTCATTTTAACAGATTTTATTGAAACTTATCAAACGTCAAAATGCTGTTAAAACTTGATATATTTTCACCTTTTTTATTGAGATATTCAGATATTTCCAAGGACACCTTAGAATTTTCTCGAAGTAGTGTTTTTATCTTTCCACGATCCTTTTTATTGTGTTCTGAAAAATATACCAATTTGATAAGATAATAATTATAACAACAAGCGCCACAAATTCGGAATAATTTTGTAAAGAATTACGCTAGGAAAAAACGCACGTCTATGACGCTAGGTTAGAAATTTACGTTACGTCTATGGTTCCGTGACACAGTAATATATGTATATTTCACAAAACCTGATTGTTAATATTTTACATTTGTAGTCGACAGATTATATTAACACATATCACATACCACACTGATATTACTTTGAAATATGTTCACCACTTTTTTGTTGACATAATGAGGTATTTGTAAAACGTCTTAACTTTCTCAAGAGAACTTGGGATAGTAGGTAGCCAACAATGCTTCCCGTTCTCAAAAGGATTTTTTTTTCAGCCATCCATTTTGTTCTGTTCTGAAAACAGACTAATTCGATAAGATAAATAATACCACAGGTAATAAATAAACCTCTCAGAGGCACATTTTTGCACACAATGGCTAAATGGTCAGATCATACGGACCCCGAGGGCTCAGAGAGGTTGGGCGAAAGGGATTCACTGGACAGCTGTTAGGACAGATGATAGCCTTCCGTCAAGGTTATCCAGCATATTGAGCACCTGCAAGTGCCTGGGCGGGGGATTCTCAGTTGGTAGCGCGCCAGGCTCGAAATCTGCAGTTTCCAGGTTCGAGTCCTAGCTGTGTCTGCACTGAGATTTATCTCCGCAAAACTCCCCGTCCTGCCCACTGTTAGTAGGGGACACCGATGGGCTTGGAAAGGCCGCCGTCCGTCGGATGGGACGTTAAACCGTGGCCCTGTGTGCATAGAGTCATACTTTGTGCACATTAAAGAACACAATGTATGACCTTGACGGGAGGCTACCATCTGTCTTCCAACAGCTGTTTCAGTGGGTTACCTGTCCCAACCTTTCTGAGCCTTCGTGGTCCTTGTAACCTGGCCATTTTAGCTCATAGTACGCAAAAAAAATGCCGCTCAGAGGTAAAACAACCCAATTCTGCAAGTGCCACAAAATCGGAATAATTTTATAAATAAATCAAAATTACGCTAAGTCTAGGTTCCGTTAAGCTAGGTCTATGTTTACAGAGTAATACATATTTCACAAAACGTAATCTTTAATATTTTACATTTAACAGATTTTATTGAAACATATTAAACTTCACGTGTGGTATTTATTAAACTTCACTAATTTGAAATCTATTCACTGTTTTGTTAAGACATTGGGATATTTCCAAGAAGACTAAGTGTTTTCCAGGGAGTATATTTTGCTTTCCACCACCCCTTTTGTTGTGTTCTGCAAATACACTAGGTAAAGTCATACTTACACCTCCAAGTGCCTCAAATGGTTTTATAAATAAATCAAAATTACTTTAGCTCTATGGTTCGGTGACACATTTACATCCATTTCGCAAACCCAATCTTTATACATTGTCGCTATTCCATTAACACGAGAGAAGAATCCAAAGAAAATCTTATTTTCGTTTTCATCCATTTACTTTATGGGCAAAGTTCATCGAAAGAGAGTGAGAATTAAACATTACTTTTTTACGATTATTGCATTCCTGCATACAATTTTTTTCTATCCAAACGAGTAGGAAACACACACATGCACAAAGAATATTACCAATCGATCTTTGGTGATGCGTCTACTGGGATTGTCGGGCTATTTCAGTCTCTTTGACTAAAGGTCCTCTTCGCTCCATCACCTCTTGACGTTTTGGGCGGGCAACGCGAGGCGTGTGATTACCGTCTCTGTGCCCTCGGGTCAAGGGAGGTTGCACATTACACAGCAGTCACTTCTAACTTGAGACTGGTAGAAAATCGATAGACGAACCACGGATGGCTAAGCTGGAACACAGAAATAATAAGCTGCTTTTGTATCAAGTATACTGATTCAAAGAGCAAAAACCAGCAAAATGAGAGTGCCGCCAGGTTTAGTGTTTTGCTGCTTAATGATATGTTTAATTCTGGAAACAAATGCCAGATCAAAAATTGCTATTTATTATATACAGCTGCTTGTGATTGAAGTGATCGAGAGAGAGGAGGCTGTTTTATTCTTTTTTTTTTACCTCTGAGAGGCAGTTATGAATGGCAGGTTATAAGACTCCAAAGGCTCAGATTAGAAGATTTTCTGAATAGCTGTTATGAGACAAATGCAAGCTACCTGTCAAGGATTTGAGTTGAGTTGCTTTACCTCTCAGAGGAACATTTTTGCACACAATGGCTAAATGGTTAGATCATACGGACCCCGAGGGCTCAGAGGAGGTTGGGCGAAGGGGACCCACTGGACAGCTGTAAGGACAGATGATAGCCTTTCGTCAAGGTTATCCAGCATGTTCTTTAACGTGCACAGGGTATTGTTCTCCTGCGCACGGGGAACCACTGCTTTGCGTCCCATCCGACAGACGGCGGCCTTTCCAAGCCCATCGGTGTCCCCTACTGACCGTGGGCAGGGCGGGGAATTTTGCGGAGATAAATCTCAACGCTGACCCAGCTGGGACTCGAACCTGGGAACTGCACATCACGAGCCTGGCGCTCTACCGACTGAGTCACCACCGCCCCAGGGCTCAGAGGAGGTTGGGGGAAGGGAACTCACTGGACAGCAGTTAGGACAGATGATAGCCTTCCGTCAAGGTTATCCAGAATATTCTTTAACGTGCACAGGGTATTGGTCTCCTGCGCACGGGGAACCACGGCTTTGCGTCCCATCCGACGGACGGCGGCCTTTCCAAGCCCAACAGTATTCCCTACTGACCGAGGGCAGGGTGGGCAACTTAGCGGAGAAAAGTCTCAAGTTTGCACAGTTGGAACTCGAACCTGGGAACTGCAGATTTCATGCCTGACGTGCTATCTACTGAGCTAAAGCTCCCCTCCTACCCACCCACCGTGAAGGTCATCTAGTGTATTCCTTAACGTGCAGAGGGAAAAGGATACATCTCTCCTAAACACGGACCTAAGACTTAACTCCCCATTTTTATCTTTTTTTAAACGGAGAGAATATCGAGGCTTAATGGTAAAAATTTTCAACACAAGCAGAGTTGAGACTCGAATCTGGGGTCTACAGATTACGAGGCTGACGGCTTGCCAACTAAGCCAACCCCCTTGGAGGGAGTTGACTCATTTGGTAACCCGTCACCATTTTATGTTTGTGTTAGAGCTCTGAATATTTTCTCCTAGTGTGTGCTAGAAATGTGGGAATTGGTGTAACGGGATAAATAGCAAAGTAGATCCTAGAAAAACTGAAGCAATCCAATTTCGATATTATTTTAAATTCAAATAATGTGGTCTGAGGGACGAAAAATCGAGAGGCGCTCTTAAGGAGGTGATTTATTTCTCGTATGACATAAAGCGACAAAGGTCACTTTTTTACACTGATAACCATTATTTCAGTGGTTCTCTATCTTTTAGACTTGGCAAGGGACCTGGGTTCGAGCCCCGGATTAGGCATGGATGTGTGTGTCGTTTTTCTGCTGAGGTCCTGCCATCCTCTCAGATCTCCTACTGTGGCATATAAACTGACAGGCTCCTGTAGGACCTCTGTGGCAAGCAGCTGCTTGAGGGGGTATTTATTTTTATTTATTTAATCCACTAGAATCGTAAATAAAATGATGCGCCTCCTTCCCTCTTCCCTACAATATGAAGCGGGGTTGTCTCAGTCGGTGATGCGTCAGGTTCAGAATCTGTAGTTCCCAAGTTCGAGTCCACCTAGGCCAGAATTGAGATTAATCTCCTCAAAACTGCAGCCCTGCCTTCTGTCAGTAAGGGATACCGATGGGAATGCCGCCGTGAATCGGATGGGACGTTAAGTCGTGGCACAGTGTTTGGGAGAGCCATGTCCTGTGCACTTTAAAGAACACGCTGGATGGCCTTGATGGCAAGTTACCATCTGTCTCCCAACAGCTGTCTAGTGGGTTCCCTGCACCAACCTTCTCTGAGCCCTTGGGGTCCTTGTAACCTGGTCATTTAGGCTATATTATGTGCAAAAAAAAAATGTTGTTCAGAGGTAAAACAACCTAACCTAAATCACCAGAATATAGAACTTACATATTTGCAAAAAAACAAAAAAACAAAACGCTTTACTAAAAAATACCAGTAGATAAAAAACTATTAGATTTTCGAGGGTCTCCTTTCATGCTGCTCGCGACCCATAGTTTGAAAGTCATTGGATTATGAGAGTTCGACAATTGTAAGGAATCTTAATATCGCCAATGTGTTCAGAAAATGTGCAAATCCCACACGTTTGCTTTAAAACAGCACGAATGAAATTATTCATTTGATCTCGAAATTGATAAGTGCAACTGATATTATCAAAGATCGATGTACAAATATAAAAACTAATTAATTCGGCCATGAGGGGGGGGGGCGAGAACTGCAGTTCAATCACAGGCCCTTAGTTAGGCTAAACACCGAAGTTTAATGTGTTATATGTACAGTGTTTTGTATTATGTTTCATTTGTGAGTCTGACTAACTGTTCGTTCGAATTTCAAAAACCATTTCATTCCCAAATGCCAAAGATAAAGTCATAAATCTCATTTTTTTTCGATTAACTGACGTTCTTAGTTCAAAATTTCCCAGGTTTGAATCATAATGCCGGAACTTTTTACCCCTCCGAGTTTTTTACCCCTCCGTCCCAAATAATATTTTCTACATTGGTTTCCATAAATTAAGGAAAATCCCTATATTAAGTCAATGGGACTAATTAAGTCTAACGTCAAAGCTCCATAACTTCTAAAATAAGTGTTTTTGTTTGGAAACATGTCGTTGCAGATAAAGATCTCAATCATATAAATCAATATCTCGATTTTCAACAATATTCGTTCAGTATTTAATGAGTTATGGAAGTTTAAATATTTAGCGATAACAATGCCATCCACAAAAATTGATTTCAGAAGTTAATTAAAACTTAGTAATAAGTATTGTATCAAAGTGTTTAATAAAATAAATTTGTATTTTAGAACTTCGTGTAAAGAATTATTTCACTATTCTTCAGTTTTATATAAGTTTCTTAAGACTGGCATTGCTGTTGTTAAATATTCAAACTTCTATAACTCATTAAATACTGAATGAATATTGTTGAAAATCGAGCAATTGATTTATTTGATTGAGATCTTTAACAGCAATCACATTTTTCAAAACAAAAAAAAATCATTTTAGAAGTTATAAAGCTTTGACGTTAGCTTCCCATTTACTTAACATAGGGATTTTGCTTAATTTATGGAAACCAATGTAGATCAGGGCCTGTTGGTGGTTATTGCAAAACGTGAAACTGTAAAGGCTTACTAAACGCGTGATATATACGTTGCAAAACACTACCATAAATGGGACTACAAGGTTACTACAAATCTGACAAGAGATGTTGCTACAACCATGCGATTTCTGTAAAGTGTTACTCAAGATGTAGCATAGAGCTGCTTTGATGGTACTTTATATGCCGAGATACAGTCGCTCTGCAGGCACAGATGAAGTTTAAAATCTTGGTACTGGTTTGTTCTAATTCTGCTGATTATTCTCAAACAGTAAAGATACTTATTCATACATAATCCTCAGGCATTTTTATGCTAAGGAAATACAACCAGGCTGCGATTTAGCTCTCTGAGTAACAGATGTTGCACTTGTTTCTAATAAGGACCTGATTAACATTGTGCATCCTACTCATTCTAGATCTGCACCTTTTTCTTCGAGACGTTGAGCACACTCTTCATGAATCTATTTCCTAATCTGCTTCTCTTTAATGCAATTCTCCACTGCAGTCCAATTTTAACAAGACTCTATTTTACATTTCTCATCCATTATATTCTAGGTTTCTCCTTTTATAAATCTTTTAGGTACATTGTTCATAACTCTATTCACTAATCTTCAGTTCTGCGTCTAGGCAATATGGCCAAACCAACACAGTCCTTTCTTACATAGGATGCTTCTCAAAGGTGGTTAAATTACTCCTTCTTCTAATTTCCTCATTGCTAACAAACTAAGGCCTCCTAATACCGAAGATATTGCTCAAGCGTCTAGAATCAAGTTACAAGTTTCACTACCATAGCAAACTTTAGAAAGGATTTAAACCATTTCACAGCCCAATTTTAGTCTTATGGTATTCCTATTTTCCATAATATTTAGGGATCCATAGTAAATATAACAGATCTCTAAAGATCCAAGCAGCAATGTCTACTTTCCTATTCATCTCAAGTTGCGCATTCACAGTAACCAAAACAACACTCCAGATATAATTAAAATGAGAAACCTGCCCCACAGCACAGTCATTCAAATATATTGGAGCATCACATAATTTTCATCTCTTTCCTCTTTGTTAATCACCGATCTAATATATTGATGCGTACTGAACCAGATCCTTAGAATTACAGTTTCTAACCGATCAGCATATGTTAAAAAAATAGTGAAAAAATTCAGACCCCGTTCAACACCGAGGAAGACCCGGGAAGAAATAAAAGGAGTGGGTGGTGGATGGTGGGTAAAATGGTTCGATCTGTCCTAAAAAAGGTAAAAAGACAGAGACTTGAATTCCATTGCAATATAACATCTCATCTCCCCTTCCGGTGGGCTTGGAAAGGCCGCCGTCCGTCGGATGGGACGTTAAGCCGTGGCCCCGTGTGCTGGAGAGCCATACCCTGTGCACGTTAAAGAACACGCTGGATGGCCTTGACGGGAGGCTACCATCTATCTCCCAACAGCTGTTCCAGTGGGTCCCTTCCCCCAACCTTCTCTGAGCCTTCGGGGTCCTTGTGACCTGGCCATTTAGCCCATGGTGTGCAAAAAAGTGCCGCTCAGAGGTAAAACAACCCAACCCAAATACCCTTCCGGTTTAGAGGTTTTTAATTTTCTTTTACAATTTCATAAAATATTCATGTTAATAATTTTTGCCCCCGTTACCCTCAAAGAAATGGAATGAGTAAACTGCCCTTCCCCTAAATCCGATCTTGAGGAAATATAACAGTTTCCATTCATAAAAATCCAAATGAGAGTGAATGTGAGTTATTTATATCACATGCTTTGTTTATAATAAACTTAGTAAAACTCCCATCATTTTTTGACGTGATGAAACACTGCGTTTTTTAAGAATAGTTCATATTATTTTTTTGACGTCAAGAACATATATGATACCGACATGGGACAATAGAATAACAAAATATTAACTCTAAATATATAAATATAATTATTTAAAATTCTACTGAGCTATTTATATATAACTGGTAATCAAATTTAAAATATCATAAATATTTTAGTAATGTCTAATGAATAAATTATTTTAGGTTATTAAAATATGAATAGGTTTTTTAAATTTTAATGTTATTTACTTTCTTTCCCTTTGCTAAACGGCAGTTCAAGTCTGGTGTATCCACACAAAAACTACCACTACATGAGGCGCCACCTTTAGTAGTTAGCCGTAATTCTCTTTATATCACTAATTTTCTTATATATGGACATCTTATGTTGCAGCTCTGTATTTGAATATTAATTTTTTTTCATTCCTTTTGAGAAAAAATATTATACAATATTCTAACATTAACTGCTAACATTTTAAAAGAACACCTACCTGTATAATTTTAAAATTAATTATTTATTATTTGTAACAAATGTACGTAAAATCGAACAGCAACGCTATCGGCTTCTATGCGTAAGTCGCTTATCTGTTATGTAATTAATCTGCGGCTCTATCCAGGTGGCCTTGCTATCGTGCTAATGAGGGTCATTACTCTCTTCATTACAAAGAGCTAATGCGTTTAGTCCTTCCTTTTATATAAGTGGGAATATTTAGCAAAAATAGTAAATATAAGTGCATTCAACTTTTCATTTTTTTTGTATCGCCCGGAATGTGTTTATTGATAAAAGTTAACACCTTCAAAGGAAACTGATGGGGTAGTCTTCGAGAAAAAAAAAAAGGTAACAAAGAAGAGAAAGCCGAAAATTGCAATAACAAGACTTGTTTTCAAAACTCTTAACGCATTATTCATGTCATCGCAGTCATAAAAACAATAATAAAAGTGTTTTCATCGAAATTCTAACGCTTCATTCATTTGCACGTTAATTTATCATTATGCGCTGACAAGGAATTGCCATGAAGCATTTTCGAAGCATTTTAACGTTATGGCTTTAAAAATTATTTTATGAAACATATATAAAAAAGTTATGGAACTCTATTTCAAAGAAAAACATTCGTTTTTTCTATTCTTCGTAATAATTAGAATTAAAAAAATGTTGCTTTTTCATTATCGTAAAAAGTAAGGCAAGAATGAACGTTATTATAAAGAGTAATTAATGTCACCGGTAATAAAGCAATACAGAAATAAAAAAAGAACAGAATAATCTGCTTGAAAAGAGTGTTTTTGTGAGTGTTTTTATAATGTGCAAAATCGTATCATTGATGAACGACGCTTATTGTCAGAGTAAAAGAATAACACTTTGATATTTTCTTAAGAATTGTCGCAGGAAAAATAAAAGCTATTTAGCAAAAAAAAAAAAAAGAAAAAAGCTAATGCAGAAGAACCAGCTGTCAAAAAGCGTATTGTGAAAATTGTATTTAAGTTGCTCAAGAAAAAAAAATTAAAAATTGCAAGTGAATTAAACACTTCCGAATAAAATGTTCTTGGGTTTAATTTAATGAGCTAGAATTCCAGGTGCTGCTATATTTGTTCCTTAGAGATTTCGGATGATACTGTGATCCGTTGTTCGAAAATAAGAATTCTTAAGCTCCTCTTTTGTTGGCAGACTCTTTGTGCTGAAACTCTGTTCCAAAAAGGACAAATTCAAAGGAGAAAAAAGACAAAGAGCTCGGAATGAAATGTCGAGTTTTTAAATTTGTGTGTATTTATGTACGAACAGAGAGAAAGAAAAAAATATCTGAAGCGGAACACACACAAAAAAACAACAAATTTTTGCAAATAAACAAATTTTCCTTTTTATTCTTCTTTCGACAGAGAGATTTCCCTACAAAAGATGTTTCGAAATCAGCTTAAATAAGAAAGAGAATAAACAAATAAACGAAATTACGCATTTTGAAAAATGAAATCTGCATTCTGTGACATTTTTATCGGATTTGTTTTAAGCGAAAGACACACTTAGCACAGTTTTTTTTCTTTAAATACTTGATGTACCGAATCTTGAAAAAATGCATTAGTCAGTTATTGTTTTAGAATCAAAAGTTTCTTGGGTTTTTTTGGAGGATTTTTTTTCTAAATGACGAAAAGACATTTATTTTATAGTCAGTAAGAGTTCGTAATATTCACAGGAATGCTTTGACAACTGAAATTTGTTAAATTTTATTCATCTCTTAAGAGTAGATAGTCACACAGAATTTATTAATAAGCTCTCAATACACATCAATAAGTGACATATATAACAATGATATTATAATAATTTGTAAAATACAGTCCAAAGATCTCATATTAATCGAAGAAATAACTTCGCTGAAAAAATGACTTTCGCCCTGAGTCCAATTCATGGCGAAATCACTAAACTATCAACCGTTAACAGAATTTGTCAGCTAACCGAAAGACAGCACCATTCTATCATCTTCTCTTTGCATAAAAACATCCCTAATCATTAAATGATAATTAAATATTCTATGAAATTCAACAGGGCTTAAGGACAACTCAACTTGAATCTTTTGTACCTTCCTTAGACGTAACGAAAAAGGATAATTCCATGATTTTCCAATAGAGAAAACTCTAAACTCAATAACTTAACCAACTTTCGACACGTGACGGCTTGTGTCTCGCGCTAATCTTGCCAGTGAGACGCCTTCCGATATTTTGCTCTTTCAAGTTGAATTCGCCCTGCGATCTTCTGGATACGTCCCTGGGGATGGCACACACGACACATTTTCCACGTAATATGTAGCACGTGTCTGAAAACAGTTGGTCACACTTGTCTTAGAGAATAAGATTTTTATGGGAATGAAATTGAAAGCAGAGATCTAAATCAAGAGTATCTGAATCTTGAATTTCAGCAGTTGGATCATAAGCTGTAAATGTAGTACCGCACTTAGCCAAGTCTTGATGCTAAAGGCATCCGCTAATATTTTTATGGCATCTCGAAAAGAGGGAAATTATTCATAAATTTTACTGAAAGGGCAGTTTATTATATACACCCACTTAATAACGCGTGGGTCTACCTTTCGCTCTCACAATAGCTGTAACTCGACGTGGCATGGACTCTACCAGGTGTTGGAAACCTTTGTGTGGTGTTGCAGCCCATGATTCCAGGGAGAAAGTTGCTGGTGGTGGGTTTTGAGCTCGAGTTGGATTGGGTTGTTTTACCTCTGAGCGGCACTTTTTTTGCACACCATGAGCTAAATGGCCAGGCCACATGGATCCCGAAGGCTCAGAGAAGGTTGGGGGATGGGACCCATTGGAACAGCTGTTAGGAGACAGATGGCAGCCTCCCGTCAAGGCCACCCAGCGTGTTCTTGAACATGCACAGGGTATGGCTCTCCCCCCACACGGTGCCACGGCTTAACGTCCCATCCGACGGACGACGGCCTTTCCAAGCCCATCGGTGTTCCCTACTGACCGTGGGCAGGGCGGGGGAATTTCGCGTAGATAAATCTCAACGCTGACCCAACTGGGACTCGAACCTGGGAACTACAGATTATGAGCCTGGCGCTCGAATGCATCGCTTCACTTGTCCCACAGATGCTCAATAGGATTCAAATCCGGAGAGTGAGAGGGCCATTCGAGGGTTGTGAAGTCACTGGAATGTTCCTTGATCCAGTCTTTCACCACACGAGAGTGATGAGACAGAGCTCTGTCTTGTTGAAAGAAGTCATCCTGCTATGGGAAATAGATAGCCTTGAAACGGTGTAGGTGTTAGGGATAGGAATCTCAATAGGTACAAGAGGTTCCAAGGTGGCCCACATAAACACGCCCTAGAACATTACACCTCGACATGATGGCTGAGTTTCATGGCCTCCTGTGTTTGATCTACAGGAGGTCATGGAACCCAACCGTCATTTTCATTGTCAGTTGAAATCTCAATTTTTCGGACCAAGCTACTTGTTTCCAATCTTCCTTGGTCCAATGGTGATGTTCCTTCATGCAGCTTCATAGCCCAGTGGCGTGCTATTAACAAGGAGAGTTGATGTGGGTGTCAGCTGTCATAGCCCAGTCATGCCATCGTATACGTCGAATAGTCTTTGCCCAAACCTCCGTAGCAGACCCTTCGTTGAACGCCAACATTATCATCTGCACTGTGACCCTTTGTTTTGACGTTAATATACGGGAGACGCACCTCTCACCTCGAAAATCAACCATCCACTTACGGACCGATTTTCCCAGTGGCTTCAGGTTTTGTCATTTTTGATGTGGTCCAGGTACACACATGGAAATCCCTGACGTTCTGCAGTTCGATATGGAACACCCCATGTTCCTAGAACCGACTATCAGCCCACGATCGACTCGCTAAGGTCACCTTATTTATACATCATAATAGTCGCAGGTACAGACCTATTTATAGACCGCAAAGTGTTTCTGGCTGGCCACATTATTACGGTGCAGTTAGGCATATTTATGAATGAATGTGTATAATAAATTGTGATTTCAATATACAATACAACTATAGGTAGTTTTATGATATATCTATAGTACAAAATAAATAAAAGTAAAACTCATAGGTTAATACATATTTAATTATTGTTAATTTATTATAATTTTATTCATTTATTAGATTTATCTTAATGTAACCCGCAATAATATTACGCCAAATAATAAAAAAATTCTTCCACTGCCCTGTATTTCAAATTTATTATCTCACTTATTGTTCCTGCATAATTCTCTGCTATATGTGTATTTTCAGAAGTAGTTTAAATGGGAATGTTGCTTGTTAATCGCCATTTGTTACCAAGTTCTGTAGTTTTCCATATGTTCAGAGAAGTGGGCACACTAAATGGCATTATGGTATCTCCATCACTCTGCTCCAATGGTAAAGGTAGTACTTACAGTGCCACCGTTACCAGACTGCCGTAATTTTTATTTTGCCACCATGTTCCAAGTGTGTCGATATTTCGCTTTTCAGTTCCATATCTGACTATTATTTGTTATTACCTTTCAAAATATATGTGCGGAATAAGAACAAATATTTTTTAAAATTATATAAAAATATTATAGAAAAATCCAAAATTAATTGTTCTGTTTAAAATGTAGCAACCTGTTCAATTTTGCAATTCTAATTAAACTGGTCTTCAAGAAAAGTTTTTTTTTTCTCTTCCTTTCTAAAATTTAATTTTTATGTTTTTGAGGGTGGTGAATCCGAAACTTGAATAACTTTTTGGTTTTATTTTTGATATACATAAATGTGCATTATTACAATGTAAATAAACCAAGAGCATATACTCATCCAGGTTATTATGATAATTAACACAGGAATAAAATATTGACAACATATTTCAAAATATAATATATACAATATTAAACATCTTCAGTAATATTTGAATGTGCATTAACAGAAAAGTATACATATACTCTTCTCAAACAACAGTGGCAAAATATACACTGATCGACATTGAAAGTGCCCCACCCAGAAGAGCATGTCGTACAAACATGTAAATAGAAGGGTGGATGTGCGCAGTTGAGATAGAAAGTTTTAGTTGTATAGAAAACAGTTGAGATAGAAAGCGCAGTTGAGATAGAAAGTGTAGCTCAAGAGATAAAAGGTGCAAGAAGGAACAGGGATGTATTGTGTTTATGCAGGTGGAAGTCATACGAACAGTTGAGATTAGGTGGTTCCGCTTGGAAATTGTTCAGCGAAGGCTGAAGAGAGGAAGAATTATAGGCCTCTTATATGAAGCTGGATGGACTACATTTGGTGTCGCTGCACATGTTCATAAGAATGCACGAACTGTTGGACGTTGTTGACAACAGCGGCGAAATGAAGGTTCTTGCGTGTGTCAAAGAGGGAATGATGGAGCCTTACTTTCACACTTTAAGTTAGCTCCTTAAAGTTTCACTTTTCTGTCTACACGAACACAAAAATAAAAATAATCTGTATAGAAAAATGAAATCACTTATATACACTGCACGACATTGAGATTGCCCCACCCAGAAGGAGTGAGGGGATAGGGGTGAAATATAGCACACACATAACAATACATATTGGCATACCATGATTTAATTTGCAGCCACTTACAGCAGCTTGAAGATGAGATAATGCAGCACAATGTGATTGCCTCAGCAGGTGATTGCATCGCCTTGAACGGCAATACAGGCAGCAATATGGCGTGGCATGGAGTCATACAGTCGACGGATATGATCCTGAGGAATTGCACGCCAAGCAGCGTTGACTTGCTCCCATAATTCATCAAGATTCCGCGCTGGCCAATGAGAGGATTGCACACGTCGTCCAATGTGGCTCCACAGATTTTCTATTGGAGATAAATCTGGAGATGGTGCTGGCCATGGCAATACTTGAACATGTTCCAAACATTATCTGGAGATCCTAGAAGTGTGTACACGGGCGTTGACATGCTGGAAAATGGGCTGCTGCATGCCTCCCAGGAACGGTAACAAAACGGGCTACTGCATGCCTCCCAGGAACAGTAACAAAACGGGCTACTGCATGCCTCCCAGGAACAGTAACAAAACAGGCTCTAGAACCGCGCTAACGTATCTTTCAGTTGTCAGTGTTCCCGTGATGCGAACAATAGGTGACCTGCTGTTATATCGTATAGTATATATACACCCCATACCATTATGCCTGGCTGACAGGCAGTGTGCCTGTCGCGAACAAAAGCTGGATCTGTCCTCTCGCCAGATCGTCGCCATGCACGGACCCATCGATCATCAGCACCCACCCAGACAGAAACGGGATTCATCACTAAGCACAATAGTGTTCCATTCGTGACCCCAGTTTGCACGACATTCGTCACCACAGAGCTCTACAGAACATATTCGACAGGCTGTGTCAGCAGCCATGGACATTCCCATAACGACCCGAATGGTAAACTGAAGGTTGCATGAGACACACCTACGCTCTAGGCAACCGTTACGTCGACTGCCATTGACTGCAAACCATCGCAGCACTCATCTGGCTTGTTTAATTAAAAAAAAACACTCTTTTACTCAGAGACGATAAATATATTTCACCAAATATTTATTTACATTATAAAATATTAAAGCTGACACTAATATATCCTCATACATATATATTTACATATAAAATATTCTTCTTATCTGTCTTCTGTCGCTTATTATATCTCTGTAGCCTCTCTCTGCAGGGCCCAACAGCAGTCCGTCAACATAATCTCGTTCCATTTGCCGCTATATCCTTTTTCCATTTCAGATATGTCTTGATAGAATCTTTCTCCATGCTCATTCGAGACCGCTCCCATCAACTGTGGGAAAATATCAGGTGAAAACGAATAAAATCATATATAATTCACAAAAAACCTCATTTTCTCAAAAAACGTCCTCCCACGAAATAGTGCCTGATATAAACATTTGGATGCCAGATTCAGATTCAGCACCCTCAAATCTATATAGTGCACCCATTTTGTTTCGAGGAAGTATTTTCATGCAGACCAGTGTTATCAACTATTATTGTAACAGAACTCGGCAAGAGCGATAGTATTGTTTTTGTGCTACAATGGCCGTATGTATGGAAGTGGTCTGTCGGTGCTAAGGGCTGTGGTGGCTCAGTCGGTAACGCGCCAGGCTCGTAATCTGTAGTTCCCAGGTTCGAGTCCCAGCTGGGTCAGCGTTGAGATTTATCTCCGCAAAATTCCCCGCCCTGCCCACGGTCAGTAGTGGACACCGATGGGCTTGGAAAGGCCGCCGTCCGTCGGATGGGACGTTAAACCGTGGCCCTGTGTGTGGGCTGATAACCTGTACACGTTAAAGAACACGCTGGATGGCCTTGACGGGAGGCTACCATCTGTCTCCCAACAGCTGTTCCAGTGGGTCCCCTCTCCCAACCTTCTCTGTGCCTGCGGGGTCCATGTGACCTGGCCATTTAGCCCATGGTGTGCAAAAAAGTGCCGCTCAGAGGTAAAACAACCCAAACAGCAACCCAACTGTCGGTGCTAACTATTGAATTTGTGGCCCACATGTGTTTCTTTGAAATTATGCGTAGGACGAATACTAATTAGAATAAATCAAAGACTGTTGCAAGAATGTAAAGTTATTTTCTTCTTCTAAGACGATGATGGGATATTTTTATGTTATTTTCTTATCGTAGATCGTGCATGGATATGCGATGCACCAGGTAAAACTTTACCCATTACCATCTCCACCTGAGAATAAGCCCAGTTGGCACAAGTAAAAACATATAACAAGTAAACCACCCGTGGGTGGACCCTTAGAGGTTAACATAAAACACAAGCTAAAAATAGCATATATCATGCACAAGACACCAAAAACGAGTAAGCTTTTCTCAGAGAAAGCCATCATTTTAGGCCTCTTGTACTTATTAAGAACGTTATGATCATAATTAAGCAAAGAAGAAATAATCTCATTAGGATTACTTTTAACTGGCTCAAAAAACTTTTTGAGATGCATTTAATACGAGTATATATGTGATCGATGCCCAAGTCTTTATGAAGTTGTCTGTTAGTAACAAACCAAGGGGCATCGACCGCAGATCTCAATATTTTGTTTCGCAAGACCTGAATCTTGCGTATACATATTCGTGTAGGTGGTGTTCGCCCATATAGATGAAGCATAAAATATTATCGGTCGAATGATCACGTTGTAGAATAATAATTTATGGTCAATAGTCAAGACAGCATTTCTCCGAAGGAGAGGCCTAGTTGACATCTCACTGTACCGACTTTAGTTATAATATTATGAATATTATTTTATTAGCATTATTAAGTATATATATAATATATAACTTAATATATAACGGTAATACTATTCCTCCTTAAAAAGATTTGTTAAAATTGACGAATATTGAAAGACGTATTAGATGAACTTTTACATATATAGTTTATTTTAGGCTATTTGATACTTAAAGGTGTATTACGGAAAGCATATTGAAGAAACAATTTAAAATTGTAATTTAAATTAGTAAACATCGTAGTTGCGACTTGATACGTCTGGCAGCATTACCTAAACGAATCTACTCGTTAAAATGGTTGAAACAACTTGCTATTATTTCGTTTTAGCTATAGAGAAACTTCTTATGATCAGCAGCATTACCTGTTAAACGATCCATTTGGTCATAATCGAAAAAAAGAAGACTGCTGAAATTCAAGATATGAACAGACTAAGATCTTTTATTTACTTCAATTATCAGTCACGTAAAAACTATCTCGTATAACAGAATGAGTTTGTTCTTTCACTTTCAGTTGGTATAACATGGGAATTCTCCAGAGAATGAAATAATTGCAAAAGTGGTCCTAGATAGCAATTCTTTCCAACATCAAATAAAACCTCAACAATTTCATTCTGAATTCGTCATATTTACGTACTTCAGAAAAGATTGATGAAGCAAACAAATTCCAAAAGATTTTTGTTCTGCAAACGTTTTGCTGTCATTGTTGTTGTTGGGTAGTTTTGCCTCTGAGCGGAAGTTTTTTCTCTCAGTGGGATAAACGGCCATATCACAAGGACTCCGATGACTCAGAGAAGGATGGGGAAAGGCGACCCACTGGACGAACAGCTGTTGGAAGACAGATGGTAGACTCCCGTCAAGGCCATCCAGTATGTTCTTTAATGTGTGCAGAACATACCCTGTGCACATTAAAGGCGTCAAGAGTTTAACGTCCCATCGAACGGAAGACCTTTACCATACGGAAAGGTATTAGGTGTCCGTGCAAGAGTCATAGGGAATACCCAGCATACTCAATCTTGGATATTATATTTTCAATTCACGTTGTTCGAGAGATAACAGAGAGATTTCAGCATAAACTACACTAAATAAATTGCAAATATATTTTTTTAATTTTAAAAAGGGAAGAAAACATTTTCCTCTACAAATCAAATCAAAGTTTATCAGATTTATATTTATATATTTGTACATTCCTGCATATGAACAAAGAATACATACGAGTATATATTTGTATATTTAAGCAGATGAACAAGGTATATATATATTTGCTTGTGAAGTGATATTTATAACCCAAGAGCAATTGCACGTCTTTTAAAGTAACGATCATTAAATTTATATATAAACAACAATGAATACATAAATACATTTAATTTCTTGAGACAAAAGAATTAGATGATTTTAAATCAATGTGTGAATTGGAGAGAAAACCCCTTGACCCAGAACTCTTTACGCAGGATGTGTGTACATTGTAATTCACACTAAAAAAGTTCCTGTAAGCGACTTTTAAGAATTTAGTGAGACTGTGGAAAAATAGACTGTGTCAGTAATTTCTAAAGTTATATATATAAATTAGAAATATTTGAACATGTTGGTCCTTTTGAGACATGAGATTGATAAGACGAATTCTTTGATTAGGGCTGTTGATTAGTCTGGTAATAGAGTAGGTTTGGTGATAAACAAAGATAAAACTAAAGCGATGAAAATTAGTCATAAGTAGCTTCCTTTCTTTTGAACGGTTGCCTCCTTGAACATACAGCATTTCTCAGCTTAATTTCTCTGTAGTTATGTAATAGACCTTGGTGATGTGTGACATGAGATAAAAGAGAATAGGTATTGCTGCTGAGACTTTTAAGAATTTAGTGAGACTGTGGAAAAATAGACTGTGTCAGTAATTTCTAAAGTTTGATATGGCGATGAAACCTAGACCTACTGTATGCAAGGCAACATGGAATTTAATGGCTTGATTGTATATGCTTAAGCAATATCTTGGGCATTAGATGGTTTTACTATGTAAATAATGACGACGGTAGACGGAGTCAGTAATAGCCTTTGAGCGGGATCATATAGATAATGTGTTGGTTTGATTCATATGCATAACCACAAATTAGCAATAGGTTATGAAGAGTGTGCCTAATGGTGTCAGAAAATGGGGGAGACAATAGAATGCAGTGGGCAGGTAACAGGACCTTGAAGGTCTTAGAAATTGACCTGCAGCAACCATATGTTATAGCTGTAAATCAGGGGAAATGTTATTGTAGGCCTGAATTACACAGTCTGTTTGGATCTCCGTAGCCCATGGCTGCTTGAGCATTCTATAAGTGGATTTCAGCTGGTCGTATTGCAAACAATTCAGTCGAGATAATATGTTTATACAAATTAGTTATATATAAATTAGTTATTACACAAATTAATCTACAGCAATATTACCTGATGTTTATTGTTACAAAACATTTTTTTTTATTATTAACAATGTGCAAGAATTTCAACATTTGGAACGGCAAACTTACATCATTTTATACCTAGGAAAACAGTCTTTAAGTGTTTGGAAAGCAAAACAATAATTACGACATCCACCCTGTCCTAGGTCAGACCGATGAGCTTGGGACACAAGCCTATCGGTGTACCTGATCGGTGTGCCCAAGAACGTATGGCTATCCCGCACGCCATGGCCCCTTGTGCGGGAGAGCCATACTTTCTGCACGTTAAAGAACATGCAATGTGACCTTGATTGAAGACTACCATCCGTTTCATAACAGCTGTCTAATAGGTCTTCTTCCCCCAACCTTCTCTGAGCCCTCGGGATCCTTGTGACCTGGCCATTTAGCCCATTCTGGGCAACAAAAGTGCCGCTCAGAAGAAAAACAATCTTCCCTGTAATGGCGATCAAGTCTTTGAGCCTGATCATGATCGTAATTACATTTTCACGTTATTTGAAACATTTTGAAGTCTCTAATAAAGCCAGTAGGGGACACCGATGGCCTTTCCACGCCCATCGGTGTCCCCTACTGACCAAGAGCAGGGTGGAGATCATAATTATGGTTTTGATTTTCAAGCACTTTAAAGATAATCTCCGATAATTATGAGGATATTAAATTAGAATTGACTAAAACATGCAATTAATTGATATGTGTTCGTAAAATTAAAAATAATAAATTACTGACTTAAAAGAAAATTAATTTACTATTGTTATTAGTGAAAGTTTAATATTTGAAAATTCATCAAACATTTAGATATTCTCTAAATTAGAAAACTATACCAAATAGCCTACCTGACATCCTCTCGTGGGGGCTCATTCTCATACACAGTTATCTTCCCAAAGTTAGTCAGCAGCCCCGTATATCGGATGTCGTGATTTGATGTAACTGAATACCGGGTTTATCCAACCCATAACCTCATCCATCTTAATTCACCCACTAACGGGACTAGTAATTTTTTGTTGTGTCACGAATAACAACTGACTAAATCATATTTATTTGGGCCTAAAGGGAGCGGATGCGCATCCTCGTATAGGTCCTTGGAAAAAAATCGATCCTTAGAAAATATACAAATAATCGCATGATTCTGCTATTATTACTCAGTAAGATACGACTGGTTTACTCGGCATGTTTCGTATTTCCTGTTTCATTTTTGCTCTTCTTAGTCATTTAAAAAATTGTAAAGTGCACACGTAATAAATGACTTGGTCTTACAAATTTAAAGAATGAAAATTTATCTTTTTTGTAAGAGTTTATATTTTTGCCCCCCTTACAAAAAAAAAAGGTACTGAGAAAATGTGGTCGAACTGACTGTACGACGAAAATATGGTCGAACTACTGAGAAAATGTGGTGGCACCCAGACCATACGAAATCGGCTCCATCGTGTTGGACTGCATGCCCGGCGACCAATGGCATGCATTCTGCTGAACACCGTAGAACCCGTAGAAGGTGGGATGATGAGAATCGTAATTTAACCCGTGATGAGTGGTCAACCGTCCTCTTCTCTGATGAGTCACGGTTCAGTCTGCAGCCTGACAATCATCGTGTCCTGATCTGGCGTGAACGAGGAACACGTGAGAATCCACGTTTCATGCGAGAAAGGAACTCCTTCGGTGGTGGTGGAATCATGGTGTGGGCTGGCATCAGCATTGGGATCGTACCGACCTCCACGTCATCAGAAACGGATCGCTGACTGCTGTCAGATATCGAGATGAGGTCCTGCACCCTATAGTGGTACCCTATGCTGGAGCAGTTGCAAACAACTTTCTTTTCATGGACGATAATGGAAGGCCCCACCTTGCGCATCTCGTCAACAACATGCTTCAGGAGGCAAGAATCGAACGAATGGACTGGCCTTCACGTTCTCCAGAAGTGAATCCCATTGAACATGCTTGGGATGCACTGGGAAGACGTCTGGCAAACCGTCCAATGCCTCCCACAACACTTCTTGAGCTGGAAGTTGCCCTGGAGCAAGAGTAGCAGAGGATCCCACAAGAACTGCTGGACATTCTGATCCTGTCCATGCCTCATCGCTGTCAGTGTGTTTTGGCAGTCTTGGGTGACCATACACCCTACTGAACAATCAATGTGTGGCACTCTCGTCCAGTTTGACATGCTTCTGTTCACTCCCACCAATATGTCACTTGCTACTCAATCACGACAATTGAGTTTGCATCTCATTTGCATAATCGAACAACTTTCTTTGACTTGTCGTTTGCTTTTCTGATGTACTTGTTTAATAAAAAAATTTAAATGCTTCTTTTTTTATCGCTTCATATTCATTTTGAAATATCCCCTAATTTTTGTGAGCAGTGTAGATTTCAGACCAAAATGTTAAAACAACTGCATGAAGAAATGAGAGTTACTAGAAATTAATTTATAAAGCATCTGCTTATAAAAGCTATTTACTTAAAGTGATAAAAAATGCCTACTTCAGATCATAGGATTAAAGATATACATACACAATTACATATGCTCCTATATATATATATTAAGAGAACGAATCTATCTTTACTTTAGAAAGAGCATATTTGTTCAGATACGATTTAATATGTTTTTGAGTATTTCCCCTGAGAAAACAATTTTAAATTCTTGTCTTTGTCTGGAAACATCGGTTGAAAAATCCCAAACATTTGAATTAAGTATTGTCGCCTTTCTCTTTCAGATTTGTAGTTCGAAAAAGAGTTTTCATCAGATTCGCTTCGAATTCAGTTCATCATTTGAAACACTTTTAAGAGATTAATGTCGTAGATCATTATTATTTAGTGTAATCCTAAGATGCTAAAGTATCGAAAAATAAATGTATCCCATCTGTGATTCTCAAGTGAATCAATTCCGGTTTATTCTATCAATATTTCATTTGCTTTTTTCGAATATCATTCTTGAAATTAATTAAATTTAAGTTTGTTCGCTTTTAAGACGAGTTCGTTATTAATAAAACATATGATTTGAAATATCCCCTAATTTTTGTGAGCAGTGGAATGTTAAAGTATCGAAATGATGAAATGATGAAATGAAATGATGAACTGAATTCAGATCGAAGAATGTTTTTTTTTTCACCCTTGATATATAAGTATATATGTATATGCTAGGTTGAAACTAGTGTTAATCCAAAGAGTCTTCTTGTGATTAATACTAGTTAAAATTAGTGTTAATCACAAGAAGCACAGAAACCCATGGCCGAGTGATTAACATGCTATCCTACCTATGGTGATATGAGGGTCCAAGGGACCTCGTTCCAAGGGACCTAGGTTCGAGCCAAGGGTAAGGCATAGATGTGTTGTTTTTCTGCTGATGTCCCGCCATCTTCACAGATCTTCTACTATGGCGCATAAACTGACTGGACCTCTGTGGCGTGCAGCTGTTTTAGGGGGTTATTTATTTATATTATATGAGAACTAGCAGCCAAATTGAGACGCTTTCATGTTATGGAAAACGACATTCAAAGCTTACAAATCTTCGAAAAGTGCAAACGTTTCAAAATAAGTTGGTTAATAGTCCTGGTTTATCAAAATCAAGGACATATAGAAATAACTGCAGTTGGAATACATATATGTGAAGGAAAACACTGAAACATTCCACGATATAATGGGTACAAACCCAAATGAGATAATTATAGATCTAGCTAAATATGATCCTACCTTAGCTTTAAATTCAACAGACCAACAATGGTCCTGCTAGATTAAGTCCACAAATTCGTTATTATGCAAGGATCAATTACACATCCTTTCTGATTAATGAATTAATCAGTTTTGCCTTCAGAACCCCCACTTAGTGGCCCATCCACTAAAGAGATAGTAGCTCTCATGCCTAACTAGAGTTGGGTTATTTCACCACTGAGTGACATTTTTTGTGCACACAGTGAACTAAGTGGCCAGGTCACAAGGAATCCATGGCTCAGAGAAGGTTGAGAGAAAGGTACCCATTGTACAACTGTTACGAAACAAATGGAAGTCTCTCTTCAAGGCAACAAGCGTGTTTTAACGTGCGTAGGATATAGTTCTTTTACACACAGTGCCACGGCTTAATGTGTCCGCCGACGGACGGTGGTTTTTGCAAGTCCAACGGTGTCTCCTTTCTCCCCGAAGACAGAGTCGTGGCTAGAGAAAAGAAATCTCAACGCTGGTACAGCTGGAACTCGAACCTGGGAACTACAGATTACGAGCCTGGCGCGATGATGACTGAACCATTCTCGCTCCTCCTAACTAGGGTTATCTCAGAAAATGCAGCTTATCATTTCTTGGGCGACACTTTGCAAAAAAAAGCCATTCGCGTCTACGATCTTCACTCAAAGCTCCCCTAACGTGCAAAATAAGGTTTGTATTAAAAATGGCACCAAAAATAACCTGAAGATATATTCAAATCTCACAAAATCTCGCTTTTTATCCATATTCATTTAGTATTTAAAAGGTTGGGTTGTTTTACCTATGAGCGACACTTTTTTGCACACCATGGGCTAAATGGCACATGGTCACATGGACCCGAAGGATCAGAGAAGGTTGGGAGAGCGGACTCTCCCAACCTTCTCTGATCCACTGGAATAGCTGTTGGGAGACAGATGGTAGTCTCCCGTCAAGGCCATCCAGCGTATTCTTTAACGTGCATTATTATGTTACTTTAAACTAACGTGCACTATTATGTTACTTTAAACTAACGTGCACTATTATGTTACTTTAAACTAACGTGCACTATTATGTTACTTTAAACTAACGTGCACTATTATGTTACTATTATGTTTCTTTAACGTGCACTACTATGTTAAAGACTCTCCCGCACACGGTGCCAACGCTTAACCTTCCATCCCGACGGACGGCGGCCTTTCCAAGCCCATCGGTGTCCCCTACTGACCGTGGGCAGGGCGGGAATTTTGCGGAGATAAATCTCAACGCTGACCCATCTGGGACTCGAACCTAGTAATTACAGTATACGAGCCTGGTGCGCTACCGACTGAGCCTCCCCCGTCCCATTTAAAAGGTTATTCAGTTGAAAACATTTGACAGATAGCGTTGCTAATATACTTGTCCTAAACACGTTTATCGAAAATTGACAAAACAGCGAGAATTATTAATCAAATAATAAAACTACACTAATTTTAGCTAAAGATTTGCTATAACATTTGGTATTTGCGTTTTAATTACCTTTTGATACAAATTCATCGTAATAATTCAACATGATACAATTCATCGTGACGTAGTAATTTGATATCCATTCATGATTATGAAGAACGAAATAGGAAAATGAAGACTATCTCTCTGTTTCTAATCACACTTTACTATATATTGAGTCTCGCATAAATTATGGCATTAAACTATTTCTCTGGGCATTGTTTAATTACGCATATGTTTCCAGTAACTGGCTGCGTCTCATGTGGATTATTAACATTCCCTGTTATTTTTTCTCTAGGCATTGTTTAATTGAATATATGTTTCCAGTAATGGATTGAATCTTTTATGAATTACAGATATTCACTATTATATTTTTCTAGTCATTGTTTAATTACGCATATGTTTCTGATAATGGATTGAATCGCATATGAACTATTGACATTGACTGTTAGTATTTTCTCAGATTTTGCTTAATTGTTCATATGTTTCCAATCTCAAATGTCATCTTATAATTTTAATCTATGCATCGTTTTCGCTTTCCCTCTGTTGTTTTTCGTCTTCTAATGGAAGATTCCTGCGGGCGATCTTTGAAAGTCCCCATAACACTAATAGTTTTTTCTTTGCATGTTTTAAATAATTTTCCGTTGTGTTATTTATTCTTAACCAGGCCCAAATCTATAAAAATAAATAAGTTGTATGTGGGGGGAGGGGGGATAAATGAATGGATCGAACGGGAACGCCGTTCCGGTAGAAATGTTTTCCTTTATTATTACTGGTCTTTAAACGGTTTCTTTTTAAAAAATGTAAAAATTACATTGCGAGCATTCTCACATTGAATGGTAGTTTAATTCTTTGTCCAGGGGCGGGGGTGGCTCAGTCGGTAGCGCGCCAGGCTCGTAATCTACAGTTCCCAGGTTCGAGTCCCAGCTGGGTCAGCGTTGAGATTTATCTCCGCAAAATTCCCCGCCCTGCCCACGGTCAGTAGGGGACACCGATGGGCTTGGAAAGGGCGCCTTCCGTCGGATGGGACGTTAAGCCGTGGCACCGTGTACGGGAGAGCCGTACCCTGTGCATGATAAAGAACACGCTGGATGGCCTTGACGGGAGGCTACCACCTGTCTCCCAACAGCTGCTCCAGTGGGTCCCCTTCCCCAATCTTTTCTGAGCCTTCGGGGTCCATGTGACCTGGCCATTTAGTCCATGGTGTGCAAGAAAGTGCCGCTCAGAGGTAAAACAGCCCAGCCCATAATTCTTTGTCCAATGTGTACGATTGATTTTTCTTAAATATAGTGAGTAGGAATAAATTGAAGAAATTTATCGCCGTTTTTGTTCAACTGTCAAGGAAAATATCACTCTTAATTCAACTACGATATAAATTTTAGAGGACAAACTGTCTTGAGCAGGGTGGGATACGAACCCACCATCTCCTGATGACATCAATTAAAGGAGATCTTGATCTGTTGCCGGTAGCTAAGCCGTCAGAGCACCTTTACATGTCATCAGAAGATCGTTGGTTCGGATCCACATGCTCAAGACAATATTTCCTCTAAAATTGATATCGACGTTGAATCAAGAGTGATACTTTCCTTCACAGTTGATAGGTGAGTATGAATTATTAGTATACTGTAATATAGTAGGTATTGTCATGTCCCTCGAAATTTACATTTATTTATTTATTTGTATATTTTTGTTATATTTTATTGTTGTATTTATTTTTATGTGTTCTTGGAAATGTTTGTGCTGCGATGAATCACTGTTGTTGTTTTTGGGTCTAAAGCTTGCTGCTTGTGGAGAGAATCAATGCCAGAAGTTGTTTGTGCCGTATATAACTAACTAGCCTGCGGCGTGAAGTCCGCGCATGAGGCTAGGGGAAGGAGTTGGAAGTATCAGTCTGTGCGTTAGCTGTCGAACGAAAAGGGTCGTTGCGACACACGTCAAAAGGACGCCGTCTTTCTCAAAACGTAACCCTTGAAGTCAGGGTGCGATTCCAAGAGGGAATCTAGATTCTTGGAGAATTTTGTTTTTTATTCTTGTGGTTCAGGAGGAGTCACATTGTAGGCAAAGGTGGTTATCCTTTCGCCGAGTTTCAGGTCTGTAAAGTGAGAAATTGCAGAGTGTGCGTTTCTCCACCTCATTATAGTAATATTTACAGCAGCAAAGGCTCACGGAGTTGAGCGGTGAATTTGATAGTAGTTTTGTGGATTCAGAAAGAACCACAGTGTGAAACAGCAAAGGCCACGGAGTGTAGTTCGTTCCCAGCACGTAGCTGTATATAGTGTGAATATAAAATTGTGTCGTCCCTATATAACTCTCGTGCAGTAATTGATGGACCATTGTTATTCTTCATTGAACACAGCGAGGTTGAGGCATACAGTGGCACGAGCGTAAAAACCCACGAATTTGTGAATTCACCGAAATGAATTAAGAAGCAATATCTTCTATCTCTCTCTCTCCAGTTCGGATTGGGTCATTACATCTGGCCCAGTTGGAAAGGATCCGAACAACGGGTCATCACATCTGTCACAGTCTGACAGAATCCGAACTCCGGGTCATCACATCTGGCACAGTCTGACAGGATCTGAACCCCCGTTCATCACAGGTATAAAAAAAGAATAAATTACGTTAATTTTGTTTTCAGTTATTTTTTTGTAATTTACTAGGCTGTTATATTATTGGTTTTTATTATTGTTACTTCTGCTGAAAACACCAAATTTCGTTTTTTGCGTGAATTTCGGGAATCTGGTAGTTACAGCAAACCAGCATTTGCTTTATTTGTAGTCAAGCTATTTAACCATTCAATTTTGTTTTATGACTCCGTATTATATAATTTTATTTTTTTCAGTAGCTCAGCTACTATGCGTTTATTTTTTTCGTTTTTGGAGACCACCAACCAAAAAAACAATTTTTTTTGGGACCCTTTAAAGATACTAGTAAGGGTAGTGGGGGACAAACATTGCTGAACGTGTCCATGTTTTACGAATTTTTCAAGTTAAAGAAAAAACCAAAAAGCCTGTAAAATATAGAATAAAATGTAATTTTAAAATGAAAATTCAATCTCTTCCCCCCCAACAGTCCCTTATTTTTTTTACAAATCTTGACTCGTGAGATGGATGCAAGACAAAATAAAAAAAGCTCAAGAAAGAAACATCCAAATATAATTTTAATTTGTATTCAGAAGTGCTTAAGACGTTAAAACACTTAATTTAATTTTTGCGCAATTTTCAGCCATCTTGTCACTAAAGTGAAGCTTCGTTTACTTAAAATAAATATTCGGCATATTACTTCAAGTAATGTTGGGAATAACTTCTCTGATCGGATCTGAAATCAGTGAAAATAAGTTTCTCCAGAAGCCCTTTGGCTCCTATTTCACTTTTTATAAGGATCACATGGAAAGTTTATCCGAACTAGACACAATCGCGGAATTAAATGCCATGGGCTAGAGATCAATAATTACCAACAAGCAGCTGCAATTAGTTGTACAGATAATAACACCGAGGTGATGCATTTCATATGCATAAGTTCTTAATGAGATACAGAAGAACTTCAAAAGCAAAGGCAATAATTTAATTACAGACTCGTGCAATTTAATCTCGAGAGCAGTTGGTAGCACAACGAACGCTGTTGAACAAAGAACACGGACGGAACAACAAAGTTAACAATGAAAAAAGAAAATATAGTCAGTCTCTAGATTAAGGTTCGTGGAAGCAGAAAGTTTAACTATTGGACATTCTTTAGCGTATATCAGTATAAAGAGAAATGGGTTATGCTCTTTATAATAGTTTATTTTGTACTAAAGATTGATGAAATATTTGTAGTGTTGCCTGTGGTAGAAGCTCGTTTCAGTAGAAAATATTTAGAGAATGGCAAAAGAAATGTAAACGAAGTTCATATCTCAGTGAGATGATAACCATTGATAGCACGAAAGATAAAAGATGTCTCCTTTGAACGATTGTATAATTTTAATCCTTTCTTGTAGAGATCCGAACGAATGGATTATTCGTTGGATTGTTTTACCTCTGAACGGCATTTTGTTGCACAAATTGGCTAAATGGACAGGTTACATGAACCCCGAGGACTCAGAGAAGGTTGGGGGAGGAGACCCCACTGGACAGCTGTTAGGAGCCAGATGGTAGCTTCCCATCAAGGCCATGCAGCGTGTTCTTCGAAGTGCACAGGGTATGGCTCTCCCGCACACGGCGCCACGACTTTACGTTCCATCTGACGGAAGGGTACTTTTCCAAACCATTTGGTATCCCCCACTGACCGTGGGCAGGACTGAGAGTTTTACGGAGATAAATCTCAACGCTGATCCAGGCGGGACTCCAACCAGGGAACTGTAGATTATAAGCCTGGCGCGCTATCGATTGAGTCACCGCCGCCCCAAAGGACAATTCATATGAGAACAGTAATATCGTGTTAATAGATATCCAACCTAAAAAAGAACTAACACGAATAAATGGGGAAGATTATCTCAATTGGACCATGATACCTGAAGTAGCAAATGCGTCTTCCACTGAACGATGACAGCACAAGAGGTAAAGATATCTTCCATTGTCAATTCATAGATGAAAACGGAAAGATTATTTCTATTATACAGCGATATTTCGAGTAGCAAAGACAACGTTTATTGAACGGTGATAGCTGAGGTGGATGTATTTTGTTGTCTAGAAATAGCTGAAACGAAAATGAATATATTCATGTAGGTGGTTCCTCAAGTGATAAAGATGTCTTCCATTGTCTAGTGTAGGAGTCCTCAACGTGGGGTACGCGGTAAAAACAACTTGTAGAGCAATGGTCTACGGAGACCCAACCAGATTGCGAATTTTTTTTCTCCCTGTCTGTGCTGAACTGCATGCAGCATTTGATTACTGTAGGCCAATTCTAGCAAGGTCTTGTTTGACATTGTCTGCCCACACCATTCTAAGTCTTCCCTTTTTCTGAGGTCATTTAGGCACACTGTTCATAATCCTATTCGCAAATGTACAGTATGAATACTAACAACAAGACCAAACCAAAGCAGTATCTCTCTTCACAATATGTGCTCAAAAACGATTACCTCCTCCTTTGCCTAACTTTTCCATTACTTACAAAATCAAACCACCTAATGCTCAAGATGCTGTGTAAACATCCAGAATCTAAAGCATAAAATTTCCTATTGTCTTGATTATAAAGGGTCCATGTTTGGCTACCATAACTAATTTTAGAAAGAATCAAAGTATTATATAGCTTAATTTTAGTCTTTAGGTGTATAGAGTACTTTTCCACACTCTCCACAGATCCTTAAAAGTTTTAGCAGCATACCTCTGTTTATTTCATGTCGCATATCAACAGTGTCTGTTACGTAACTCCCAAGATAATTAAACTGAAACACTTTCTTTTACTATAAATACCCCCTCAAGCAGCTGCTTGCCACAGAGGTCTGACTGAAGCCTGTCAGTTTATATGCCATAGTAGAAGGTCTGAGAGGATGGCAGGACCTCAGCAGAAAAACGACACAAACAGCCATGGACACAAACATCCTTACCCGGGGCCAACGACACAAACGACAATATCAAACAACACACAAACATCCTTACTCGGGGCTCGAACCCAGATCCCTTAGATCAGTAGCCAAGCGCGCTAACCACTCGGCCATGGGACGGCTCTTTTACTATGGCGAAGCTTAATAAGCAAATATTGCATTCACTGTAAGGCACATGTTCAATTGTAAAGATGGAACCTTTCACTGCATGAACAGTTGGCTTGCAGTGAAACCAGCGACAACACGCTGTTTTCTTCCTGACAGAATAAGATAATGATAAACGCAGTGAAATGGAAGAAAATCAGAAGGAATGGTAATTGATTGCAATAAGAAGCTTTGGAGTATGTAAAACGTAATTGAAAATCTTAATTAATCTGGAGAAAAATTCTGGAGTTTAAACTGATGAAAAGGTGTAATAAGATGTTCACGGAAACAGTGACTAGACAAGAATTTCTAAAATCTGAACTAAACATTAGATTGCATTTACAAATCCTTGAATGATTCTGTTTCATACATTATGAGATGCAACTTAATCCCTGACAAATTTAAACTGCTTACAATTATTTAATATATTATATAATTTTATTAATATTTACTTACTTTTATTTTTTGCTTTTATTAATATTTAATAAAAGTAATTTTCAACCATGAATCTAAATATTCAAATCAGAACAATGAAAATATTCTAAGACATATTTTCACACAACAATAATTTAGATACAAAGGTGATCAAAAAAGGCCTCCTGAGTAATATATACTGTGTTGTAGAAATGAAATGACATTTGGTAACAGTTGTTATAAACGATTAGCTGGCATCATTAGAGAACTGAATTTTTTGGATATTTCAAATCAGGCATCTTTCAGAAATCCGTATAGAGAAAAATCGATTGTAAAATTAATCCATAATTACAAATGATTCGATTTATTGACCAGGGGTTATTTCAATAGCTCTGTGTTCATTTGGTAATACAAATTGGATATTTCGCAATAATTTGCACCTACTAGAGAAAATATGGTGAAACTCAAATTGACTCTCCGTTATATATAACACTCAAATAAACTTATTGTAACACCACCCCTTAAAATGTGCTAACTAAAATCATTTCACTAATTATTTTGTTCGTTGCTAAATTTTGTTCTTACTTACTGTGTGGATAATTCTTTGTGCTTATTTTGTGACTAAATCTTTGTGCTTTCTTATAGTTTAGCTAAATCCTTGTACTTTCTTATTGTGTAGCTAAATCCTTGAGCTTTATTATTGTGTAGCTAAATTCTTGGGCTTTATTATTGTGTGGTTAAATCTTTGTGTTTCCTTATTGTTTGGTTAATTCCTTGTGATATCTTAATGTGTGGCTAATTCTTGTATTTTTTAATGTGTGACTAAATCCTTGGTGTTTCTTATTGTGTGGCTAATTCCTTGTGCTTTCTTACATATGGCTAAAACCTTGTGCTTTCCTATATGTGGCTAAAACCTTGTGCTTTCTCAATGTGTGGTTAAATCCTTGTGCTTATTTATTGTGTGGATAAATCTATGTGTTTTCGTATCGTGTGGATAAATTCATCTGCTTTCTTATTGTATGGCTAAATTCATATATTTTCTTATTCTGTGGCTAAATTCATATACTTTCTTATTTGTGGCTAAATTCATATGCTTTCTTATTGTGTGGCTAATTACTTGTGCTCTCCTATTATTTCTTCTAAACATTATTTTTTCTCTTTGCTATGCTTAGTCATCGCAAGCAAGGTTTAATGAAACATTTAAATGAAGTTCGTAAGAGAAAGAACTTCTCTCTTTCTATTGCGATTCCACACTCTCTCTCCCCCTTCTTTTCTTTCTATACCACATCACTTTGAACAGTAGGATACAATGAAATTTGAGCATTTGTCTCTTTTCCACCAAAAATCTCTACTAAACCCGTGAAAGCAGAATTTACTTCAATGATTTTCTTTTCTGTTCTCCTTTGGCCACTTTTTTCTTTTTTTTTTCAAACCTGCTGAGGAGTGGTCAAATTCACAGGGTCCTGGTGCTGACCATTTATACCTACTAGACTGGACTTGTTTATGGATTTGAGTTTGATTATGGATCCTGGACTTGCTGCACTGGTGGGCCTCTGTTGAGGGAGAATCTGCCGCTGTGTTTTCTGTTTGCTTCTGGGTTGCCAGCCCTAAGTGAACAGAGAGGCATGGGATACCTTATATCAGCTGGTGGATAATCCTAATCAGAGGCCATCGCAGGTACCTGAACCTTATTTAGCTAGTTGGGCATCGTCAAGCCTAAACTGGAATAATGTGTCTCAGACAGGCCATGTGGCTCTTGAAAAAGTCCACTTGAAAAGGTGGTGCCTGAAGTTCCTACCAACATCGGTGACTTCAGCCTTTAGCGGAGGAAGAACAGGTCTTTGCCCCATGCCTGCGATCAGGGGGCTGTTTGATATTGTTGGCCCTACAATCTCAATAAACCTAATTTCTTTAAAAATCCTACTAATCATTTTCTCTCTGCAGGAACGTGGAACGTGAGGACATTACATAGAGATTATTCTCTTGATGTCCTCATGCAGGAATTCCAGCGCTATAACCTAGATATTCTAGGCTATTCTAGACTTAAAAATAACTTTAAATTTCTCTTTACAGGGAGGGAGGATGGAAAGCATCACCAAGGTGTGGTCTGCTGCTCAGCAGACATGCTAGTGATGCTCTTCTAGGATATGAGTGCATTAATGAAAGGTTTCTTACAGCAAAATTTCAGACAAGCATCAAAGACTTGAATGTTATCTGCGGTTATGCCCCCACTGAGGATGCTGATGAGGATGAGAAGGATAGGTTTTACGGACAACTTCAGGATATTTTGAATTCTGTCAAGAAAGGAGATATTACCCTTGTTCTTGGTGACTTCAATGCCAAAGTTGGTACTGACTCTGACCTTCGGGCAGGAGTAATAGGCCCTTTTGGTATTGGTAGCTGCAATGGCAATGGGCAACGTCTCCTACAGGTAAGTAAACTCAATGGATTCAGAATAACTAACACTTATTACAAACACCGCAACATACATAAGTACACATGAGTTTCACCTGATGGGCTGCATAAGAATATGATTGATTGCATATTAATTAACAGCAAATGGGCTAGTTCTGTTAGGAATACCAGGTCATATAGGGGAGGTGAAATTGGATCTGACCATTACCTTGTTAAAAGTGTCTTGCAACTTAAACTTAAAAAGTGTTGTGCTAGGGTTAAAAAATTTACTTTTAATACTGAAGCTCTGAAAGATCCAGTTATAGCCAAAGCTTACCATGATAGGTTACTTAGTCATTATGACAGTCATGGTTTGCTTACTACTGAAGTTGAGGAAGAATGGGATCATTTTAAACAGGCGTTTTTGGACACTAACAGTACTCTTTTAGGAAAAAGGTTGCAGAAGAGACAGAGTTATCTGAGTGATAATGCACTTTAGCTTATTTGGAAAGAAAGAACTCCCAGGAATGTCCTTAATCAATACCCTACTAGTCCTAATAGAAAGCATTACAGAGAACTTAATAAACGTGTAAAAGATCAGTTAGCTGCTGATAAGAATCTTAGGCTTGATGGTTTGGCTGACAAAGCCTAGGAAGCAGTTAGACAGCACAACAGCAGAGAGCTGTACTAGATAGTTAATGTTTTGTGTGCTAGAAAACGGACAGGTATACAAGGAGTGAAGGATAAACAAGGTAAGGTTATTGAAGGTGAGGATTCTGTCATCGCTACGCGGGCTGAGCATTTCAGTGATGTTCTAAACAATGTGGTTAGTTCTACTCCCATTGTTTGTAATGATGATTGATGCATTGGCTGCTTTAATGTTGGCCCTATAACAAACTATGAAGTTATTTTGGCTATTTCTAAACTTAAAATTCATAAATCCCCAGCGGTAGATGAAATTACTACAGAAATGCTCAGAGCTGGGAAAATTTCGGTTACCACTTGATTGACTGAAATTTTGAATAACGTTTATGATAAAGGCATGGTTCCTAAAGATTTTACCAGAGCTATTATTATCCCTATTTTCAAAAAAGGTAATCGCAGTTCTTGTGATAACTATAGGGGTATCAGCCTACTCTCTGTTCCAGGTAAAGTTCTTTGCATGATTGTGCTTAATAGAATTAAGAATCTGGTTGACATGCAATTGTGTGATGAACAAAGTGGATTCAGAAGTGGTAGGGGATGTGTGGATCAGATATTTTCACTTAGGCAGATTCTTAAGAAATGTTTAGAGATTCAGAAACCTTTGGTTGCTAGCTTTGTTGATTTCAAAAAGGATTTTACTCTGTTGATCATCATAATTTGTGGTTGATTGTGATATCATATGGTATACCAGACAAGTTAGTTAACATAATGAAAGCGCTCTATAATAACACTGGGTCATGTGTGAGAGTTGGTAAGGCTTGTAGCAATTGGTTTAGCATTACTTCTGGTGTTCGACAAGGATGCATTTTGTCTCCTTTTCTCTTCAGTTCGGTTATTGATTATGTTATACTTCAAGGGAAAACTTTTGGCCTTAAATGGACTGGAGATACGAAAAATTCTGATTTAGATTATGCTGATGATTTAGCCCTTTTGGCAAATGATGTTGATGAGATGAACTCTTTCATTCGAGCTGTTGATGAGACTGGTAGTAGAGTAGGTTTGGTTATAAACAGAGAGAAAACTAAAGTGATGAAAATTGGTCAGGCAGGTTGTGATTCAGTTCATCTGAATGGTTGCAGTCTTGAGTAGGTGTCACAGTTTAATTATCTTGGGAGCTACTGGTGATGTGCGGCATGAGATTAACAGATGAATAGGGATTGCTCCTGGGACTTTTAAGAATCTATGGAGATTGTGGAGAAATAGGCGTATACACCTAAAGACTATAAAATTAGACTGTATAATAGTTTGGTTTTTTCTAGGGATAGTTATGGTAGTGAAACGTGGATGCTGTGTAAACAAGATAACAGGAAACTAGCCGAGGAAGCAGTTAGACAGCTGAAGCTTTCTAACTGCTTCCTCGGCTAGTTTCCTGTTATCTTGTTTACACAGCAGTTTTCAGTTAGACAGCTAGATGCTTTTGATTCTATATGCTTACGTAGTATCTTGGGTATTAGATGGTTTAACTTTGTAACTAATGTTAACCACCTAATACCCAAGATACTGTTAGGCAAAGGAGTTTTCAACCTCTTTTAAGCAGCATATTGTGCAGAGAGAGACTCCGCTGGTTTGGCCCTGTTGCCCGTATGGATAATTATAGATTGGCGAATAGGGTAATGAACAGATTATAGATTGGCGAATAGGGTGTGCCTAGAGGCCTCAGAAGGAGGGGGAGACCTAGGATGCGGTGGGCAGACAATGTCAAACAGAACCTTGTTAGAATTGGTGTGCAGTGGCCGGATGCAGCAGATGTAGCTCAGGACAGATATGTTTGGATAATTGAACTGCGCGGTCTGGTTGGACCTCCGTAGCCCATGGCTGCCTGAGGATGATGATGATGATTACGTATTCCAGGTTTAATTCACTTGTTTAATTTGGTTATGAATAGTAAAGTTGGATTTGGTTGTTTTTACCTCTGAGCAACACTTTTGTGCACCTAATGATCTAAATGATAAGGTCATAAGAACCCCAACACCTCAGAAAAGGTTAGGAAAGATGATTAACATGAAAGCTGTTAAGATGCAGACTTAAATGTCCCTTCAGGGTCATCCAGAGTATTCTTAAACGTGAACACTCCTGCACACGGAACCACGGCTTAACTTCCAAGCTGACGAAGGGTAGCCTTTCGAAGCCCAGCTGTGTCCCTTTTCCCATCGAGGGTACGTGAGAACTAGCGGAGATCAGTTGGTCTCCGCTAGTTCTCACCGTACAACCGCTAGTTCTCACCGTACCGCAAGGTTGTAAAGAAAATAAAATGTATAAGCTTTGAAGTCCATCAGGTAATAGATCTATTCATTGAAACGGAATTCTGAGTGCACCGAATAACACACATGAGCGGCGGCACTACTACGGGAAACGTTTTGCTACGCCTAGACAGTCTATTGTGCATATACGAAATTTAATTCATTAAAATGATATTTCGGTTTATTATTACATATGATTATTCATTATTTTTACATTCCATCAAGGAACATGAGCTTTTCTAAGTTCATCGGTGTCACCTCTCTGACTAAGGGCAGAGTGGAGATTAGCAGAGAAAGTCTAAAGATAGTAAATCCCATCCCACAAAACCTGAAGGACGGGATGGCGCAGTCGGTTGCGTGCCAGGCTCGTAATACACAATTCCCAGTTTCGACATCCAGCTGGGTCAGCGTTGAGATTTATCTCCACAAAACTCTCCGCCCTGCCCATGGTCAGTAGGGGACACCGATGGGATTGTAAAAACCGCCATCCGTCTGATGGGTCGTTAACCCGTATCGCCGTGGGCTGGAGAGCAATACTCTGTGCACAGTAAAGAACACGCTGGATAGTCTTGACGGGGGGGGGGGGGGGGGCTACTATCTGTCTCTCAACAGCTGTCCCTGTGAGTCTCCTTCCCCAACCTTCTCTTCGCAGTCCCTGTGACTTGGTCATATAACCCATTGAATGCAAAAAAAAGTAGGTAAATCAACCCAACCCACAAAATCTGTATTTGGGGCGGAGGTTGGCTCTCAATCTGAGGTTCTCAGGTTCGAGTCCCAAATGTGTCACATTTGAGATTTACTTTCACTAACTCTCACCCTGCCCTTGCTCAGAAAAGGGACACCGATGGACTAGGAAAGACCTTCGTCAATCACTGGGACATTTTATCTTGAGCGACAAAAAAAATGTCGCTCACAGATAAAACAACTCAAACTGCGATCAGAAATTTAAGTGTCTGACACTGCCAACTTCCTTCCATCGATAACTACTATTTAAGGACATGAAGAGAAGATAAATATATTCCGTGGACATGTAAAAACCTCTCATATGACTTTTCTCCTAAAAATTCAAACTGAAAGTAGTAACAATGTATGAAATTGTTTATAAAGGAAAACATTTCCAGAAATTCTGTTAAAATTATATACTGTGCTTTCAGAACTTGAACTTTGCAGTCTAATCGAATTACTCGTAGAATCAGCTAAAAGGCCCCAGGATGTAATAATTTTCACACAACGCAAGGATCTTTGAAAAGTTGTAAAATTTTTTGAATAATGCAACATATTTTACGATTCCTTCCAGACTCATATTTCTAATGTCAGAAACATTTCGGTAGCAAACAAAACAAATGCGAATATCACATTTGCGAAGAATAAGAACGATTCATGATGTAATATGAATAAGAAAAAAAAAGAGCAGGCTCCCGGTCTTTCTCCATTTCTGAGGCTTTCGCTGCTGAGAAATGGCAGCTGGCCAGAAGATTAGCTAATGGGATCTTGTGGGGAGTATTTCTCACACTGTATACATCCGCCTTTTGAAATTGAAAGCTAAGAAAGTGGCTGTCCGTGTTTAAAAGAGTTAGTACTTTGCCTTTGTAGAGAAACCTTTGATAGAACACCCAATGCCATTAATGTCTGCATCACTGATCTAAAATTTCTTCGCCTCACTCTACTCGGCGTTTTAGCTGGGATTTTATTTTACGGGAGGAGTTTCTCATGGAAAGAATTAGAGAGAAAAACTTCGTGCAATTCAGTTGAATTACTCGGTTTAGTTGAATGATTGACGCAATGGCATCTGATATTTCTGCAACTACTGACTTCGGTGGAGTTGTATTAGTCTGCATTGTGATTTTCTTGCTCATGATGGGGTAAATAGTCGATCACGATGACCTCAATGACGCAGAAATTATTGGGGTTGGGTTGTTTTACCTCTGAGCTGCACGTTTTTGCACATAAGAGGCTAGGTCAGCGTTGAGATTTATCTCCGCAAAATTTCCCGCCCTGTCCACGGCCAGTAGGGGACATCGATGGGCTTGGAAAGGCCGCCGTCCGTCGGATGGGACGTTAAGCCGTGGTCTCGTGTGCGGGAGAGCCATACCCTGTGCACGTTAAAGAACACATTGGATGGCCTTGACGGTAGGCTACCATCTGTCTCCCAACAGCTTTCCCAGTGGATCCTCTCCCCCAACCTTCTCTGAGCCTTCGAGGTCCATGTGACCTGGCCATTTAGCCCATGGTGTGCAAAAAAGTGCCGCTCAGAGGTAAAACAACCCAACCCAGCACAAGAGGCTAAATGGCCAAGTCACAAGGACCTCAAAGGTTAAGAAAAGGTTGGTGGAAGAGGACCCATTGAACAGCTGTAGGGAGAAGGAAGCCTCCCGTCAAAATCTTCTTAGCGTATCTTTAATTGGTAGGGTATGGCTCTCCTGAACACGGTACCAAGATTTAACATCCTCTCTGATGAACGACTGCTTTTACAAGCCCAATGGACATCCCCTTTCTGACAAAAGGTAAGTTGCTGGTTAGTGGAGGAAAACTGGATATTGGACGAGGACTGTTAGGGGCGACAACTGTTATGAGACAGATGGAAAAAAGCCATCCGTCATGTTCTATATTTGCAGGGTACGGTTCTCCTGCACATTCAATTCATATGACTTAACGTCCCATCCGACGCAAGGCAACTTTTAGAAGCTAATCTTTGTTCCTTCTCTCTCCACGGGAACGAAGAGGGTTTGTGGGAAAATCACAATCCATGTGCAATTGCGAAATATAACCTGTGAACATTAAGTTACGAACCTGATGCACTGCAGATTGAGACAACCACCCTTACATCTTTTTTGTCATTTAGTATATGTTATTGTGTGCTTATATTTCTGTAAAGCCCGGATCTATGAAAAAAACCTTATCCGAATGGAAATATTGAATTGACCAGGAACGAATCAAAACCCTTTCTAGTATATTTCTTTTCAGACGTTATTCACGCCACGTAGTGCAATACATATGTTTTTTTACCTGTCCCAGTGGAATGTTTAATAGAATAACTTTGAAAAATTCGTGCAGTACACTGTAAATGTTTTTTTTTTTTTTCTTATTTTTACGTTCCCATTTCTGTTGTTAAAATTCTTCAGAGGGACAGGGAGATGAACCCATAGCCACCTAGAAAAGATGACAGGATGAGAGTTCACTAGCAGAAGAAATTTTAATATTTTAGTTTGGTTATGTTTCTTATGAGTGTCACCTTTTTGCAAACGGGCAATGGAATATATGCCTAGGTCACCAGGAACCCAAGAGCTCAAAGAAGGATGGGGAAAGGTGAGCCACTGGACCGCTATTAAGAGACAGATAGTAACTTCCTGTCAAGGCCATCCAGCGGTCCTTTAACGTAAATTTTAACTGTTACAATTATATACAATATTATACATTTAGTGAGTCCTATTTATTTCTAAAAAGTTAGTAATTGATATAAAATATTCAATAGCAATTTAATAACGTCGCAACAAATAAATATTTTATATCAATTTAAAACTAATACATTTTGTTAAATTTTAGACTAATGAAATTAATTACAATATTTACATATATTTTATTTCTGTCCTTTTCCTTCCTTTCATTTGACAGTTCCTTTGTCTTATCCACTAAGCCCTGATGACCGCCACTCCACAGCACCTCTACCACACCCATAAAGTTGGTGCTTTCCTCTTTCCTGCATTAAATCTCGTTTTAACAATAGGTTTAATAGCAGAACAAATAGTCCGCAATTAGATATTTGTGTATGTCTCTATTTAGGAGAAACTATGATGCTGATAATGCAGATTTTAGGATTTCGTCTGGCATTGTAAGAACATGTTTGATACATATCAGAATTGCATAGCCCCCCCCCCCCCCCCCACATTGACGACGCATACAGAAATATTGGCTAAAGAAATGTTCTCAAGAAAATTGACTGAAGAAAACTGACTTAAAAATTGACTGAAAAAAAAAATGCTCTGTAGAAAAATGTCTGAAGAATTGTTTAGAAGAAATTAAAGAAATGTTCTGAAGAAAACTGACTGAAGAAATATTCTGAAAAAAGTTTCTGAAAAAATTAACTGAAGAAATGCTCAGAAGAAAAATTGACTAAAGAAGCGTACTGTAAAACATGGAACGTAGAAATGTTGTGAAGAAAATTGACTGAAGAATCGTACCGTAGAAAATCGAAAGTAGAAATGTTGTGAAGAATCGTACTGTAGAAAATTGAACGTATTAATATCGAGAAGAAAATTGACTAAAGAATCGTACTGTAGAAAATTGAACGTATTAATATCGAGAAAAAAATTGACTAAAGAATCGTACTGTAGAAAATTGAACGTATTAATATCGTGCAGAAAATTGACTAAAGAATCGTACTGTAGAAAATTGAACGTAGAAATGTTGTGAAGAAATTTGACTGCAGAAAATTGAACGTAGAACTGTTGTGAAGAAAATTGATTGAATAATCGTACAGTAGAAAATTGAAAGTAGAAATGTTGTGAAGAAAATTGACTGAAGAATTGTACTGTAGAAAATCGAACGTAGAAATGTTCTGAAGAAAATTGGTTGAAAACATATTCTAAGAGAAATAGATTGAGAAACATTTTGTACAATAAATTTCATTTTAGTTGTGAGAATAGTATTTGCGAAGAACATTAAATTAGCATCTACACCTTCTAATTTTATTTTATATTTGCGATATTTTATAGCATGCATGCACAAACTCCGGTTTTTTAGGAATTTTATCTTGCCAGCTTGAAAATTGAAAAATACAGTTTTTCTTTTATCTGGCTCTATTGAAGTTAATGGTTTTTCAATAAGACGAAAGGCAAAAGTTTGAATTACATCATATAACTAGCTACAAAATCATTGAAACAAAATATTCAGCAATTCATTTCTCAGATTTAGTCCCATCTTTCATATACTGTTTCGACACGCCAACTTCAGTTTCCTCATTAAAATAAACTATATTATTTTTTGCAATTATTTTGTACCTATACATATAACAAGTAAAATGTAATATACATAATTAAACTTTTTTTTCTATTTTTATTGCATATCCCACTCCTCCCCAAGATTATTGATCCACAACAAAAATAAAAATTTTCTATTCATCCAGTTGCCAAATAATTTATGCCCCCCGTGTTTTATATATTATTTTGTTTTCTTGCGATAACTCAATAAAATTTAGAATATGCACTAATAGAAAAACAAATGGCCCGGGGGAATTTCCATTACAGTATAGTATGTCCTTCTCCGTTTCAGTGGTCTTTAAATATTTCTTGAAAAATCCATGAAGCATAGAAGCTTTTAACCCCTTACTAACATTCTTAAAGGGGGTGGGGGAATAGACCCCTTGCCTTCCCCCTAAATCCAGCCCTCTGCACTAATTTTAAAAATAATTTGGATTAAAGTAGCCTCATAAATGTAATATTGAATATCAGCTTCAATGTAATTATTTCAATACGATAAGACAAAAAAGTTAATGAAGAAAAAAATTATTTAAAAGCAGACTCTTTGCTTTTAAAAAATATTTCCCATTTTGCAAATAATTATAGAAAAGATAGGCTAAGAAGCAAAAAAAAAATGTTTTCGTTCAACGCACCGGTGTTGAACGTATAATAATTTGTAAAAAAATGGAAAGTTTAAATTTATATTTTAGCTAAACTTCTATAATCTATTCGAATTAATAAGCAAGGGCAGGCAACATCTTGAGCTTCAATGCAGAGAGCACACACCATCCTGAACACGACCTTTTCCATCTTCGAGAGCTTTCCTACAAGCCCAACTAAATGGGCCAGAGGCCTTTGGGTTCCTGAATTGACTCGCCTCGCTATTGATTCGTTGCCGAGTGAGGCCGTTTGACACGTGTGCGTAGTGAGGCGTGAACACTCGACCTGTACCTAGACACCTAGTAATTGATCTCCGCGAGTAGTTGAGGAGCACGGATACCATCACAAGTTTTGAACTGGAACTTCATTTACCGTACGGATAAGTGTTGGCATCTGCATTCACCGTTGAAGTACGGCTTCAAAATAAAGGATGCGTGAAATTTAAACAGAAACAGTGCTAGTTGTATACATTGTTTTAAAGAATTTCAGATGAGAGGGCTTCCTCCTTAGCGATGGGAAGGAAAACTGAGTGAATAGCGTGGAATTTCTCCTTCCTTTGTTAGGTTCGTGTCCAATTCGTCGGATTATTCTGCATCTGTGAGACAAGGTTTTCCACTGAATGGTGCAACGCATCTATTGGATGCGACACAAAGAAGGGCAATAATAAAGTTTCTTGTTTCTATTAGAAGCGTCAGAGAAAATATTTATTGTGTAAAGAATAAACGTTATCGGGTGTCAAAGAAATCATCAAAGTGTATGAAGAACTATGAATTTAACAAGGCAATATTAATGTGAGAAGTGGCAATTAAACTTTGGCAATATTAGCTGAATTTGTTTTGAATACTTAACTCAGAATTGTTGGTTACTGGAGTGGAATTTTAGTTACACACATATATATATATCTAAAACGTGGCCATTCCTGGCAATGATTACCAAACCCTTGTTTCCACTGCTGTATTTCGAACATCGCGAGTGCATTTTTGTAACTGCAAATCAGGAAAGTAGATAGTTATTGAATTCAGGACGATATATAAGTTATGTCTCGTGTGCTTTTCTGCTTGGTTAGATAGTCAGTTACAAATGTGCACTGCCATTCTTCCTTTATGAAGATTAGTGCAATATTTGTAAATATTTGAAATATTTCGTTTTAAAACGGTAAAATTTAGGTATTACGATGAATTGTAGTTAAATTCATAAGTTGAAAATTAAATGTTTCAATGTTCTCCATGATTTTGCTAATATATCAATGATCTGACAACAGTGGACTTATAAATATTTTTGTGACCTATAAAGGCAGTGTTCCTGATGTCTTATTGGATATAGAATAGCGTAGTTTTTGATAGCACTTGGATATAGAATAGCGTAGTTTTTGATTGACTTTTAAGCAACGCTAAAATTTTCCTGAAGTATTTGGCGCCTAAAGTGTGAGTTGAAATATTTAATTTAAGAACCTTATCCTTATTTATTTTATTTAACATTATCGTTATTTATATTTAACATCATCGTGGGATTTACATAATTATGCCACGATGAAATTCTAAATGGAAATAAGGATTCTAATAGTCTCTGTAGTTCAAAATATCTGCTGTAAAATGCACATCCAGCTTCAATTGAATTCTTGATAAATTTGAGATTTCAAGAACCTTAATATAGGGTATCCGAAAAATATTGGTGGAATTTCGAGAACGATTATGTATCCAAATAACATACATATTCAAGAAAGTGATATGTTATTTGAAAACGTACCTCAAATAGCTTTGAACATACTGTTCACCGTTCGTGACCCAATATACGGTATGTCCAATTGGTATTCCACTTTTTGCCGTATATGCTGTAGCATATTCTTGTTACTTGCTCAGTTGCTTTTCTTATTCTTGCTTAAAAAACCCCACGGGGAAAAAAATCAAGAGGCGTTAAATCTGACTCCTTGGTGGACATGGAAATGGACCAACCTTCCCAATAAGTTTGCCATGAAATGTTACACTTCCGTAACGTCTCTTGAGAAATGTGGCAGTGTACAGTCGCTCAAAAAATATCTGAACACTATGGTTGATTACAGAATTCAGAAAAAATATTTGGCACCTTTTTCTTTTTAGAGATTAGTGATCTGGAAACCTTTGTGTACTGTACACGAAGGTTGCCAGATCACTATTTAAAAAAAAACGTTGCCAGATATTTTTTCTGAATTTTGTAATCAACCATAATGTTCGGATATATTTTTGAGCGACTGTACAGTACTCTGGTGGCTGCCCGTGAATCTGCTTGAGTGTGGGGGGGATGTACACGTACAACATTCAACGTGATATCTTTTCTGTATTTGGGGACAGTGCTTCCTGAAACCCCACCATTATTTGTCAGACACCTTTTATAAATCTTGCAAAAAAAAAATAGATTTTTTAGAAAACCTTAATTTAAGGCTTTCTTATTGTAAGTGAACCTCAGAATCAGCTAGAGTTGTCAACTTTCCAAGTTTTCGGGATTCTTCCGGAATTGAGTACGATAAAACACAACCATTATCATAGAGTCTTCTGGAATGGTGCCTAAAGAGTTGGCAACCCAAGATAAAACTAAGATGTAAGAGAAATATGTATAATGCCAGCGTTGATACCCTAACGGATCGACAAGGTTTAGGAGAAAACCCGCATTTACTCGAGAACAGCTTGCATTTTTGTTTTCGTAGGTGCTGGTTGCGTTTAAAGGCTGATTGCTTTCGCCAAGAAACTAGAAGTTGTAGAATGGCTTTTTATCGGGTCATACGTTGTAATGAAGTAGGAGTTTCCACAAGAAACCTCTTCTCGTTTATCTGAAGTCACAGGAAATGTCGGGTCATCAAAACGAGCTTATAAAAAACACAAACGTGACTATGGGAACATTTCATCTTTTCAATAAAAAATTCTAAAACTGAAGGTTAAATTATCTGCCTTCAGGTGAAATAAAGGTAATTAAATTCGTTTTCAATTACACCCAATCCCCGACTAACAGGATAGATGCGTTCTTCAAAGAATTCGTGTGAAGTAGTATTAGACGGACAAGCTCTGTTTCAAAGAAATGATATAAATAATGGGGGTGCATTCCAGAATCCTAAACTTAGTGAGAGATTTTTAATATCATTCCTTTATTATGATTGGACTTTGGTTAATGCATTGGGTGTGTTATTTGTTTATGGTCAAACCCACGTATAACGAAGTCGGTAATGGCGAATTTACGAAGCAATTACCGAAGCAAGCCCATTCCTCTTTAAATTGGGTTTTAAAACAATGTTATATGTAATCTTCATTATGAATCCGTGATTTGTTCTTTACTGATATAACAAATGCGTTTCGTTAAACATTCTTTTAGTCAGATCGCACAGAATAGTAAAAAATTAATCAATTTCCATGCTCCCCCCCCCCCGCGGAAGTTAATCGTTTGCTCAAAAGATGGTTTTAGTGCCATATGCTCTCTGAAGATTTATGTCACCTGCCCTAAGCGAAGAGACATGATTACCGACCTCAGAGTGGTCGTAAAGATTTCGAACTGAGCCACGGAAATCCCGATGTAACACCTCAGTCCGGATTAACAAAACCATTCGAATAACTAGGGATAATTCGATAACTAGGGAGAATTGATTAAATAGGTCAGTTTTCTGATTGTCACAGAGCCAGGGTGCCTTCTTGGACAATCGGTTGGATTGTTTGACCTCTAAGCAGCACCTCAAGGGCTCAGAGATAGTTTGGAGGAAAGGGGGGGGGGATCCATTGCAGTTGTTAAGAGATATCATATTTTTTCTTGAAGGATATCAAGTGTTCATTAACGTGCACAGGAGTCCTCAGCTTAATTTCCCATCCAACGGACGGCGGTCTTTCTACGCCCATCAGTATTCCCTACTGACCGAGGAAAGGGCGGAGAGTTTTGTAGAGATAAGTCTCAACTTGGTCCAAGGCATGATTCGAACCGGAAACTACAAATTACGAGCCTAGCGCGCTATTCACTGAGCCATCCCCGCCAGAGTAATGAAGATGACTGTAACGTTATGTTTACAAACATTTATACTCAACACGTGAGAAGTTATAATCATTAACCAATCAGGGCGAATTTGCATACGTGCATATGTGTACATTGTCATCGGTCAGGGACTATTGTTTTCAAGTACACCGAAGAGCCAACACATTATGACCACCTGCCTAATATCACAATGGCCCTCCACGTGCCGCCAAAACAGCTGTTACCCTGCGAGGCATGGACGCTACAAGATTTCTAAAGTTGTGTTATGGTATGTGGTACCAACAAGTTACTAACAGATCCTTTAACTCTTTAAGTTACATAGTTGAGCCGCTGCAGATCGGATATGCTGTTCCAACACAAACCAAGATGTTCGATTGGATTGATGTCTGGGGAATTTGGAGGCCAGGGCAATACCTGGAAGTCTTCCTCATGCTCCGCGAACCATTCTCGAACAATCAGGGAAGTGTGGCATTGTGCATTATCCTGCTTAAAGAGGCCACTACTGGAGGCGTATACCGTTGACGTGAAAGGATGTACCTAGTCTGCAATGATGTTTAGGTAGGGATTAGACGTCATAGTTTCCTGCACAAGAATGGCTGGAACCAGGGTTTCTCGGCAGAACTTAGCCCAAAGCATGACATTTCCACCACCGGCTTGTTTTCGTCCCATGGTACATCCTAGTGCCAGCACTTCCCTAGGAAAAAGACGTACACGTATCCGGCCGTTCACATGGTGCAACAGGAAACGATATTCATCGGACAAGACGACCTTCTTCCAATCATTCATGTCCAGTTTCGATGCTCGTGTGCCCATTGTAGGGGCTTTCTACGGTGAACCGAGGTTAGCATGGGCACTCGGAGTGACCTGTGGCTACGTAGCCCCATTTTCAGCAGGATGTGGTGTACTATGTGTTGTGACACATTATACCTGTCACCAGCATTCAAATTACGGGCGAATTGCGCCACAGTATTCCTTCTGTTGGCTCATGCCATATGGGATAACCTTCGGTCACCTCTAGCATTGATGAGCATTGGTCGGCCCACACTTTTCTGGCGGTTCCCTCCTCCCTTTTGACAATGCTGGTAAAGGTTAATAGAGCCAAAAATATTAAACTTATGTATTTTCATGCAGATTTAAATATTTTTAAAAATATATCTAAAACGTAGGGGGAAATACTGTGATGAAAATCTAGTCTCTCGAACCCATTTTTTTCCTGCTCGAATAAGTTTGTTAAATCCCCTTTAAAAATTTTTCAGCTCCGGGACTCAATTCTAACTGAGGAAGTAGCCCCGTTGTTGATGTCATGTTCCAAAAACCAGGTCATTTTAATAAATAATCAAGTGGGATAACCACTAGGCCACGGGAGTGACAATGAAATTTCTCTGTGCTGGAAATAGGCCGGAGCACACTGGAAAGTCTCTCTAAATAGTTATCTGCATCTAATATCGTTCTGTCTCGTTTAGAAATTTAGTTAACCGTTCCTCTTCGTTATATGAATGAAATTATTGCCTCCTGATTCCTATAGATATTTGAGGGGTTGTTTTACCTCTGAGAGGCACATTTGTGCTACAATGAGCAATTTGGCCAGGTCACATGGACAGAAAGGTCCAGAGGAGGTTGGGGGAAGGGGACCCACTAAACGAATGTTAGGAGACAGGTGGAAGTGTTCCTTCAAGGCTGTTCAGCGTGTTCTTTAACTTACACAGGGCATTGTTCTCCTGCATACGGAACCATGGTTTAACGTCCAATTCATCTCATGGCGGTCTTTCCAAGCCCATGGGTATCTCCCATTTTCACCGAAGATAGAGTGGGAGTTAAAGCAGATATATTTCAAAACAGTCACATTTGGGACTCGAATCTGGGAACTGAATATTACGATTTGTTTTGTTGTTTTACCTCTGAGCTGCACTTTTTTGCACACCATAGGCAAAATGGTCAGGTCACATGGACCCCGAAGGCTCAGAGAAGGTTGGGGGAGGGGACCCACTAGCACAGCTGTTGGGAGACGGATGGTAGCCTCCCGTCAAGGCCATCCAGCGTGTTCTTTAATGTGCACAAGGTATGTCTCTCCCGCACACGGGTCCACGGCTTAACGTCCCATCCGACGGACGGCGGCCTTTCCAAGCCCATCGGTGTCCCCTACTTCGTGGGCAGGGCGGGGAATTTTGCGGAGATAAATCTCTACGCTGACCCAGCTGGGACTGGAACCTGGGAACTGCAGATTACGAGCCTTGTTCGCTACTGACTGAGCCATCCCCCACTCCTCAACTTAAAACTCGCCTTAACTTAAAAGAAAACATTTTTCCCCATGACATGAAATTCTTTTACAAAGATCTTAGCTGAAAAACTTCCCGCTGGCATCAACTGCAAAGTTTCAAATGAAAGACAAACATCATCAGCTGAAGTTAACGATATTAAAATTGCCTTTTTTCTTTTCTCCATACTTCCGCATTCTTCTTAATGTCCTTGAGATGACATCTTTAAAAACCGTCACTTCATCAGCCTCTTCATCCTGAGGAGGCAGGCGCAACTTCCTGACAACCTCTCAAAAGTTATACGATAAGTTCGCTTGCTGCATTCCTCTCTCAACAGAGGCTTCCACTTCGAAGCTTCGATTACAAGCTTTTTTTTTCTATCTCCTTTCAAAACACTTTGGTAGTTTAGTTTCCTTTTGAAGTTGTCAGAGAGACTTGTTTGGAGAGTTTTTTTTCTCTCTCTCTTTCTTTTCTTCTTGCTCTCTACATTCACTGTATTTGTCCCACAAGGTCCCACTGCTTTTATTTCAACATAGCTCTTCACGTTGGCTCTTTTATTTTTCTCATCCCTCAATTGAACTCTCTTTTGTTGCAATCTGAATGATATCCTTCTTTTGCTAAAAGGTATTCTCTCCTCTTTCTCTGCTCTCTGTCTTCTTGTTTTTCTTTTCTCTCTCTGTGCCTCCGTTTTTGCTCTCCACTATCTCTGGTATCTTTAACGAAGCTTTCCTTTAACGAACTGATTGAATTTATCGTTGAGGTGAAAAACCCAGTCTAGCTAATGAGACGGAAACTAATTCTGAGAAAATTCGAAGTCGGTCTCCGTAGTTTGCAATGAAGAGAGAGAGAGAAGGGGAAAAAATCAGCGACTAAAGATTCTCGAAACTCCAGCCTCGGTTGCTTCTATTGTCATCTAGGGATTCACATGATGCTAATCTACCTTTCAGCTTGATGTAATACACAAAAGAGTTTAATAATACTGTAAAAGAAAACAGAAGAAAAAGCCTTCTCGAAGATGGGGAAATGGAGTTTGGAGTCTGGAATATTTTTTTTTCGGCTCTTAGTATGTTGATTTCGAAGAAATCATTCGAAAATTAATTGGATGGCTTTTAAATACATTAAAATCTAAAACAAAACTCCTGATGGACATTACTTTTCTACGATAGCTCATCATCGGCTAAAACAAACAAGTGAAAAGAGAAAAAAAAAGCAGTTTGGTCGTGTGTTTAGAAAAACCCATCTAACAAAAATTTAAAGATTTAAAATTTTTTTTGCTCTCATGAGATGAAAGGATTCTGCAAATAATTCCTGAGGTACTTCTAAAAGCTTCCAATTTTTGCATGCTGCAGTTCTTAAAATTCTGTTTTTAATTAATAGTCGGTAAAAAAATACTGAAAAAAAAACTGATGTTAACGATACTAGATTTAGAGTAAAAGTAATACTTAAGAAAATTTTATGAGACATTTTATTTAGTAATTTCATATTCATTTGAATTTTAAATTGGCTCATATATGAACATAAAGATATAGGTAGGAATTCATGTTTTACGTCACGAATTAAGGATGGAGTGTTAAATCGTAATACCTAACACTATTTTGATTATGTGTTCATAAAACGAAATATTTTTTTCCTATGATTCAAACAGAAATAGAGATGTATTATTCAAAAGCAAGTTAACCAGATCGTTTTGAAAAAAGATACAAAACATGTTATTTATACTGTTATAATCTAGCCATTCCTGTAAATAATAATCTGATTTCCAGTATTGATTAGAACAGTGCCATTGCGTTGTTGGAATTACAAGGTAAGATGGTTTGAGAGATTTCTGGAATGTGCTTGTGTTGCACAGAAGTTTCAGCAGAATAGCATAAATTATGTATCACTTGTAGTGTGTTATAGTCTTAGAAATTATTTTCAGTAATTTTTCTTTTCTCTACCTTCCTTTTACTGGTATTGCTTTGTGCTTGAAAATTCTAAATATATAAAATAGATGTAACGTATATAAAAACTTATAAATTCATTTAATAGATCTATTGCTCTAAATTTGTAGTAATACTGGCATTATTATACGGAAATTGCTAATTAACGATGAATTCAATGTTGACAATAAATGATATCGTGCATCTGTAACTAGCGCAATTATGTGCTGAGATCTCAAAAATATACAAGTACAGTCGCTCAAAAAAATATCCGAACACTATGGTTGATTACAGAATTCAGAAAAAAATATTTGGCAACGATTTTTTTAGAAATTAGTGATCTGGCAACCTTTGTGTTACGTAACACAAAGGTTGCCAGATCACTAATTTCTAAACAAAATCGTTCCAGATATTTTTTCTGAATTCTATAATCAACCATAGTGTTCAGATATTTTTTGAGCGACTGTACATTGTATAAAATTTTAATAAGACGTTATTGAAAATTTATTTTACTTTAAATCAGGATTTGGCTCTCTAGCTAACACAGATAAGTTACCGCAGCATTGGATCAATCAATATATGTATTCCTCCTGAGATAGATGAATATTGTTTTTAAAAAAATGCAAGAAATTTTTGTTGGTAAGTGATGCAAAATTTAAAAAATGGGCATGTGAACTTCTGCCATCTCAAGACAGAATTATTCTATAATTTAAGGAAAAAATAATAATTTCTTGCAAGTTTATGGAATGGAGATATAACCTCTTATGTTTAGTGCCAATATAATGAATTAATTTGTTGATCCAATTAATTGATTTTTGATTCCAACCTGTTGTTAATTGATCTCCAATACCGTCAATCGCTTTCACTTCACTATAATTCACTTTCACTATTCATCCCTAATCTAAGAAACCGACTCCTAATTATCTTCGAAAATATAGATTAAAATATTATTTCAGTCTCAATACAGCGAATCTATTGTCAATTTATCTTCAATATAGCGAACACGTTATTAATTGATATCTAATATAGCGAACCAGTTATTAATCAATTTTAAATTTTGTATCCAATTGAATGTAAATTGATCTCCAATATAAGGAATCAATCTTCAGATGATCATCCATTCAACGAACCTATTGTTAATCGATCTTCTATTTTGGGAAACGATTTTAAACTAATTACTGATATAGAGTCAATTGTTAATTAATTTCTAACATAGTGAACTCTTTGTTAATTGTTCTCCATTGTAGATACTGGTTTGAAAATTGATATCCGGTGTAGGAACCCTGTTGGTAAAAATCTCCAATGCAGTGAGCCTGTTATTTATTAAGATTAAATATAGGCACTCGATTTTTAATTGTTTTTCAGTATGGTGAGTCAATTGCAAATATATTACCATATATAGAAAACCAATTGTTAATTGTACTCCAACGCAACGAATCTGTTGGTGACTGATTTTCACTTGTTGAGAAACGTTTGTTATTTGATTGGCAGCACACGTCTGAAGAAATTACATTTTCTAAAAAATAAAAGCTAGATAATATGTTTAATTCAGGCAAATGAATATATGGTGTAACGGTCACATGATGCGAGTTCATTCCCTCACCTGGAGAGAAGGTCGAAGGGCCCTCGGATCGGATGTGAGGTTGCTCAAGGGCATCAATCGTTACCACTGGCAGACACCGGGAACGGCATACGCCCTACTATTGGCCCTTTTACGTGGGACTCACATGACCCCCTGAGAAAAGGACAAAGAAAAGATTTTGTTCCTGCGTCGTTCGGCTTGAGAGTGTACTACAGGTCGGAGGTCAGACACCGGCCAGGGTAAGATTTCGACCTGGGGGATATCCCAGCCGGGGTCAGTGTTGTTTGGCCAAGAGTTTTGTGTGAGGCTAGGCAAAGTAGCCGGCCGTGGTTTACTGCCAAGTGTGAGGCCTTAGTGAAAGGCCGATCTTATATTATTGTAAATACTAGTGTTAATAAATGTGTTGTACATATCGTACAGTCTGCTGACAATTTATGCGACCACCCAGCTCGCCAAATTTCCTGGCAAGCTTTAGTAGAACATATTAGGTACCTTTTGAATCAAATGCTCGGGACCCACACGCCGGTTTCTAAGGATTTTTGATCTCACGAAAAGACCTTCGTACATATGGTTAAACGTCAAAATGATTTTGATTATGCTTCAATCAGATTAGGCATAATTCCCATTTAATAAAGGGACGTCACAATGCAGACAGAATTGCATTAATTCCTTCTGAGTTTGTGTAGGTTACTTTTTTACTATAATAATAATAAAAAGCTAGATATTAGATCTACGTAATTTATGCTTTTATCGTCCCCGATCAAAACCGAAAATCTCCAACAAAAAAACTCCCCTCCCCACAAAAATAGCACTAATAAAAAATAGCTATTGTTCAAGTAGAATGGTAAATATTCCTAAAAGTGAAATCGAAAGAAGAAAATGAGTAAAGTGGTAATTTAAAGCTTTATAACGGAGAATTTTTCGCATAAAGTAATTATAATCTATTCTGTTAATCTTAATGGAAACTCTTAGTAAACCAAATAATAATCACACATGGTTTCCTTAGAGTAGACCAACCTTATTTGTTTTTACTTAGGGTTAATTCATTTATACGTAGATGCCAAACTGTGTCTGCATATAATGGAATAAGAAACTTAATTAATTGGAACTATACTAGTAATTTGCATTTAATGGACCTCGGAAAATGAATATTTTACAGCTCTTAGCATAGAATTAGCAGAACGATTTTCCTAATAAATGACTAAGTACTAAATTAATGGTTCTAATTAATTAAGAATTTAGAGTGCCAGTTAAAAGAAAGACTCGGTTTATGAGATGAAAATATTGATCCGAATTAAACGCACCGGATTGTCTCCATCTGATTTCAGAAGCGTTCGTAAAGTTATTCGTAAGTTTATTCCTTCATCAAATTTATTGGGGCGGGGGTGGCTCAGTCGGTAGCGCGCCAGGCTCGTAATCTGTAGTTCCCAGGTTCGAGTCTCAGCTGAGTCAGCGTTGAGATTTATCTCCACAAAATTCCCTGCACACGGTCAGTAGGAGACACCGATGGGCTTGGAAAGGCCACCGTCCGTCGGATGGGACGTTATGCCTTGGTCACTTGTGCGGGAGAGACATACCTTGTGCACGTTAAAGAACACGCTGAATGGCCTTGACGGGAGGCTACCATCTGTTTCCCAACAGCTGTTCCAGTGGGTCCTCTCCCCCAACCTTCTCTGAGACTTCGGGGTCCGTGTGACATGGCCATTTAGCCCATGGTGTGAAAAAAAGTGCCGCTCAGAGGTAAAACACCCCAACCCACGAAATTTAATTAGATGCTACGTATTTTTTCCCCGAAAATGTTAAATCCTAAAATCACTTTCTGAAAGTACATTGTGGTAAACGTTTTTCAGATTATTCGTAGTGATTATATTCTGAGAAATCTGTAAAACAAATAACCACAATATGCTAAAAAAAATTCCTGTTTAGCGCATTTTCTTTCTCAGATAGAGTGACAAATCGTCGGACGTTCTTCGTGTAGTAATCAACGAAAGATAAATTTTTATGAAGCGCAATAATTATAATACTGTTATAAAAATATTTCCATTTTCACTAAAAATTGATAATTAATTAAATTTATTATACTGGTTAAAACAACGAAAAATGTATATCCGTTGATGACTCTACCCATCGATATGTTTATTCTCAACTTTCTTCAGTTACCGTACTACTTATAGTTTCTCTGTTTCATTCACAAGGTAGGCGACGCAAAGGCCCCAGGAATTTTAGACGTTTTTTGATTAATCAGTCTCGACCCACAGCAGCTAGGCACTAGCTATGTTACCCCAACGGGGCTAGAACCATGTGTGACCACCCCACCGAATTAGAGAACGATAGTTCAAGTACCCGCTGCATTGCTTATGCAATCATAGGGTAACATATAATTATGAATCATAGGGTAACATATAATTATGAATCACAGGGTAACATATAATTATGAATCACAGGGTAACATATAATTACGAATCACAGGGTAACATATAATTATGAATCACAGGGTAACATATAATTATGAATCACAGGGTAATATATAATTATGAATCACAGGGTAACATATAATTATGAATCACAGGGTAACATATAATTATGAATCACAGGGTAACATATAATTTCTGCCATTCATGACGTCACAAGCTTCGCCCGTCCGCCCATTAGTTCGATGGATTTAGAGCTATTATGTGATACTAGCTGAACGGCACCCAGCGCTGACTGGATCTCCCTTTTAAGTTGTATTTTTTTATTCTCACTGCATACCCACCAATCACAATATCCACACAACTCAATATCTATGAGATATCTATAAGATATATAAGATCACCATTAGATATCCATTAGCAATTGTATAGATATTTTCTGGAGTTTCGCGAGTACCACGACCTGCAATTCCCTCGAGACCTTTTAGCACAGATTCAACACTTAGAAGAAGATTTGCTGGTGTTTACTCAGGTGTTTTCTGGCGTCAGTGTCTGCTCTCACAGACCGTTGATTTGTTTCTATGCACACCATCGAGATTTTGTTTCCGTTACAACAGATTTTGGTACCCGTGGTTCCCGAGATACTTGACCGAATGGTGCCAAATTCCGTCTGCAGTTTCTCCCTATGTGACCCCACTTTGGGTTACAAAATCAGGTTCGTACCTGCAGTGGGACACATTAATATAATAATAACAATTTTGGGAAAGTGGGAAATTCTTGCAACGTTAGCAGATTTAAACAATGTTATGATTCTTAAGTTCCCAGTTCAGGAGCAGTAAATGGCAACAACGGTTGGGTATCTGTTACCATTTCGTCTAGGAATAGCATGGCAAACACATTTTCTTACGCCAAACCTCCTTTAAAAATTTAGATTTAAATCTGAACACAGCAACTTGAAGGATAACCAGAAACACTCCATGGAATTTTGAATCGTCTACCACAATTTCCTGATGAGTTATGGGTGCCAAAGACAAACAGACACCAGACAGACATTTCTTTTATTATTATAGATTTCATATCATTGTTGAACAGGATTCATATAGATTATTATAAGTTTAATAATGCTAATATAATTTTGTCTACTTTAATCCATAAAAAATCCTTGATAAATTTAAATCTCACGATTACCTCTTCAAATGTAATAAATATTGCATTAAATTACAGGCCACCTACGTCCTGGCATAGAGTGCCAGTCATGCCGGATACACCATTGACAGTCAAATGAAAAAATTAAATTACATATTTCCTACAGCAAGAGAGGCCCCAAATTAATATTTTCCCATGTACGATGGTTTTTTAATTTAATTTAATAGTAATAAATGGAAGGTAAATATTATTTACTCTGATTCCATTTGGGAAAATTAGCAAACATATGGCATTACAAACATAATACGAATTCAATGATTATGTACATCGCATATAAGAAAAACATGGATTGCAGATAGATGAGTCCTTTTGCAATCTTGAGATAAAAAGAGATGAAACATTTAAAACTTAAAGCATATAAGAAATTTACATACGTCCATGCTTTGTAAATGCTTTTTAAAAATGGTTATGGTAGGAGAGATGACTACGTCCTCTGGAAGATTATTCCATACCCTTCCTACTGTACAAACAAAGAAGTGGTATTTGGAATCTCTTCTTGCGAATGGTATGTCAATACATAGCGAGTCTTGTCTAGTCCTGCTGTTGACCATGCGAGAGAAAGGTTGTTCGGGATTAAACTAGAAGAGTTCATGGATGATTTTGTAGCATACAATCAAATCATACTCAAGTCGTCTCCATTTTAGAGAGTGCAGTGATAGTTCGTTTAATCTACGTTGATAAGATTTGTTGCGAAAGCCCAATAGTTTTTTTGTAAAGGATCTCTGGACTCTTTCAACAGTTTCAATATCACACACACGATAAGGGGACCATACCAAAGATGCGTATTCTAGAATGGGCCGAACGTATGTGATGAATGCTTTTACAAGGGTGCTTATGCTACACTTGCTGTAGCATTTCAAAATCATATGCAACGATACAGAGTTGTAAAAAGGATAAATTTAGAGTTAGGATGATTCCCAAGTCTGCTTGTCTTTCACTTTTTTCAATATCTGAGGGATCAAGAGAGTAGGTGTGTTGTATATTATTATGGTCTATATTAAACAATGTAGTTTTACCCTTCGAGATAGGTACTGCTTTAAGTGCATTTCGACTGTGAAATTTTATCACACGCCTCCTGAAGTGAATAACAGTCGTCAGAGTTGGAAAGAGTAGTGTAAAATTTGACGTCATCGGCGTAGACGAAGCTGGCAACAGGCCTTAAAATGGAGGAGGTTTCACTGGTGAAAATAACGAAAAACAATGCACCTAAACAGAGCCTTATACGATACAACTAGTAACTCGTTTAATTGGTGACAATGTGCTGCCGACTTTAATCTGAAGCATTTTGCTGGGTATACGGTAATTTGCTAGTTTTTCAAACAATATTGATCTTTTAAGTTTTTCGAAGGCTTTTTCAAAGTCAAGGATGATGATGTCAATTGATTTGCCTTCTTCTAGTGAAGATGTCCACGTATTTAGACAGTGTAAGATCTGTATTGTTGTTGATCGACCAGGTACAAATGCAAATTTCTCATCAGAAATTATGTTATTGCATAATAGAAAAGAAAGAAGCTTAGATAAAATGCAACGCTCCATAATTTTAGGTGAAATGCTTGGTAAGAGAGATGAGTCGATAATTATTTCGATCAGTAGCATCGCCCTTTCTTTTGAAGACAGGAGAAACAATGGCATGACGCCAGTCTTCAGGTATCTTGCCAACTTCATAAGAAGCATTAAAGAGAAAAATAAGTTTGGTAGAGATGCTATCATTAAGAATGAATAAGGGAGAAATTCTATCAGGCCTTAGAGAAGATCTTGCCGGCGTATTTGCAATCGCTGTACTAAAAAATGCAGGATCAAATACATCGGAGAAGTCATCATATGCTGATAACCGAGGACACTGAAATTCGTGATCCCTAACATAGACAGAATCAAATGTATTGGACAATAGAGTAGCTTTTCCAACATCAGAGGTTGCATTTGATCGTCAGGAGATTTTAATGGCGGGATCTGGATTGAACCTTGTTACCTGGTCTTGCATCTTTATAGAAGGAATTTCTATTCCACTCATCGCATAAGGTGTTAAGACTGCTTTATTCGACATCTTGCACGACTTTACTCTGCGCTTTAGAGACTATGCTGCAGACTGTTTTGTTAGCAGTACTAGGATCGTCGCGATATTTCCTCCATGCATTAAGTTCAATTCTTGCTTGTGTTTTGATATAACTTTTGCATTTTGCTCTTTTCTTTTGAGAAGTGGAACAGATGAGATGTCAGATTGCATGGTTGAGTGGTATCCACTAATGATATCCTCATAGTTGGAGGATGAACTACTGGCGACCATGTTATGGATGACAGCTGAAAGCGTTTTGTAGTCTGCTACCTGATGAAAGTTGTGTCTAGCTGGTGGAATCTACTTTGTATTATTGAGGTTCATGTTGAAATATATCGGGATATGTGATGGAGAGTCACTTGTAGAAAAGATGACATAGGGCCAATGATGTAGCAAACAGGTCGTGGGTATAAAATACTAAATTATGTAGATTTTCGCCTCGAATGGGAAAATAGACAAGTTGTTGAAAACCATACAGTTGTAAGTGAGTGATAGCATGTCGCTATGCTTTGTTCTTCCCATGATGGGTTTGCCATTCTACACCATTAAAATTGAAATTTTCTACTAGAACAACAGATAGATCAGTATTCATAGCATGTTTGAGATCGTTGAAAAAGATCTCTGTCTACGTGAGACTGATGGCTAAAAGCGGCGGTATATGAGCCGTAATAGTCGACATTGGCATGAGCGTGAAATGAAAATATCTAAACAAATGATTTCATGTAGTGATGGTTTCATTTTCATTGGTGGTCTAACGCAAGTAAATGTGCTATAAACAAACATGCACACCCCTCCACCATGTGGTCCTTCACGATCCTTTCTGTAAACCGAATAATTATCGGGACAGATTACAGAGTCGTTCAGTTTGTTGTCTAGCCAAGTTTCAACTGCACACAAAATGTAAATATCATAATCAAGTAGATATCTACTGTATGTAAGTCTGGTATTTTGTTGCATATGCTTCGTGGATTCAAAATTACAACATTGCATTTGTTAACGTTCTTAGCAAGTCATTCGTTACTAATTGAGGAATTAATTGTGATGTTGAAGGTACTTGATCTGCTTGATTAACTTTAGTTTGCTTATTAGCAGGTTGAACATTACAGTCATTATTAGCAACAGCAGAGAGAAATGGAGCACAGTGATCTGTCTCGGAGCCCCTCTGAATTCTGTGATGAAGATTCCTTTAGGCCATAATGCAGGTTCCATCATTTGGTTCATGTGAGTCGTTATACGATATGACGAAAGATGCATAGAAGTCAACATTTCTGTCTGAATCTTTACACACCCATAGAAGAAATTTTTGGATCCTAGCATATTGACATATCCTCTGCTGAGGTGTTGACATTAAATCTGTGAACCAAGATGCGTTTTTATTTTCTAGGAACATTAGCAATAGTGATAGTAGGAACATCTCGGGTGCCAATGAAACACTTTTTCGAGGAGATTGTGGACTCATTTCGGTTTGTAATCGAATGGTGGGGGATCTTTGAACTGCTAATAGTATCGACGATGACATGGTTAGCAGATGTGTTGAGAGGATTATTTTTTAGCAGTCATGGCATAGCTTTGTAGTGATTCAGACGAGGTTAGGCTGTTTTCAACAGGGCATATTCGGGAATAACCGTGTTGAATGGGCAGGCTGGGATGATTCGCATGCTGCTGATATTTGGTGGTGTTAATCTTGAGATTTAGTTTTTCTATTAGTTCAACTGGTAAGAACACTCTGACATGTTTCTGGAGATGCGGGTTCAATTCCCGTATGTTGGCGAAAATTTTTTGCCTCCCGTGGCCGAGTAGTTAGCGCGCTTGTCTATTGATCTACGGGACCTGGGTTCGAGCCCCGGATAAGGCATGGATGTATGTGTTGTTTTTCTGCTGAGGTCCTGCCATCCTCACAGACCTTCTACTATGGCATATAAACTGACAGGCTCCTGTCAGACCTCTGTGGCAAGCAGCTGCTTGAGGGGGTATTTATTTATTATTATATTATATTTATCTTGGCTAGCAAATGATTATTGTTGGCATCAAGATTATTGCTCAGTTTGGAAATCACGTCCATAATATTTGGTGAATCACTGGGAACAGATGGCTGAGAATAATTAGTTATATATTCATGTAGAACGTATTTAAAGAGAGAGGTTGCCTGGCATTTCGCAGTATCAAATATACTTTCATTAACCTGACTAGAAGATTTTTTTCTCACAAATGCGAACAAAAATTGCATTCATACAATCAATATGGGTCATAAACTCCTGGAAAATAAGAGTCGAAGCTACATTTACCTGAGTAAAGTACAAGTTGCTGAGGTGAAATGCAAGTGGTCATCTCTGTTTGGAGGGGGAAAGCAAACAATTGTTGGCCAAGAGAACATAGTACACGTCTGCAGTGATACGTCGCATGGAATGCTAAATGCTTGACCGTGGTCGGTTGGAGTCCACTCCTTCAAAGTCAGGGGTAACGAAGCTGCTACAGCAGTAGATATGTCTGCCAGAGAAAAGTTAAGACACAAAAGAAGACGAGAATTTAGAATTCTGCTGAATCGCACGCGTAAATGAGACAAAAAAGTTTACCAGTAGTGAGTGCAACGTGTCATGGGTTAATACATCTGAACTGTGAAAACTGAAGTTACTGAAATTAGTTAAAAAGGACAAAGAAGCGGAGCGCAGAAACTCGTGTGCGACTCACGATATATGAGTACGTGTCTTCTTCTTCAGGATAAACCATTCTTATTTTCGTTTCATAAGAACTTTAAGGTCTGGATGCCATACTGAAAAATGTATATTTACACAATATATTTATAGAAAAGAACTCAAAATGCAACAGTTTGTTATTCTAATTTTGAAACATCTTGTGATCTTCACCAATAAAAAACATTTTTTATTATGTCATAAGTACTTGAAAGTCGGGATGCCATGCAGAATAATGTATTATTTGTACAAAAGAGCTCAAAGTGTGACAATTTGTTATCCACATTTTAAAACATCTTCTCTTCTTCGTCAGGATTTTTTCTTATTAAATCGTAAGTACTTTAAGGGGTATGCCATATTAAATACGAGGGGCGTTCAAAGCATTTTTGACATGCATTTGCAGAACAAAAACCATTCCACTTACCTCAACAAAACTTATTGTTATTCAAAGTACTCCCTTCGAGCATCTATGCAAAGTTGCTGGCATCTACACCAGTTCTGGAACGCTGGACCTTTTGACCTCGATGACCCATCGCATCTAAAATGTGACATAATTTCTGAGATCTGAGCCTCAAAATACCCCCAACACCAATTTTTAGCCTTGTACCACAGGTAGAGCTATATATGATCTTTGACCTCGAAGAACCCATCACAACTAAAATTCATCATTTTCGAGATCTACGACGTAAAATAATCTCAGGTATCAAGTTTCAGCTTTCTATCATCGATAGAGATGAATCTGTCCTTTGACCTCGAAGGACCCTCGGTATCCGAAATTTCGTGACGTTTCCGACATCGACAGCCTGGAAAAACCCCAGACAACAATTTTCACGTTTCTTGTTATATTAAATATACTAGTTTGTGGAAGGGGCGGGGGTGGCTCAGTCGGTAGCGCGTCAGGCTCGTAATCTGTAGTTCCCAGGTTCGAGTCCCAGCTGGGTCAGCGTTGAGATTTATCTCCGCAAAATTCCCGCCCTGCCCACGGTCAGTAGGGAACACCAATGGGCTTGGAAAGGCCGCCGTCCGTCGGATGGGACGTTAAGTCGTGGCTCCGTGTGCGGGAGAGCCATATCCTGTGCACGTTAAGGAACACGCTGGATGGCCTTGACGGGAGGCTACCACTGTCTCCCAACAGCTGTTCCAGTGGATCCCCTTCCCCAACCTTCTCTGAGCCTTCGGGGTCCTTGTGACCTGGCCATTTAGCCCATGATGTGCAAAAAAGTGCCGCTCAGAAGTAAAACAACCCAACCCAATTAGTTTGTGGTTATATCAAGTTTGACCTCTACGTTACCTCTTTTTGACCTTAAAGGACAAGTCGGAGGTCAAATTTCGGATTTTTTCAGAGATCTACTACCCGGATTAACCTAAGTGCAAATTTTCTGCATTATAGTTAAGATTAGCGTGATCCCCTGTCAGCCGTCAGTCAATCACTATATGTCGCATACATTAGAGTCGAATCAGAATAATGACTATCTTACCATAGTATATGTATGGTAGGTGGTCATATTATTCTGATACGACTGTGTATATAGAGGATTGTGAGTGATTGACGGCGGAGTGACTGACCACGTGGTCATATTATTCTGATACGACTGTGTATATAGAGGATTGTGAGTGATTGACGGCGGACTGACTGACCGCTGACTGACCACTACTACACCATCTATTTCATCAGTCCTGCACTTGAAGTCTAAAGTAAATGCTAATTTATTGTTGTTTGTTTTATTTTGTTATGTTTTATAACTATTTATTAAATAATCTTTATTGAAGTCAATTTTAACCTAAAAATCAAGTATAGCATGTAAGAAACACTTATTTTATGTCTTGGTGGGGTCGCCTGTCAAGGATTTGGAACGAATTACAGGAAATCAAATGGATTGTTGGTTTCATCTTACGATATTTTCAACATACAATGGGTTTTGGGGAAACGAATTACCATCGAATGTTGGGATTCCGGCTGTATTTGAAAATTAATAGTTTGATTTTTAAATGTTTCTTCACACTTGAATATTATAAATTATATGCTACGTGTAATATTAATTTATAATTTGTTACAGTATTTTGTGACAAAGCTGTATTACGAGACTGAAATTCGATTATTCCATAAGACAGTGATTTCCGACTTTTTGCTGTCGCACCAGCTCCTTGTCTTATCGAAATTTCGTGCACCACTTCCTTTGTCCACATCCATTGCAATTACCTTATTTCCTTACTTCATAGTTGTGAAACACTTTAAAAATATTTTTTGAGGCTATAGGCAATAATCCCAATGATAGTATTTCTTCTCTGATTCTTTACGATCATACTGTTTTGAACAAGTACAAGAGGCCTAAAACGGTAGCGTTCTCTGAGGAGACCTACCCGTTTTAGGTTTCTTATACAATTTTACTACTATTTTTAGCTTTTCTTATGTTTGCCCTTAGGGGCCCACGTAAGGGTGGTTTACTTATATATTTTGTTCTTACTCATGCCAAATAGGCATATCTTTATGATGTACTGTCGCTCAAAAAAGTATCCGAACACTACGGTTGATTACAAAATTCAGGAAAAATATCTGGCAACGATTTTTTTAGAGATTAGTGATCTGGAAAACTTCGTGTCACGTGACACGAAGGTTGCCAGCTCACTAATTTCTAAAAAAATCGTTGCCAGATATTTCTTCTGAATTTTGTAATCAACCGTAGTGTTCGGATACTTTTTTGAGCGACAGTACATGGTTAGGGGTAAACGTATTACCCGGTACATCGAATATGATTATACAATCTATAGTTGTGAAAATAAAAAGCTTTATGGTGTGCTTTAAATAGAAAATTAGGGAGAGCATAACATAAATACTCAACCCCAGTTATGGTTTTGTGTAAATCCGGCCATGATAATAAGAGTGGTAATTGAAAATTATGAAGACCTAATAGTTTATATTCAGAATAGACATGTTTAAGGGACTAAATTCACAGTCTTCTTTGTTCTCCTTTTTTCCATGGCTGCTTGGCCATCGAAATTAAAATTTATTATATTATATATATAATTATTGTTTAAATCTAAAAGTTACACTTGAAAATATGTCATTCTTTATTAACCGTAGAGTGTGTTTTATTTTGAAACACCGTTGTCCTAATTGTGTGGTTTTTATTCCTTTAGCCTTGCCAGAGTACCAAGCAGTTGTGGGTAACCGTGCAGAACTACCGTGCAACATCACCCAACCGTCCAATGATGACAAGGTCTCTCTGATCCTGTGGTACAAGGAAGACTCCAGAGCTCCAATCTACAGTGTGGACGCAAGAAACAGTCCACTGGAGAAAGCAAAACACTTTCCAGGAATTCAGTTTGGCTCCCGGGCGTTTTTCGAGACAATCTCAAAGCCAAGTGTTTTGCGATTAGAACCAGTTGAGGAGAAAGATGCTGGGATCTACAGATGCAGAGTGGACTATCGATGGGCCCGGACATTCACTACGAGTCTTATGCTCAACGTTATAGGTAAGATTTCAAGTCCAAAAAAATTGCTTTAGCCTTATCTGGTGGAATGATAAAGCAAAGTTGACGGTCTGTAAATATTGTTTATACGTTGTGTGAGAAAACAGGTTGGATTGGTTTTTTTTACCACTGCATGGCACTGCGCCGTTAGAGAAACAGTCATAATTTTTCAGGTTGTGGGTTGTTTTACCTCTGAGCGGCACTTTTTGCACACCATGGGCTAAATGGCCAGGTCACATGGACCCTGAAGGCTCAGAGAAGGTTGGGGGAGGGGACCCACTGGAATAGCTGTTGGGAGACAGATGGTAGCCTCCCGTCAAGGCCATCCAATGTGTTCTTTAACGTGCACAGGGTATGGCTCTCCCGCACACAAGGCCAAGGCTTAACGTCCCATCCGACGGACGACGGCCTTTCCAAGCCCATCGGTGTCCCCTACTGACCGTGGGCAGGGCGGGGAATTTTGCGGAGATAAATCTCAACGCTGACCCAGCTGGGATTCGAACCTGGGAACAACAGATTACGAGCCTGGCGCGCTACCGACTGAGCCACCCCCGCCCCTAATTTTTCAGGAATATAAGAGTTCCTAACTCATCTGTTAAACTAGGTGGCTCTCTTTATTAATGTATTCTGTTCAGTGGCTCTCCCCGTTAATCTATTACGATTCATTAGCTCTCTCTCTTTCTCCTCTAATTATTCGGTAGCTGTCCCCACTAATTCCTGCCGATTTCCAAATTTCCGAATGGTTAGTTGGGAGACAACTGAATCGTAATAGTATAATGAAGAGAACTACTGAACAGAATAGCTTATTGAGGAGAGGCTCAGCTGAAAGATGAGTAAGGAAAGTCACTGACGAGATTAAAGTGCAGAGTGGCTCTTCCACACAATCTAAATTCCGCTGTACAGAAAACAGCCTAGTAAATAGAGCCACTGAATGAGTCATTGGATTAGCCAGCCTCTGAAAACAGTTTTGTGCCATTCAGATATTTTTCAATACCTGAAAAATTCTGAATAACTCTCATTTTTTATTATTAACTAGAAGAATGCACATCGCTTCTGGCGCATATGGAAATCTCGCTTTGAAAAAGAATGAAATTTTCCCTCTACCTACTCTTTCACTCTTTAAAAGTTTTAATTTGAATTAACGAATGGTGGGAAAATACAAATGGTATTTTAATTGTAATTATTCAGCAAATAAATAATTTGTATTTTATTTCTTAATGTAAAAAGTTGCATTTATCACATTCTTTTGAGAAAAGTGGAAATATAATTATTGTTGGTGAAATATAACTTGAAAAGCTACCACCAAAATTTCAAATCCGTTATATTTGTAAAAGTCGTTGATACAATTTATTATTGGAATTTCAATTAATGGTTGTTCTCTCCGGAAAGTACCTTTACGGTACGCAAACATGTCAAAAACAGTAAATTATTTACGACTTTTGGAAAACTTGTTAAAAACCTAAAACGTTTAATTTTTTAAATAAACAAACTGAATGAGAAGACCATCAAATACTTGGGTATAACCCTACATCAAAAGCTCAAATGGGACCCTCATATTCATGATATTATTGCAAATTTTAAATGGATAGGCACTGAGCGTGGGTATCAATAAGTATATTTTCAAACAAATTACAATACAATGCAAATTATTATAAAATTATGGCTGAAAAAACTTATAAACAAACTAACCACTATCATACGTAAGTCAATAACCATTTTTCTACAGAGCATACTAAACTAAACTACTACCTCTTCACTTTCTTTGTCATATCTCTTGAATACCTTCACTTCAGGCATAAACAATCCTTCGGCTTTCGTTAGATCACTAAATTTTATCTTACTAGCAACACAAAACAACCACCCGCGCACACACCAATAAAGATACTTCTTGTTTTTACTTATCGCGCACTGACTCAAACTATCTGAACCTTCTTTTTGACCTGCACAACTTTTTTTTAACATTTTATTCTATTATTCTCTTTTCCAGGTCGGTTCTACATTCAAATTCGTTTGTTGTATAATTCCCACGCATAGGCATATATACGAGAGTTCATATGACTCCACTCTTATTAGAATATTGAAACCTTTGACCAACAATATCTCCTCACCCCTATTCCCACTCCCCATCTTTGCCCTTTGTCTGGATTATCCGCAATCCTTTTTCTTTTCCCTGTTCATTCATTTAATATTACTCTCTATTGTATTAAACCTTCCTTTTCTTCCCCCCTAAGTTTTCTATGTTATTTTTATCATATTTCATATTATATGTTTGTCTTCGTCTGTGTAACTTGTCTCTTTGTTTATATGTATCAAATAATTATGCAATTCCTGTAAATATGTTTGTCGTTTTGTACTATCATCAATATTTCTTTTTAATTCCTGAAATGTACTGGGGCATCAAGCCACTTGAACGTTTAAATTAATATCCAAAATTACCTATACCTTGGTTTACTCTAACCCCCTGCATGAAATAAATTATTATTAATATATTATTATGTCACGTTTTGTCATGAAGTCACTATAGCGCGTTCATCTGTCGTAACAATATTATCACTAAAGTCAATGCAGTGAGATGTCAACTAGGACCTATCCTTCGGAGAAATGCTATCTTGATGATTGACCATAAATTATTATTGTACAACATGGTCATTCGTCCGATAATAACTTACTCCTTCCCTATATGGGCGAACACCACCTCCACGAATACAAGCAAGATTCAGGTCTTGTAAAACAAAATATTGAGATCTGCGGTCGATGACCCTTGGTTTCTTACTAACAGACAACTTCATAGAGACTTGGGCATCGACCACATATATACTCATAATAAATGCATCTCAAAAAGGCTTTTTGAGGCTGTTAAAAATAATCCTAATGAGATTATTTCTTCTTTTCTCCATTATGATCATAATGTTCTTAATAAGTACAAGAGGCTTAAAATGATGGTTTTCTCTGAGGAAAGCTACTCGTTTTTGGTGTTTTGTGCATGATATATGCTATTTTATAGCTTATTGTTTTGTTAGCCTTTAGGGACCCACCCAAGGGTGATTTACTTGTTATATGTTTTACTTATGCCAACTGGGCATATTCTCAGATGGAAATGGTAATGGGCAATGTTTTACATGGAACATCGCATATCCATACACAGTCTACGATCTACGATATTGTTGTTTCTATATTTACTGATCTGTAACGATATGAATTAATTTTCCAATTTAAAAAAAATGTAAATTATAATATTTTAATAATACCAATCCAAGGAAATGAAGTTTCCACTTTTCACACTATTTTTTTCAATGCCAACATTAACATTGCACTACTAAATTTCAAATTTCTAGTGTAATATATCTCTTGCAATATTCGTTTAAAAGTTTGGAATTTTTAACAATTTCCTTCATTAGAGAGCGCAATCATAACTTTTGGAATATTCGGAAAATGCAAATCATAATGTTTCATCAATACCTATCCAACCTAAAAAATAATATTTAATTTATCTTTATAAGCAAACAATTATCTTTTAAAACAAATCAATCGCGTTTTCCCACCCACACTGGGTCTAAGAGGTCAACTTATTGTTGCCAATGACAACTTCATGACATTCACATTCCACCACCAAAAATTTAAAATTTCTAGCTTAAATACGTCGTCTGCAATATTGGTTTGAACATTTAGATTTTGCCCATTTTCTCACCATTAGAGGCAGCAAATATAGTATTCGGAGGATTTAAAAAGTGTGAATCATAATATTTCATCAATTCCAACAACACCCCCCCCCCCCCAAAAAAAAAAAGGTTTTATTATCTTTAAAACAAACAATTATCAGCTAAAATAAAAAGGCGTGTTTTCACACCTCTTATGAGGGTAAGGTGTTAACTATATCATTATTGGCAATGGAAACTTCGTGACCTTCACATTACACCAGCAAAATTTCTAGCATAAATACATCGTTTGTAATATTGGTTTGAAATTTTAGAATTTTCTACTTTTTCCACCGTTAGAGAGCGCAATTGTAGCTTTAGGGAGATTCAGAAAGTGTGTATCGTAATATTTCATCATTACCTATCTAACACAAAAATAATTTTAAATTTATCTTTATAAACAAAAAAGGTCGATGTTTACAGACGGGACAGACAGACGGACGACAAAGTGAAACTATTATCTCGTTTGTTTTTATGTTTTTTTAAAACAAGTTAAAAATTGGTTAAAAGATTGATATTATAACAAAAAACAAATTATTTATTTTACTAATTTAGTTAGAATTACGAGAAAAAAAATTAGAAATTTAAATTGTGATGAACGAGCCTGACGTCATCTGTACTATTTTCAGTCCTAAATCGCCCGGAGCCCGATCTAATCTTCACTGTAGAACATACTAAGCTTTTGTACTTAGTCTTAGATCTTCGTGATCAAGTAGATGTTTAGTTCATCCCACAACAAAATAATGCCTGGAGAGCGAAAAATAGCAGAACTCTTTACTCTAATTACGGTATTGCAATTTACGCTCTTTTCCTCCTCGAATAAATTAATTTTATTGTGTTTTAAGTCGTGATTCAAGCAACCATTTTTTTGTTAATAGTATACAAGCCTTTCCCAACTATTTTGAAAGTAATTAAACAAGGAATCTAAGAAAACCTTTTTTATTCATAGTGTTATTTACAGTCGGTTTCTTCAATTTGTGGAGAGCACCACTGTATACTAGTGAATTGGTGGAAAGAGCTACAATATATAAACGGTTTAGCGAAGAGTGTCCAAATATAATAATAAACTAAGGAGAAGAGTCACTACATAGTAATATATTAGTGGAGAGAGCCGTACCATGGTTGTATGCAAAACTTCCCGTCCTGCACCCCGGTCAGTAGGTGACACTGATAGGCATGGAATGGCCGCCTATGTCCGACGGAACGTAAAGCAGTGGCCCTGTGCACGTTGAAGAACACATTAGATGGCCTTGATGGGAGTCTACCATTTGACTTGTAACAGCTGTGCAGTTGGTCCCCCTCCCCAAAACTTCTCTGAGCCCTTGTGACCTGGTTAAATAGTCAGGCCACAAGGTATTGGCCATTGTGTGTAAAAAAAAAGTTTTGTTGAAATGTAAAACAACCAAACCCATGGTTATACTTAGTGTGCTGGATTGTTTTACCTATTAGCGGCACTTTTGCGCACAATGGTCTAAATGGTCAGGTCACAACACCTCGAGGACTCAGGTTTTGGGGAGGTAACCCACTGGAACAGTTTTTGAGAGACAGATGGTAGCCTCGCGTCAAGGCCATCCAGCGTGTTCTTTAACTGAAGGGGGTATAGCACTCCCGCAAGTGGGGCCACAGATTTACGTCCCATTAGATGGACGGCTTATACTTTTATGGGAAGAACCAATACACAGTAATAGATTTACAACTACAGCTCCTGCACGCCGTATTAGTAGGCCGTATTAGTAGGTACCATCCCGGTGACTGCTTGCACGTTTTCTTCCTTGTGATCCTTCTGCTGAGGTTTCGCCTTTCTCACAGATCTGCTTCGTGATGATTACACTGGAAGGCTCTTGTAAAAACTCTGTGGCAGGGATCTGCTTTCCAGGAAATTTATTAATTTGCTTCATTAGTGCCATGGAAAAAATAGAGTAATCGGTAGCCATTGATTGATAACATATTAATGGAAAGAGCAACTTCACAGTAACGAATTAGTTGGTTGAGCTACTGAAACGCAATAGATTAACGGTGAGAGCCATTGCACAGAAAGAGATTAGTGCCGAGAGCTACTGAATGCTAATGGATTAAACGGAGGGTGACTGCAAAGTAATGGATTATTGAGTAGAACTTCTCTACTGTATTGGATTAGTGGCGAAAGCTAGTGAATGGTAATAGACTTAACTGGGAGGGAAACTTCAAGGAATTGATTAGTGAGTAGAGCTTCTCTACTCTATTGGATTAGTGGAGAAAACCACTGAATAGTAATAGACTTAAACTGGGACGGTGACTGTAAAGTAATCGATTAGTAAATAGAGCTACTGAACAGTAATGGATTAGTGAATAAAGCTACTGAAACGTAATAGATTAAAGGAGAGGTAAAGTAATAGATTAACGGTCATTGCACAGAAATCTATTAGTGCCGAGAGCTACTGAATGGTAATAAATTAAACGAAGGGTGACTGCAAGGTAACTTATTAATGAGTAGAGCTTCTCTGCTGTGTTGGATTAGTGTCAAAAGCCACTGAATGGTAATAGACTTAACTGGGTGGCCGACTGCAAGGTAATCGATTAGTAAGTAGAGCTACTGTACAGAAATGAATTAGTGGAGAGAGCTACTAAATCGTAACGAGGAGGACCACTGCAGTGAAACAGATTAGTGAGTAGAGTAACTGGAAATAACATATTACTGAGAAGAGCACTCCTCTGAAGATGAATGAGGAAAGCCACTGCTAAGAGTGGAGTGTCTCTCCCCACTAATCTGGGGGCGGGGGTGGCTCAGTCGGTAGCGCGCCAGGCTCGTAATCTGCAGTTCCCAGGTTCGAGTCCCAGCTGGGTCAGCGTTGAGACTTATCTCCACAAAACTCCTCGCCCTGCCCACGGTCAGTAGGGGACACCGATGGGCTTGGAAAGGCCGCCGTCCATCGGATGGGACGTTAAGCCGTGTCTCCGTGTCGGGGAGAGCCATACCCTGTGCACGTTAAAGAACACGCTGGATGGCCTTGACGGGAGGCTACCATCTGTCTCCCAACAGCTGTCCCAGTGGGTCCCCTCCTCTAACCTTCTCTGAGTCTTCGGGGTCCTTGTGACCTGGCCATTTAGCCCATGGTGTGCAAAAAAGTGCCGCTCAGAGGTAAAACAACCCAATCCCACTAATCTGAAACGAAATAAATGGAGAAAACAATATTAAAAACTAAAGTTGATTAGTAATATCTAACATATTAGTGGGAAGAAATTTAGAGTTCAGTGAGGGGAAGTGATGTGCCCTTATACTAGAAACAAATTCTTTCATTCGTTGGGAGAGAATGAAAATAATTCATTGTGTTCCAATTTTCTAATATTATTCGTCGAAACCAAGATTGACATGGCGATTTATAATGTGTTCATAAATTGCATGCGTATTTATCGTATTTTTACTAAAAGGATATCTTTAATCAATGGAATATTTTTCTCTAAGGTTCGCAAGAGTAGATAATATTATATTAATGGGGAAAGTGATTACATTAATAGTCGGAATGAATTTTAAAAATATCGTGTATCAAGCAGCTGCTTGCCACAGAGGTCTGACAGAGCCTATCAGTTTATACACCATTGTAGAATATCTGTGAGGATGGCGAGACTTCAGCAGAAAGACAACACACACATCCGTGGCTTACCCGGGGGCTCGAGCCAAGGTCCCTTTTATCAATAACATACTCGGGCTAAACACTCTACCGGGATGAATTAGGATTATTTATCCCTGAGTGGTGCTTTTGTGCACACTGTGAGGATGATTAGTATATTTATAAGGACCTGAGATGCTCGGATTTTGGTGGGCGAAGGGTATACACTGGATAAAAGTCAGGTGACAAATTAAAAAGTCTTGAATGTAAAATAAGGCTAACTTTTACAAAAGTATTTTTGCATAACGGCTATATTTTCCATTTAACGTAATTTATTTATTTGTCCCACTGATTAAAATTCCAGTTTCATTTTTGCATTAGGCAAGGGCAGATTTACCGATAAAGGGCTAAATGGTTGTTCGGGACCCATAATCATTCTGTGAATTGAAGTATTTCTTTCTTAAAAATGTGTAGTTATTAGTAAGTAGCTGTAAATTATAAATAATAGCTTTTAAATAAAAACATAGAAGTATCGTATTTATTATTATTATTATTATCAAAGTAAAAGGGACGGGGGTGGCTCAGTCGGTGGCGCGCCAGACTCGCAATCTGCAGATTCGAATGGCATCTGGTGCAGCGTTGAGTTTATCTCTGAAAAACTTCCGCGGTCAGTAGGGGATACCATGGGCTTTAAAAAGGCCGCTGTCCGTCGGATGGGATGTTAAGCCATGACCTCGTATGCGGGAGCAGTTAAATAACACGCTGGATAGCCTTGACGGGAGGCTACCACCTGTCTCTCAACAGTTGTCCAGGGGTCCCAACCTTCTACGAGTCTTCTGGTCCATGTAATCTGGCCATTTAGCCTTTGGTGCAAAAAAGTTCCGCTCAGAGGTAAAACAATCCAATCAAAATAAAATGATCGTTTTACTGTAATAGGGTGAAAAAATGAAAAAAATGCTTTCGTAATTGTAGAGTTCATTTTAACTACCCAAAATTTTGTTCGACTTAGGGCCCTTGGACTTCTAAACCCGCTACTGGCATTTGGCTTTAAAAACAAACTCGAAAAGAACATTACTTTGTTACAATATTACGTGTGATTTGAGGCAGTCATTTAGACTAAGTAATTGTCTAAGAAAAATGTTCCACACAGAAAAACTGTTTTCCTTAAAGCTGATTCGTTTAACGTTTTATGACTCAAACGGTATCTTGTGATAGGAACCCTCCCCCACACTGTAATGTCTACAATCGTTTACGTCTCAGAGCACGTTACACTAATGCCCAGATTTATGTCACGTTCCAGCCACTACTAACGATTGCCTTTGAGTCGGTACGCTACGGATTATAAGTTGATTAGGACGATTACAAACTCAGGCTTCTGCACGACGAAACAGCACACATACATCGTGATGCAAATGATCAGACAGCCGGCTGCAGTCTACAGAAGGCCAACACACTTAACGCCGGCTGCGGCCTATCTCCGGACACTTGCTTCGCCGGTGTACTACGAACAGCATCCGGAACTGACTGCTGCGCTAGCAGTGCCTCGTTTGTCATCATTAGCCTCGCTACAGATAACGGAGGAAGGTTGGTTAGCAAACACAGTTAATCTGATAAACGAACACCAAACAAACATTAGACTAATCGATCTATCCCATTACGGGATGAATCGATTTGTCTGTGCATTGAAATACCATTTTACGTCGGAGAGTTTTTGAGGGGAGATTTTAGCAGAGGAGCTGAGAGAGTAGAGATTGTTTAAGAGAGAGAAGTACACCCATATAGAGAAAAAAAGAAACCGAGATATCAGAATCGTTAGTGTTTTTGTGAGTTACGTGTTAAGTTTCTTGTGATGTATCTTCTTAATCGAATTTCGGTCAATTATGTTTTTCCCTGGTAAAACGCCTCTTTTTTTTTTTCTTGAAGAGGGGGGGGGGGAGATGAAAATGTTTTATTTTATTAAAAAACAAGTTTCGAACTTTGTCGATAAGAAGGGATACGTCTTATACGACGGAGAAATTAACTCGAAATTTTGTAATATATGAAAAAATAATGTAATAATGATGTAAAAAACAAATGTCTTTTAAAATATTTTTTTAAATTATTATTATGAACGTTCGTTCGTTGCTTAAATATCTTTTGGTTGACATTTAACACAAAACAGTTTAACGATAGTTTGGCCAAAATGAATAAAAACTGATGTTGTTGTATTGGATGGATTTGAGTTTTTGCCCATAAAATTTCGATATTCTAGAAGTCATTCTCAACGGATTTGCAAAATCAAATATTTAGTTAAATCTGCAAAAATGTTCATGGGGAAGGGGTAAAGGAAAACAAACAAACAAAACAATTCGGATTTATGTATATTTATATATTTCTTTATTATTAAAAATTAAATTCATAGTCACTAACATGATTTTTTTTTACTTTCAATTAAAATTGTCTTCTATAAAATAATATTTATTCTATGTTTTATTTTTAAAATGCAGGCGAGAAAAAGCCCCTTTTACACACTAAGGAAACCCAATCCATCACATATCAGTTATTTTTTAAATGTTTCTTTCAATCAGAATAAAAAAATATATATTTCAACTTTACAAATTTTTGATATATCGTAAACTTGCAATAGCGTAGGGCCTCTTGGATTTCCCATAGCTTATGTCCTCAGAAGGTCAAAGTCCGTCATTGTGTGTACAGTCGCTCAAAAAAGTATCCGAACACTATGGTTGATTACAGAATTCAGAAAAAATATCTGGCAACGATATTTTTTTAGAAATTAGTGATCTGGCAACCTTCGTGTCACGTGACACGAAGGTTGCCAGATCACTAATTTCTAAATCTGGCAACCTTCGTGTCACGTGACACGAAGGTAGCCAGATCACTAATTTCTAAAAAAAATCGTTGCCAGATATTTTTTCTGAATTCTGTAATCAACCATAGCGTTCGGATACTTTTTTGAGCGACTGTACTTGTATCGAAGGTGCAAATAACCAGGATCAGAATAGGTGAACCTCTCTTTCTGTTCACTGAGCATTCTGGGGAGGAAGTTGGCTCAGTCGGTAGTGTACCAGACATGTAAACTGTAGTTCCCAGATTTGGGTTCCAAACTGAGCCAAGCGTTGAGACTATCTCCGCAAAACCCCACCCTGACTTCGGTGAAAAAGGAAACACCAATGGGTAGGACCGGATCTAGATGGGAGAGACAAGGCTGCCATTCCTCCATTTGAGAATGTTAGAAAAGATAACAGAGGGAAAAAAATCTGTTAAACTTTATGCATATTTCAGGTAATTTTGAATAATATTTTTAAAAAGTTAAGGGGAAATTTTATACTGCAATGTAAATCCAATGTCTCACCTTTTTTTTTTTACTTTTTTCCGGCTCGTTTTTTAAGAAATGCCCCTCCCTCTCTCCATTTTATTCTTTATTTTTTCCTAGATCTGGATCTACCAATGGGTATGTAAAGGCCGCCATCCGTCAGAGGGATTGTTGAGCCGTAGCTCCTCGTACAGTCGCTCAAAAAATTATCCGAACACTACGGTTGATTACAGAATTCAGAAAAAATATCTGGCAACGATTTTTTTAGAAATTAGTGATCTAATTTCAACCTTCGTGTCACAACCTTCGTGTGACAACCTTCGTGTTCAACCTTCGTGATCTAATTTCAACCTTCGTGTTCAACCTTCGTGTCACGTGACACGAAGGTTGCCAGATCACTGATTTCTAAAAAAAACTACGGTTGATTACAGAATTCAGAAAAAATATCTGGCAACGTTTTTTTAGAAATTAGTGATCTGCCAACCTTCGTGTCACGTGACATGGAAGTTGCCAGATCACTGATTTCTAAAAAAATCGTTGCCAGATATTTTTTCTGAATTCTGTAATCAACCGTAGTGTTCGGATACTTTTTTGAGCGACTGTACAGGAGAGCCATGCTTTCTGCACGTTAAAAACACTCTGTATGACCTTGATGAGAGGCTGCCATCATTCACCTAACAAGCAGGTCGCATTCCACAATGTTATCTGAGTCCTTGGGGTCGTTGTGACCTAGACATTTAGCGCATTGTACGCAAAAACTTCCGCTCAGAGTAAAACAACGCAACCCAATTCATATTGAAATCATATTATTTCTTACCCACAGGAGTGAAATTTTAATTGCTATAGTATGAAATATACCAGGGCACCATGGTTCAAGAGGCCCATTCGGACACTAAGTAGCCCATTTTTACTCTATGATAGGGGCCCATTTGAATATTTTGCACCAGGGCCGTGATGACGTTCGACAGTACTTACCCAATTGTATATATTGCATATTCCTAGAGTTGTTGATATTAATATAAAATTATCCATAATTTTCTCTTGTTACATGTTACTAGCTACATCTAAAGCATCTGATCATTTTACTTTATGTCGCTAAATATTTCAAAAACTTAATATTCTATTTCAATCTGCTTAGATTTGTTCTGTATTCCAGAGATTGCTATTTGTTCGTTTGATACCATTCAGGCATTCAATTACTTTCAACGCTGATGAATAATTCACTCATCAAGAGCATATTCTACGATACAAATTCCAAAGTTTTAGATTCATCGAATACTTTCAAAATCTTCCTCCTTTAGAAACTCGCAAAAGTCGATTGAGGTTCGGTTTGTCATGAATACTTCAAAACTTTCAGTTTCGAATTTTAATTATCTGCAAAGTCTCTTCATAGACTTTATGTTTCGGCGCTGTTAAAGGTATCCTCATCCATCTTTCATGTGAGAATTATCGATATAAATATCTGTAACAGCTTTAGGCATTTGATCTTTGGAAACAACGAAGAAATGAAGTTCAAACAGTTACATTTGAAATTTCGAAAACTGTTGCATTTATAATAGAGTATTAACAAGCTGGAATTAATAACCATTTTTTGCGAGTAAACATTTCAGCTTTTATGCACACAAAGATTTGATCAGTTAAATTGTGTGTTAATGAGAGAATAATATTATGTCTGTTATGCAATCTTTGAAAAATGGTTAGTCATGGATCCTTAAGAGTGCATAATTATAATCTTCTGAAATATAGATTTATAGATAATCAGGGCCGAATCTAGGGGTGGGACTTCACCCCCCCCCCCCCCTAGACCTTCCTCGTCCTAGACCCTCCCCGCACTGAAAATGATAGTAAGTGCAATGGAAGACAAAAACTATTAAACTTGTGCCTATATCACGCAATTTTCAAGAATTTTTTTTTAATTCGAAAAAGAAGGGGAAAAAGTTACACTGCAATGAAAATCCAGTCTCCTACACCCTCTCCTCTATTTCTTTACTTTTTTTCCGGTTCAATTGCGTCGCTTGCTCCTCCCCCTACTTTATTTTTTCTAGGTTGGCGGCTATACTGAAAAAAAAAACAGAATTTGCAAATTGCGGCATTGTCTCAGACAAGGATGCCAGATATTTGTTTGAATGTGCGAATTCCCTTTTTGTGAAAACAGAATTGCAATATTTCTTTGGGTGAAATTGATTTCATATGGAAATATTTCTCTTTTTGTTTTTTGTATAAAAAAACTGGGACAACTTTGTGTAAATTTTTACATGTAGTCACCTGTTCAAAAATTGATTTAAAAAATTCGTGTAATAATTGTGCGGGTCTCACCTAGTTTACATTTCATTTGCCGTCTGGGCTTTCATAGTAACATGGACTTGTATGCGGCTCAAATCGAAGCCGACAGAAGGGCAAAAATTTTAAATTGTAGCACTGGTGACAACTGTAAAATCGAGAATTTTCTGATTCTGTTCCTAATCACGAAACACGGCTACAATTCGAAAATTTATTGTAGATATATTGCTTCCTATAAGAATACCAAATTAATTCAAATTACGAAGTAAAGAGACAATTACATTTTTAGATTCAAAATTGCAATACAATCTTAATTATTTATAGAAGAAAACAATGTTCATCATTAATATACAATACATAATAATTAAAAATCATGTGAATTTTAATTATTCCCTGAGGATTAAATTTCCCCTAAAAACCCTTGAATGTGAAATTAAATGCAAATATTTTTTGTAGTTGTATTGTTTGCAGTAACCAGTTTTACTAATTCCCGCATCAATAAATAACAATGAATTCCTCCTTGATGTGGCGAATCCCATAGCAGGCCTGTATCTAGAAAAAATAAAGTGTTGGAGGTGACTCGACCGACTTTCCAGACTGTTTTGTGACTTTAAAAATGTTTTGAAAAAGATGCATATATGTTTAATATTTTATCGCATCCATTCCATTATTGGTATACTCAAACAGTAGTAGAGAGCATTCCCCCCACCTCCACTACTCTCCATCCCCATCCACCCTCGAGGACCGGGATTATTTCATAGCTTGAGATCATGCGAAGTGGAGGATTTTCAAGATAACGTGGACAGGTGAAAAAGGTTTTCCTGCTTTTACAGGCACCTTTCCGTTTCGGTTTGTGCTGAGATAGTTTGATTTAGCTTTAAATACACTCTGAGACTTGGATCGTTTCTTTTTTCTTCAAACTGTCTAATGAACTCTGAAGAAAGAGCGAGCTTTAACTGCATAGTGGTTAGGGAGCGAGCTACTGTTCAAGCAGGGCAAACTTTGTGTTGTGTTAGCTCTAACCTAAGTGAGGCAGTGGTCAACAGTGATTTCGGTCTTAGTAGGGCATGCCTTTGCATGAGGAGGCTTGTGAAAGCTAAGAGAAAATTCTTTTCTGTCTTATGTGTAGAAAATGAAGTGACTCTCAGTGAGCCTCGACACTGCTAGATGGACGAAATGTTTTCTCTTTTTACCTACGGAGGTCGAATATAAGCATCCATCAGTTCCTGTACGATTGGATACTTGTAGTTAGTGTGCTTATATTCTTTCGTGTTATCATTGAATAAGGAATTTTCCCATTCCCCATTACAGATTCAATAAAGAAGTTCCAAATCACAAAATTTAATATTCTCAGGCCCTGATCCCAATTGTTCCAGCAATGAGAATTTCCTCTGCTAACACCAATTCTGACCTAGGTGAGAAGGAAAACACCGGTGAACTTGGAAAACTTCACGATGTGATCTTAAAAATTGACCTTGTGTGCACTAATACCATTCATTATGCATTTCAGGCACGTATTCGTGCTTTTTTACCGAGTTCTGAACCTAAGATTTTTTTTAGTGGGAGGTGTTGAATTAAAGACTTTTTTTTCTCGGATATCTTTGGAAAAAGAGTATTGGTGCTCCATATATGCAGTAACGTATTCAACATATTTGTGTAATTGGGAGTGGAGCCTTTTATATTTATATGTATTCAAAGCAGTTAATGTAGAGGAAACTTCTTCTCTTCTTTTAACCACAAGGGCGAGAGTGGCCCAGTCGGTAGCGCCCAAGCTCGTAATCTATAGTTCCCGGATTTGAGTCCCGTCTGCGCCAGAGTTGAGATTTATATCCACAAAATCTCTATTCCTTCTTCTTGGTCAGTAGGGGACACCAATGGGCTTGGAAAGGCAGCCATATATCGGATGAGATGTTAAGTCTTGGACCCGTGTGCGGAAGATCCATAACTTGTGCACGTTAAAGAACAAGCTGGATAGCTTTGACGGTAGGCTACCATCTATATCCCAACAGCTGTTCAGTGGGTCCCCTCCATCCAACCTTCTTTGAGCCTTAGGGATCCTTGTGACCTGGCCATTTAGCCCATTGTGTGTAAAAAGTGCCGCTCAGGGGTAAAACAATCAGACTCTTTTAACCACAAAAGGCGGTTTGCCTTGTTAAAAACAATGCTATACTGTTCTGGTGGTTCAGAAAAACAAAAATTTCGCAAAATCACTTATGATTTCATTGCTTACTGATTAATATCTGATTTCATGTTTATTCTTTCGTGGTTGCAGATTGAAAATATGATTTCTGTATCCTTACAAACTACTTTGATATCTTTTTACCCAATTTCAATTAACATGACGTTTTTTCTCAAATCATTGAACAGTTTTCAAAGCTGCGTGCTTTAGCACCTTACGCGCTCCCCCCTCCCGCCCCCTGAAAACGAGCCTGATGCACGTTGAAGAACGATCAATTAACCTTGACAGGAAACTTCCATGTATCTCAATAGTTTTTCAGTGGCTTCCATTCCCAAAACTTGTCTTAGCCCTCGGGGATCTTCGTGACCTGAACATTTTCCTGTCATATCAAAAATAAATGCCGCTCAGGACTAAAACAACTAAACTGAACATCTATTGCCGAATAGTAAATATTTTGTTATGAGTTTTTTTTTTATTATTTCTAATAGAAAGAGATTTAACTGCTCTCGTGTGGGAAATAAAATTATGCGATTTCATTTCGTCGATGGGAAATGTGAGCAATGAAGGTCCCACAGGACATTCCACTTAAAAGAATGTGTTCAAGAGATTTCTTATAAGCGACAATGCATATTTTGTAAACCCCGAATGATTATTTAAGTTTACAAAAAAAAAGCAAAAAGACATTTTCTTTGACAAAGAATAATGGTTTCATGACTTTCATATTTCAGTTGAACAATTTAACAAAAAAATTAATAGTTAGTATTAAATCTTATATATATATATACTCCAACGTAATGTCTTGTTTTTAACCCAGGAGGATTCAAATGTTTTTTTCCAGACTGTTAATTGTGGCATGGTGTGAATCCCACAAACATTTCTTATATTAAATAAGAGACAAAAAATTACATTTTTTGTTATTTCGTTTATTTATTAAACCTAAGAGCCCAAGAGATTTATCACTTATCTTGTAAGAACATTTAAATATTGTCCGAATAAATAACTCGAATTCGGATGAAAATTGTTTTTTATCTTCGTCATTATCAGTCAAATATCATATACTGTGTTCGTTAAAATACTTTTTTGCGCATGTATAAATATACTAGTAGAAAGTACGTCGAAACTCAATTGGGAAAAACTGAAAGTTTCAAATGACGAACTAAAGAGAATGAGAAAAAAAAGAGTTCCAGGGTTTCAAATGCAACGAATTTTATGTTGAAACTCTTATATGGCAAATTTTCTGTTGAAAATCTAATGCAACGAATTTTATGTTGAAATTCTAATGCGGTGAATTTTTGTTGAAACTCTAATGAAACGAATTTTCTGTTGAAATTCCAATGCAAAGAATTTTCTGTTGAAATTCTAATGCAACGAAATTTCTGTTGAAATTCTAATGCAACGAATTTTCTGTTGAAATTATAATGCAATGAATTATCTATTAAAAATCTAATGTGACGAATTTTCTATTAAAATTCTAATGCGACGAATTTTCTATTAAAATTCTAATGCGACGAATTTTCTATTAAAATTCTAATGCGACAAATTTTCTATTAAAATTCTAATGCGACGAAATTTCTGTTGAAATTCTAATGCGACGATTTTTCTGTTGAAATTCCAATGTGACGTTTGTTTGTTTGAAATTTAATGCGACGAATGTTTTGTTGAAATTCTAATGCAACGAATTTTATGCTGAAATTCTAATGCAACGAATCTTATGCTGAAATTCTAATGTGACAATGTTTTTGCTGAAATTTAATGCAACGAATATTTTGTTGAAATTTAATGCAACGAATTTTTTGTCGAAATTCTATTTCGACGAATTTTCTATTGGAATTCAACGGCTTCCTTGGTTCCAGGACCCTCTCTCCAATAAAATGGAGAAATAAAAACTTTTTAAACTCTAGTTCTGTCATAGGTAGAAATCTTTTGTTTTGCCCAACACAGAGCAGGAAAGGGAAAGCCAACAGGACAAGTTTGGGATCGAACGGGCAAGTATATCTGATACACTATGTATACGTGTCTCTATATATACAGAGCGAAGTATTATGAAATATGCCAATGGATGCATACTGACATAAATATTCTCTGTCACTATGAAGTCTTGTAAAAGCCCCAACTACATGGTATAGGTAAAAAACTGTTCTGAATGACTTCGTAAAAGGAGGAGGGTGGGGGGGACTGTGGTCAGAAGCATTCGTAATGGAGGTGATGGAACTCAGCGAAACCTCACAATCCCAATATCGCAGGTGTATGGGGAATGGTAACAGTTTTAAAAACGTCCGTCAATCGTGGAAAACGTCGGAGGAAAAAGTATCTGACAGTCAGGAATAGGCGTTTTTGGTACGGACTTCAGGGCAAAATAAAGCTGCTACGTTCATCAGTTGAGATAGATGATCGCTGCCAGTTCCTCAAAACCCATTTCGACTACGTCTATGCACAGATAATTGAAATCTTTGAAATTTAGGAACTGTAGCATGATATATAGGTTGGGTTGTTTTACCTCTGAGCGGCACTTTTTTGCACACCATGGCCAGGTCACATGGACCACGAAGGCTCAGAGAAGGTTGGGGGAAGAAACTCACTGGAACAGCTGTTGAGAGACAGATGGTAGCCTCCCGTCAAGGCCATCCAGCGTGTTCTTTAACGTGCACAGGGTATGTCTCTCCCGCACACGGGGCCACGGCTTAACGTCCCATCCGACGGATGGCGTCCTTTCCAAGCCCATCGGTGTCCTCTATTGACCGTGGGCAGGGCGGGGAATTTTTGCGGAGATAAATCTCAACGCTGACCCAGCTGGGACTCGAACCTGGGCACTACAGATTACGAGCCTGGCGCGCTACCGACTGAGCCACCCCCGCCCCCTATGATATATAGGACAAAGTATTAGGTGGGTGTTCATTATAATCTGACAGATAGTATAAACACACATAAGGTATTACTTATGTTGTAATGTTTTGAATAAATTAAATACACTGTCATATTTTTCAAATGGATTTTATTTCGATGTACCAGCTGCGGACTGAAATCACTAAGGATTCTGGAATAAATTTTCTGGTTCACTAATACATAAGAAATTAATAATGATTACTCCCTTAATAAAACTTTAGTTCAAATATCCATGATACCTGCATCTATATAATTTATGCATGTCTTATCAAATTAAATATTGTTTCTGGAATTTTTGTATCCAAAGTATTTTTAGTATATTTTGAAAGTTTCTGCGATATATTTATATATACTCAATAACAGTTCTACATTTCGAGGAAAAATATAGATGGTTAGATGACTGAATTCAGTACGTTCGAAACGGAACTAAGTTGCGATTTTGTTTCTTTTCCTCCTGTTAAAAGGTCTGATTCCGTGTTCAGGAGAGACATGTGCACTTTGTGCAATTTAAAGATTACGCTGAATGATTTATGGAGAACTTCCATCTATTTCCTAAGAGCTTCCCTGTTGGGGAATTAGATGGTTAGATGACTGAATTGATTACGAACGGAAATGGGCTACGATTTTGTTTCTTTTCCTCCTGTTAAAAGATCTGATTCCGTGTTCAGGAGAGACATGTGCATTTTGTGCACGTTAAAGATTACGCTGAATGACTCATGGAGAACTCCCATATATCTTCTAAGAGTTTCCCACTTGGGGAATTAGATGGTTAGATGATTGAATTGAGTACGAACTGAATTGGGCTACGATATTGTTTCTTTCCCTCCTTTTAAAGGTCTGATTCCGTGTTCAGGAGAGACATGTGCATTTTGGGCAAGTTAAAGATTACTCTGAATGATTTATGGAGAACTTCCATATATCTCCTAGGAGTTTCCCAGTTGGGGAATTAGATGGTTAGATGACTGAATTGAGTACGAACTGAAATGGGCTACGATGTTGTTTCTTTTCCTCCTGTTAAAATGTCTGATTCCGTGTTCAGGAGAGCCATGTGCACGTTGTGCAAGTTAAAGAATATGCTGAATGACTCATGGGTTGTTGTTTGGGTTGTTTTACCTCTGAGCGGCACTTTTTTGCACACCATGGGCTAAATGGCCAGGTCACATGGACCCCGAAGGCTCAGAGAAGGTTGGAGGAGGGGACCCACTGGAACAGCTGTTGGGAGACAGTGGTAGCCTCCCGTCGAGGCCATCCAGCGTGTTCTTTAACGTGCACAGGGTATGGCTCTCCCACACACGGGGCCACGGCTTAACGTCCCATCCGACGGACGGCGGCCTTTCCAAGCCCATCGGTGTCCCCTACTGACCGTGGGCAGGGCGGGGAATTTTGCGGAGATAAATCTCAACGCTGACCCAGCTGGGACTCGAACCTGGGAACTACAGATTACGAGCCTGGCGCGCTACCGACTGAGCCACCCCCGCCCCGAATGACTCATGGAGAACTCCCATATATCTCCTAAGAGTTTCCCACTTGGGGAATTAGATGGTTAGATGATTGAATTGAGTACGAACTGAATTGGGCTACGATATTGTTTCTTTTCCTCCTTTTAATAGTCTGATTCCGTGTTCAGGAGAGACATGTGCATTTTGTGCAAGTTAAAGATTACTCTGAATGACTTATGGAGAACTTCCATATATCTCCTAGGAGTTTCCCAGTTGGGGAATTAGATGGTTAGATGACTGAATTGAGTACGAACTGAATTGGGCTACGATGTTGTTTCTTTTCCTCCTGTTAAAATGTCTGATTCCGTGTTCAGGAGAGCCATGTGCACTTTGTGCAAGTTAAATAATATGCTGAATGACTCATGGAGAACTTCCATCTATTTCCTAAGAGTTTCCCAGTTGGGGAATTAGAAGATTAGATGATTGAATTGATTACGAACGGAAATGGGCTACGGTGTTGTTTCTTTTCTTCCTGTTAAAGGGTCTGATTCCGTGTTCAGGAGAGACATGTGCACTTTGTGCACGTTAAAGATTACACTGAATGACTCATGGAGAACTTCCATATATCTCCTAAGAGTTTCCCACTTGGGGAATTAGATGGTTAGATGATTGAATTGAGTACGAACCGAATTGGGCCACAATATTGTTTCTTTTCCTCCTTTAAAGGTCTGATTCCGTGTTCAGGAGAGACATGTGCATTTTGTGCAAGTTAAAGATTACGCTGAATGACTTATGGAGAACTTCCATTTTCTAAGAGCTTTCCAGTTGGTTCCCTTTCTGCAATTAACCCGAGCCTTGGGATCCTTGTGACTTGGCCGCTTGCCAAATTTTGTATGCAAAACTTCCGATCAGAGAGACAGATAAAGCAACCCAAATCAAGTGGGAGCTCAGTAAATGTTCTGGTAAAATATGTGTAATTTGTGTTTAAAATATTTATTTCTTCTTCGTTACAATTATTAACAGCCTTAAAGAAGGGGACCCTGGTGCATCCGCCCCCCCCCCCCCCCCATACATCCTATATAGAGTCAGAGGTGACTCAGTCGGTAGTGCGCCAGGTTCGTAATCTGCAGTAGTATTTCGAGTTCCTGCTATGCCACCGTTGATATTTTGCTCTGCTAAACTCTTACCTGCCCTCAGTGAGAAAGAGAACACCTATAGATGTGGAAACACTGCCGTCCGCCAGGTGGGATTTTTAACCGTGTTCCGAGTGAAGAGCCATACCTTTTGCAAGTTATAAAGGGAGACTTCCATTTGTCACCTGAGAGCTGTACGGTAGTTTCCCCTTCCCTAACCTTATCTGAGATCTTGGGGTCGTTGTGACCTTATCATTTAGCACTTTGTGTGCACAAAAGTGCAGCTAAAGAGGTAAACAACCCAACCCTGGAGCACTATCAGTATCAGTTAAGTTCTTCATCATCATGATTTTAGGTTTCCCGTAACAACATTTACCTGTTTACGAGTTAGAAAGTGTTGCTCAGTTAACCAAGCATAGAACAACCCTTGTTTATTTATCGCTTTTTTATTGAAACTAATTTGTGTGAAAGAACGCAGAAATCCTTTCACGGAAAATTCCAAACATTTACGTTACCCAGCAACAAAATTCGGGAGCAGCAACAACATCATGACGTTAACATTCTCCCTAACTTTGTTAACAGCAGAAAATGAAAAACCCTGGCTCATTAGAAAATGCCAATAAAGAGGCAATCTTGAGAGTTTATTAGTAACACAGTTCAAGAAGCTGTAAAAGGGAAACGCCACAATACATCAAATAGCCGATGCAGTTTCGCAAAAGAAGTAAGTTACGCATTATGAAGATCATCTTACGAAGTAATACCTATATACAATTCCTCTGCAAAGGTTTACACTTGTTAACTTTAACTGAAATAGATAAAAGAAAATGTAATGAATTTGCAATCCTTTTTATTAGGTACTATTAAATAAAACATTGGGACTGATATAATAATCCGTGATGTGCATTCATTGATATGTCATCATTTAGTGAATTCAGTGATTATTTCTTTTATTTAATTCAAATGATGTGCAAAGAGAACTGCTGATTCTTAGATTTTAAAAACTCAGCTGAAATGTACTGCTTTCGCCACAAGATTAGAAATTTGTGAAGAAATTGTGATTTTTTTTCTTTTTTATCCAAGATATCCCAGCTGGGCCAGATTTGAGATATATCTTTGCATAGCTTCCTGCCCTGCCCTGCATTAGTAGGGGACATCGATGGGCTTCGAAAGGTTACCGTCCGTCGGATGGTACGTTAAGCCGTGGACCCGTGTGCAGAAGAGCATACTCTATGCACGTTAAAGATCACACTGGATAGCTTTGACTGTAGGCTACCCTCCCTCAACCTTCTCTGCGCTTTCGGAGTCCTTATGAACAGGCTCTTTAGCTCATTGTGTAAACAAAAGTGTCGCTCAGAGGTAAAACAACCCACAGGCGGAATGGAAAGAGGCCTGGAGCTGTAGTATCTCGGGATATCGTAAAAGAAATATTTTTCTTTAAATTATATACTTTTATATTTAATTGAATACACGTATTATATAATGTGTAAAAAATTATTATTTTACACATCATATGTACATATATGACTGTAGTGCTGATTGAACTACGACAATCTTTCTCCACGCTATACGTTATGTCAATGGGAGGTAAAATTGGAAGCTTTATAATTAATAAAATAGGCGCTTTATCTGAACATATAACTGAAGATAAAAAATCTCAATCGTCAAAATCTGATTATGTCATTCATGTAAATACTACCGCTGAAAACTTAAGATGTGGAATATCACTAACTTGGATAAAGTTTGTAACATTTTGAGAATAGAGGGTTTAACTGACATAAACTTTCCCAAATATACGCAGATTTAACTAACTATTGTAACATTTCAATCACATCTTGGGACCATTATCAAAGGTCTCATTCAGTTGGAGCTGCGAGTGCCAATTAAATGGCTCATTAACGATAATTGAAGAGAGGGATCTAAACCCTACGATTTTTTTAATCACAAGTAAGTAATTATTCAAGTCTCTATTGCGATATATCTTAATAAATAGCTAATCTTAGACTCATGAAAATATATATGTAAAAACTATATGTAAAATGTATTTAATATTCTTGGATAAAACACTGTTTAGCAAGAGAAGTAATAGGTTTTGTAGGTTACAATGAAGAGATGTACTGTAGTTTAAAACATCTCTTTAGTTGCATATCATCACAATATAAGTATATAATGCAACGTTAGAACTCTGCTACATATACATTCTAAAAGCATTGCAAAAGTTAATGTACCTTGGTAATAAATACATATATAATGCATTTGTAATATTAATTAAATTTAGCTCTAATATAAATAGTAACAGGAGTCAGGGAAAATTAGCAGCCTGGATTGGCTACTTGGAAGGAGGTAAGAAAATTCTCCTTTGCATAACAATGCAATGAAACAGAAATATTCACATTGGAAAAAAAAACAACAAGTAAAGGTTTAAATAGTTTTGATATAAAATATCAATAATATATAATTCAAATATATATATTTTGAAGGTCTATTGAGATCATCTGATCGTCGAACGTTATGAGAGTTCAAAAGTCACCAAAGAATCACACTGAAAACCTCAAATGGAGTTGTGGAGGCCGGTGTCTTTCAGGAACTGCAGCAAAATTTTAGAAATCCTGCACACAACGTGAGAGTTTTGCCTTCTGGCCAAGATGAAGCTGATAGTGATATCTGTGATGTTGATCTGCTGGAGACTTGAAAGCATATTGTTTCTTTGGAGATCATAAAGTGAGTGAATTAGAACATGTTCAACATTTTCAGGCTAGTTACAAGTTTGACAGAGGAGTGAAACTTTATTTTCAATTTTGTGAAGATATAAATGGTATTTTTAAAATGCTCTATTATTACTTTCAGCTATTAATTGTCAGCGGTGAATTTTTAAAAAAATATCGAAATTTTAAACGAACATTGCAAACGATATATTTCTCCGACACATTTCAAATTTTGATAGAAGAATGTGAGGATAAAATAGTATATATTTTCTCCAAGGGTTTGCTACTTTGCCTCAAGGGGGGGGGGGGTGGAAAACGCAAATTTCTTTTTAGGAGACTAATGAAAAATTGTTTTTCGCCTTTATATATATTATAAAATATTACTAATTACATTTTCGATTCCCGATCATCCGTAAGTTCGAATTGTAAAAAAACTTAAATAGAAATAACGAATTGTAAAAAAACTTAAATAGAGTCCTGTAACTCTGGAAAAGTTTTGAAAGAAAGAAATTAAACGAATATTACAAACGATACATTTATGCCAAAATTTTTGAAATTTTGGTTGTAAAATATGATGAGTTCAAAATTTTACATTAGCAACAATAATTTACCTCCTCTCCCCCAAGGATTGTCAGAACGAAAAATTTAAAAAAGATAAATTGAAACTTCGTTTTTGTGTTACATAACTAATAATAAAATATTAATATATACATTATTCTAATTGTCAATTAGTTCAAATTTCTATGATGGAGGGCACTTAGGGCAGAAAATGAAAACATTAGCTCTCTTGAAAACAAGCATCTAGGTTCTGTAATTTATATACGCAATATATGATATATTTAAGTTCATTCAGTTGTTCTGGTTTATTCGATAGGTTAGGTTCTTTTAGCTCTAAGCACTACAGTCATGCGCACAGAATGATCTAAATGGCCATGTTATATAAGGGCTCAGAGCTGGATACAGTAAGGGACCTTATTGGGCAGCTATTAGAAAGAAGATAGATGTCTCTCTTCAAGGCCATCTAGATTGTTTTTTAGTGTTCACAGTATATAGTTCTCATGCACATATGATGCATGACACCCCCTTCGACGAATGTCGTCTTTTTTTTTTAAGACGTTATATATTATTTTTGTCACCAAAAGTAAAGTGTGAGTTACTAGAGAAAACTTCAACGTAGACATAATGGGAACTCGAATCTGGAAGTATCAGTTTTCTATAATCCTGCTGTTTTTCTCTCTCAGGCAAATATCTCCTTTTTGTAAAATGACTCTTTAGCCATCAAGTTTTATTTCTGTGTGACATTTAATTAACAATTAAGACTTTGATATTAAAAAAAAAACGTTTTTGAATCGTTTCAGTCCCTCCGAGAGAAACTCTTATTGTGGATGAAGATGGTCAGGAGTTATCTGGAGTGGTAGGACCCTATGACGAAGGTGCTGATCTACAACTCAGGTGTGAAGCCTTAGGAGGTAAGGAAACAAAAATATCCTCTATTTTTCAGTTCGTGAACTTTTTAATTCCTTCTCACAAAGTGCAGTGTACATAATATTAGGTAACGCGACTTCTCTACTGATTGGGTGTCAGAAGATGGTTCGTTACTAAGTCGGATTTGCATAATTCTTAAGCTCATATATCTTTGATGATCAATGAAACAGTATTTTCACCTAAATTTTATCTATCACATAGTATCATTAGCACTGGGTGTCAATTTATTTTAACTGTAAGGAATATCGTCTAAAAATATTCGGATATTATTCTTCACAGTTAAAACAGAAAAGGGACAAATGGACTTGGAAAGGCTGCCGTCCGTCAGATGGAACCTAAAGCTGTGGTCCCGAGTGCGGGAGAGCCATACTGTGTGCACGTTAAACAACACACTGGATGACCTTGAATAACTGTCTAGTAGGTCCCCTTCCCCTACCTTCGCTGATCCCTTTGGTCCTTATGACTTGGTCATTTAGCCCACTGCTCGCAAAAAAAGTGACAGAGGTAAAATAACCAATCCTGTAAAAAAATATTAATTTTCAGATTTAGGGAGTTTTGAATATAGCTTTCGATTCATATAACATGTAGTTGTCTGGTGACTTTTTAAAAAAATACTTCGAATAATCACACAACAATGACCCTGTCACCAACCAATAGACTTCGTGTAAATTGATTTATTTTCTTAATCATCCTAATTTGAAAGATTTTTCCTTACTAGCTGGTCAACAGGAAGTATTCATTAAAACGATGACTGGATAAAATATTTCTCAACAGAACAGAATACATCAAAACTCGTGAAATACAAGTGAAGTTAAAACACGAAATTTACAACTTATTGAGAAATTCCTTTGTATTTGATAAATACAGCTCAATAAAATGAACATGCAAATAACAGTCACAGTGGAAGAGGTGTCAGAAGGTCAGTTCCTCCTCTGAAAAAATTATCGTAAAAATAATTTAAGTTGAATAATATCAGTTGTACTAAAATTTAATATTTTTTTTCTTTTTCACTTAACGAAATATAATCTCGTTTACATTTTATGTTTTCTTTTGTTTTCGGAAGATTATCATTTATTTTTATTTATATATTAATATAAAAGAAGTTTATTTTGAATAATAAGTTTTTTTTTTTGTCCTTTTGATTTTGTCATTCTTAGTTGCAGAGGAGGATTGGGCCGCCGGGACACCAAGCAATACCCCGGTGGGCCGGTCATATTTGGACCTCCTGACCCAAACCTTTCCGGCTTATAAAAACTTCCCTTCAGTTTTTTCAGTTCTTATTACTACGTCATTATTTCGTTTTTTTTTTCATCTCCGTAAAACATATCACAGTTTTCTTTCAACAACAAGCAATGCACCCCAGTGTTTGCGTCCGAGAAGCATTCAGAAGAACCCTCTTAATAATTAAAGTCGGGGGCATGGAGATGTGATAGCCACAAAGCAGCTGCGAAGGAGGAAAAACAAAGAAAATCAGGGGGAACGCAATAAACACTACATAAGAACAAATACGGCAGTCTCATAGGCTGGAAAGTGGGAACACAGCTGTTAACTTTCACGGATTTAAAATCTCACGTCTTACGTTTACTCTTCGGGAATCATTTAACCATACAGAGAAGTTGGATACGCGGAGAATGGACTTAGTAAATTGTTTTATGACAGGATGCAACCATGATGATGTCTGAAAAAACACTGATCGTTGGCAGAAGGCACACTTTCTCATTTGGTTGTCGATAGTGGTTCTCTTTAATCTTGAAGAGCAAGATGATTTCACTAAGTGGTAGACTTCAAATTAACAGAAATTCTTTCCTTGATGGGTGACGTTTTCTCAACAGTTAGCAGAAGTTAGACATAATGACGACGACTCTCAGTGAATGATTATTTATGGCGCATGCGAGGCTGTGGAATGAGTTGAGTGGTGCGAGGGAACGTGGTGTTGGGAATGTCATTTACCCTTAAGACATATGAAAATAGAATAAAAATCTTTCATTTACGGTAATTGTTTTTTTATCGTGAACAGACAGTCAATCAACTTTATACAAGAGAAATCATCGTGAAAACAGACAACGAGAACTACAAAGTTGCATAAAAGTAAATTCTCGGACTTTTTTGATTTCTTTCAATAGATTTATTTTTGTGCTATTTTGTCTTTGCAAAAACAGGATGAATTTTTTTGCAAAACTCCAATCGGAATATCGTATGAACTATTTTTCACCCTTTATTTGTGGTTCCCACTGTATTTTTTATAGCAATGTCCTTGCAAAAAATTCAATATGACGAGCTACATCTATCGAAGATTTGATTTTTTTTTTTATTTAGGTCATTTACTGAGATTTCACGATAAATACTGAGATTTTTGGTAAAAGATAAGCCATTTTATACTGACGTGATTTTTTTTCCTAGCAGTCTTTCGTAAATCAAAGTTGGAAATCATACCTTTATTTTTTTTTGTAAAGAACCTTTCTTGCACTCTATAGGCCGAAAATCCCGAATAACCAAAAAACGTCACTGGCCATAAATTTTTGCAATATACGAGATCAAAACTCCTCTTTGCGAGTTCGTTTTTATCGTTTTGAGGTTGGGACAAGTTCCACCTTTGTAGGATGGCAAAAAACTAAGCTTTTGTGAATTTTGATGGGCAGTGGTTTATTTGCTCTTGTCTGTTATTCTATTACATGTAGTTTTAAATTTATTACAATTAAAAAAATTGCGCTTGGCTTCTTCACCGTTTATTGTATACTCATCTAAACATTTTCTTGTTATACGCCTGTTCCGAATTTTACTTTTTGATGATTAGGTAGGGAACAAATCCGAGACACCAGGTTTTTTTTTTTCATTTTTTACGAACTCTATTCATCCACTGATAATATTTTACTTAAATCCAGTAATTCAGTTCTTATTAAGTAAAACGTCGCGAAGTTACAAAGAAAAATCTGAAAGCAATTATTTGCAGACTGCAGCTCAGTATGAGAAATGAAATGTAAAATTTTAATATTCCTCTGAGAAATTGTGTGCTTTACTCTAGCTAAAAGATAATATCATTTATTGCGTTTTAGCCTCTTTTAGTTTAAATTTTAAATTGATAAAGAAACAAAAATATTCTAGTACTCGCATATAAAATAAAAATTCCCTGAAAAGGGTCGAATTCTCGTGTTTTATTTCCCTAACTTTCCGTCGTCCTATTTTAGGTATGTTTGCTTCATTTGCATGGTTCACTCGAAATGTCATATTCTACATTAGAACAGAATGAAAATCCGATTTTCTAGTATGCTTTAAATTTCTTAAATCTGGAACAAGCTAAGAACATAAAATTATATTTACAAGTACAGCAAAGAAAATGCAACTCTTTTTTTTTTTAATTACCCATTTTACTGAAGATAGATTCCAAAATTTATTGAAATTTGTGAAAAGGAAAAATAATTTTTTCGCCATTTCCCACCTGAATATTTCACGATTTTCTTTTTTCTTTTTTACAATTTAAAAACAAACCAGTTGCTTGGGGTCCTTTCATCAGTAGTAGAAATGAACTAGCTGTTTGGCTATCAGAAGAAAAAGCATTATTTGTTCCAAGTGTGAGGTTTATCAGCGAAATTTTAATGCTTTTAAATATACAATCGTTTAAAGTGAAAGTGGGATCTGAAAAGACGCTTTTCAGATCCCACTTTATTGGATCATATATTACCTTATCCCGTTTTCGAAAAAAAGCGAGACTTTATCGTTCATGTTCATCTGTTTGTTTGTTTGTCCGTCTGTCTGTAGAAATCCTATATTTTTGTTTTTAGATATAAATTAAAAGTTCTTTTTGGGTTCGCTATGTATTGATGACATTTTAAGATTTGCACTTTCGGAATCTCCCAAAAGTTTAAACCCTGCCCCTTAACGGTGGAAAAAGTTGAAAATTTTGAACGAATATTGCAAACCATCCTGTACTTACGCTAGAAATTCGAAATTTTGGTGTTGTAATGTGAAGGTCACGAAGTATGCATAGGCAATAATGATTTGATCACTTACCCCCCGGTGGGATACAACTTTTTTTGTTTAAAGAAATAATTGCTTGTTTTAAAATATGAATAGAAAATCCCTTTTTGAATTGAGTAAGTATTGAAGAAATATTACGATTCACACTTTTTGAATCCATAAACTTTAAAGTTTGCCCTCTAACATAAAAAAAAGTTGAAAATTTCAAACGTTTAAACAGATTTAGCAAGTCATGTATTTATGCTAAAATTTTTGAATTTTAAGAGTAGAATGAGAAAGTCATGTAATTTGCATTTGCAACAATAATTGACCTCTTACAACCAGGAAGTGGGAAACACAATTGTTTTAACAGATATTGGTAAATTAGTTTTTAGTTGGATTAGTACTAATGAAATACAATTTGCATTTTTCGCGGATAGAGAGCATTAAATGTGAAAAACGCGAAACTTTTAACGAATGTGCACGTGATCTTTTTATGATCGAAATTTGAAATTTCGGTGATAGAGTGTCAAGGATCAACAGATTCTGACAGCAACAATCTGTCCCTTTTGTCAGAAGGATGTAAGAAAAATATTTTTTTTTAATTTACGGAATTAAAGAAATTTTTTTGTCATTGTGTATGCTAATAGAATACTATTATTTGTAAATTATGCAGTTAGCAATTTATTTTACGATAAAAAAATTGCTAATGCGGTGTATCATTAATTGTAATTTAACTACTACTATACATATTTGCTATGATGATCACTGTATCATAAATGAAGCTTTACAAAAAAAGGAAAATTATGTAAGACATAATGGGGGGAAAGGTTAACCCAAGTATAAAGTGATGGTGTGACATAGAAGGGAATTGGCCTTAAAATTCTACTAAAACAGTGTTGCATATTTGTGGATTTTTTTTCCCTTCTAAGCAAAAAAAAATATGAATATATAATGGCGCTGCAACCAAATCTGAGAGTACTTCTCGCCTGGGGCGAAATTTGGTTTAGTGTCGATCTTGGTCATATGGGCCGATTTCCATACATTTGCCCAGGCTGGTTTTTGCTCCCAATCCGCCTCTGCTTAGGTGTATTATGGTATGATGTGTGATGCACAGGGCCGGATATGGGGGGAGGGGGCCATCTCTCTTCTTAAAACACAATTAAGGGTAATAAATAAATAAATAAATATTCCCTCAAACAGCTGCTTGTCACAGAGATCTGACAGGAGCATATCAGTGCTCCTGTCAGACCTCTGTGACAAGTAGGTCATACGGACCAACTGTAACTAGTACGCCGAAGTAGGTCTGTGAGGATGGCGGGACCTGACCAGAAAGGCAACATAAATACCCATGGCTTACCAAGGGCTCGAAGCCATATCCCTTTGATCAGTAGCCAAGCACGCTAACCTCGCGCCCAAGATTAAAATGATAAAAAAAGTAATGGAGGCCAAAAATGATTAATCTTGTCGCAGTGGCAGCTCGTCATTAGGGGTCAGAGGAGGATTAGGGCCCACCAACATTTCGGTAATATATATATATACTAAAACATTAAACTCCTAATGGAATAATAATAAAAATAATATTTTACATGGACATTTGATCTCTAAAATATCTTTCTTTCATTAATTTATTTCATTAAACATTTAGTGAAGTGATACATTCGAAACTATCTTGGGCGCCTAATTATCAGAGCGAAATATTACGAGAAAGTTTTAAGTCCTACCCCAGAGGCTAAATTCTCTAACCCTGAACTAATTCCCCCACCCTGACACTAAATCCAGGGGCACGTGGCTGACATACGTCGCAATATATATATATGAAAATTTATTTCACGTACATATATATATGTTCTTTTCCCATCCAATCGATGTTCCTTTTATCACCGAGGACAGAATTAGGGGGAGCGGAGAAAATTTCACCGTCGTTGCACACTACCTTCACTCTCCTGCCTAGCTGGTTTCTCCGTATACAATATTGTGCTGGCCCCACCTATTAAGAAACACACGAGTCGCCACTGCCTTGCTCATATTTCACGCATTTTTCCCGAAATGTTTTAAAAACCTCTAGAACGATGGAGAAAATGTTACACTTCAATGGAAATCCAGTCACCTGTCTCCCCCCACTTTATTTTTTTTTTCTATATCTGAGCCTACGTATGTATGTTTGCTTTATTTGCAAATGAGCTCATAATAAATGGCTGGAATTATTTTAAATTTGAAACCTTAAATTGTTTTTTTGTCTCCCATCTCCCATTGAAAACCTTTTCTCTCCTAAAACGTTTTCCCTACCATGAAAAAACAACACATTTTTACACCTTTCCTATGACGTAGTATCTGATATCGAAATACTCATGATTTTGCACGATATGACGAACGATTGAAAAGAGTTTTTAAAATATCTGCACTACTTCATATTTTTTAGGTTTATAGTTGTTTTACCTCTTACCAGCACTTTTTTAAGCACAATGGGCTAAATAGCCAGACAATATTGAAAGAAGATTGGCTATGCAGTTGTTAAGAGACAGAAGCCTCCCGTTAAGGGCTTTGGGTTGGGCTGGGTTATTTTACTTCTGAGCGGCACTTTTCTGCACACCATGCGCTAAATGGCCAGGTCACATCGACCCCGAAGGCTCAGAGAAGGTTGGGGGAGAGCTGTTGGAACAGCTGTTGGGAGAGAGATGGTAGCCTCCCGTCAAGGTCATCCAGCGTGTTCTTTAACGTGCACAGGTATGTCTCTCCCGCACACGGAGCCACGGCTTAACGTCCCTTCCGACGGACGGCGGCCTTTCAAAGCCCATTGGTGTCCTTTACTGACCGTGGTCAGCGAAGGAGAATTTTGCGGAGATAAATCTCAACGCTGACCCAGCTGGCCCGTCAAGGGCACCCGCCATATTCATTAACGTGCACAGAATATGGCTCTCCTGCACACGAGGGCACGGCTTAAAGTGCCGTCTAACGGACGGCGTTTCCAAGTCCATCGATGTCCCCTTTCTCAATGAGGATAGCGTGGGGAGTAACGGAGATGACTCTCAACGCTGACACAGCTGGAACTCGAATTTGTGAACTTCACGTTAAAATAAAAGTCTATCTCGTTATCGACTCTCAACCATCGGCCAACAAATTTATGATTCAAAATTAAACAAATTTCCTTTTATGCCACTTGAACAATTATTGCTACAATTTTATCTGTAAACAGCGGACATTCAATTTTTAGACGTAATCGATGTAGCCGTCAGATGGTTATCACGAAACAAACAGGAATGGGGATACTCAGATCGAATAAGATATCTTCGACTCACTAGGCCAACAAGTAAGAATAGCAGTAGATACTTGAAGAAAGATCATAAACCACCTCCCTCACAACTGTAATCCAATCACAGAATCCGTTCTGTCTCAAGCAGAACCGTGACGTCAGAAGAGTCTTCCGCAGAGTCTCAGCTTTGCGTTTATGCATTAAAGCTCTTTCTTAAAGTGATGCAGATTTGCCTCGGCGGCTTCCTCTTTAATGTTTTGGGTCACGGCAAAAGCCTTTGTTGCGAAGCGAACTGTAACTTGCATCAATTCTTTTCCAAATCAAATGCGCACTTCGATCGCCTTTTTTTGGTATCCACTTTGCGAGATGTTTCGGACTTTATTTTTTTCTATCGTCCTTTTTTAAAGGCAACACGCGATAACTGAAGAAGAGATTAAAACAAGTTTATCATAAATGTATAAACAATCGATCCGAAAAACAAACATTGCAATTTAACTCAATAAGAAAACCTATTCACTAGTTAACGATGAAACTTTGCATGCTTCTTTACTTCTCCGCCCCCCCCCCTCCCGAAACAAGACAAGCACAAATTTATTGCATAACTTAAGTCAAATATTCACAAAAGAAAAATACGCGGAAGATTTTCGAGACGTTAAATTGTAAAGTTTTCTATTTCTATGTGGAGTTGAGTTGTTTTACCTCCAAGCGGCACGTTTTTGCCCACAATGAGCTAAAAGATCCCCGATGACTCAGAGAAGGTTAGGGACCCACTTAATAGTTGTTGGGAGACAGATGGTAGTCTCCCGTCAAGGCCATCCAGCATGTTTTTAACGTGCACAGGGTAAGGCTTTCCCTCACACGGGCAATTTATTTTTCAAAATAAATAACATAAATTAAAATCTTTTAGTTCAGTTTCATTTTGGGATGACAGTCTAATAACCTCCCTCGACGCTATACCACTGCTGCTTCATAATAAGCATTACATCTACATATAAATAAAAAAAATCTCAATCAAAACCGTGTAAATTAAGTACCGTATAAATCGAACGATAGATGTTTATTATTTTAAAACTGCCTCCAATTAGATATACATCAATTTACCCAGAAGTTTTATAGTTTGAAATGAACAAGCCACGAAACCACAATGAGCAGAATATTTCTATATATCATTTTACGAATCTGAACGATTTTTGCACCTCGCTCTTTTCTCCGATTCACGAACAAAGATTGCAATCGCCACTCTCAGCCGCATTTCATTTTCTCCGATTCTCCTACAGCAGCATCATGCTTAAGACACATCTATTGATGATAAGGAGTTCGAAGTCCGCCGACTTCTTCTCCCTGCGATCTCCATCAGCACGAGAATTTCTGCGGCTCTGGCGGGAAATGCTCACTTCCTTGCTGTTGGAGTCACTATGAGTGGCGGAGGCACGGAGCCGTGAATTGGTGCCAAGTGAACTTACTTCAGCTGCCCAAGTAGAGAAGCAAGACAGGTTTTGGATTTCTCCTTTTCAGGGGCCCAAAATAACTTTCTTTCAATGGCGCAGCGAAGCGTCTAGCACCAGCTATTGAAAGGACCGAGTCGAATGGACTCTGAACTCTCCCAGGACAGAATGCATCGAACAAGTTTAACTCACCTCACGCTGCTACGGAGGAAATTGAAGTGTATCCTTCTGAGCAATACGTAATTGCTTCTCTTTTTCTACCCATGCGCAGAGTTTCAGATTTAGATTTGTTCTCCTCGTGACAAGCGATATAATGTGCATGAATATAAGTGAAGGTGATATTTGTTCACCAATCGATTTTCTGTTTGTTCAAGGGGATATTGTGCTAAGAAAATTATTCTCACATATTTCGGTGTAGTCTTTTTTTTCTGAAAAAAAAAATAAACATTCCTAATTTACGTAATTAAAATAAACACAGTTCCCAACTAATAGATGTATTCCTTAAAAAATCCGTGTAAGATAAAATTCTGTTAGTGGAACACAAATTTCTTCTAAGAAATAATGTAAATGGGGGTCTTTTAAGAATCTTAACCAGAAAGATATTTTTTTTTTAATTTTATTTCTTTCTTAAAGCAATATTTTGTTTAATACTTTGTGTTTTTTTTATGTATATTTCATACATGAACCTATTTTTAACAGATAAAAATAGTATTAAGAGTAAATGCAGAAACGACTAAATGCAGTTATATTTTAATATATAATACGTATGAATGACTGTCGACTAATGGCGACAACTAAATATGCTTAAGAGTGATAATCTTGACAAGTTACAATCTTGAAGCAATCGAGATGAATTTGTATACACTTAATTGACCAGCGACAATTTAAATATTCTTTGTTGTTTAGAAATATATTTCGTATTATAGCTGTTTAAACACTTGAATTTGTATGGCCAAATGAGAAACGTCTCCTTGGAAGTGCTGAAATTATGAACAAGGATAGGTCAGATAAAAAATAAGCTCAGAAAAGGACAAGAAAAGCATCGAAGGTGTCTTCTAAGATGGTAAATCTAAACAATCGTAGAAGAAGTAGTGGAAAAATCATTTTGAATCGAACAAGTCGCCGTAGTCAAAAACCAACCCTACTTTGAAAACCCTGTCAAATCAAAACCGTGTTGGTAGAATTTGTGTTATTCAGGAACGGGGTGTATAATGATTGTTAGATAGAGGTAAAAATAATATGTTACTATTTATTTTGCATTTTTTCGTCGTATTCTTAATTATTATTATGCAGTTAAAAGTCATTTATAGTATCATATATTACCAATCAACATTTTCTTGTTTAATTGAACTGTTCAAATGAAGAGATAGGTCACAGAGTCTCATTTTCTTCTGTAAACCTAATCATATATTTTCTAATATTGATAATTGGAAGTATCTGGAGCAAGAGCAGTGTCATGGCTAGGTAGGAGTAGAAAAGGAAGATGATCGCGGACCCACGTCATAGGGAGCATGGACGTAGGCATGATTTATTTCGGACACAAATGCTTTCAGGGGCAGTCAAAACGTTTTGGGGGGCAAGGAAAAAAACAAATCAGTGTTACAAGACACTGATTTGTTTAATTATTATTAACTTTAATTATTATTAAAGTTGTGACCCAGAAGTTGTGAATAAAACACTCATTTCATAATAATAAATGAAAAATAATTCATGTTTCCGAAAACAAAAGAAAACGTAACAGAAAGCAATATTACGTTTTGTTAAGGAAGAAAGGAACATTAACGTTTTATACACCCAATATTATTTAGCATAAATTAATTTTTCGATAAACCTTTAGGGGGTGGGGATAGGTAATAACTGTCACACTTGCTCCCTCCCTGCCGACTGCCATCAGTTGGGTTGTTTCACCTCTGAGCGGCACCTTTTTGCACATAATGGACTAAATAGCCACGTCACAAGGACCCCAAATGTTCAGAGAAGTTTGGGGGAGAATATCCACTGAACAGCTGTTAAGAGAGCGATAGAAGTCTCCAGTTAAGACCATCCAGCGTGTTCTTTAACGTGCACAGGGTATGGCTCTCCCGCGGAGAAATGCTGGCCCAGCTGGTACTCGAACCCGGAAACTGCAGATTAGGGGCCTGACAAGCTACCGATGCCCATGATAAGGGAGCGCAATGGAAGAAAAAAAAATTCCTATTCTTTTTTCTTTTAGCTTGGTGAGGCAGAATTTGTACCTTACCCATAACATAGAAAGTTCTCGCTACATCAGTTCACAAGGGTACGTCTAGACAAATAAATAAACTACTCAGTCAAATGTAGAAAGGACGAACTCTCGCATGAGTGAAGAGAAGCAGTGAACAGAAACGCTTCAAAAAAGAAGTTGTTTTTCTTTATAGTATGGGCGTAATGCTGGCCACAGGTGGCCGTGTTATCGTACATCGTTCGTTTAGCCCATTGTGAAGCAACACAGTGCTACAGAAAGAAGGAAAACTGAACTCACATTCAGCGTCAGAACGTGTAGAAAGTGAACCTCACATTGTTTTATCCTTCTGTAAACAACAGTTGATTGCTCTTCGGTTGTGTTGGGATGAAAAGAAACGTGAAACTCAATTCGTTCTGTTTCTTCGGTGAAAGAAATTTTTTTGTTATTTATTGTAGAAACAAGAAATAGAGAATCTAGCGATCAGCAAAAAAAAAGGGAACAAATAAGAGATAAGTTACTTTAAACACGTGGAATATAAAAAGAATGTGGGGATAATATTAAATCCATTCCACAGGTTAAGTTTCAATGTAGCTCTCGTAGAAAATAAAGTAATAAGGAATGTGGATTTTTCTGAAAATATCCGTTCACTTCCTTACTGAAGAAAAATTCAACTAAAATCATATTAAAAGGATGAACCGTTTCTTGTTTTTTTCAGTTGAAAGGGATAAATGGCTAGACAGGTTTTTTTTTAACTTATTTCGCTAAGAAAACAAAAGTCGACTTCATCAAAGTAACCTGATTACTAATAGTGCATTAAGAGCGTTTCTTCTAATGTTAGTTATGCTTCATCAGTCAATGACCTTTATTGCAATCGAAGGTTTCTTTAGTGTTTTTATCCTACCTTCAGTAATAAAATTTTTTTGAAAGAAAATTTATTCAGTTTTATGATGAAAAAAATTATCTAGACATATTCCTATTCCATGCATTATTTCACAGTGAAATATATTTTATATCTCTTAAAGATTTCGAAGGAGAACTTTCTTTTACTATTTTTAGTTGATGTTGAAAGTACTTGAGCCTTTTGAACTACCTAAACCTATTTACAATTTTGATTCTTTCGGGTACATACATACACGTAATGCGTACATTTTAATTTTCGAATAATATCGGTTTGAATTAATTATCCCTGTATCCCTGTTAGATATGTCTTAACCCACTCGACTTATTAGAAAATCGTATTCTCGCTCTAAAAGTCAAATTGTTAAGAAATTGTACTCTCTCTCTCTACAAGTCAAATTGTAGGAAATTATATTATTAATCTACAAGTCAAACTGTTAGCAAATTATACTCTTCCTCTACAAGGCAAATTGTTAGCAAATTATATTCTCCCTCTAAAAGTCAAATTGTTAAGAAATTGTATTCTCTCTCTCTACAACTCAAATTGTAGGAAATTATATTCTTCCTGTACAAGTCAAATTGTTAGCAAATTATACTCTTCCTCTACAAGTCAAAATGTTAAGTAGTGACAGAGAACGTAAAATTATATCATATTTGCAAAGATTGGTGTAACAGGTGAACATTCTTTTATTGATTTATTCATTCTTATTTCAGTTTCAAAATATCTATCATAATATATTTTCTTGAAACCAAGGTCCTGACTACTATTCGATATGCAAACATAAAACGAGGTGCAGAATGCATTTGTTTTCAGTAACTGGAATATTTCAATGAGATAACAGATATTTATTTCTTTTTTTTTCCTTTGATTTTTTAATTTAGATACTAGGATGCATTTTAATACCATCTAATATTTCTGCAATTTAGATATGATGATTCAAGGTACAAAAAGACTACTTCCAAAATTTACTAAAAATTTATTTCCGCAGATAATTATTATTAGTTTCCCTGGAGCTTTTGCATTACATATATAAATGCATAAAAATTTTTTAAACAGTCATACAGTATGGTGGTCCGACCAAATCGTGAATTTTTATATATATATAAACTCACTTCTTTCTTAAACATTAGTGGACTACGGAGTCTCAAGAACACTCCGAAATCTTGTTTTTTTATACCAAATACGTCTATACTTACAATTTGCAAATCTAATCTGAATAAAGTTATCAGAAGATTGTCGGTTCGTATACCAACCAATTCATGACAGTTTTTCCTTCTAAGGTTGAATATAATGTTCAATATGCTCTCATAGAATTTTAATTCGAATATGGTCCTCCTGACATTTGCCCACCATTTCAACCCATACCTTCAAGGTTTCTTCAAACCTACAGAAACATTGCTTCATAATTCTATGAACTAATCTACAGCTTTTGACGTGGGCAACATGGCTACACTATGCCTACCTCTGCACAAGTCGTTGCAACAAGACGGTATTACTCTTTCTTCTAACTTCGTCAATCAACCTGCCGCAGACAACTTGACAGCATCGCCTGCTTCTTATAACAAGTTTCAAAATCTACATATCAAACTCAGTGAAGCATTGATTTAGCAACACAACTCAGAAAATGGAGGTACCAACTATTTGCATCTGATCTCTCACAAAATTTACTCATTACAAGCTGAGAACTTGTTATCCCTCGAAATTGAGTGTTCCCAATCTCAGAGTTTCCGATCACCCAAACTCGACTCTTTCCAATTAAAGAGTTTTGAATCACTCAAATCTGACTCCAAGCTAAGAGCTTGAGAAAAGCACCCAAATCTCATTCTTTCCAAGCTAAGAGCTTGGGGAATCATTCAAATCTTACTCTTTCCAAACTAAGAGCTTGGGGAATCACTCAAATCTTACTCTTTCCAATCTAAGAGCTTGGGGAATCACTCATATCTGATTCTTTCCAATCTAAGGGCTTGGGGAATCACTCAAATCTGACTCTTTCCAATCTAAGAGCTTGGGGAATAACTGTTTCCAATCTAAGAGCTTCGGGAATCTCTCAAATCAGACCATTTACAAGCTAAGAGCTTGGGGAATCACTTAAATATGACTCTTTCAAAGCTAAGATACTGGGACACCCCTCAAATCTCACTCTTTCCAAGCTAAGAGCCTGGGACACCACCAAAATCTCACTCTTTCCAAGCTAAGAGCTTGGGGAATCACTCAGATCTGACTCTTTCCAAGCTAAGAGCTTGGGGAATCACTCAGATCTGACTCTTTCCAAGCTAAGAGCCTGGGAATCTACCCAAATCTCACTATTTCCAAGCTAAGAGCTTCAGGAATCACTCACACATGACTCTTTCCAAGCTAAGAGCTTCAAGAATCACTCACATATGACTCTTTCCAAGCTACGAGCTTCAGGAATCACTCACATATGACTCTTTCCAAGCTAAAAACTTGGGGATTCACTCAGGTCTCACTCCAAGCTAAGAGCTTGGGGATTCACTCAGGTCTCACTCCAAGCTAAGAGCTTGGGGATTCACTCAAACTAATTCTTTCCAATCTAAGAGTTTGGGAAATCACTCAAACGTGACTCTTTACAGCGCTAAGAGCTTGGGGAATTACTCAAATCTTAATCTTTCCAATCTAAGAGCTTGAGTAAACCACCCAAATCTGATTCTTTTGAATCTAAGAGCTTGGGAAATCACTCAAATATAACTTTTTCCAAGCTAAGAGCCTGGGAAATCACTCAAACTCTGACTCTTTTCAAGCCAAGAGCTTGGGGAATCCATCAAATCTGACTCTTTCCCAGCTACGAGCTCGAGGAAAAACTCAAATCTGACTCTTTCCAAGCTATGAGCTTGGAGAATCACTCACATCGGACTATTTCCACGCTAAGAGCTTAAGGAATCACTCAAATCCGATTTTTTTCGCGCTAAGAGCTTGGGGGGATCATTGAAATCTGATTCTTTCATTCGTATTATTTGATATTAACTCGTATCTCTTGATATAGTGGTTTTAACTTCTATTATTATTGTACAATCTTTGTAGTTTCGGGGAATCACTGAAATCTGACTGTTTCCAAGTTAAGAGCTTTGGGAAATCACTGAAAAATTTACATTTTTCAAGTTGACAGAACGGAATCACTCACTGACTCTTTCCAAGACAAGAGCTTGGAATCACTAAACATAACTCTTTCCAAGGAGAGAGCTTGGAAACCCTCAAAATTCACTTTTTCTAAGTTGAGAGTTTGAAATCACTCAAACCTGTCGTGATATATTTTTCCTTCAATTCATTTGTAAATACCTTAGTCTATTTGTAAATTTGCTTCTCTGCCAATCACGAAAACCGATAGAAGCAGTTTGTATCGAAATATTTTTCTTTCCTCCCCTAGTTGTTTTATAGCAAAATGTTGCTAAATTAATAAAAGAAATTTATCCATTAATAGTTAGTCTGCCTCTTTTTATATCAGTTTGGCATTTAATGAATCCAAATCAATCAAATCAATTATTTAATCAGAAAAACACCATTTTGTTTATCGTTCTTTGGCCATCAGCCTATTCATCCGTTTTAGTGAAATCAATCAATAAACAAATCATCATCATCATCATAATCAAAATACATAATCATATGCATATTCAGAAAAATATTAAACAAATAATTTAATCGTATTTACTGGATAAAATTAAATGATTACATTCATACACGTATTTTTATATTTAACTCGTATCTCTTGATACAGTGGTATTAAATTCATTTTACATCTCTGACTAATATTAATATTTTGCAATCTTAGTCACAGTTCAAATAGTCTAATATATATCAGTTAATATAATAAATATATATATATATTCATTTGTTCGTAAATTTTGAACTGATACATCTTTACAGAATTAAATAGCATTTATTTTCTGTAAAAATAAAGAGTACAATACATCATTCCATTCTATCTTTCAATGCAGATATAGAGAACATTACTTCCCAAACATTAATGTATTTTTTATTTCGTAAAATTCCCTTGTCGATATTATTTCCCCACTGGTCTTGTGTATCTGAAAGCATCGAAATCTCTTCTCGACCGTGCTTTGTTAATCATACATCAATGTAGTCCCAGTCCATTGTGGGAAGTTTCTCCAGAACAAAGCGAAAAAAGACAAATGATGTTGCAAACAGGAAACTACATCACACCCAAGTTCATTCACACTTAATTCATTTACAATGTCGTGAAAATGTCAAAGAGTAAAAGAATAATAACGGATCGAGTTTCCACAGTGGGGGCAACCCACTTGGTAACAAAGACTTTATCAACTTTCAGCTCAATTAATCATCTCCCAATGTGGAAGCTTCTTCAATCACCATTTCTTCTCCTTTTCGCTTCTCCTTCTTCGGTTTGCGTTAGGATGGGCTGGGGGGAGGAGGGGGGAAAGAACGTTAAAACCTAGCAATTAATAAGCAAAAGAAGGCCGATGATGTGGTCCAGTGGCTGTCTTTTCCTCTGAAATAAATTAAATTCATATCGAAGTAACTTGCACGTGAGGGAAGATTATTTTTAAATGCAACTTTCAAGAAAGTACTAATATTCAATTTGCTTGTTTTCAAATTAAAATTTCTATATTTATTGCCTTTTTTTTCTTTGGCAGTTTATGTGGTTTATTATTTTTGAAACGAATTTAAAGAGAAGAGGTAATTTAATACTATGAAATTTAAGATAAAAGACAGAACGATAATGTAATAAAAATAATGAAATAAATTAGATTTTATCCTTTGTCATTTAAATTTTGCATTCTTAGAATATTTAGTACGACAAAATTGGTGTTTTAGAGCTATATCAAAAGGTAAAATTCACAATTTCCACCTATACTTAAACTAGCAGATTTACCCGGTTGCTCCTATCTCACACTTTATAAAATAGAGAGTAGATGGCACTCCCCACGTCGAAAACTTTCATTTCGCATAAATATCATTACCATCGATCTCCTCACCTTCGGGGGTGGGGGTGGTTCAGTCGGTAGCGCGCCAGAATCGTAATCTGTAATTCCCAGGTTCGAATTTAATCTGGGTGAGTGTTGAGATTTATCTCCGCAAAATTCCTTATAGGGAACACCGATGGGCTTCGTTAGGCAGCCGTACATCGGATGGGACGTTAAGCCGTGGTTCTGTGTATGGGAGAGCCGTACGCTGTGCACGTTAACGAACACCCTGGATGGCGTTAACGGGAGGCTACCATCTTCTCCCAACAGCTATTCCAGTGGGACTCCCATCAACATTCCCTGAGCCTTCCGGGTCCTGTGATCAGGCCATTTAGCCCATTGACCCGCAAAAAACTGCCGCTCGGAGGTAAAATAACCCAGTCCGCCCCTCCGATTAAAATTTTGTCCTTCTCTTTTAGGGCAGGAAAGAAATGGACATAGTTCGAGGTTCCCATAATCTCCCCACATCAGAAGTTTTTAAACCAAAAGCCGGAATTTTCTCCCTCAGATAATCGAACTTTTCAAATCACTTCGTACCCATTAGAGTTCCTCGGATACAATTTGTCAGGCATATGTAACTTTATAGCAAAAGAAAATTAACTATGGTCAAGGTGCATAAAAATGTAAAGGTACAAAAAATTTATTATTATTGAACAAAATTATATATTATTTAACATAATATTTAAAACATTTATTAAGCATTTGCATATCTTTTATTAACTTTTGTATATTTTTCAAATTAGGTTAATAATTTTAACTTCCGATACGAATTTAGTTTTCGAATCTCGTGTTCTGCTCATGGTTAATTAGGACGACTTCAATATCGACGGACGCTTCCGCTCTTGACCCAGCAAACTGAACAATGAGTTTATCACGCGAAATCAGAAAGAAATTAGTTTTATGCATTCATCATTTCAAATTTAATGGTGGCAACAGTTATTTTGAATAACTTTCAACTGTTAATGTTTCATCACGCGAAATCAAATATTAGCTTACTTTGATGTATTCCTTTTTTCAAATTCATAAGTGGCAACAGTTATTTGAATAACTTTCAACCGTTAATGTAAGTCTATGGGATTTTGAGATATTCAAACACGTCCAACCCAATTTTGGTTGATCCCAATGAGTTCGCACATAGCCTATATTTTTCCCCTGAGCTAAGGGAACTTTCATGCAAAGTTTGGTATCTCACTAGCTCTTCTGGGGGCTGAGTGCATAAGCGGACAAACATATTAACAAACAAACAAAATTTATTCTTTATATATTGAAATCTACAGCTTTTACCTATATTAGGGGCGGGAGTGGCTCAGTCGATAGCGCTCCAGGCTCGTAATCTGCAAAACCTAAGTTCGAGTCCCAGCTGGGCCACAGTTGATTTATCTTCGCAAAACTTTACACCCTGCCCTCGGTCAGTAGGGGACACCGATGAACTACGAAAGGCCGCCATCCGTCAGATGGGATGTGAAGCCGTGGTCTGTGTGCATGAAAGTCATAGCCTGTGCACATTAACACAGTGGATGGCCTTGACGGGAGGCTACATTCTGTCTCCTAACAGCTGTCCAGTGAGTCCCCTATCCCCAATCCTTTTCTCGGGGTTCTTGTGACCTGATCATTTAGTCCATTATGTTAAAAAAAGGGTCGTTCAGAGGTAAAACAAACACTTTTTGCTTAATAAATCGCAATTAGCGTTTATAGTGATGTCACTCAAGAATATTTAATTTCTACGAATTAATGTTAGTATTTTGACTCTAGGAAAAAAAATCAAGTTTTTTATTCTGTCATCAAATAATAACAAATATTTTAAACTTTTTAATAATCTATAATACGAGTGCTTAGTAGCTGGAATTTCTAAATCTATGTTTTAAGATATTTCAGAGAATTAATTTTTTTCCGTTACCACATTCGGCCTTAATAATTATCAAATATTTAGAGCCGGAACAGATTTCTATTATCAGCTTTTTAACAGGTCAAAGAATGAGAGAAAATGCTGCGGCTAAACATGAAGTTCTGGATAAAGTAAATAAATATCGCCTCAAGCAGCTGCTTGCCACAGTTGTCTGACAGGAGCTTGTCAGTTTATACGCCTTACTTAGAAGGTCTGTGAGGAAGGCGAGACCTCAGCAGAAAAACAGCACAAACATACATGCCTTATCTGGAGCTCGAACCCAGGTGCCTTTGATCAGTAGCCAAGTCCTCTAATCACTCGGTTATGGGGATGGTTTGATGTTACGAAGAGGGGAAGAAACTCCGAGAATGGATGTGATTTCATATGTTTGATTTCTGGTGGTTGTATTCTTTTAATTTCTGAAATAATTTATCCCCTCCTTCCCTTCCCCCTCCCCTCCCTCTTTTATTTTTCCCGATCCGTGCTTGATCATCACCGAGGATTTTAGTTTCTATAAGGAGGGGGGCGATTCTGGAATTTAGTTTTTGCAGGAGGGTCTGCGAATTTAGTTTCGTGGAGCGTTCGAGGATTTAATTTAGTTTCGAGGACGTTTTGACAATTTGGCTTCGGGGAGGGTTCGATGATTTCTTTTGGGATACGATTCGACAATTTGGCTTTGGGGATGGGTCGAGAAATTTGTTTGGGGTCGGTTCGACAATTTGGTTTCATGAACAGTTTGACAATTTGGTTCCTGGGATGGTTTGATAATTTAGTTTCGAGAGAAGGGGGAGGTGAGTCCGGGACTTTATAATTTAGTTTCAGGGTGGGTTCGACAATTTAGTTTTTCTGGTTTGGTTCGAGAATTTAGTTTGGGGTGGTGCGAGTGGGGAAGTAAGTGTCCGAGATATTATGATTTACTCCAGATGGGCTCAACAATTTAGCTTCGGGAAGGTTCAAGAATTTAGTTTCTGGGATGGGGGAGTGTTCGCGATATTATAATTAATTTCGGGGTGAGTTGGACAAATTGGTTTTTCTGGGCGAGTTCGACAATTTCGGGGAGGGAGATCTGAGAATAAGACAAGTAGGGTTTCCCAATTACTAAAATATTCCACCAGATAGGAAAGATTAAAACGATATTTTATATGAATAAAATTTTATAGTTGTTTTTTAACTCCATTTTAGTGTCGGACATGGGGCTAAAATTAAAATATGCAAAGACTGTTTTGTATTTCAAAGCAAGTAAACAATTTTGAGATTTTGTATAAGACGAAAGGATTTTCGGTGGGGGGGGGGGGAGATCTGGGCCCTGCCCCTCTTGGTACGTCTGTTTTGATTCTAGTTTCAGTGGTAAAAATTTAAAACCTCCATTTGTTTTGCTAGATTCCATTATCTAGTACATCCGATATCATTATTTCAGTTTATCAGGAAGAAAAGTTTCTTTCCCTTGTTTCTTTTTCCATGTCAATTCTTCAACTATAGAAAGCGAAAAATTAATTTTCTTCCAGTACAGATAGATAAAACCAGATGCATAAAAAGCACCTGACAAAAAAAAACTGAAAGTACAATATCCAGCTACGAACAAATCATTTGTGACACTCAAAACGAAAGTCTTGATTAATGTAAAGCTAGTTCATTTAATTACTAAAGCAGCGACACGAATATTTACAGTTCGTTTTTATTACCTCGATCATAAAAACTTAATTGCCTTACCTTTCTGAGATAAAATCCTTAGTTGCTTTTTCCTATTTCTTGTTGTTGCTTTGACAAAGGAAAATTACTGAAAGAATCTGTTTAGCTTATCACAGAACTAATTATATTCTATTTGGTAAGAGCCCCTGTTTCTGAAAAACACAGTTTTGATTGATAAACAAATTCATTTCCTGAAATAAATCTAAATGAGAAAGTTATGATCAAGAAGGATTTACATCTACTTATACATATATATATATATTAGGTTATTATTAAATTATATTATTCCTTCATTATATTTAAATTCAAAAACGTTTATTAAAAACCCTTAAAATTGCATTTCCCACAGTTTAAATTATAGCTGAATAACAAAATCTCATTTGAAAAGAACTGTTTTGCATTTATATCAAATGAAACGTTTTTCATTTTCAGCTACTGAGCATTAATTTCCTTTTTCGTTTTCCACAAATATCTGTAAAGGTCCCTTTGGAAATGAATACCAACGGAAATTATGCAAATTTAACTTAAAAACACAAATTTGGAAGATTAAAGATTTCCTATATAGAAATTACAAGTGTGAGGGAAAAAATTGGTGCATATTTTCTCTTTGTACAAATTAATAAATGATAATTTAGTTTAATAGGATGACATATAGATTCATGTGTTGATTTATTGATATTATGGGAGAGAAGTAAACTTTGCGTGTAAATTTACTCTAGCTATAAGCGCGAAAAATTAATTCTTAAAATAAACCCTGTGACATTTAACTGAAAAGTATTCACGTTAGCATAATCATATGAAGTTGTGAAATTATATTTCCCTAATTTTTTTACAGACTTTTAAATTGAAGGAGGGAAAATGTTACACTGCAACGGGATTCCAGTCTTTTGCTCTTCCTCATCCCTTTTATTTATTTTTGTCTAGATGCGGAATGCCTGAATCTTTGAGATCCTTGTAACCTAAAAATTTAACCACTATCTGCAAAAATAGGGAGCTCAGAAACGAGACTTAAAAGCAACAGAACTGCAAAGAATGCGCCAATGAAAGCTAGCCCATTGAAATCTGCACTCCATTAAGATTAGAAATCGGACCTTTCCAATACAGAAATTTATGTCTGTATTAATTCAGTTGCAGGCTTCGATTAAAGGGATGATATTTAACTCATTTTGCATTTCTCTCATATTCAAATAAAGCGCTGTCAATGATTTAGATTCCCCTTAAGCATCTGCGTCAGCGTCGTCTGTTTTGATTATGCCTCTTACCTTGCACTAACTCGTATAATTATGCAAAATGTCTGCCTATGAGACGCGATAAAGGCATCGCCTTCCCATAGAAGCTTCATAACAACACACTACCATCACTCGATCGATAACAGGTAAACTGTGGATAAATTTGATCATTACAAGCTCTTATTACTTCATTACCTAAAGAAGGTTGCATTTTCGATAACATTCGTTTTGTATTCTCTTTCCATGTAAGTGTAATGTGTATACAAAAGAATTATAACAGCGATAATTTCGTTTTGAATTCGTTAAAATATGAAAGAAGGTTCTAATAAAATTTCCCTTTAATGAAAAAAAAGTCAGCCTTTTCTCAACTTTGGAAAGCAAAATTTATAACGTTTGTTGAAAAATCTTAGCTTTTGATTGAGTTTACAAGTTATATATATATAGGCGAATATTCATGCATCTCCATATTACTATTCATAGTTTACAATATTAAACTCTCGTACATTAGGTTCGCCGTCCCATGGCCGAGTGGTTAGCGCGATTGGCTACTGATCTAAGGGACCTGGGTTCGAGCCCCGGGTAAGGCATGGCTGTTTGTGTCGTTTTCCTGCTGAGGGCCGCCATCCTCTCAGACCTTCTACTATGGCATATAAACTGACAGGCTACTGTCTGACCTCTGTGGCAAGCAGCTGCTTGAGGGGGCATTTATCATTTATTTATTTTTATTGATATTAGGTTCATGAATAAATTATTAATACTCTTATTCCCCAATTGCTTTGGTTCAAATGAAAATGTTTGGAACTTGATGTTATTTTCATTTTGAGCCATGTAAAATTCTTTCAAGAAAAAATATTGACTAAATAAATAAGTCAATAAATAAAACAACAGCAATAAATACACAAAATAAAAATAAAATGAAAAATAGAAAAAAGAAATTATTTATTGTAAATGTATTGCGAGTCGTCAAATGAGGAGTCTTCGAAAATGCACTTTAACAATTTTATGTGGATTATATCGCATTGGCTCGCGGGTTGCATTTCAGCTGCTGGGGTCTGGGTTCGCCTCCAGGAATGACATGGTTGTGTTTATCATGTTCTTGAAGTTTTTAGGTTATCTCCGTCCTTTGTGTAGGAGAGTTCTGTCAGTTTGTGGTTTCTGTCCTTTCTGAGAAAATAAAATGTTTTTCAGTTAGTATTTACTATAAGTTTCAAACTCTATGATATACAGACTGCAGCTTGCCAAAGGAAGTTTACTCCTAGAATGCTCAATGAAGTGAATAAAAGTTCTCGTATGAGTTCATCAGACCTGAAAGAGTTAATACAATAGAGGAAGCATTGAATGGGATTAATACGGATTAAATAAGACACTTTTATATTGAGGATTAAAAAGTCAAGTGTCACCGTATGATTAATAGTTACGGAGGGCGTTCAAAAAGTTCTTTGCACGTGTCTGTAGGCCTACACTAGTTCCTTCGAAGTTAACGCGATACGACTTCTTTGAAAGCTTGTCTAAACTTTTCTGTACGTGCTAAAAACAATTTTTAGTGAATGGGATTAATAGGATTAAATAAGACACTGATATATTGAGGATTAAAGAGTCAAATGTCACAGTATGATTAATAGTTACGGAGGGCTTTAAAAAAATTCTTGACACGTGTCTGTAGATTACCACTCTTTACCTCGAAGCTAAAGAGCTACGACTTGTTTGAAAGCTTGTCTAAACTTGTTACGTATAAAAAACAAAGGCGGATCATTATTTCCATTTTCGCTGGAGGTGCGTAAAATTCGGTCTGCGAAATTTCTGGGTTGTTCCTATGCAGCCTAATAAATAAGGTGAAATATTTTACATTTTTCACAAGGATGCAAGTTGGGGACGACATGAAAAAATTCATGCCGATATGCTACAAGTATATGAGGATCATATCTGTTCATATGGCACTGTTACGGGATGGGTGCGGGAACTCAGAGAAGGACGGCAAAGCTTCGAAGACCTCCCTTGTGCAGGAAGAGCGAAGGAGGCCGTGAACGAGAGAACCACAGCTGCTGTTCCTGAACTCATTAAGGAAAACTCACACATCCCCGTTCAGGTAATAAGTTTATATGTCGGCGTATCGATTGGTACTGGGGAAGCAATTATTCATCAATATTTATAGTTCCAAAAGATATATACTAAATGTGTACCCCACAAACTGACAGAACAGCAAAAAAAAGGGCTAGAGTAGATTCGTACAAGGAGATGCTGGCAATCTTGAATGTTGAACCTAGTGGCCCAAACGGTTAACATTGTCACAGGTATTGAGACGTGGTTTTATTATTATATAACTGTCAGAAAGATCGACAACCATGCTTGTGTTGCCGAAGATGAACCGCATCCCCAAATCCTCCGACAGGACTTTATCTTAAGGAAGAGAATATTCACGACTTTATTTCATTTCCCGAAATGATAGCCGTGGACATATTACCTTAAAAAGTGACTGTAAGTGAACAATGCCACACCAACACGGTTTTTGCCCAAAATTGTTAAGAAGATGAAGGAGCAACGTCTAACAACAAGCGTGTCAAGGGCAACAGCCATATCTGGAGCAGGAAAAAAAATCATAAAGCTGTTCCCATCTTGCATATTCACCCGATCTTGCACCATGCGATTTTTGATTGTTTCCAAAAATTAAAAAGAAACTTTTTAGAAAGCCTTTTTCAATGGTGCAAGACCTTAAAAAAGGCGTTCATTCAGAGTTGCGGAGTATTCCCCGCAGGAATACCACCAAGCGTTCCAGAATTGGCATATTCCTTCTGCAACTTTGCATAGATGCTAGAGAGGAGTACTTTGAAGGATAGTAAAATTTTTATTCTGGTATTGCAATCGTTTTTGTTCTGTAGATGCATGTAAAGAATCTTTTCAACGACACCCGTAATACTGCAGTTTGACTATTAGGATTAACTAACAGTAGTATTCGAAGAATAAATTATAAACATTGATAAAGTATATAGATTAAAATTTTATTGCGATATGGATCAAATAAGGTAATTATGGATATGAATTAGCATCCTATTAATAGGTGAATTAAATAACAAAACATTGTTACATGCAGAGCCCAATCTAAGGAGGGAGAGGGTCAAGAGTAGGCAAGGGTCTGACATCACCTCTTGAATGGAGGCTAAAAAAGTATTAAATTTGCGCATATTTCAAGCATTTGTCAAGAAATTATTTAAAGACCGTAAAACGGAAGGGGAAATCTTATACTGCAACGGAATTACAATATATCTACCTTTTACCCACCCCGCGTTTTACCTTTTCATGTTCGATTACGTCACTTGCCTTCCCCCCATATTTTTTCTATATATGAGCCCTAGCTACATGGATTGCATTTCTTAAGTCATTCATTTATTTAAATCCTTCAAGAGAATCATACTCTTATGAAATTACAGAGATCACTGTCATTCGTAAGAAATGTTTAGCATTTCTCGCCTATCATATCAGGTAAACATTAGGCTGTAAAGATAACACAGAAATTAGATCACTGCATATGTTATATATATATACTCGGTGTTCACTGAATTATGACCACCTCCCTCCATGTTATATCAGTGGACGCTAACTTCGAAGTTCTATAACTTCTAAATTAAGCTTTTTATGAGAAAATGTAACGGATGATAAATTAAAGTTATCAATCACATCTATTTATCTTAATCTCGATTTGATTTTCAATAAAGTTCGCTTTGTACTTAGTATTGAATATTTAATAACAACCATGCAAATCTTACGAAAATTGAAAGAATATCGAAAATTAATTTACATTTACTTTTCAAATATACATCTGTTGCATTAAATGGTGTGAACTAATATTTCTTATTCAAATTATAATTAATTATCTGAGTTAAATTCTCATGTTAGGCATTGTTGTTATTAAATATTCAAACTTCCATAACTCTTTAAATACTAAGGGAATATTGTTGAAAAATTGAGATTTATCTAGATTTGAATGAGATCTCATCATCAGTCACATTCTGTCATAAAACTCTTTTTTTAGAAGATTTTTAGAGCTTCGAAGTGGCTTCGAATTCAGTTAGCACTGAGTGTAAATGACAATTTATGCAAAAAAAGTATATATAAATATATGAATATTTAAACGTAAAATATTTTTTATGCATTTAATAATTTAAACTTCTTTTGCTTCAATCTTTACCTGAAGCTTCAAAGTTAATATTAAAATTTGACTCTTCGTATTGCTTATTAGAGTGAAATGTTTTGGGCTGTGATATTTCTGATGTTCAATTCAGCTGAGTTGGGTTGTTTACCTCTGAGAAGCAGTCTTTTTTTGCACAAAGTAGAATATTATTGACTTCAGTATGGTTTCCCAATTACTAAAATATTAATTTCAGTACGGTTTCCCAATTACTAAAATATTGACTTCAGTACGGTTTCCCAATTACTAAAATATTGACTTCAGTACGGTTTCCCAATTACTAAAATATTGACTTCAGTACGGTTTCCCAATTACTAAAATATTGACTTCAGTACGGTTTCCCAATTATTAAAATATTGACTTCAGTACGGTTTCCCAAATTACTAAAATATTGACTTCAGTACGGTTTCCCAATTACTAAAATATTGACTTCAGTACAGTTTCCCAATTACTGAAATATTAACTTCAGTACAGTTTCCCAATTACTAAAATATTGACTTCAGTACGGTTTCCCAATTACTAAAATATTGATTTCAGTATAGTTTCCCAATTACTAAAATATTATACCGAACAGGAAAGTTTAAAATGATATTCTACATGATATGAGATTTTAGATCTGCTTTTTTTAAACTACTTTTGGTAACGGATATAAAATATGGGGCTAAAATTATACAAAGATAACTGTTTTATTTAAAGGACAGATATAACCTGTAAGCTTTTGGCTTGTGTTAGTTTCTCGTACACTATTCAAACACTTAGACAAGGAATACAACATACAAACACTTACACAGTGACATGCCCGCTGGAATAGTAGAAAGGTACGCTAACCACTAGGCCAAGTAAGTATACTTTATTAAACCTGTACTGATATTAGGCATTCTTCCTGAACATATAATGAGCGATTATTGAATTATGACTACATGTTAGGTCAAGGACGCTAATTTCGAAGTTCTATAACTTTTAAAACAAGCATTTTATGGGAAAATGTAACTAAAGGTAAATTAAAGATCTCAATCGAAATATCAATTTTTTTAACAATATTCCTTCAGTATTTAAAGAGTTATGGGAATTTTCACAATGCAGTCAATGCTGCATTCAGTTAGCACCGAATGTCAATTTATGCAAAAAATGTATGTATATATATATATGATAATTTAAATGCAAAATATTTTTATACATTTAATAATTTAAACTTTTTTATTTCAATCTTTAACTTGAAGCTTCAAAGTTAATATTAAAATTTGACGCTTCATATTGCTGAAACGAAATAAGGAGTATTATTTCGCACCGTTTCGTAACTAACTACATATTTTAAAATTGTGTGTAAATAATTTCTTCAATATTCCATTAATTATTTGATACATTTTTAGAGCACATTGCTACTTTGAATTCTTTAAATCTCTATATCTGTTTAAATACTAGAGTACTGTTGAAAACATAGATTTAGATAGATTTGATTCTGATCTTTGAATAATCCTCAGTCACTTTTTTTACGAAATGTTTATTTTAGAAACCATACATCTTCAAAATTAACCTCCCATTGACAAAACATCGGATTCATATAATAATAATAACAAAAAAATTATTTTTTTTAAACATAAAGTAATTTAAATTAAAATATTGCTGGTAGTTGTTAAATTAAAAAAATTTTAATCATTTTTAAATATTCATAAATATTTTAGTTCATGATGGTTTAAAGATAAATAGAATTTAATCAGCTTTTTATTCAAATTTATTCTTTGCACTTTTATTTAACGGCTTCCTGACATGTGTATCAAGGTGACCTTGAAAGGCTCTCAGTCTCTCTCAGATATGATTTCACTCGATATGACAAAATAAGACCTCTATTCAAAACAAAATCCACTTCTATAACGTGTGATGAAACTGAAAACTTTCCGCTCAGATTAACTTCAAGTAAAAATAGATCCTGTCTCAAACTTAGTAACTGATTTAAGAGCTATGCTCTGTAAGCTATCTATTTCAGTAATTCAAACATGCCTCACATACGCACACATGGGCATCTAATGAATTTGCATGCATGCACCAGAGAACACTGCAATTAAAGAGAGAGAGTCTTTTCAGACCTAATAATGTTATGCAGCAAATGGTGCATCGATCAATATATAGCGGGAATCACCGCAAAGTTTGCTTTTCAATTTGCGGCTTATCTGTGAACCTTTCCCCGTTTACTCTCGTTCTGTTCGCTTCAAACACGTTGAGGGAATTGGGCGTTGACTATGAGACTTAGTCGATAAGTTAGTTTGCCCCCAACAGAAATGAATCAGAAAATAGCGTTTAATCCTCATTACCGAAAACACAAAAATTCTGTAAACTTGTGAAAGATTTTTTTTCTTAGAAATGGTTACATTTCTGATCTGCCAAATGGGAATTAAAGAGTATTTTTTTGTTAATTGAAAAGCTGTCTTTAAGCAGTTATGTGATACAATGTCCTGAGAGTATGCTCTCACTTTTGATCAATTATTAAATCGATTAAGATAATCGTAATATATTCATAACTCTTTCGGTGAACACCTTTATGCATAGCTAAGTAAATAGGACGATAAAACACGTCAGGACAGGAATTGTAGGTTTCAATACTCGAAGTTGATTTCTTCTCTAACTGTAAATTATGAGTTATTTAGGTGTAGGCAATAAGTTGTTTAGAGATGGGTGGGATAGCAGTCCACTATTTCCTATTAATCTGTCAAGCATTATACCGCTAATACACCAGAAGCATTGTATTCATTTATGGTTGAGGGGCACTGTCTTTTGCTCGCAAAGGGTTAAACGGCGAAGTCATGAGAACCACAAGGGCTTACAAACGTTTGGGGAAGGAGACTCACTGGACATCCGTAGGAGGGAGATGGAAGTCTCCAGATGAGACTATTCTGCGTGTTCTCTAAAGTGAACTGAGTATGGCTCTTCTGCACATGGCCCATGGCTTTACAAGCCCATCGGTATCCCATTTCAGACGGAGGACAGGGTGGGGGTTTATCGGAGGAAAAGCTTAACTCGGACACAATTGGGACTCGACCTGGGAACTACAGATTACCAGCTTGGTGCTCTACTCTCTACCAGCGGGTATTCAAAATTTCCTCTTTTAAAAGCTACGAGACACACCCAGAAATGGTTTAGAAAAATACTTTCTAGGTTTTATAATATGCCATATGAAGAAAAGTTGAAAAGGCTCATTTTGTATTCCTTCGAGTGGAGAAGACTAATGTTTGACTTAAAAACATGTTATAATGTTATTCATGGAGTAACTCACTCTAATGCAGGTACTCCCATATTCAACCTTGTCAACAGAAGAACAAGAGGTCATCCTCTTACGATCGATATATCTTTTTCTCGAAAGAACTGTAAGTACCATTCCTTTGTGTGCCGTATTGGAAGAGTATGAAACTCCCCAGCGAGATTGTCACTTCTACAAGTATTGATGTTTTTGCTTTTAGACTAAAGGGATTTGAATTATTACCATTTCTCAAATATTGAAATTTGTTTTGTATTTTTCCTTGTCCGGTATCAGTGTGCTGATAAGTACCTACCAATCTTTTCTGTAGTAGTAATAATAATAATAATAAACAGTCATTAGAAGTACTTTGGTTAGAATTAAACATTCCAATGCAGCATCTTCTACTTTGTGGCTCAACCAAACAGATACGCGTTTAATATTAGGAGACAATTTTATTAATTCATTATAGTTAATAAGGTTAAATCAAGCGTTATAAGTAATAAACCTAATACTAAGCAAACACAGATGAACATGGTTAGATTCGAAAATAAGGTTTAAGTGTAGAGCAGATTTCTTCAAAATATTTTTCATTAGGGGTCACTTTGACAATTTCCTAAACGCTAGCTGGCCGAACAATCATTTTACAATATCTATTTCGATTAAAGAATGAAATAATATGTCTTATATAAACAGTGCATGACACTTTCATGAAAGGGTTACATGTGGCATTAAAATTCTTTGGGAAAATAAAATAAAAAAGTTGATTGCATAATTTCAAATGAAAATAATAAAGAAAAGGAAATAAGGAAATAAAAGTACCTTCCTGATCTAATGGTTATCGTAAGTGACTACTAAACCAACGGGTTGAGGTGTTTTACCTCTGAGTGAATTTTTTTTGCATATAACGAACTAAAAATATCCAGGTCACAAAGACCCCGAGGGCTCAGAGAAGGTTGAGGGAAGAGACCCACTGGACAGCTGTTGGGAGACAGATGATAGCCTCCCGTCAAGACCATCCAGCGTGTTCTTTAACGGCTCAGGGTATGGCTCTACCGCACACTGGGCCTCGGCTGAACGTCCCATCCAATGGACAACGCCTTTCCGAAGCTCATTGGTGTCCCCTACTGACAGAGAGCATGGTGGTTCAGTCTGGCGAGCTACCAGCAAAACCAGGCAAGTTACAGCCTATCTGGAGCAGGAAAAAAATCAAACAGCTACCTCTTCCTTCATATTCACTCGATCATGCACCATGAGAGTTTTGGTTGTTTCCAAAAATTAAAAAGTAGCTTGCTGCGAAATCTTTCTCAAGGGTGCAAGATCTTGAAAAATGCGTTCGTTCAGAATTACGGAGTATTACCCAACAGGAGTACAGTCGCTCAAAAAAGTATCCGAACGCTATGGTTGATTACAGAATTCAGAAAAAATATCTGGGAACGATTTTTTTTTAGAAATTAGAGATCTGGCAACCTTCGTATACGTAAACGAAGGCGTTTTTTTAGAAATTAGTGATCTGGCAGCCTTCGTGTACGTACACGAAGGTTTTGATAGTTGTTGAGCTCGAATTTGATTTAGGCAAAAAATTTCTCTGACGCATCATAAGGTAAAAATATACAGAAAGAAATGTCCCTAATCATTTATTTTATTATTATATTATTAATTAGAATCATTTTATTATACAATTAAAATGTTACTGCTCTTTGGGAAACATTAAAGGAAAATTTATCCAAAAAATCAAAAAAATCAAAAATCCCAAAATATTAAATGAAAATTTATGGGCAACGTCATTATATACACGAAGAATCATTCATTTATTAAAGATAGAGAATAGCTAAAAATAATTATTTTTACTTACTGTTTAAATAGTTGGAATTCTTACTAAAAATTTTGTTTTTCATTCATGTTTTTCAAAATTACAAGAAATATTTGAAATTTAAATTATTTTATGTGCGACAAAGCTCAAGCCGAAGTACTCTCTAATAAACTGTAAATCCTCTGATAGGCTGAGTGAAAACAGTGTATAACGACTACGATAATTATTCTAATATTACGAAATTTTAGGGAATCCAAATCGGTCAATCGGAGTTTTAAATTTCAGTTAGGAGCACTTCTATGTAAGGTTCTATTGCAGTTGTTAATAGGAGGATTCTTGATCAACTGCGATAGACCGTTTTATATAACTTAACCTGCTATTACGAGGGGCGTTCAAAAGGTTCTTGACATGATCTGCAGAACACAAAAAATTTCACCTACCTCAACAAAACTTTTACTGTACTTCAAAACACTGACCTTCAGCATCTATATAAAGTTGCAGGCGTCTACGCCAATTCTGGAAAGCTTGGTGGTACAGTCGCTCAAAAAAGTATCCGAACGCTATGGTTGATTACAGAATTCAGAAAAAATATCTGGCAACGATTTTTTTTTAGAAATTAGTGATCTGGCATCCTTCGTTTACGTACACGAAGGCGATTTTTTTTAGAAATTAGTGATCTGGCAGCCTTCGTGTACGTACGCGAAGTTCGAAGGTTCAGGCTCAATAAATTCGGGCAGGCGCTCAAAATATTAAGCTCAACTCATCTCTACTGTTAATAATATGCTTACGGGATGTTACGCTCGCAATAAGGATTAACCAATTTGAAAAAAATATACTTACTGTAGAGACATGCGGTATGCTGTATTTGGTAACCCAATTCAATAAGCTTCTTTTAACTTCTGTTATAGCCCTAAAGATGCAATAATGCCCTTACAAACGGTCAGATTTAAAAATGGCAGATACACAGGAGAAAGTCACCTAAATAGAATTTTTTTTTGGAAACAAATGAAATATTCAAGCACAGAGAAATTTCTGTACACAGTTCAATTAAGACCCACCATCACAAAGCAACATCAGAACACGTTACAAGAAATTTTTGGAAACTGGCAGTATTCTTGCTCGAAAACGAATAGGAAGATTAATCACATCTTACTTGGCTTGAGCCTGAACTTAGCTTATATATATTCTCGGACAAGAAGGGTATTCATATTCACGTGTATTAACTTTATGGGAAACATTTCTTACGGTGTACTAACACATGTTTAACACATGTTTACAACTACAGTCGCTCAAAAATATCCGAACACTATGGTTGATTACAGAATTCAGAAAAAATACACGAAGGTTGCCAGATCACTGATTTCTAAAAAATCGTTGCCAGATATTTTTTCTGAATTCTGTAATCAACCATAGTGTTCGGATATTTTTTGAGCTACTGTACCATAAATAGCATTAGACAACAAATTGAAACTTTTTGTTATAACATTGGTCAAATAGGATGTTAATCAATTAATTTTGGGGTGCTGAATTCAAACATGGCTGTGAAAAATCTGCAGCATGTACTTTTTTAAATTAAGGATTGATGAATTTCAAATTCCAATGAATACGCATATCTGGGAAATAAAAATGTGACTATTTTATTAAATTGCAACTTAAAACTCACACTGAAAAAAAATATAGAAACATTGTAGTTTTATACCACTGAATATAAAGTAACAGATGAAATAATATTGAAACTCAAAATAAGAAAACCTGGGTAAGGATCTTTTATATTTACAAGAAGTTCATTTTTATCTTTTATGTGCTGAGGTATCTTCCTTTTGCAAGAACCAGCAGTAGTCACCAATTATTGCTGGGTCCCGCCTATCTTGGTATCTATCATCCATGGTTCGGATATCCTGGAGAAACCTTTCCCCTTGCTACTCACTGAGAGCTCCTAAGTTCTTGGGAAAGAAATCGATCTTCAGAGACATTCGGCAGCCAAGGTTTTCGTAGTTTTTTAGAAGATCTTCAATGAGCTGATGATAGTTTTCCTCATTGTGATTCGTCAGAAAATCCTGGACCACAGACGTGTAGAATTACCATACAGCACGCTCCTTCATATTCAGTTTTTCTTCAAAGAGAGTGTCATTCAGTAGCTTCCTGATATGAGGACCAACAAAGATCCTTTCTTTGAGTTTGGCATCACTTAGTTTTGGAAAATTTTCCTTTAAGTGCAAGAACATTTTACAAGTTTTGTCCACAGCCTTCAGAAAAATTTTCATAAGCTTCAGTTTGATGTGTAGTGGTGGGAGCAGAACATCAGTGGGGTCAACTAGAGACTTATACCTCACATTACTCTTTCCAGGAATTTAAACAGTTGTTTTGTAGTGTTCCTTTATGGCCCTACTATCCCATAAACTAAGAAAACAGCAAAATGTTGTGAAGCCTCCTTGAAACCCGTGCAAGACAGATATGACTTTTAGGTCACCACATATTGCCCACTTAAACCGGTCATATTTTATAGCAGTATTTTTCCATGCTTTCATAAGTTTCCTTCATTCCCACAGTTTGTGTCACTGGAATAGAAGGTTTTTGGTTTCCTTTATTTTAAGCTGAATTTTTTCACGAAGCTATAAATATAAGCCATTCTTTAGGATCGCGAGTTGTTCCAATTTCTTCGATCAGCCCTGAAATATCTGTGCAAAAACACAAACCATCTTGCATCTCCTAATAAGCAGATAAAGCCAAATTTCTCCCTTCTGAACAGAGAAACTCTGGTACCCTTGGCCAAAAGATTCCACTCTTGGATTCTTGAACCTAAAACCTCAGCTTGCTGCTTGGAAAACACTAGGTCTCGAACAAGATCATTTAGGTCATTTTGCTGAATCAGATGATGCTCGTCTAGCATTTTAGGGGTGTATGCAGATCAGAGTCTGTATGTGCCTCAAAGTCTTCCTCTGATGAATGTGAATGCATCTCTTCCCAGTTGGTTAGAGGTTTATAGGAAGATCTTCTCCGTGATGAATTGGCCTTATGGCTGAAGGCAGATTTGGATATTGTATTTTGCTTTTGTTCTTTTTTGAAAAGCCCGACACTTTAGTTAAACGAAAATAGCAATCATGCAAGTGGCAGTTGACTCACTCCAAACCATTGATGCAAAGGGCATGAATTTTATCGTACCTGTCAACCATTCACTCAGGCCAACAAAGTACGAAATGCAGCACACATGTGGAGCCCATGTCTTGTCCTGATCTCCAGCATGACATCAATGTAAGTTCTAGGCTTTCTTCACAATCTTTGTCAAAGAATGACCCTGGGATTTTAAAATATAATTTCTACACACATAATAAAACTTACCTTGTACATTAACAAATCCGCGACGTTGCCTTTGTCCCATTTAAAAGCCAAAATTCGTCTTTTAGCGTACAGCACGTGTTCCTCTACAATGAAAACAACAAGAATGGCGATCTGAGGCTAGGTTATATTACATGTTTTCTTCCACTTGACAATCAATGTTGCCAGCCAAAATAGTAAAATATCTATATTCTCTAAGTTGTCTGGAGGTGTTGGTATAGGAAGATCTTAATAGGAGTCAAAATGACGAATAACATAAAACCGTGAAGTACTAGCCATTTTTTAAGGCCAGATCTGAAATCATCACCTGAAAAATAGTCAAAGGCAGCTACAATTGTTCATGTTATAAAAACCTTGCAAACCAGTGTAATTTCTTTTATTTAGTTTTCAAATTGGTTAGAGCTTCTTGCTTGATCTAGAAGTATTTTAGCAGCAATAAATTGATCATTTATATATATGTTACCGCTAAAGCTCGAAAGCCGTTAATGTGCACATTACCTGGCTAATCTGCAGATTAACTGATTTGCTCCGTTAACGTGCGGAATCAAGAGTTTTCCGCATTTTACCTAGGTAATGTGCACATTAACGGCTTCCGTATCGTTAAAGTTCAAAAGTTTGTTTCTCTCATAGTGGTGAATCTCTTGAATATGAATCTTCGTGTCACGTGATCAACTCGTCCGCATTATAAAAAACGCCCCGGATGAGCGGAGGCCAAGTGAGAACGAATCGGTAAAGTGATTCATTCTTGATAACGAATCACTAAAATGATTCGTTCTCACTTGGCCTGCTCATTTTGGTGGCGTTTTTTATAATTCGGACGACTGATTCATGTTGACAGAGGGATGACCCTGGTTTCAACTCTACTCTCGGACACTAGATAAATAACATTATGTTAATTTAAGCGTACAGAAACGTTCCTATTGTTCCAGCAAAGATCTTATTTTCACTTTAACGAGTGCCTAGTAGGTAATGTGCAGATTACCTAGGTAATTTGAGAAATGAAACAATTTTCCGCACGTTAACGGATCACCCTAGTTAATCTGCACAATACCTAGATAATCTGTAGAATAACTGATTTCTGCACTTTAGCGGTAACATATGTTATATGAAAACATGTTTTTAATTATAATATTTGCTATTAAATTTCAACTGGTAACTTTTTTTATTTGAAGTTTCAAATGAAATAACTCATTTTAAATGGTAAATTTTTGAGATCTTACCGTTTTAATCCTCTGCTAAGCAAAATACATGTTCCCATAATGAGAGGGGCGGGGGTGCCTCAGTCAGTATCGCGCCAGACTCGTAATCTGGAGTTCCCGGGTTCGAGTCCCAGCAAATGAAGCCTAGAGATTTATCTCCTCAAAACTTGCCCCCTTCTCACGGTCAGTAGGATACACCAATCGGCTTGGAAAGGTCGCTGCCAATCGGATGGGACGTTAAGCCGTGGTCCCGTATGCGGGAGAGCCATACATACCCTGTGCTAGGTAAAGAACACGCTGGATGGCCTTGACGGGAGGTTGTCATCTTTCTCCCAACAGCTGCCCAGTGTATCCCTTCCCCCATCGTTCTCTAAGCCCTCGGGGTCATTGTGACCTGGCCGTTTAATCCATTGTGTGCAAAAAAGTGCCGCTGAGGAGTAAAACAACCCACTTGAACTTGAACTTGTTCAAATGAAAAAAAAATAAAAAAATAAAGATATGACTATAATCTGTTTTGAAGTAGTCACAGAACTACAAAGAACTGACAATGTAAATAAGTTTGAAATAATCACAAAAAATACTCTGATTCATTAATGATAAAATAAACTAAAATTGGATCAAAAGATGATTATGTTTTAGAAATTTATTTAGTAAAACATAATCATCACGAACGGATACTCCACTGTTAGTGTTTCAGTAAGGATAATCATGGCATAATAATAATTTAATAAGAACAAAATAAAAATACAATACAAAGACTTGCATATATATATATACAGAAAACAATATTACCACAAATCTAAAAAGAATAAATATAATCAAAATAAATAAAATAAATAAAATAAAAGTTACATATTAGCAGACCTTTGAGCAATTTGCTCATTTAGGGTGCCAAAAAGAATTATTACATTCAGAGAAATGTATTTAGTGACAAAAAATATGTGTCATTATGCTAAAACAAAATAGTATTGTATAACCTTAAAGTAATAATCAATATTTGAAGAAGTAAAAATAACATTTTTCACTTTCAATTTGAAAACACTGTATGAACGTTCATTTCTAATTTCTTTAGGTAAGGAATTAAATATTCTAGGAGCTAAAAATAAAAACTGTTTATGAGCTATTTCTTTCTGTACTCTAGGGATTACAAATAAAAGACCAGATTGACGAGTAGCATAATCTTTATATTTAACTTGTAGAATTGTTGGATTTTTAAAAATAAAAACAGCCGTTGTATATATATATAGTGATCTCAAACTTTAATGTAATATCTTAAGTGCTAGATTAGTAGAGGTGTACATATCTTGTATATATCTTTTATATAATCATTAATAACTTTAGTCATATAGATTTTATTAGGAAATGTCTTTATGTAAAAAATATATGTTGGAATATTTTATTTTAAGCATTTTTTCCGTAGAGAACGTTTTTTTTCCAATGGCAATGCGAATGGATTAGAAAGATATTTTAATTGTGGTAGCTATTAGAGTAATAACTTTATAAAAAACTGATAAGAATAATTCCAAGTTTTAACAAAATATTTCTTTCTAAATATGCTGTTTACAAACGTATATATTTCTTTCATGTATTTTGGATATGAATTGTATAGTCATTTATCTACATATAAATATCTGAAAAAAAATAAATTGGGCTTTAATATAAATATCAAAGGAACCAAAAAAAATCTATTTCAAGAGAACTAAATATTTGTTTTAAATATTATAAATATGAAGTTGTTCAGAACTTTTATTTAAAATGAAAAATAGTAACTTTAACTAATAATTGAAGTGAGTTTGTGCTTAACTTATATTTATTGAGATCACATAAACTTAGACTTAAAACATATTAATATTAGTTAAAAAAATTACCTAAGCATTGTTCCATTACAAATTCAGCTCTGAAATACGTATATGAAAAAAATAATTACACAAAATACGAAATTTATAACAATCTCCATAAAGTTTAAATTGGAAAGTAGCAGAGATAATTTTATAAGTGAATAATATATCTTGAACCATTTCTCTTTTTTAAAGTCTTAATCGCTTTTTAAATAACTACCGTTTATAAATTTAAAATTAATAATTTAAAATATTAACCTTCAATTAACAAATAGCTCCTAAAATATGAGAGGTCATTTAATGTGTTCAACAAAATTAATTGGCATTCATAAAATATTCGTCTTACGGAGCAAGAAAAAAATATTTTTAGGGAGAAAAATGTTGCAAATTGGGACTTATTAGCACCCTCGTTAAAATAACGTATTGGATTCTCTCTACCGGAATGCTAAAGGAAAGAGGAATTTCAAACATTTGCCCATCGTCTTCTATTGTAGTATTATCCTTCAGTTTGAGATATGCATTTCTCACTTCTAAAATACCTTCTTTCGCGAAGTATAATTATTTGTGAAGCAACATATTTCGGGTCGCGCTTTTCTTCTGCAATTCTTCTGCTCATTATTCATGTATAAGGTGCGTCGTATCGCATATTCTTCTCGATTTATTCTCACAATGTAAACAAATCCTCTCAGAATTTATTTATTTAGATCTGTATCTTAAAAATCACCTCAACGTTACACATTGAAGAGTTTTTTGCTTTTTTGTTTTCGCATAAATTATGGAGAACGTATTGTAACCGTGAAAAATCAATTTTTTTTTAAATTTAGGCGCAGGATTTAAGTGTTTTTGTATTCCAACAAAGCGGGTTTTGTAATATTCTTTGCTTTCTCTGAGGCGGTGGTTGGATCAGTCAATAGTGCTCCAGGCCCTAAATCTGTAGTTCTCAGTTCAGGTTCCACAGATGAGATTTATATGTTAAGATTTATCTCTGCTTAAAACCCCATCCTGCCTCAGTCAGAAAGAGGACACCGATGGACTTGGAAAGGCCGCCGTCCATCGGATAGGACATTAAACCGAGGGCTCTCCAGCAGCTGTACAATGGCTCCCCTTCTATTGACCTTCCCTGAGCCCTTGGGGTCCTTGTGACTTGGCTATTTAGTACACTCTCTCAAAAAAGTATCCGCACGCTATGGTTGATTACATAATTAAGAAAAAATATCTCTCAACTTTATTTAGAAATTAGTGATCTGGCAACCTTCGTGTACGTACACAAAGGTTGCCATTTTTAATCAGTAATATGAATATGAAAATTGTTTACTTAACATCTAAATGTTTTTGGCGAGAAAATTAGAAGAAATGAGCCAGATTCAGTATATTGATTATTTGTTTTATGAGAATCAGGCTCTTTTGCAATGAGCCACTTGTGGCCCAGGAGACTGATTTATAGAGCCGAATGAAGCGAATTATGTGTCAAATGAAAGTTTGTCGCGTAAGGCGACTCGTAAGCTACTTCATTCGCCCCCCCCCCCCTCTCTCGCCTCTCATGACAGATTTCTGGAACTTGCCATCACCAGCAACAAAGCAAAATTTCACGGAAAACCATTAATCAAAAAAACGGATTTTTTTTTTACAAATATTCTTCCAAAATTTTGGAGGTATCAAAATGAAGGTGAAAAACATAGTTCGAGTTAACGAGAGAGAAAAAAATACAATAAATGTACTGTACTTGGGAAACTTTTGTATTGAAAATGTCCTTTGTCCAAGGTTTCGGTTGGTAATTTCAAAATAAAATTTTTAATTAAAAAGAAATATGATATACAGAGATTCCAGTTACAGAGGTTCGAATAAATGAGAATTAACTCTTTTACATTTATTGTAACACATTCACTGCCAGATATTTATGATGGGCATTCTCCAAGTATAGGACGTAACAAACAATATATACTGCATTTTTATCGTATATATTGCCCTTTCCTTCTGGGGGCTGCTCTTTTTTTCCACTTATACTGCTTTTTTCCTTTTTGCGTTACAAATGTCCTTTGTTCTCTTGTGATGTGACCGTGCTTATAAAGAATTAAGTAAAAATTCAAGAAATAATTTTGGTTTGAAAATGAGTTCCACCGTAAGTGGGAATCGAACACCTACGTCTACCAGTTACATGTTAGAGCACCAATCAGAACGCATGGTGTGTATCTGAGAGATCTGAGTTCGAGTCCCACTCACGCGCCGAAAGTCATTTCTTTCAGAAAAAATATTTCTTGAATTCTATATCAAAAGTTAATCTTTCATTGATTGAGCCGAAGAATATTTAATAGATGTTGGCAATTTTACAAAATGTTAAAGAGATCGACATAATTCCACTTTGACAGTGAGTTTCTTAATTCCTTTTTCAAAATTATTAATACAATGAAGCTGGATTCTCCGGATTAATTGGGGATGTATGGAGTTGGTATAATCAAAATCCTGATAAATGACTTCAGATACAACAGGTATATATATATTACTTACATAATTTTTTTATTGTGTATAAAAAAGGTTGGCTCAGTAGCGCCCCAGACAAGTAATCTGCAATTCCAATTTCTGAGTCTTAAGCACAGGTGAGAGATTCTCCGCAAAACTCATCGCCCTGCCCCCTATCAACAGGGTACGCCGATGAACTTGTAAATGCTGCGGCCGCCGAATGGGACGTTATGCCCCATTCGTGGTCCCGCATTCCGGAGAGTCATACTCTGTATACGTTAAAGAACACGATGGATGACTTTGTAGGTAGAATTCCATCTGTCTCCTAAGAGCTGTCCGGTGAAACCATCCCCCTCCAACCGTTTCTGAGCCCTACAGAGTCTTAGGACCTGGTTATTTAGACCATTGTGTGCACAAAAGTGCCACTCAGAGGTAAAACAACCCATTGTGCATTAAAGAAAGCGGTAAAACAAACCAACCCATTGTGCATTAAAGAAAGCGGTAAAACAAAAAGCACTTAATTAATTAAAAGTTTGGTAATTATACAAAAATGACAAATTACATACAAATTAACAACAATTTTTAAATGTTAAAAATTACTTGCGATTAAATTATTACACATTAAAAAACTATCTGTTTGTCGATAGTGCCGCGCGGTACCGTGTCTTCAAATAAATGCAAGGTGAGCGATTTTCAAAATATACCAAGAAGTCCGGATAATAGAAAATCCGATAATCGCGATCCGGATAATCGAATTTAAATGAAGTTGTTTTTCATCGCTCAGTCGATTACCGCCATCATTTTATTCCTTAAAACTCGGGTTTAGTTCATTTTAAACCTTGAAACGCGATTTAATGCATAAAGAAATTAGATGCAAAAAACAAAATACGATCCATACAACAATTCGAAAGCTATTGCTGGGTAAAACACATTGGAAGCATACTCCAATAGGATCAGAGTCCTTTGCTTAGATCGACCAATAAAATTAGAAGAAAAAAAAATTTTTTTTGCAGCATTGCCATATTTTAGACAGTTTCGCAATGCTTATTCCCTAAGCCTTTCCGTCACTCTCTAAACTGTTTACAATTCGTTTTTGAATTTGTAATTCGTTTTCAAACCGTTTATATTTGTCTTCTTGCATTTATAATTCGAAAACCATTATTGCCTTTGTACTGTATTTATTGTTTTTTCTTGCAAGAAATGACTTTTTGGTAAAAAATTCATTGCTTTTATGTGGCACGTAATCCTTTATTTTTTTTCTATCCTTCGCACTTAAATTCTTGCCGAAACAACTTCTGTGGTTCCATTCTGCTTGTCTCTTCTTTTCTTTATTACGATTCTTTCACGGATTTTATTCCGTCCTATTTCACGCTTTCGTTTCTTCTTTTCGTCTGTTAACAACTCGCAACATCGTCCCCGGGATGCAATAAGCCCCTTTCTTTATTTTACCCTTGAGTTTCGTCTTTCTAGTCTGATGGGATTTCGTAGAACCGAAAAATTATTTTTCTTATTTTCTAAGACGGATTCTCTAGGGCATACAGATTTTGCCCTTCTCCTACAGGAACGCACAATATATATATATATGTTCTTCGTTTTACTCCTAGTAAACGTAACTCACTGATGAAGTTATCCAAGGAAGATGAATACCGTGAGTTCGAAACCAGCTTAGCTGCGGGCATTGTTCAAATACCACTTTTGTTCTTTAACTAATCTTGAACAACCGTCTATCAGAAGAGCAAGCGGGTTCTTAGGATGGTGCGTTGTTCGCAAGTGCATAGTTGCAGAACAGAGTCACTTAAAATGCACTGCTGGCCAATTACTGCCAGTTGGATTACTGCGGTGGATGGCTCAGTCTGTAGTCTGCTAGCTTATTAACTGAAGTTACCAGGTTCGTGATTTATCCCCGCAAAACCTCCACCCTGCTTTCGGTCAGTAGGGGATCAGTAGGGGATCGACGGTCTTGGTAAGGCTGTCGTCCATAGGATGGAACATAAAGCCGGGGCCCCGTGTATTTCCACACACAGCCATACCCTGTGTACGTTAAAGAACACGCTGGATGACCTTGACAGGATTTTTGTTTCTTAACAGACTATTTATCTCTTAACAGACGCCCAGTGGGTTCTCTACTCCACAATCTTTTCTGAGCCATCGGGGTCTTTGTGACCTGGCCAGTTAGCCCATTGTGTGCAAAAAAAAGTGCTGCTTAGAGGTAAAATAGCCCAACTGCCAGTTAACTGTGAGCAATTCATCCAGTTGCCTCCTGGGCTCGAAACACGTCCAATTATTTACCGGATTAGAACGCCGGAGTTCCTGTTGATTGACCTCTAAGCTGCTTTTTCGCACTCAATGGACTAAATCTAGGGTTGCCAACCAGCTCCCGAGGGCCTAATTCGTCTTAGTCCTTAATAATTTGCGACTCACAGAGATATATGCAGTCCTACGAGTAACAGTAGAGCCATCGGATTTGAAACTAGCAAACATAAAGCGTAATTAATATGGAAAACCTATGTTCTTAAAATGTTAAAACCTGTCTTATGTTTACACAAGAAACGTTCGATCATTTGATTTTTCTTTTAACCTTCCTTCGCGTGCAGGTTCACAGTGGTAGCGAGAAATATTCGTTTTCCCTACTCCGCATCTTTATCAGAGGTCATGATAATGAGAGTGTATAGGGTTGGGTTGTGTTGTTTTACCTCTGAGCGGCACTTTTTTGCTCACAATGGGCTAAATGGCCAGGTCACATGGACCCCGAAGGCTCAGAGAAGGTTGGGGGAGGGAACCCACTGGAACAGCTGTTGGGAGACCGATGGTAGCCTCCCGTCAAGGCCATCCAGCGTGTTCTTTAACGTGCACAGGGTATGGCTCTCCTGCACACGGGGCCACGGCTTAATGTCCCATCCGACGGACGGCGGCCTTTCCAAGTCCACCGGTGTCCCCTACTGACCGTGGGCAGGGCGGGGAATTTTGCGGAAATAAATATCAACGCTGACCCAGCTGAGACTCGAACCTGGGAACTAAAGATTACGAGTCTGGCGCGCTACCGACTGAGCCACCCCCGCCCCTAGAGAGTGTATAGGCTGATGAGGAGAGACATAGTGACACATTCACAGAACGTTCGCCATGAGTTGCTCTTGCTCATGTGTCCCGTGACCTTAAAGTATCCATCCCATGCGGTCACGTCGGAAAACGGTTTACCACCCCTGGACTAAATAGTCAGGTCACAAAGTTATGTTGTTTTATCTTTGAGAAACACTTTATTCAACACAATATGCTAAATGGCCAGGTCACAAGGACTCCAAGGGCTCAGAGAAAGCTAAAAGGAGAGCACCTACTGGACAGCTGTTAGGAAACCGATGGTAGATTCCCATAAGACCAACCAGCGTGTTTTTTATAACGTGCACATCCTACACATTTTGCCATGGCTTAACGGCCCTCCGAGGACGGCGGCCTTTTCAAACCCATAAGTGTCCCATACTGACCGACGGCAGGGCATGGAGTTTTGTAGAGATTACATTAAACCTGACATAAGAAGACCCGAATGAGGCACACTGCATATTACGAACATGGCTCGCTACAGACTGAGCTACCCCCACCTAGAGGTCACAAGGACTTCAAAGCCTCAGAGAAGGCTTGGGAAGGGTACACATTGTACAGTTATTAAGAGACAGATGGAAGTCTTCTATCAAAGCCATTCAGCGTGTTCTTTAACGTCTACAGGATATGGTTTCTCTCAGGCACACGGAACCACGGTTCAACATCCTATCTGGAAGACGGCGGTGTTTCAAAAAACATTAAATCGATATAAAATTGGAAATAGATCACTCAAGTGATTTTTGGAACGCATTCCGTCTTTTATGTGCGATTTTACTCTCGGAGTGTAATAATTTTAGGAGGGATATTAGTTTTATTTCCTAGTTTAACATTTTAATGATTTATTTTAAGTGTTGTAAATATGTCTGCACCACCTTCTTGAAATTTAATAAGAGAAATTCTATTTATGATAAGTTTGTTGAGGCTCAGAGACCTTATTTGGTTTAGCCTTTCTTTGTGCATTGTTTAGAATTTTTATGTTTTCTTGTACTCATCATGGTTATGGAGGATTGTTTCATACAGTTAATTCAATCAATGCAAAGGATTTTAATATTGTCTTTATACATAGATTCCTACTTATATTTTTGATTTTAAAGGTTGACGTCTTTATGGAGTGATTGTTTCTTTGTAGTTAAATAATAACATCAGATTGTGGGGTATATTTACATTATTACTTATGAGGAATTCGTGTCTCAGTAGCACGATTTCACTTTGAAGCAAATTATTAAAGAACGCATCTATCGCGTTAGTCGGCGGCTGGTCGGAATGAACCTTTATGGTTATCAGCATTTCAAGTCACGCTTTGCCAAATGCGTACAGATTATCTGCACTACAGGTAATCCGCACATTATTAATTAGGTATTTACTGTTACTATCAATTTGAGATCCTTAGAGAGCTAATTATTGCTTTACACAGCAGTCATTTGGCAGTTCTCTGGAAATATAGAGATTTAAAGAAATTTTTGGAGGCGCAACGAAAAAGGGTTGGGTTGTTTTACCTCTTAGCGGCACTTTTTTTGAACACAATGAGTTAAATGGCCAGGTCACAAAGACCTCGAGGGATCAGAGAAAGTTGGAGTAAGGGACCCACTGGACAGCTGTTAGGAGGCAGATGATAGTCTCCCGTCAAAGCCATCCAGCGCGTTCTTTAACATGAATAGAGTTCTTAACATCCACTCACGGGGCCACGAGATTTACGTCCCATCCAATGGACGGCGGTCTTCCCAAGCCCTTTGATGTCCTCTACTGACCGAGGGAATTGCAGGAGGTTTTGCGGAGATAAATTTCAATGCTGGCCGAGGCGGGCCTGAAACCTGGGAACTACAGATTACGAGTCTGGCGCGCTACCTACTGACCTAACCCCGTCCCGTACATGAGAGACATACCCTGCTCGCAGTAATGCGCCAGACTAGTAATCTGCAATTCCTAGCACCATTCGGCTAGGTTGGAGTTCCAGTTGGGCCAGCGTTGAAATTTATATCAGCCAAAGTCCCCGCCCTACACTCAGTCAGTAGGGGACACCTATGAGCTTTAAAAAGCCGCTGTCCGTCGGACGGGACGTAAAGCCGGGACACCATAGCCTGTGCACCATAAGCCATAAAGCCGGGACACCATAGCCTGTGCACCATAAGCCATAAAGCCGGGACACCATAGCACGTGTGCGGGAGACCATAGCCTGTGCACATTAAAGAACACGCTGGATGTAAATTAATAATTTCAATTATTTAATGCGCCAGACTAGTAATCTGCAATTCCTAGCACCATTCGGCTAGGTTGGAGTTCCAGTTGGGCCAGCGTTGAAATTTATATCAGCCAAAGTCCCCGCCCTACACTCAGTCAGTAGGGGACACCTATGAGCTTTAAAAAGCCGCTGTCCGTCGGACGGGACGTAAAGCCGGGACACCATAGCCTGTGCACCATAAGCCATAAAGCCGGGACACCATAGCACGTGTGCGGGAGACCATAGCCTGTGCACATTAAAGAACACGCTGGATGGCCTTGACGGGAGTCTACCCCTGTCTCCCAACAGCTGTCCAGTAAGTCCCCTCCTCCAAACCTTCTCTGAGCCTCGGGTCCTTTTGACCTGGCCATTTAGCCCATTGTGTGCAAAAAGGTGCCGCTCAAACGTAAAACAATCCAATCCATCAATAATATTTCGAAGCTCAATAGGTAATAGATTAAATATTTTAGTTACTGTGAGAATAAATATTTTTTGGATATGAAAAAAGACTCATTATTCAGAAAGCATTAATGACTTGGTTTAAATTTCAAAATAATTCGAAGACTTCTTTTATTGAAACTCTTATTGATCTTCTTTTCAGGTGTCCCACCGCCAGCAGTGACATGGTGGAGAGGCTCCACTTTGCTAGACCAAACCTTCCAATCGCTATCAGACGGCATTGTCAGGAACGACTTGCTGATTACCGAGCTGCAAAGATCAGACCTGATGACCATCCTCACTTGCCAGGCCTACAACAACAATGTCACAGTGCCAGTGGCAACATCTGTGAAACTCGACCTCAACAGTAAGTGTGACGTCAGCCACATTCTAGGGAAATTATTAATTTCAATGTCGTCATGTGTCGAGAGACCGAAGTTAATGTTTATTTACAAGCTAAAACACCGAAGTTATTAACTTGTTCACTGTCATCTCTTCAGCTGTCGCTCTGGCATTAAAAATAATGTTTATGACTGTTATTATTGCTGTCGGTTAACATTATGTTTTAGTTTTATGCGCCGATAATATGTAATATTTTAAAATCCAGTTTTTTTTTCTTCTTAATCAGGTGAAGTGTCAGTACAAACATTGAAAGGCGAAATCCGAGTAAAATCGAGTCTCGAAATTATTTATTACCAGACTAATTGAAGAATCAGAAGTAGTTGAAAGAATTAGAAGTAATTAATATCGCAGATGCTAGACACAAAAAAGGAAAAAAATGAAGTGTTAAATTAATAAAAGGAGAGGAAATATTTTTGGCAGTTAGCCATATTTCGGTATTATTGACTAGTAAATAAATTATATTTTCTTAAGAAGCTTGGAAGAGTTATTTGTTTTATGCATAGTTAAAATTTGAGGGAAAAGAAGTTTAAAGGTTACTTAATTTATAACAGTTCTCAGGCGGAACTTCCTTGCAGATTAAAAATTAGAATCGATGTTGAATAGGAAACGACTAAATATTCTAAACTTCTTAAGTATCTGAATAGATAATTATCATTACGGAGAAAATGTAGATTCTGTTAATTAATGCATTTAAAGGTATCATAGAGAGCAAAATAGGTAGGATTTGGGTTGTGTTGTTTTACCTCTGAGCGGCACTTTTTTGCACACCGTGAGCTAAATGGCCAGATCACATTGACCCCGAAGGTTCAGAGAATGTTGGGGGAGGGGTCCCACTGGAACAGCTGTTGGGAGACAGATGGTAGCTTCCTGTCAAGGCCATCCAGCGTGTTCTTTAACGTGCACAGGGTATGGCTCTCCCGCACACGGGGGACGGGGATGGCTCAGTCGGTAGCGCGCCAGGCTCGTAATCTGCAGTTCCCAGGTTCGAGTCCCAGCTGGGTCACCGTTGAGATTTATCTCTGCAAAATTCCTCGCCCTGCCTACGGTCAGTAGGGGACACCGAGGGCTTGGAAAGGCCGCCGTCCGTCGGATGGGACGTTAAGCCGTGGTCCCCTGTGCGGGAGAGCTATACCTTGTGCACGTTAAAGAACACGCTGGATGGCCTTGACGGGAAGCTACCATCTGTCTCCCAACAGCTGTTCCAGTGGGACCCCTCCCCCAACATTCTATGAGCCTTCGGGGTCAATGTGACCTGGCCATTTAGCCCATGGTCTGCAAAAAAGTGCCGCTCAGAGGTAAAACAACACAACAACAACCCGCACACGGAACCACGGCTTAACGTCCACTGCATGCCCCCCACCCCCCATCCCCACCCTCGAGAATACTGGTAATGGTAATAGTGGCGAAAAATACTCAAATTATTTATTTCTCATGCATTTCTTAAAGAAATCTATTAAAGAACTCTAGAAATGAGAAATGTTATTCTGTAGTGGAAATCTAGTCTCTGACTTTTCCGGCACGATTGAGTTTCGCTCCCCCCCACATGAGAATTATGGTAATACAGGCAAAAATATTAAACCCATTTAGTTTTCATGAATTTTTTAAAGGAATATTTTAAAGATATCTAAAAGGAGGGGGAAACGTTATATTATAACGGAAATCTCGTATTTTGGCCTTTTCTTTTACCTTTTTCTGGTCACGATTGAGTTTCTGCCCCTCCCCCTCCCTCCCTCCCTCCCTCAATATTTCCTAGATCCTGGCCTGGGCAAAGCCATACACGAAAAATCTCAAATAATAAAAAACGCGAGTACACAACTCGCCTTCTTAAGCCTATGAAACGGGGCTACTTGTATTCGGATTGTTTCCTTTAACCTCTACTCTGCCTTTCGTATCAAAAGTGCAACGATCTGCTTGAAAAGGCAGTTGTCCTTCAGATGGAACTTAAACCGTCGTTCCGCGTGCGGGACATCCATGATCTGCGCTCGTTAATGAACTCGTTGGATGGCCTTGACCGGAGGGCAAAGGCTCAGAGAAGGTTATTGAAGGAGTTCTACCGGACAATTTTTCGGAGAAGGTTAGGGATTCTACTGGACATGGGCTCGGAGAAAGTTAGCGAATGGATTCTACTCTTAGGAGACAGATGGTAGCCTCCTATTAAGGCCATCGAGCGTGTTCTTTGAAGTTCACAGGGTATTGTTTTCCTTCAAACGGAGCACGGCTTAACATCAATCCGACGAATGATGGACTTTTCAACCCTTTAGTGTCCCTTTCTCATTAAGGTAGAGTGGCTGTTAGCGAAGATAAATCTCGACGCTAACCCAGTTGGGACTCAAACCTGGGAACTTCAGATTACGAACCTGGCATTCTCCCGCTGAATCAGCCCCAGCCCCTTTAGCCACTTCAGCATAAAAACACTGAATGAATCTCAAAACTACTTCACTGTGAATCGGTTTTGCATTGATATGCTTTTATTCTGCATTTTAAAACGTTTTTCATTTGCATTTTTTCTAACACATTTTTTCAAACAAGACTGAACTACCTATATACACTGAGTGATCACTAAATTATGAGCACTTCCCTTCATGTTATTTAAGTGGAAGCTAATTTCGAAGCTCTATAACTTCTAAACTAAGCGCTTTATGAGAAAATGCAGAGGAAGATAAATTAAAGATTTCAGTCGAATCTATCTAAATCTCTATTTTTAATAATGTTCACTTTGTACTTAGAGTTATAAACTATGAATATTTAACAGCAACAATGCAAGTCTTAGGAAAATTATAAAATATCGAAAATGAATTTACATTAACTTTTCAAACATATATATGTTGTATTAAATGGTGGGAAATGACATTTCTTATTCAAATTATTAACTTCTGAGTTAAAATCTAACGTTAGGCATTGCTGTTGCTAAATATTCAAACTTCCATAACTCTTTAAATATTAAGGGAATATTGTTAAAAATCAAGATTTATCTAGATTCGATCGAGTTCTTTAATTTATCTTCAGTCTTATTCTATCACAAAATTCTTTTTTGCAGTTAGAGAGCTTCGAATTTAGTTTCCATTGACATAACACGAAGGGAGGTGGGCATTGTTTAATGAGCACTGAGTGTATGTGGAAAGATTCCACACTAGACAGAACTAACATTTAAATAATTCTACACAAGACGGAACTGCAACTCATTTGAACAAGGCTAAAAGTATGATATCTACGATGTATCTGCACAGAATTCAATCATGGTATCTATAACGGGTTGGTTTGTTTTACCTCTGAGCGGCACTTTTTTGCACACCATGGGCTAAATGGCCAGGTCACATGGACCCCGAAGGCTCAGAGAAGGTTTGGGGAGGGGACCCACTGGAACAGCTGTTGGGAGACAGATGTAGCCTCCCGTCAAGGCCATCCAGCGTGTTCTTTAACGTGCACAGGGTATGGCTCTCACGCACACGTGGCCACGGCTTAACGTCCCATCCGACGGACGGCGGCCTTTCCAAGCCCATCGGTGTCCCCTACTGACCGTGGGCAGGGCGGGGAATTTTGCGGAGATAAATCTGAACGCTGACCCAGCTGGGACTCGAACCTGGGAACTACAGATTACGAGCCTGGCGCGCTACCGACTGAGAAACCCCGTATCTATAACGCATATACACAATACTAACACTAACTTAATCGCAACACTGACCTATATTTCTACGATATGGCCATTAGTGGCATTGATTTATCAGAAATCTTATTCCATTTCTGATTCGAACAGTATGAAATTGCAAGATGGGCAAATTGGAGAATTTTTCTGGATTTCGGAAGTGGGATATAAACGTATTTTGTATTGTACAGAGAAAGTGGTGAAACCAAGGAGAGCATTATCCAAAGGTGTGTGAGAACATTTGAAAATCTCTTAAGCATTATGGTAAGTTTAAGTAGGAATTCTTGCAATAAGCCTTACGCTCAATTATATTGGGTAAAAATTACAAATGGATGAAAAAATTTGAAATATTTTTATACAGAAATTATAATGCAACATCTGCAAATACTACATATTTTGAGAGAACACATAAAAATATTCATGTACAAGAAAAAGATTGCAAATGATTTGCAGGCTTTTCTAGTATGAGATTATCTAGCTGGATGTAGGGAACCTGGTAACCATACGAATATTTGTAATTTAGAGGGGGTGGGGGGAATAAATACATCGCTTGCAATATTTGTTTAAAACTTTACAATTTTTAAACGTATGCTCCTTTAAAGGACCCGTTCAAACTTTTAGACGATTCGGAAAGTGCGAGTCGTAATATTTAATCAATACCTATCTAAAGTAAAAATGGTAGATAGTTTCTTGTTTAGAGATTCTTGTTAGATAGATTCTCTATTTTTAATTCTAAAAGCAAAAAAGACTCTGAAATGTTTTTAAATTTAAAAAAATTAACTCTAAAAACAAAAAGGAGTTTAGTTTTGCCACCCTCTCTGGGGTAAGGGGTTAACTCAGTGTTGCCAATAAAACTTCATTGAACATAATCTCTATAAATAAATAAGTTAAATATCTACAGACGCATAGATGGCCGGCCGGGCAGACGACAAAGTGAAAATATTATCTCATTTTTTTTCAAATTGTTCAGTCTGCGTGTAAAGGCTTCGTAAAGGAAGTTTAAAAATCGTTACATTCATTTGTAATCATCCATCATATAAACACAACTATTCTGCCGTAACGTTGTGATTTCGGTATTCACTTTAAGTGTGAATTGTTAATAAATTTAGTTTAAAGTTGTTTTTGTAATGTAAGCTGAATTAACTTGATTGTGATCTTATTTGTGCAATATTCGATTGCTTATTACTGGCATATTCCATAGTCTGCAAATAGAGTATTTAATATATCAATTGGTCCCTCTGCTCAACATTACACTGTGCACACGCAGGCATTTTATTAAGTACAGTTTAATGTTACATCAAAAGTGACATAGATACGGAACTAATAATTTTTTTGAGGAAATGTGACTGAAGATAATTCAAATAATTCAGTCAAGTTATTTACATCTCGTTTTTCAACAATATTCCTTAGGTATTTAAAGAGTTAAGGAAATTGGAATATTTAACAGCAACAATGCCAGTTTCAATCATTGCTTTGAAAAGTTAATGAAAACAATTTGAAACCAAAGCAATAACCGTTATACTGAACTTTACTAATACGTGAAAAAGAATTTATAGCAGTTCGCGTAATAATTACCGCCAATTTGGAGGGATTTTATTTGCAAAACGAGCTAACTTACTAAATATTTCAGCTTCCATAACTATTTAAGTACTGAACATATACTGTTTTAGACCGAAATATATTAATCTGTAGTTCCCAGGTTCGAGTCCCAGCTGGGTCAGCATTGAGATTTATCTCCGCAAAATTCCCTGCCCTGCCCACGGTCAGTAGGGGACACCGATGGGCTTGGAAGGCCGCCGTCCGTCGGATGGGACGTTAAGCCGTGACTCCGTGTGCGGGAGAGCCATACCCTGTGCACGTTAAAGAACACGCTGGATGGCCTTGACGGGAGGCTACTATCTGTCTCCCAACAGCTGTTCCAGTGGGTCCCCTCCCCCAACCTTCTCTGAGCCTTCGGGGTCCATGTGACCTGGCCATTTAGCCCATGGTGTGCAAAAAAAGTGCCGCTCAGAGGTAAAACAACCCAACAACCCAAACAACCGAAATATATTGAGATGTTTAGAGTATCTTCAGTTACCTTTGTTTTAATAAATAAAGTTTATTTAAGTTACGAGTTCTGTATATGAGTTTCAATTGACATAGCTTAAAACTCTACCTAATAAAGCCCTGCCCACGGTCAGTAGGGGACACCGATGGGCTTGGAAAGGCCGCCGTCCGTCGGATAGGGCGTTAAGCCGTGTCTCCGTGTGTGGAGAGCCATACCCTGTGCACGTTAAAGAACACGCTGGATGGCCTTGACGGGAGGCTACCATCAGTCTCCCAACAGCCGTTCCAGTGGGTCCTCTCCCCCAACCTTCTCTGAGCCTTTTGGGTCCTTGTGACCTGGGCATTAGCCCATGGTGTGCAAAAAAGTGCCGCTCAGAGGTAAAACAGCCCAACCTACCTAATAAAGTTGCCGCTGATCATAATAGCTCTAAAATATCTGTAATATCTATAATAGCTCTAAAAAGGAGTAAATTATACATACAATGCTGTTAGAAATTAAACGATAGTGGACAAAAGTGTACTCCTAAATATAATTAAAAATATAATAAAATAATTTTCAGCAAACAGATTCAATCAGATTCAATGTCATATGGAAAGATACTGTAATAATACTGATTTGTGACATAGGAACTTCACTATAGAAGAATTAAAAATGACTATCAACCCATTGCTGCCCATGATAGCAACTTTACCAAAACAACAAATTTCTGCAACACATGTACACAACACTAAACCATGGTCTCTTTAACACATTAAAAATATTAAATATCAGCAGATGAATACATAGACATACCAACATTAAACTATACTATCTAAATCACATGAAGAAAACAGTAAATTATGGTCTCTTAACACTAAACTATGGTATCTGCAACACATGCACACAACACTAAATTATGATTCTCAACACTAAACAATGGTATCTGTAGCACATGTACGTAACACTAAATTATGGTATCTCAATAGTAAACTATACATTTCTACGAAAAAATAAATTAGGCATATTTGTTAAAATTCTACACAAAAAAACTTAATTACAATTCATTTAAACAAGATTATACTACAATACCTGCCACTCACCAACATTAAAATAAAATATCCTGAAAGCCTTTGCTTCGTAAAGTCCCAGATTATCAAAATATGGCAATCTTTGTTAATTCAAAGCAACTAAATAATGCAAAATGAACTTCGTTTTTGGAGGTTCTGAAAGGCTTTGTGTGTTGAAATAATAATCAAATCATTGAAGAGAAAAATCAGTTAATAATCAATAATAATTCAGAACCTAATTAATGCAAAGATTGCGCATTTTTGTTCAGCTTTTTATGTATCAATGTCTCTCCTGAAAAGAAGATAACGCATTTTTTTGAAGCAGATGCTCTGAAATTTCACTAGTGCATAAATTCACAGCTTCTTTCCTTCAGACAACTACCATGACTTCTGAGGTTTAAATTCTTATGATTCAGTACAAATACCAAAACAATCTACCCCCCCCCCCCCCCCCACACACACACACACACACTCTCAATCACTGAGAAAAGGGTGAATTCTCTTAAGTCTGATGTTTCCATGAACAAAACTTGGTACACAAATCCCCGAGAGAATCAAATCATGCATAAACGATGCAGCACAATTTGATTAGAATAGATATAGGAAATTGAATTATCTTAATTTTATTCAACAGCACAGCAGCGCATGCTTTATTGATCGTTTCTCTCTCTCTTTCTCTGTCTTCCTCCTCCTCCTCTTCCCTGCCTCCGACAATCCTTCCATCGTCTCTCCATTCTCCTTCTGCTCCTTGTTGCCCCTTTTCTCTCTTCTAGTGAAGCCTGTAGAGGCCCGCATTACCTCGGTCCGTCGGACGCTTTCCGCAGGAAGACGAGCGGAGCTGGTGTGCATAGCAAACGGGTCACGGCCTCCTGCACGCATCACGTGGTGGCTGGGCACGACGCAGCTGGCCAACACTACGGAGCGCATTTCCCCTAACGGCAACCTGACAACTAGTGTCCTGACTCTGTGGACCACGGGGGACGACAATGGCAAGTACCTTGGATGCAGGGCAGATAACCCACGTCTCCCAGGCAGCTCAGTAGAGGACGGCTGGACTTTGAACGTGTCCTGTAAGTTTCCTGTTTTTTTTTCCTTCTTCCGTTGCTCTCTTATTTTCTGTTTTCCAGTTTTCAGCAGAGTGTGAAAAAGATTCAGTTTTTGGTTTTATATCACTTTAAGCGAAAAAAGCATTCTTCCTGTAGAAGCTCGCTTTTTTTTTTCAAAGTGAACTGTAGGATATATTTTATGGATGTAGATAAAACATTCATAAAATTATCGTATTATATATATATAAATGGATATAATTATTGATAAATTATATAATTAAAACAATCATTTAATGATCATTATATGGACTTAGTGGCTACTTTTCTTAGGACTAGAATCGTATTAATAGGGATCATTGGGTTGGTTTTTTAAAAATGAAATGTAGGATATATTGTATTTTATGTATGTAGATAAAACATTTATCAAATTACCATATTAAATATATAATAATTAATGAATTATATAATTAAAACAATCATTGAATGTTCATTCAATTTTTAGAAATTAGTGATCTGGCAACCTTCGTGTCACGTGACACGAAGGTTGCTAGATCACTAATTTCTAAAAAAATCGTTGCCAGATATTTTTTCTGAATTTTTGTAATCAACCCTAGTGTTCGGATACTTTTTTGAGCGACTGTACTCAGCCGCCAGAAGAGCTAGAGAGACACCAAACTTTGCATGAAAGTTCCTTCATCCAAGGGAAGAATATAGGTTATGTGCGAACCCGCTGGGGTCAACCAAAATTGGGGTGGACGGGTTTGAATTTTTCAAAATCCCCCTAGACTTATTAACGGCGTAATGTTGTTCAAAATACTTATTGTCACCAATAAATTTGAAAAAAGGAACACATCAAACTAAACTAATTTCTGATATCGAGTGACTAAACATTAAGTTTGAAAGTTATTCAAAATAACTGTTGCCAAAATAAATTTGAAATAATGAATGCATCAAAATAATTTCTGATTTCGCGTGATAAACTCATTGTTCAGTTTGTTGTATCAAGAGCGCGAGAGTCTATAGACATTGAAGTCGTTCTAATCAAGCACGAGTAGAACTAGAGTTTCTTTGTTGACATAAAAGCTTCAAAAACTAAAGAATTCATATCAAAAATTAAAATGATTAACTGAATTTGAAAAATATGTAAAGTTAATAAACGTATATCTCATATGTTATTAATAAAAGTTTTATTATGTTAAGTAATAAATGATGTTTTTCCATAATAATAATAATAATTGTTAGTAGTGTCTGTGCAATTTTTGGCATCGCAGACCATATTTAATTTTCTTTTTTTATATAAAGTTACACATGCCTGATAAACTATATCCGAGGGACTCTGCTAGGTACGAAATGATTTGAAAAGTTCGATTATCTGAGCGAGGCAATTCCGTTTTTTGGTTTCCAAACTTCTGACGTGAGAAGCATCATACGCTTCGAAATGGTTCCATTTATTTCCTTCCCTAAAAGAGAGGAAGAAAAATTAAACCCGATCGTAAGGATTTTTATGCCAAAGGAAAGGTTGCGATGTGGGGAGTGCTATCTGCTTAATATTCTAAAAAGTTTCAGACCCGAACAACGCCGGGTAAATCTGCTAGTATTTAATATAGGAAGAGGTACGCTAACGTAATTAGTCATAGAGGCGAACTTTTTTTGGATCATAATTGGCTAAATATCTAAGTTACAAGGATCCCAGGGGGTCAGAGAAGGTTGGAGGAAATGGATCCACTGAATATGTATTAGGAGACAGATGGAAGCTTTCTGTCAAGTCCATCCAGCGTGTTCTTTAATATGCAGGGTATGTTTCTTTTGCAGCCGGCAACACGGCTTAAGATCGCATCCAAGAATCAGCAGCCTTTCGAAGCCAAAGATATCCCCTTTCTCACAGAGTACAGAACGGGTTGTTTTATCTATGAGCGGATGGCCACGTGATATATACGTGATATATCATAAAGTTTGGCGAACACTTCGTTGGTGACTAAGTTTGAGAAATGATTTCTAATGCAATTTAAAAAAAATTTAAAGTGATTTGAGAAACATATTTCTTAAAGTTGGAGATTTTATTCATTGTTAACAAAGTTTGACAAATATCTGTTGATGACCAGTAACGTTTGACAAACTATTTATTGAAAGCATAGTTCTAATTTTTTTATTTAGTTATTGATGACAAGTCCGACACACAATTTAGTGATAACAAACAAATTTTGACAAATAAATTTATTACTGACAAGCAAAGTCTGATAAGCAGTTTATTGATGACAAGCAAAATTTGGCAAACAATTTGATTCCATTTATTACACAATAGATTCAGAACTGAAATGGTCAAAATACACCGAATTCATGGAAGAAACTACAAGACCCTTCGTAAATATCCTGCGATGTCTGGCTCCGAGGAAACGAGGAACTTCCATTCAACAAATGTTAAACATTTATAAAGTCTTAATAAGATCCAGACTGGAATATGGAGGATTTCTTTTGGAAAATGCTAGCTACACCTTATTTAAAAAAAATGGAAAAAATCCAAAATAAAGCCCTAAGGATCTGTCTGACCCAACTCCCTCCTTGTCCTAATGTCTCGCTTCTTGTTGAAGCCAATCTGGAACCGCTTTCTCTAAGGAGACCCAATATCCTCTTCCAACAGTTTTTAAGAATGATCAGAGGACTAACGCAGATCAGAGGAATAACAGAGGACTAACCCACTGGTTGAGAAGATTTTCATTCATTCTCTGAGGAAAACAGGTCCTATTTAGGAAATAATCAGAGGGTTTCCTCTGTTCGAAGAGGTTCGGGGCCTCCAGTGACCAGTGGACCAATGGGATGATTTGCCCCCATGGATTTTTGAAAAAATTCCTTGTTTTCATAAGATACAAGGTATTACTACTAAGAAAAATCAAGATGTCTACGTACTCAAGAATTTAACTCAAACTTTAATTGAGCAAAGTATGCTTCCTTTACAAAAATATTTACGGATGGCTCTGTGAACAAGGATGAGGGAAGGGCGGCTGCTGCAATTTGGATCCCAGATCAGAATATTCATTTAGCAGTTAGACTACCGGACCAAACAGAAGTTTTCACAACTGAATTAGTAGCCATAGAAATGGCCCTTAAGTGGGCTACTACTCTGTCTTGTGACAAAGTTGTTATTCTGTCTGATTGCCGATCAGTTATTCAATTTTTACAAGGAGATCCGGGAAGATCTAGCAACAATGAGCTTTTTTGCAACATTTTGAAGTTGGCGAATAAAATGATGAAAAGTGGTATTGAGTTAAACGTGCAGTGGATTCCCAGACACGTCGGCCTTATAGGAAACGAAATTGTTGAAAAAATTGCTAAGGAAGCGTTATTATGTGAAAACTGGCTCAATAATCCAAGAGGTCTCAATTATTATAAAAGCAAAAATAAGCAAATTTTAAAACGAAATTTTCTGCATTATTTTAAAGTTTATTCTTCCTCACATCTAAATCATAGGAGTTTGATTAGTCAAATCATTGATCCATTTCAAGATTTCGGACTGACTAAAAACGACATAGTGACCATTACCAGACTCAAAACAGGGACCACAAGACTGAATGATTAAATGTATAAGATGAACAGAGCTGAGTCATCTTCCTGTGATACATGTAGAACAAAAGAAACAGTCTCTCATATATTACTTAATTGAAGCAAATTTGATACTCATAGAGATCAAATGTTTCACTCACTGGAAGAAATTGGAAATAAGAAATTTACACTCAAAGATCTACTTGGACATCAGAATTTGATAAATGAAAAATATACTTTTAAAATAATTTTACAATTTTTAAAGGATACTAATTTGATTGACAGAATTTGATTTAGTGCCCAAATAGTGCCACGATGTTTCTGCATTAGGAGATTGAACGTTCTTAAAATTTTAATAATGTTAATGAAGAACTTTCAGTTTCTACTGAACTACCTCCTTCTTTCAGAGAACTCTGGAATGTTTATGGAATGTTTATCTGACCTCCAATCTGAGATTACTGGCAATTTTATGGTTTTGATTTTGAAAATTTGGTGTTCCAGACTCAGTTGGGAGAACTCTCCGACACAATGCACGGATCTTTCTTAAAAGAATTTCCGGACGAGAGGGGCGAAAGGCCCGGAGTGATTTCCAGAATAATAGTTTATGTTGTAATAGTTATGTTGTTGAAGTAAAGTACACGGAAGAGTCAAAACATTACGACTATCTGCCTAATACGATGTAGTCTTCCATGTGCCGCCAAAATAGCTCTTACCCGGCGAAGCATGTATGCTACAATATTTCTAAAGGTGTATTATGGTATCTGGTACCAACACGTTACCAGCAGATCTTTTAACTCTTGTAAATTACGTGTGAGCTGCCACAGATTCAGGATATGCTGTTACAACAGAAACCATAGATACTCGATTGGATTGATGGCTGGGGAATTTGTAGGTCAGTGCAATACCTGGAAATCTTCCTCATATTCCGCAAACCATTCTCGAACAATCTGGACAGTGTGACATGCTGTATTATCCTGCTGAAAGAAGGCACTACTAGAGGCGCATACCGTTGCCATGAAAGGATGTACCTAGTCTGCAATGATGTTTAGGTAGGTGGTAGACGTCATAGTTTCCTGCACACGAAAGATTGGACCAGGTTTTTTCAGCAGAACATTGCCCAAAGCATTACACTTCCTCCACCAGCTTGCTTTCATCCCACGGTGCATCCTGGTGCCAACACTTCCCCAGGTAAATGACCCACATACACCCAGCCGTCCACATGGTGCAACAGGAAATGAGATTCATCGGACCAGACTTCTTCTAATCATTCAAGGTCCAGTTTTTATGCTCGTGTGCCCATTGTAGTCACTTTCGATGGTGAACCGAAGTTAACATTGGGCACTCGAAGTGACCTGTGGCTACAGAGCCCCATTTTCAGCAGGGTTTGATGTGCTGTGTGTTGTGACATATTACTCGCGTTACCAGCATTCAAATTACAGGCGAGTTCGCCACAATATCCCTTATGTTGGCTTGTACCATACGGAAAGTCTTCGCTCACCGGCACACCGCATGTCAGCCAGGCATAATGGTATGGGGTTACTTTGGATATGACAGCAGGTCACACCTTGACTGCATCACGGGAATACTGACAACTGCACGATACGTTAGCGCGGGTTTGCAGCCCGTTTTCTTACATTTTCTGGGAGGCATGCAGACATGTTCAAGTATTGCCATGGCCAGCACGATCTCCAAATTTTCCCCAGTAGAAAATCTGTGGAACGACATTGGACGACGTGTGCAATCCTCTCACCAGGCGGCGCGGAAATTCGCTGAATTATGGTGCAAGTCAACGCTGCTTGGTGGGCAATTCCTGAGGACCATATCGCGATGAATTATGGTCTCGATGAATCTCAATGAATTATGGGAGCAAGTCAACGTTGCTTAGTGTGCAATTCCTCAGGACCATATCTGTCAACTGTATGACTCCATACCACGCAGTATTGCTGCCTGTATTGCCGTTCACGGCGGTGCAACCACCTACTGAGGCAGCCACATTGTGCTGCGTTATCTCATCTTCTAACCGCTGTAACTGGCTGCAAATTAAATTATGGTTTGTCAATATGTATTGTTATGTGTGTGCTACATTTCACCCCCTATCCCCTCACTCCTTCTGGGTGGGGCAATTTCAATGTCGTGCAGTGCAATTTGACCAGGCAGTGTAACTAATACACGCTGAATTACTGAAACGTACTGTACACTAGAATTTAAAAAAATATATATTAATCGTATTATTCTAACTGCTACTTATATTTTTCAGATATTCCAAGAGTAACGTTATCCCTAAGAACTTACGGCAAACAGCAAGCGACAAGTGAAGGAAGTGATGTCTACTTCCTGTGTGACGTGAAGGCGAATCCATGGGCAATAGATATCAGCTGGAGCAGGGAGGGGAAGCATCTGATCAACGATCCCGCCCATGGGATAGTCATCAGTAACAACTCTCTCGTCCTCAAGAAAGTACAGAGGGATCAGCGTGGACGTTACCAGTGCTTTGCGTCCAACATGGAAGGAAGAGGCGAGAGTGAACAGATCTACCTCAAAATCATGTGTAAGTGTATCTGTCATTTAATAATTGTTGCGTTGGGTTGTTTTACCTCTGAGCGGCACTTTTTTGCACACCATGGGCTAAATGGCCAGGTCACCTGGACCCCGAAGGCTCAGAGAAGGTTGGGGAGGGGACCCACTGGAACAGCTGTTGGGAGACAGATGGTAGCCTCCCGTCAAGGCTATCCAGCGTGTTCTTTAACGTGCACAGGGTATGGCTCTCCCGCACACGAAGCCACGGCTTAACGTTCCATCCGACGGACGGCGGCCTTTCCAAGCCCATCGGTGTCCCCTACTGACCGTGGGCAGGGCGGGGAATTTTGCGGAGATAAATCTCAACGCTGACCCAGCTGGGACTCGAACCTGAGAACTACAGATTACAAGCCTGGCGCGCTACCGACTGAGCCACCCCCGCCCGAATAATTGTTGCAGTTATGAACCCATATTCATAATATGTTCAGAACGAATAATAATTGTTCATGCTTGTTTTTTGGCACTCACAAACAATTATTGCAGTTTATTTCCGCGAAAATCCAAACGCAGATTATTATCAACTATTGCATGATTATGAACATTGTCTGCTTTTCATTGTTGCGTAATAACGGACGGTGGAGAATATTTTTGCGCAATCGTAACTAGAGTCAAATGTTGCTCCCCTCCTGCTAACGCTTCGTGTGCAATACCAAGAAACAGGTAGGTCTCCAAGTAAACCGTACGCAAGATGGTAGCAAATTGCTTGTTTCTTTTTGCAACAATATGTCCCATAATTTTTTAAATTTTCCAACACTGATTGATTTTATTTGTCGGCAAAATTAAATATATTCCCATCAGCATGTTTACAGTAAAACAACAATTTAAAGGTATCTTATTTTTGTCACTTTGTTGCAACGAGGTTCTTTGTATAGATGTTTTTTAATTATAATATTTGTAGTATTAGCTTAAACACTACAGTTATGTTACGTTCAAATTTTTAGTGATTTCTTATATTCAATTTTCTTATACTACAAGGATTAGTGATTTGTTATATTCAAATCTTCGGTATACTATGTACAATGAGAGATCTGCTAGTCTTACACCTTTTCAATTCTAAACAAGTTTTAAAAATTCTAACAAAATGTGAAGTCCTTTTAGAACTGCAAAAGGTGTATTTGCCTGAGATGGCAAAAAATAACTTCTTTGGATGGATATGAAAAATTATTTTTGAAGAAGGAGGGGGGGGGGAGATATCTACTTGAATACTTGAAGCAAAAAATGTTTTGGACAAAAGATATACAAAAAAAATTACGCATTTCTCCAATTTATACTAAGTCAAAAAATAATGTGATTTTGTCAAGCTTTTGCGAAGAGTTGTTTCTATCTCATCACATATTATGAAATCTTTCTGAATTGTTTATAAACACTTCTCCCCAAATACGAAAAACATTGCATCTTGTACATTTTCTAAACTACAGTCTGCTTCTTCTGTCACGTCGGTAGGTGCTCATTGATGTTCAAAAACTGTTTGGAGCATTCCTTAGTAATTAGTAGTGTGACGTAATTTGCGGTGAGATGCACGTTTTCACGGTATGGGCAGAAACGTGCACTACACTCAAATTCAGGTTTGTGACGTGTAGATTTTTCGAAAACAAATAGAGCAGAATTTAAACAAGGAACGAACGAACAATGAACTAGGATTTACAACTAGTAAGGCTAGTTCTCAGAATGTGGACAAACATGGTTGGTTGTTTATTTCTGAGAGGCACTTTATTTGCAAATACTACACTAAATGGTCAAGTCATACAGATCTCAAAAAGTGCAGAGAAGGGTGCCCCTGTATAGTTGTTAGGAGACGAAAGATTCCCCAAAGCCATCCAGCGAGTTCTTCAACATTCACAAGCTATTGCTTCCCTGAATATGGAGCCACAGCTTTACATCACATCCGACGGACGGCATCCTTCCCAAGCCCATCGGTGTCCTCTTTCTCATCAAGGGAAGTTGAGATAAATCTCAATGCTGACTCAGGTGGAACCGAACCTGGGAACTGCAGATTGCAAGACTGGTGCTCTATCAACTGAGTCAACTCCTGCCACGAATGAAACAGAAAAAGAAAATAAATTAACTTTGATTATAAGTCATTTATAGAACCTCAGAAACACACATCTTTATAAGTGCACGTGCAAATTAATAATTCTTTATGTCCCTATGACGCGTTCTTTCATTTTGAAAACATTTTGAAAACATCTCGTTTTCTGTTTATATTAAAATAAGCACCCCTTTCAGCTTGTTTCCAAAGAAAGCTTTTCACTCTTGATGACGAAATTGAGAAAGATTTCACTTCGTCTGACTGTCTGTCTCAAGGGATTAAGCAGAAAAATTAAATATTCCTTTTGTATTAGACACTAATAAGATATTAGAATTCGTATTTTCGAATCTTCCACCATATTGAATGCAAACAGTATGAGGTCACTAAATTGAGAAATGAAAAACTTTAAGCGAATATTATAAGCAGTCTATACATATATGGATATAATTTTAAATTTAGGATTCGATTGTTTTACTTCTGAGTGGCGCTTTTTAGCACACAATGGCTGATTGGTCAGGTCACAAGAACTCCAGTAGCAGAAGGCCAGTGTACCAAATTTATTAGTCAGTTTAAGTAGTCCTATGATATAGAGAATTCTGATATTTTTGATTCTAATATTATTATTGGTGGATTCTTGTGCTAATCTTTATATTAATATTTATGTATTAATATATTCTATTTAGAAAGAAAATTGTTCGTATTTATTATTAAATATCATACAAATAATTTTCTATTTATAAATAAACATTAGTATAAAGATTAGGACCAGAATTCACCAGTAATAATATTAGAATAGAAAATATAAGAAATATCTATATAGTAGGACTATTTAAGCTGGCGTCATAAATTTCTTCTGGCTTTCTGTTATAACAGGTGTTGAGGATATCCACTGGACATCTGTCAACAGACAGATGATAGCCTCTCGTCAAGGCCCTCCAGCATGTTTTTTAACGTGATTAGGGTATGCCTCTCCCGCACACAAGGGTACGGCTTAACGTCCCATCCGACGGACGGCGACATGTCCAAGCCCGTCGATATCCTCTACTGATTGAGGGCGAAATGTTTTGCGGACGATAAATCTCAAAGCAGGCCCAGATGGGACTCAAACCTGGAAACTGCAGATTATGAGCCTGGCGCGATACTGACTACGCCAGCCCCGGCCCCCAACTGAAATTTAGGCCATGGAGTATACATTTACAGGAGCGAATTTTTCTCTTCTCCCGATAGATGGAAAAAACGTAGCTTTTAAGAGATTTCGGATTGTATAAGTACTGAACAATATCACTATTTGCACATTCCAAAACCACCATTAGTTAAATTTCCACCATTAGAGGTGGCTCAGCCAGTAACGTGCCAGTCTGGTAATATGAAGTTCTCAGATTCGAGTCCCACCTGGAGCAGCCTGGAGATTTATCTCTGCAAAGTTTCCGGCCCTGTCCTGGGTCGGTATGGGACACCGATGGGTTGGAAAAGACACCGTACGTCGGATAGGACGTTAAGCCGGCCCGTGTGCAGGAGACCAATACACCATGCAAGTTAAAGAACATGCTAGATGGCCTTGACACGAGGCTACTATCTGTCCCTTAACAGCTGTCGATGGTGGTGTCCAGTGGCTACCCTTCCCCAAACATTCCCTGAGACCTAGGGGTCCTTGTGACTTAATTATTTAGCACATTATTCCCAAACAAAGTGCCACTCAGAGATAAAACAACTCAACCCTCAAGAATGAATAAATTTCATCGTGTTGGAGCAACATGGGAGTCATATAGTCAGTAATAGGACCAGACATCACCTTTGGTCTATTGACATCCCATTTGCAAGACGAGATTCCAGATACCACTTCTTTGTTTGTAGAATAGGAAGAGTATGGAATGATCTTCCATTGGACGTAGGCATCTCTCCTAATATAGCCATTTTTTACAAAAAGCATTTACAAAGCATGGACCTATGTAAATATCTCAAGTGCTATTAGTTTTAGATCTTGTTATCTTCACCTCCAGATTGCCAAAGGATTCATTTATCTGCAGTCCATTTTCTTATATGTGATGTTGTACACAACCATTGAGTTCATTTTATTTTGTATTGTTATATATATGTTTGTTTTGTAAATTATCCCAAAATGGAGTCAGTGTAAATAATATTTATCTTCCATTTATTGCTAGCCGTCCCGTGGCCGAGTGGTTGGTGCGCTAGGCTACTGGTCGAAAGGACCTGGGTTCGAATCCCGGGTCTCTTGGACCAGTAGCCTTGTGTGGTTGTATTGTGTTGTGTATAAGGCATGGTTGTATTTTGTTGTCTTTCTGCTGAGGTCCCGCCGTCCTCACAGACTTTCTACTATGGCGTATTAAACTGGCAGACTCCAGTCATACCTCTGTGGTAAACAGCTGCTTGAGGCGTATTTATTTATTTATTGCTATTAAATTAAATTGCGGCTCTTAAACCTGAGTAGTGTGGGGACAACAGTGAAATTAAGACTATTATGTGCAGAACGGTCTAAGTGTATAAATCACTGAAAAAGTCTGTGCATGTGTGATGGTCTTTGCTCCTGCGTCGTATACACATAGTAAACAGAATAAACGACACAAAAAGTTACAGAGAATCATTCTGAAAAAGAGTCACGAGTGATGTTTTGTCTCTATCTCATTTTTTTCGTCCGTCTCACCAGAATCGGTGTTATGTAAAAGCGATCACACTGAGTGAAAATGTATTCATTGTTTCGAAGAGAGCCGAGTTGCTGAAGGAAGAGCTTGGAAGCATTTCAAGCGACAGAGAAGGCTTTCAGTTTGATCAGTGAAGCACATATATCCGTTCCTCCAGCGTAAACGAACTCCTGGTACCGTCTGCATAAAGATTCTTGTCTTGCTGAATAATAATGATTTTCCCCCCAGTGTGGTGAGACTTGTACGAGCAGAATTCCTTGTCTGAACAAAGCCGTTATCTAGTCATGTGCTTGTTGTGTATATTTACATACAATTTCGGTGTCGTGCTTAAAATGGAAGAAACAAAATGTAAAGAAATCCGAAAAACCCAAGAGCAATTTGCTCTTTAAAGGAACCCGTTTGATATGTGTGAAACATGCGTGTTTTATTTTCTTTAGTTTTGCAGAGAAGGTGCGGTTAATTTTAAACGACTTTTGAAGAAAGCGAGTAATTTGTGTAAGGTTAATGTTTGGTTCTTAAAGGGACCTGAGGAACTTCTGTGGATAAAAAATATTCTGTTAGAAGAATTTTTGTTTAATAGTGTCTTGTTCACGAAATTAGAAGATTGCTGATATTCAGTGTTTAATTTATGAACAAAGCAAAGTGTGGATCTTTGTTGCTGCTTATAGACAGATAATCACTTGGCCCAGGTCAGAGCCACTTTGATACAATAGGCTTTGGGTTGGTTTGTTTTACCTCTGAGCGGCACTTTTTTGCACACCATGGGCTAAATGGCCAGGCCACAAGGACCCCGAAGGCTCAGAGAAGGTTGGGGGAGGGGACCTACTGGAACAGCTGTTGAGAGACAGATGGTAGCCTCCCGTCAAGGCCATCCAGCGTGTTCTTTAACGTGCACAGGGTATGGCTCTCCCGCACACGGGGCCACGGCTTAACGTCCCATCCGACGGACGGCGGCCTGTTCAAGGCCATCGGTGTCCCCTACTGACCGTGGGCAGGGCGGGGAATTTTGCGGAGATAAATCTCAACGCTGACCCAGCTGGAACTCGAACCTGGGAACTACAGATTACGAGCCTGGCGCGTTACCGACTGAGCCACCCCCGCCCAATACAATGGGCCTGGACAGTTATAGAACAAAGGGGAGATATTTAATATGAATATTAATTTACGTAATTAAATTTGTCTAAAAATTAGCTGCGAGCTATTGAATTTATAATAGCACAAAAACAGGGATCATGAACATTTGTGGGTGATTTGAAATATTCTCTAACTAAAATAATCTATAAGAGGAAACAAATGATTATAATAAATCTAGACCTATTGCAATTTTTGGCGATTTTTTTTCTAAAAATATTGAAAAAAATAGGCAAAAATGGGTGATTAGTTATTTAAATAGCACTTTTTGTTTTTCAAAAAAAAAATTAAGTTCGGAAAATATTGCTGTAATGATCATGCGCTTATAAAATTTAATGCATTGTACTATTGGGGCATTAATAATAGCAAAATGATTATAAGATTTTTTTTACATTAGAAAGGCATTTCATTCTATTCGTCATAAATTACTTTTGCATAAGTTAAAATTTTAGAGTTTTCGTGGCATAGAATTTTGATTGTTTAAAAGTTTTATTCAGAATAGAAAGGAAGTTGCGATTATTAACTATTTTATTAATTATTTTGAACACCTACCTTAATACTCCGTCGTATGTATCATGGCACATCTCTCAAAATTCAAAGTTATCAATTATCTGCGCATAATTCTCGCTGAAGTAGGTTTTAAAGTACTGCTGGCGGTCATCTATCAGCTGATGAATTGTAGCAGATCTGTTTTGCCGTACACTTGATGGCAACAAAAAGCTGTCCCTGTCTATCAGAACCTTTTTTCCTCCCGCATTTGTCACGATTGATGGACGTTTTCTGAGACCCTTTACCATTCTCCATCCACTTGGAATATTCTACCCCGTGATTTTCCGCTGAGTTCCATCATCTCCATTAAGGATGCTCCTGCCCATCGCGATATAACGATGAACCCCATTTCGAAGTCAATCAGATCAACCTTTTTTATCCATGTCACACTTTGCTTTCCGCCATGCCTTTAATCTTTTACAGGACTTCGTAATAACGTAGAATACTTATGACAGTATGAAAATTTGCACACATTGGCATGTTTCATGTAATTCGCCCAAAATCCAGTGTCAATATATCTCCGCAAAACTTCCGACCCTGCCCACGGTCACTAGAGAACACCGATGGGCTTCGAAAGGCCCCATCCGTCCGATGGGTCGTTAAGCAGTGGCATCGTGTGCAGGAGAGTCATACCGTTAAAGAACAGGCTGGATGGCCTTGACTGGGGTTTATCATCTGTCCCCCAACACCTGTTCCAGTGGGTCTCCTCCCCAACTTTCCCTGAGCCTTCGGGGTCTTTGTGACATGGCCATTTAGCCCATTGTGTGCAAAAAAGTGTCACTCAGAGGTAAAACAACCCAATTCAGTGTCAATGATAATTTAACCAGGCAGTATAACTCTATTGCAGATATTCATGGTTTAATGTCCCATCTTAAGAACGGAGATTTTTTTCACATCATTGTAGCCCAATCCTTCTACATTCCCCTTATTATGGCTAGTAGAAAAAATCTCAATGTAAGTGTAATGGAAATCGAACCTTACTTAATCGAGCTCGAATACTGTTAGCATCAGATTACGAGCATGGTGTGCTACTGACTGCACAAACCGTGGTCCAATGTCGACGAATGGGACGTTAAGCTGTGGCACCATGTGTAGGAGAGCCGTACACTGGGCACGTTAAAGAACACATTGGTCTTGATAGAAGGCTACCATCTGTCTCCTAACAGCTGTCAAGTGAGTACCCTTCCCCCAATCTTCTATGAGCCCTCGGGGTCCTTTTGACCTGGCCATTTAGCTCTTGTGTGCAAAAAAGTGCATCACAGAGGTAAAACAACGCAACCCAATCTTGCTCCAACAATACAATGAAATCTAGTTGCATGAAAATGTCTGTTATAAATCCTGACAATAAATGTGCAATAACGCTTTGTTGAAAACTATTTTAAAGCCCTGATAACATTTAAAATTATAATGACTGATGATTAAAAATGTTGTTTATTTTTAAACTGATTTGGACACCGTGTAATTTCCTAATATATGGATGCTCGATCCCAAAGTTCGCCTTGTTGGAACCAATTCGTACCGCGTTAAAAAATTAAAACCCTACCTATAAGAGAACCTGGTTTCGAACTTCAGACCTTTCCTTTCCTGGGGAGGGCGTGGCTAAGTCGGTAACGCAACAGGATAGTAATATGCAGTTCACAGGTTCGAGTACCCAGCTGGGCCAGCGTTGAGGCCTGGCCTGTTCTCGGAGTAAGGCTATACCGATGGGCTTGGAAAGGCTACGGTCCGTCGGATGGGACGTCCTGTGTGCGGGAGAGTTATACTCTGTGCACGTTAAAGAACACACTGGATGGCCCTGTTTCCATCTGTTTCTCAACAGTAGTTCCTGTGGGTCCCCTCCCCTCAACCTTCTCTGAGAGTTCGGGGTCCGTGTGACCTGACCATGGTAGTCCATTGTGTGAAAAGGAATTCCGATCAGAGATAAGACAAACCAACCCTATTTTCCTCTCATTTTTATAGTATGTAATTTTAATTTTAGTTTAAACTTTTTCGGCACACACTCCTATTTGCGACTATACCTTTTCAAGAGATCTATGATTCACCAGCGTGCAAGACCATGGGCCCTTGTATTTTGGATACATAGGCCACAAGCTTAATACGTTGAACATCTAACCATATGCATAAAATGTAAATAGAAGTGACGACAATATAACTTTTAAATAATATTAAATTTTTATTGACTATAAGGTACAATTCATGAACAATATTCAATAATGAAACAAAATTATTGAGAGCGTAAATTGGGTATTAGGTGGTTCAACTTTGTAAGTAATGATGAGGTTAGGAAAAGAAGTCGGCAACCTCCTTTAAGCAGCATATTGTGCAGAGAGAGACTCCGTTGGTTTGGCCATGTTGCCCGTATGGATAATTATAAATTGGTGAATAGGGTTATGAACAGTGCCTAAGGGGAGCCCTAGGATGCAGTGGGCAGAAAATGTCAAACAGGACTTTGTTATAATTGGTGTGCAGTGGCCAGTTGCAGCAGATGTAGCTCAGGACAGATATGCTTGGAGAACTAAATTGCACAGTCTGATTGGACCTCCGTACCTCATGGCTGCTTGAGGATGAACATTTTTTTACGAAACTATGCAAGCGCCCTCAATTTATAAAGTGTTTTCGTGTAAACAGCAAATAAGGACATTGCGGCATCTAAACTTGGAATGAGTAGCCTAAAAACGTCTGTCCGCTCTTCTCTTTTCTTTTGGGCCCACGCAATGGCGTGCTAAAATGAAATCAGAAAGACCTGCATTCTAATAATATCTGTGTTTCATATAGATATATCTCTCTTTTATATAGATATACTGTATATTCAGAGTAGTTCTGACTTATGAATATTATATATATTTGTATATCTATAGACTCCATGTAGTTTAATTATAATGCTCCATGTAGTTTAATTTTACATAGCTGATTAGTAACCTGTCAGACCTCTAGACAAGTAGCAGATTTAGGCCGTCTTTAGTTTTTTTATGTATGAACAAGTCTGCTATAAAATTCAATATATCTAAACACTTTATATATTGAGGTTATAATATATATTTTGTGCTTCGGTGGCACAGTGGTATCGCATTTGCTTACGCTGACACTGAAGTTGCCGGTTTCCGGGTTCGAGTCCCAGGAGGGTCTGATTATGTGTTTTTATATTGTATGAGAAACCAGGACAACCCTAATAGAACCTCTAGCTTATCTTCTCCTTTTGTGTACGGAAGTACGTTCCCTTTTTTCACTATTATACTTTTCTCTAAAAGTGTTCCGATTTGCTTTTCACATATAATCTACTGTACTTAAACACTGTAGAGCACCAAATCTTGTGCAAACTACTCAGATTCAGTTTTTCAAGAGAGAAAACTGCAAAGCATTCACTTATAATAATAACTCATCTTGTTAAACATTGGTTTCGTAGATGCAAAAACGTAAACATTCAGATGAAATGCGAGAAAAAAAAAACTGACAGGATAACAACACGAAACTTTATCTCAAATACCTTAATATTCATAGTGAGAAGCAAATTGTTAACATCACGAATCTGCTGAATATGTTACAAAGAGTATACAAAAAAAAATATTGACCTGTACAATTTCCAGCTGGAGTTTTTTAGACATGTTGGCATCAGTATGGAATTGAAGTAACTTTGTTTCCAGGAAATTCGAAATAAAAAAAAGTACGTTTTTCTGAAGTCGTCGAAGAAATGCCGGATGAATAAAACATTACCCTTTGGTACGTGAATTACTTAAACTTGTTTAGAAACAAAACAGAGGAATGGTTTCGAAAACAAAAACTGAACATTCTGAAATATCGTTCGTTTTTTCTTTTGTCTTTTTTACCGCATACTTCGCCTGATACAAACCGAGTTAAATTGTTCATAAATATGCATTACTATTGATGAAAGGACGGAGCAAAAAAGTTTAATTCGTGATAATCATTACCATTCGCGATGTTACAATAAACGCTATTTTGAAACTAATTTAAGCGAACGAAATGACATCCACATCGTTAAATGAAATCAATGGTTGTTACGTACCAGTTGTCAGTTATTTTGGTTAAATTTACTTTAGTAGTAAATAGATACATGTCGAAAGTAGAAAACGCGTTCTTTTAAATTTAAAACAATTCCTATCTGGCGGTTTTGGTTATTTGACCTCTGAGAGCGCTTTTTCTGCATACAATTGATTGCATTTGGACAGGTCACAAAGACTCCAGGGGCTCAGAAAATGCTGGGGAAGGATACCCACTGGGCAGTTGCTAGGATACAGATGGTTGTCCCTCCCACCATCAAAGCCATCCAGATTGTTCCTTAGTGTGCACAGGGAAAGTTCGGATCTAGAAAAGAAATAAAGGGAGGTGGAGCGACGCAATCGAGCTAAATGAACGTAAATGGAGGGAGGGAAGAGATTGGATTTCCATTCCAGTGTAACATTTTCTTTTCGTTTTAGAAACTGAACACTCTGAAATATCGTTCGTCTTTTCTTAGGATTTTAGAAAAGTTTTTAGAAAATACTGAAATATGCAGAAGTTTAATCAATTTTGACCTACATTACTCTTACTTGTATTCTCATAGGGGAATTTTAGCACTTTTTAAATGGTCTGCTTTTCCTCACCCCATTTAGATGGCCCATTTTCCCTCCCCCCGTTTAAAAAATAATATTAAACAAGTAGTCATATATCTATATACACTAACGGATATTGAAAAAAATTAGGTCGGGGAGTAACGCAATCTAGCGGGAAAAATGTGAAAGAAACCAAGAGACTGGATTTCCATTGCAGTGTAACATTTTCCTCTCCGTTATAGAAGTATTTAAATATTTTTTTTGAAAAATGCGTGAAATATGCACAAGTTGAAAAATGTTTTGCCTCAATCTATTACTATTTATCCCTTACTTCATTACTTTTGTCACGGGGGAGGCATGTCCCTTTTGTCCCTTCCTCTAGATCCGGTCAGATCCTCTAGATCTGATCCACCTGCCTAATATATGTTGGTCCTCCACGTGCCACCGAAACAGCTCTTACCCTGGCGAAGCATGGACACTACAAGATTTCTAGAGGTGTCTTGTGGTATCTGGCACCAACTCGTTGCCAGCAGATCCTTTAACTCTTGTAAGTTACGAGGTTGATCCGTCGCAGATCGGATATGCTGTTCCAACATAAACCAGAAATGCTCGATTGCATTGATGTCTAGGAAATTTGGAGGCAAGGGCAATACCTGGAAGTCTTCCTCATGTTCCGCAAACCATTCGCAAACAGTCCTGGCAATGTGGCAAGTCGAATTATCCTGCTCGAATAAGGCACTACTAGAAGAATATACAGTTGCCATGAAAGGATGTACCTGGTCTGCAATGATGTTTAGGTAGGTAGTATGTGTCATAGTTTCCTGCTCATGAATGAACCCAGGATTTCCCAGCAGAACATAGCCCAAAACAGTACAATTCCACCACCGACTGGTTTTCGTCCCACGACGCATCCTGGTACCAACACTTCCCCCGATAAATGACACACACGTACCCTGACGTCCACATGGTGCAACAGGAAACGAGATTCGTCAGACCAGACGTCCTTAGAAATAAAGAAGCGCCATATGAGGTGCCTCTTAATTTCTTTCCCAACCCATATTTGATCTTAAAAACGTTATAAGATCTGAATTTTTTTAACTTTTTCCGAGATCTAGGCTCGAACACCCATACACATCAATTTTCACTTTTATATACACATATGCACAAACATACAAACCAATGTGCTTGGAAAGGCCACCGTCCATCGTATGGGACGTTAAGCTATGACCCTGTGTGCGGAAAGCCATACCCTGTGCACGTTACAGAACAATCTGAATGGTCTTGGCGGGAGGTTACCGTGTATCTCCCAACAGCTGTTCCAGTGGGCCCCCTCCTACAGCCTTCTCTGAACCTTCGGGGTCCTTGTGACCTGGCTATTTAGCCCATTGTGTGCAAAAAAAGTGTCGCTGAAAGGTAAAATAACCCAACACACATATGGAGCACTACCAAATTGTTATGAGAGTGCTTAATCATATGAAATTCTATTAAATACTTTGTAGTATGAATCCTGTTAATACTTTATAGAATTCATTGTTTTTACATACAGTCCCATGGCCGAGTGGTTAACGATCTAAGGGACCTGAATTCGAGTTGGATTGGGTTGTTTTACCTCTGAGCGGCACGTTTTTGCAGACAATAGACTAAATGGTCATATCACAAGGACTCCGAAGGCTCAGAGAACGTTGGGAGATGAGACCCATTGAGACAGCTGTTGGGAGACAGATGGTAGTCTCCCGTCAAGGCCATCCAGTGTATTCTTTAAAGTGCACAGAGTACAGCTCCCAGCACACGGGACCATGGCTTAACGTCCCATTCGACGGAAGATGGCCTTTCCAAACATATCGGTGTGCCTTATTGACTGAAGGCAAGTCGGGGAGTTTTGCGGAGATAAATCTTAGTGCTGGTTCAGGTGGAACTCAAAACTGGGAACTGTAGATTATGAGCCTGGCGCCTCCCCCCCCCCCCTTGGATTAGATAAGTCATAGGTTGTGTTAATGCTGTAATGTCGCCCTTCCTCATAGATCTTCTCTATGACGTATTAATTATTCTGACGGTCTTCTGTCAAAAATCTGTGGCATGCTGATAATTTTTAAATTTATTTTAATTTAATACTAATAAATGGAAGGTAAGTGAAAATGTAATTACATTAAATAATTTTTAGGCTGAAATTCTATTAATTGCTGTGCAAAATTAATTGTATTAAACCATTTTCGTGTTATAAAACAGTATTAAAAATTTTACAGGAAGGAATTCTCTTAGATACTTCGTACGTTGAAATGGTATTACTGTACATACTTTGTAGGGAGAAATTCTAATAAATACTCTATAGGATAAAAATGCATTAAATTGCGAAACTTTTCACATAAAACACTCTACCAGTGCTTAACGAACCGAATTTGGATAAATATTTAATAACGAAAACTATTCCTAACCTCCAGATTCTCCAGTGTGCAGACCAGGACAGAAGATTGTCTATGGCGTGGCGAAAGAAGAAGCTGCACGTGTGGAATGCGAAGTGGATGCTGAGCCCTCTGACGTCAGCTTCCGATGGAGTTTCAATAACTCGATGGAGCAGCACGATATCCTCTCCTTCACGAGCACTGGACCGAGGAGTGTGGCAACTTACATTCCAAGGACATTATCCGATTTTGGCACTCTTTACTGCTGGGCCCGGAATTCGGTGGGAGAACAGCAGGCACCGTGCGTCTTTACTGTTATACCTGCAGGTAATGCTTGCTGGCTTTTTATCGTTTTACTGGTTAACTTTGAATGTCTTATTTGCGCGACGGAGTTATATTTTTCAGATTGAAGCTATATGCGAAGTTGAATATTTTTTTCTTTTTCTTTAATAATAACGAAATGTTTGTTTCTTGTCTCTTCCTTTTAAGAACTGTGGAGTTGGTTGAATTTTAATGTTTGTTTTATTTTTTCTAATGCGAGTCTAAACACAATAATTAAAAAAATATATATAAAATAAAATGCTATTACTAGTAACTGTTAATTTTTTAATCTTATTATTATAAAACAGTATTTTATAGATATTAATTACATAGATAAAAAATGAGAATTAACTGGGGAAGCAATCGGGGATTTTAAAACTTAACAGTTATGCTTTTACTGGGTATTGACATACTTTCCGCACACTATTATGTTGTATTTATTCATATATCAAAGGTATGGATTAAAATTTATCGTTAGCCGGGTTCGATCCGAACTCACGACCTCCAGACAACTCTTCAGATGCTCTGACCCTGAGTAACGGCCGCCGAACAATAATTCTCTATTTTTGATGTTAAGGTATGGAACTATACTAATGATCTATAAGAACTGTCGAAGTATCTACCAATGATCCATGACGTCATGGACGGGGGGGAGGAAAGAAGTATACTCTTCCGATGCACTTTGTAGAGGACGATTAATCAATCCAATTAATTAATATTCACCCGTTATCCTATTAACATCAACAATAAAGGATGATTGTTCGGGGGTGGGGGAAGACATCAGAGCACCTGACATGTTATCAGGAAGTCGTGCGTTTGGATCGCACCCGACGAAAGACAATTTTTCTTCTATATCTTTGACACCATACGAATAAATACAGCAAAATAGTGTGTGGAAAATATGTAAATACACGGTTAAATTTGACGAGATGTGGATGTAATTAATAATTACCAATTATGCTTCAAAAGGTTTCGTAGATCAATTGTCAATCAGATCATAATCTATAAGTACTGTCGAAACGGCCACCATTGATTCATGAGAGCTACCAAAGCGACCATCTTTGAGGAATATTGAAGTGCCCAATAGTGATAATTTAGAACTACCAAAGCACAGGCCAATGAAGAATCTATAAGAACTGTCGAAGTATCTACCAATGATCCATGACGTCATGGACGTGGGGGGGGGGAGGAAAGAAGTATACTCTTCCGATGCACTTTGTAGAGGACGGTTAATCAATCCAATTAATTAATATTCACCCGTTATCCTAGGTGAAACAATATACACGGTGCTTAGGTGTGCTTTAGACATGCTGTGCCAAATGTCGTGTAGAAAGATGAAATAAACGAATGAACCATAGTAGAGGACGACACCATCTATTTACAATCACACATATATGTACTTATGATAATGTGCTTGATTCTGTGGGCCTTAGTCGCACTCAAGTTCTCATAAGTTAATGGCTTTACAGATGTTCTTGTAGATTGCTCCAATCAACTTAATTTAACCTGAATGCATATTGCAGGCATTTATTTGATGAGGCGCAAATCTGTACTTTAAAGAAATTTCTTTAACAACGTCAAAATTCGGCGAGAGGATATTTTAATCCTTGCCTACACCATCTGGTTCACAGAGAACTGAATCCTGGTTCACACAGAACAGAACCCTGGTTCACACAGAACTGTACCTTGGTTTACACAGAACCGAACACTGGTTCACACAGAACAGAACCCTGATTCACACAGAACTGTACCTTGGTTTACACAGAACCGAACCCTGCTCCTTTATGTTCCCGAGAAAGAGCTACGTCACTTCGACGTGTTACTTTCAGCAGACGACCTCTCCGTTTGTCAGCAACACTCAGTCTGCTCGTTTATTGTACATCGTTCCTCTCTGTCACTCACACCAGCGTCTACAGGTAGTGATGACAAAGCAAGAATATCACTTAGTGCGCACGCTTCCCGAGCACGTGGAGAACAGCCCAACTTGTCCCAGAATGACAACTAATGACCCACATTCCCATTTAAGATACTTCGAAAATACACTTATAACATTAATATATTGTTATGAGTTAAACGGATGAAAACTGAGCATGAGTTAAAAAAATAGTATTTAACAATTATAATTCTAAAATAATGTAATTTATTACATAAGTATGAATAAAAACATTTATATAAATTAGTCAACCAACAAAAATCTTCATAAGTATAAAAATAAATCTTTTGAAGAACTAGCATCTTATTACTATGCATACAAAGAGTTATTTCCTCTATAATTTTTACTATCTATACTCAAAGTATAAAATAAGGCTTTTGGCATAATTTAATAAGTTGTACAATCTAATTTGTGAACAAACTGCAATCTATAAAGAATAACCTTACCAATTCGTAAACCAACTAAATATAACTATGCATCAAATGAAGCATAGTTATATTTTATTTGTTATTATCAATCTTCCTACAGAAAAGTTGAGATCAGCTCTGTTTGTTCGACTAACATGTAACCTCCTCAGTCACATCTTTAAGTAACCTAAGCAGTCTCCTTTTTCTTGCCAGTCCGCTAACAGGATCAACACTAATAAAATTATTTGACCTCTCGCGAACACACCAAATCAAAACGTTTCTTCTTGTACTACACAGTCGTATCAGAATACTATGACCACCTACCTAATAAAGGGAATAACCACCCTTGACCGGGATGACAGCGGTGAGACGGCGTGGCATGGATGCAATGAGGCCCTGGAAGATTGCTAGAGGCACACGTACCCATTCGGATTCCAGAAGAGCATGGAGGTTCCGGAGATGACGTGGTTATGATTCCGCATGGCGAACCTGATCCAAATGGTCCCACAAGTGCTCTATGGGATTGAGGTCGGGCGATTTCGCCGGCCAAGGGAGAATGGAGACATCGCTGTCATGTTCCTGGAACCAGTCACGCACCACCTTAGTGATATGGCAGGGCATATTGTCCTGTTGGTAGACACCATCACCACCAGGGTAAACGTCCAACATGAAGGGATTCATGTGGTCACTGAGGATGGACAGGTAGCCACTGGCGTGCCGGGACCCATTCAGTGGTACCAGGTCATACCAGGAAAACATCCCCCAGACATGCAAACTGCCACCGCTGACCTGTACGTGACCAACAAGAGTGTCCAGGTGTTGGTTCTCGTGTGTCTGACGCCGTATCCACCACCGCCCATCACTTCTGTGGAGTAGAAACCTCGATTCGTCGGAGAAGGCAACCTTTTCCACTATTCCGCTGTCCAATGACAGTAGTCCCGTGCGAACTGCAGGCGTCGTTGGCGATGGACCTTGGTTGACTCTGGAGACCCATGCATAACAGGGTTCGCTCTACTGTTACCGGGGACACGTACCTGAGTGTCCCAGTATTCATTTGAGTGGTCAATTGCTGCACTGTTGCACGTCGCTCTTTACCAGTCGACGGAGGCGACATTCTCCTTTCGGGTCGATGGCCTTTGGGGCTCCAAGTGACGATGTCTGAAGGCACTCGGTGTGCCAGCGGTCAATTCTTGGTACACCCTTACTACAGCACCTCGCACACAGCCCACAAAGTTTGCTGTATCCGAGATGCTTCAACCCTTGGCGCGGTAGCCAATGATCATTCCTTTTTGAACGTCCGTCAAATCAATACCTCATCCCATTGTGCTCACTTTACGCACTATGGCTCCTGTGTCCTGGCCAGCCGCTTATATCTCCATGTGGTCGACCTTGTCATGTGCACTCTGTGACGTGCCTGGGCTGGTCCTGTTATTCCGTGGGTGGTCATATTATTCTGATACGACTGTGTATACCACACAGACTAAAACTACGTTTTCCTTCACACTCTAATTTCTCTTAATTATAACAACAATTTTTTTTTTATTTTTTTTTAATTAAGTTCGTTCGAAATAGTTGGTGACGTAATTCTCACGTTGTAGCACATGCAAGCATCAAAATGATACATCAAATCACAAGTTCATTGTTGCACGTTCATCTGTCGTAACAATATACAATGACAATAGATGCAATAATTAAAATGAATCACTGCGACACGACATATGGTATATGTCTTGGCGTCCGCTAATGAGATTTGAGAAGTCTCAAAGCAACAACCATTGATCATTGAGAACTTTCCAAGCATTGACCGATGATTGATATATGAGAACTGCATTGATGATCTAAGAGAATTTATCAAAGAATGATTTCGACAGGTCTCACCGATCATTGGTGGACGCTTGGTAGTTCTCAGAGATTATTGCTTGAAGTCTCGAGATCCAACGAGAAATCGAAATTGATCCAATGCAAACTGCCAAAGCGTCCACCAATGATCCGTGAGACCTGTCGAAGCGGCAGTTAATGATCTGTGATAAGTTCCAAAGCATTCACCAATGATATTTGAGAACTGTACAACAGTTGGTCAATGAATGATCTACGAAAACTTTAGAAGTTTCCGTGAGAACTATCGTAGTGATTGCTAATGATCTATGATAACTGAGTGTCCATTAATGGCTTGTGAAAATTCTCAAGGTTCCAAGCAATAATCTCTGAGAACTACTAAAACATTCACCATTTTATATGAGTATTTTTCAAAAAAAAAGTAAAAAAACGAAGTGTGACAGAAGAACCTCAGAAAGTTTCTGTAAAAATATCTAATACTAGAAATCAGTCTGTACCTTTGGCACCTCTTGATTTTTAGCCCATCACTCTGATCCCTATATTGGGGCGGGGGTGGCTCAGTCGGTAGCCCGCCAGGCTCGTAATATGTAGTTCCCAGGTTCGAGTTCCAGCTGGGTCAGCGTTGAGATTTATCTCCGCAAAATTCCCCGCCCTGCCCACGGTCAGTAGGGGACACCGATGGGCTTGGACAGGCCGCCGTCCGTCGGATGGGATGTTAAGCTGTGGCCCCGTTTGCGGGAGAGCCACACCCTGTGCACGTTAAAGAACACGTTGGGTGGCCTTGACGGGAGACTACCATCTGTCTCCCAATAGCTGTTACAGTGGGTCCCCTCCCCCAACCTTCTCTGAGCCTTCGGGGTCCATGTGACCTGGCCATTTAGCCCATGGTGTGCAAAAAAGTGCCGCTCAGAGGTAAAACAACCCAACCCAACCCTTATCCCTATATCACTTTGAACGTGACACAGGATCTGAAAATTCCTCTCATTTCTGAGTACTACTGCCTGAAATAGGCCTATTCTCCAAAGTTTAGCTCTCCAGCATCAATATATTCAAGTTTGACCTTTGAATTAAAAGGATCCATCACATCCCCAATTTGGCATAATTTCCCAGATCTACGACTCAAAATAACCCCGGGCACCAATTTTTAACTCTCAAGAACAGGTATATGGAAATTTGATCTGCCCTTGAGAACTTTCCAAGCATTGACCAAACCTGCTAAGCATTGACCAAACCTGTCAACCAAGCACATCCAAAATTTGACAAAATTACTACTCTAAATGCCGCTAGGAACCAATTTCAAACCCTCTAGCACTAGTAGATCTGTATTTGATCTTTGACTCTCATCGCAACCAAAATCCCACAAAAGTTCCGAGATCTACGACCCAAATACCCCTAGGAACCAATTATCAGCTCTCTAGCACCATAAATCTAAATTTGACCTTTGACTTTCCAAAAAAATTTCGTAACATTTCTGACATCTACAGCCTAAAGCACCTCTACACACCAATTTTTACGTTTCTAGCACTCATAGATTAAGGCTTGATCTATCAGTTTGACCTTGAAGGACGCGTCGGAGGGCAAATTTCGCAATTTTCCCGAGATCTACGACCCGGATTACCCCAAGGTGTAAATTTTCAGAGCTTTTCCATTTCTGCATAATAGTTAGAATTAGCATGATCCCCTGTCAATGAGCCGTCACTCAGCCGTTACTCAGCCTAATAGTAGAATTAGCGTGATCCCCAGTCAATGAGCCGTTACTCAGCCTAATAGTAGAATTAGCGTGATCCCCTGTCAATGAGCCGTTACTCAGCGTAATGTAGAATTAGCGTGATCCCCTGTCAATGAGCAGTTACTCAGCGTAATCTAGAATTAGCGTGATCCCCTGTCAATAAGCCGTTACTCAGCGTAATAGTAGAATTAGCGTGATCCCCTGTCAATGAGCCGTTACTCAGCGTAATATTAGAATTAGCGTGATCCTTGTCAATGAGCCGTTACTCACCCTAATAGTAAGAATTAGCGTAATCCCCTGTCAATGAGCCGCCTCTGACGACTGACTTGATTGACAAAGGATCACGCTTATTCTGACTATGATATATGTAGATATGGTAGAGCTCTGAATGGTAGATATATGATCTTGATTACCTCTAAGTAACTAGGACCTGGAAACTAGTTGTTTGGTTTTACCTCTGAGAGGGATTTTTTTTATACATAGTGACTAAATAGCCAAGTCACCAGGACTGCAAGGATTCAGATACGTTTGTGGAAGGAGACTCACAGAATAACTGTTAGGAGATTTGATGGAAGCCTTCCATAAAAGTAATCCACTGGATTCTTTAATGTGTGCAGAATATGCTTTGCAGCACATGGGCTATAAGCATCATCTGATGTACGTCGTCCTTTCGGTGTCCCCTTTCTGAGAGACGATAGGGTGAGAGTTTAGCAAAAATAAATCTCAACAGCGACACAAATAGGACTCGATTCTGGGAACTACAGATTATTAGACTGGCGTGCTACCCACTGAGCCAGCACCTGCCATGGAAACAAATCGTAGCATTTCGCTACGATTCTTGGACACTTAGTTTCTTACCAGAAACACTTTCAAGAAAGTAGAGAAGTGACACAATCCTCTTTAAAATGTTTCTGCCATAGCCTATATTACGAAATCTATTTATTCTTAGATTAAGTGTTCCCTTTACACGCTGTTTCCAGCCATTCTTACTTCACTAATAATCTGATATACGAATTTTGCTTTTTTGAATAGGTCCTCCTGATCCGGTAAAAAATTGCACCGTAACAAACTACACCGCTGAATCGCTTACAATTGAATGCGAGGAAGGATATGATGGTGGTCTGAAGCAGCGATTCCATTTGGAAGTGTATAACCAGGCTGAGGAGTATTTGCAAGCTAACGTAAGTTCTCCGGTTGGACCTTCATTCCTAGTTGTTGATCTGCCTCCAGGAACGGACTTTGTTCTTGTCATGTATGCAGCTAATGTGAAAGGAAGAAGTAGTTCGGTGGTGATCAAGGCCAGGACGGCGGATGCTGCGAAGAGTGATCAAGGTACATATAACTGTTTAACCTATATTCATTTGATTTAATTGTGTGATGATATCGAAAACGAGAGTTGGATGTTTAATACGTATGGAGAAGTAATGTGAGACTAGGAGACCGTGTAGTTGAGGCTTCGACAGTACCCATAAATAATTTTTGATTGACCCAGTATTGATGGGACAGTGGTCGATTTGAGTTTCTTAATCGATCTTTAGTCTTTTCAAAGCAAAAATCCTACGATACATATATTCAAATGCCCTGAAAAGCTGAAGGTTTATCTTCAGGAGGAAGAAAAACACAGGTTTATAAATATGCATACACTGCCCTTCCAAAGTATTAGATAATTTCCATTCTGCATACTTATTGGTGTTTTGGTCATACTCCTATTTTTGCCAGTGGGAATCTGACTTTGAAGCTCTATAACTTATAAAATATGCATTTAATGGAACTATAAAACTCTATAACTTATAAAATATGCATTTAATGGAAAGGTGTGACTGAAGATAAATTGAAGATCATAATCAAAACTATTTACATCTCGATTTTCGACAAAATCCGTTCTGTATTTAAAGAGCTATGAAAACTGGAAAATTCTCTTGTTTTATTAAAATCATTCATAATTATCTAATATTGAAATAATAATAGCACAAACTTCTAAAAATGTATATTTATTTTAAAAAATGGTTTGAAAAAATAATAATTTTTTAAGTTTTGATTAGTTTCTGAGGTAAATTCTTATGAAGCATTATTATTGTGAAATATTCCAGATTACCTACTACTTTAAATACTGAACAATATTGCTGAAAATCGAGATTTAAATATATTGCATCATGATCTTTATCTTCAGTCACACTTTTCTATTAAATTCATATTTTAGAAGTTATAAAGCTTCGAAGTTACATTTCCAATTAAATGACATGGAAATTTTGGTACGGCATTTTATGTTTTTCCACTTTTCTAGTTTAACATCATTTTTTAAATCTAATTAGATGATGTTATTCATTATTTAATAGTTATTTTTAAGAAAATATAAATATCATTAAAGAAATATAGTAATACTACTTTCACTTATTATCTATTTATTTATCTATTTATTCATTTGTTTAATTATTTTCTTATGGGAAGAATCCTACACAAAGGACTCATTCTTAGGGAATATATATTGTTACGACAGATGAACGTGTTGCAGTGAGTTTATGATAAACGTGACATGAATGCTCGTGTATGCTTCTGCGAGAGATTTATTTTAACCAAGAATTGGAATATAGAACCGATCTAAAAAAAATAGAAGAGATAGAGTTATTGTTGGAATTGTGGAGATCTGAAAGGAGGCATAAATAACCTTAGTCTGTGCATGGTAGTCTAAAGAAAAAAAAATTTTTTTTTGGTGTGTGGGCGGGAGGTCGATTAATTTATTGGTGTGGATCGTGTTTCTAAGCTGGTAAAGATAAAGAATAATTTGTCGTCTTGTGTGTGGTGATAAACGCCTGAAAAGAATTGGTTCTGAGAAACTAGTATACTTAGCCACAGTTTTGGAGGACTTGAGGACTGAAACTTAAGACGGAAATCATTTTGTGCATAGTTATTTAGATGTTTAGGAATTGGTAAGGTTATTCTCGAGATATTGCAAGTATTCACATATATGATTATAGTTAGATTAATATTTATTTATCAACATGATTTTATTGTTCATTGAATGATTTTAGTCTTGTTTCGTGAATTGGATGTGAATAGATTTGAGGTAATGGATTTTTCTGACAATTGATCTTTGTATTATTATAGAGTTTCGTCCCGGTTGACTTAGTTTGTTTATAAATAATTTATTCCATGCTTTTGTAATAAATTGCATTGTATTGTAATTTTCATTGACCAATTTTTACTTGAACTCACGCTCAGTGCTCATCCGTTTTAAATTACAACAATATATTACAAACACATACATAGGGAATTATATATTATTATTAATAGGTTCACAAAGCTCAGGAAATGGTGGAGCGAACAAATTTAAAAGTACTATTTAGAAAAATTTAGCAGCTTACATTAATTGAATGAAACTAAGCTGTTTACCTTTCTCACTTGTAATGTCTGTTTGTCTGTGTTTAGCTACTTTTTCTGCACGGATTGTGATGTTGGTGTTTGATTGTTTTATTTTACATATGAACGGCAGTTTTTGCACACATGGGCTGAATTGCCTGGTCACAAGGACCCCAAAGAGCTCAGAGAACATTGGGGGGAGGGGACCCACCGGACATCTGTTAGGAGACAGATAGTAGCATCCCCTCAAGACCATCCAACGTGTTCCTTAATATGTCTCTGCTGCACACGGAACCACGGCATAACGTTCCATCCGATGGGAGGCAGCCTTTCAAAGCCCATCAGTGTCCGCTACTGACTGTAGGTTTTGTGGAGATAAATCTTAACGCTGGCTCAGGTGGTATTCGAACCTAGAAACTGTAGATTACCAGCCTGAACCGCTAGCGACTGTACACCCTCGCCCCATGTGTTTGGGTGTTGTGATACACAAGCATATCAATTTCCAAGTATAATTGTACATTTTACTATTTCTCTTTCAAAATTTTTAAGAAGCGTTTAACATGAATAGTTATTTATTGTGTATCATTATTTAGCATTAAATTATGAAACAAACAAATGAAATATCATGGAAATTTGTAAAACAAAAGTTAATTAGTAGTAAAGAATCACAGGATAAGTCCTGTAGACATGGAACTCATGAAACCAATTTTTTTTTCAGCTCATCATTTCATGAGTTCCATGTCTACAGGACTTATCCTGTGATTATTACTATTGATTTATTGATTTAACGCCCTGAGTGTGAGTGACATATATTAATTCCATCTCTAATGAGGCAACAGAGTTGTCTATTAACGGATAGATGGCGCCACTGTGCGAATCAAATAAATATATCCGGAAAGTTTATAAGGTCACTAAACTCAGAAAAGGTCACTGGAAGGAGAGCTATGCACCAATCCTCTGTGATGATGCATGGAACTGGCCAGGCCTAGCACCTAATGTCCGACCCCGCCTTCTCGTGGTGCACACCATTAGTACCGTTCAAAAGATATACCCTCTTGTGGAAGTGAACGGAAGGGGAGGGCTGCCAGATTAGTGTGGCCTACTGATCTGGACAACTATGGCTACTTTTCTTTTTTTTTTCTACCCTGCTGAGGAGTGGTCAACCACACAGGGTCCTGGTGCTGACCATATATACCAACCTAAACGGAATTATGGCTCTTAGTTTGATTATGGATCCTGATTTTGCTGCACTGTGGGCTTCTGTGGGCGGAAAATCTTCCGCTGTGTTTTCTGTTTGTTTGTGGGTTGACAGCCCCAAGTGAATAGATTCACAGGATATGTTTATCAGCTGGTAGATAATCCTGAGCAGAGGTCATCGCAGGCACCTGAACTCTTTGCTTCTATTGGCATCGTCAAATCCTACATTGGGGGAAGTCTTCCAATGCAGATGGCTTCAGCCTTTAGTGGGGGAACGGGTCTTTGCCCCATGTCTGCGATTAGGGGGCTGTTTGATATTGTCGGCATTCCCTCTCTCAATAAACATAGTTTCTTTAAACATCCCAGTAACCATTTTCTCTCCATAGGTAGTTGGAATGTGAGGACTCTGCACAGAGCTTTTTCTCTTGATGTCCTCACACAAGAATTCCACCGTTATAATTTAGATATTCTCAGCTTGCAAGAGACCAGATGGACATATAAAGGTCAGATTCTTAAAATTAATCTTAAATTTCTCTTTTCAGGGAGGAAGGACAATAACCATCACCAAGGCGTGGGTTTGCTTCTCAGCAGACACGCTAGTGATGCCCTTCTAGGATATGAGTGCATAAATAAAAGTTTCTTGCAACAAAATTTCAGACAAGCATTAAAGACTTGAATGTTATCTGCTGTTATGCCCCACTGAGGAGGACGATGAGGATGAGAAGGATAGGTTTTACGGACAACTTCAGGATATTTTGAATTCTGTCAAGAAAGGAGATATTACCCTTGTTCTAGGTGACTTCTATGCCAAAGTTGGTACTGACTCCGACCTTTGGGGAGGAGTAAGTAGGCCCTTTTGGTATTGGTAGCTGCAGTGGCAATGGGCAACGTCTCCTACAGGTAAGTAAACTCAATGGATTCAGAATAACTAACACTTATTACAAACACCGCAACATACATAGGTACACATGGGTTTCACCCGATGGGCTGCATAAGAAAACGATTCATTATATATTAATTAACAACAAATGGGCTAGTTCTGTTAGGAATACCAGGTCATATAGGGGAGTTGAAATTGGATCTTACGATTACCTTGTTAAAAGTGTCTTGCAACTTAAACTTAAAAAGTGTTGTGCTAGGGTTAAAAAATTTACTTTTAATACTGAAGCTCTGAAAGACCCAGTTTTAGCCAAAGCTTAACATGATAGGTTACTTAGTTATTATGACAGTCATGGGAAGGACACTCTTTTAGGAAGAAAGGAGAAGAGGAGGCAAAATTATTTGAGTGATAAGGCACTTGAGCTTATTTCAGAAGGAAAGAACTGCAGGAATGTCCTTAATCAATACCCTACTAGTTCTAATAGAAAGCATTACAGAGAGCTTAATAAACATGTAAAGAATCAGTTAGCTGCTGATAAGAATCTTTGGCTTGATGGCTTGACTGACAAAGCCGAGGAAGCAGTTAGACAGCACATCAGCAGAGAGCTGTACCAGTTAGTTAATGTTTTTTGTGGTAGAAAACGAGCAAGTATATAGGTATTGAAGGATAAACAAGGTAAGGTTATAGAAAGTGAGGATTCTGGCATGGCTAGGTTGGCTGAGCATTTCAGTGATGTTCTAAACAATGTGGTTAGTTCTACTCCCATTGTTTGCAATGATGATAGATGCATTGGTGGCTTTAATGTTGGCCCTATAACACAATCTGCAGTTGTTTTGGCTATTTCTACACTTAAACTTCATAAATCCCCAGGGGTAGATGAAATTACTGCGGAAATGCTTAGAGCTGAGAATGTTTCGGTTACCACTTGGATGACTGAAATTTTGAATATATTTTACGATAAAGGCATGACTCCTAAGGATTTTACCAGAGCTAGTGTTGTCCCTATTTTCAAAAAAGGTGATCGCAGTTCTTGTGATAACTATACAGGTATCAGCCTACTCTCTGTTCCAGGTAAAGTTCTTTCCATGATTGTGCTTAATAGAACTAAGAATCTAGTTGACAGTCAATTGCGTGATGAGCAATGTGGATTCAGAAGTGGTAGGGGATGTGTAGATCAGATATTTTCACTTAGGCAGATTCTTGAGAAATATTTAGTTTCAGAAACCTTTGGTTGCTAGCTTTGTTGATTTCAAAAAGGCTTTCGACTCTGTGGATCGTCATAATTTGTGGTTGATTGTGAGATTATATGGTATACCTGATAAGTTAGTTAACATAATGAAAGCTCTCTATAATAACACTGAGTCGTGTGTGAGAGTTGGTAAGGCTTGTAGCAATTGGTTTAGCATTACTTCTGGTGTTCGACAAGGGTGCATTTTGTCTCCTTTTCTCTTTAGCTTGGTTATTGATTAGGTTATGCGAAATTCACTTCAAGGGAAAGATTTTGGCCTTAAATGGGCTGGAGATAATGATGAGGTTAGGCAAAGGAGTCTGCAATCTCCTTTAAGCAGCATATTTTGCAGAGAGAGACTCCGTTGGTTTGGCCATGTTGTCCGTATGAATGATTATAGATTGGCGAATAGGGTTATGAACAGTGTGCCTAAAGGCCTCAGAAAGAGGGGAAGAGCTATGATGCGGTGGGCAGACAATGTCAAACAGGACCTTATTAGAATTGGTGTGCAGTGGCCAGATGCAGTAGCTGTAGCTCAGGACAGACTTGCTTGGAGAACTAAATTGCACAGTCTGGTTGGACCTCCGTAGCCCATGACTGCTTGATGATGATGATGATGATGATGATGATGATGATGATGATGATGATGATGATGATGATGATGATGATGATGATGATGATGATGATGATGATGGTGGTGGTGGTGGTGGTGGTGGTGATGAAAAGTTAGTCATTTATGGTGTAGTGGTTAGCATAACAAGCCTGTTTCCTGGAGACGTGGGTTCGAATCCCTCTCATGGGAAAAGTTAATTGTTTGCTATATTTCAGTAAAGTAACACTGGCTACTAATGCCTCTCAGTAATCTGACAGAAATAGGGTTCATACGCTCAGGAAGAGTGTTCTACATTAGAACAGTCTATTTATATACTTTTACTACGTATTTCTGCAATGATTCAGTTGTACGAAATATTTTCATTCATATGTAGTAATTTTATCTCGTTAAAAATAAATGATGTAATGTTTTCACTTTATCGTCTGTCCATTCGTCTGTTTGTCTGTCCGTAGAATTTCAACGTTTTTGTTTTCAGAACTAAATTGAGAATTCTTCTTCGGTTGGTTAGGTATTGATATATATTACGATTCTAATTATTTGAATCTTCCAATGGATGATAAAATAGGGCCCTCTACAGGTTGAAAATGGTGGAAAAATAATAAAATTTTAAACGAATATGCAAATATATAGTCATCTTAGAAATTCTACATTTTGCTTGTAGAGTGGGGTAATCTAGAAGTTTTTAGTGGTAGGAAACTCTTTGCCCTGCACACGGTCAGTAATGGACATCGGTGACTTACTTTGAAAAGCTGCCTCATGTCGAATGGGACATTAAGCCGTGGTTCCGTGTGTGGGAGCGCTATGTTAAAGAATACGCTGGATCATCTTGACGAGAGGCTATCGTCTGTCTACTCCTTTTTGTCCCAAGGGGTTAGGAAAATGCAGTTTGTACAAGATAAATGAAGTCTTTTTGTATTATATAGGTGTTAATAAAATATTACAATTTGAATTTTCTTACTATACTATTACTATATGTGAAAAATAAAAAAATTCATCCTTTTTGGAAAACAGCATCCCATATTAGCCAGAGTCGATATATTATTCTTCTAGTGTTAATTGCATTTGAGTGTTACCTTTTTTCCATCGTTTAATTCGAAAATATTGTCCACTTTCAGTTTCGTTTGTGAACTGTAGTTACTCTTGAAATCTTCGTAAAAATGCAATGGAATATTTACTACGTTACTATCATATACCTAATATACACAGTGGAGTAATATAGTAAGTAATTCAAAGCAGTAGTGGAACAAAGAGGATAAGTTAAGCGAATTTTTCTCCTGAAAGCTATCTTAAATAAATATAGGACTTCGGTAACGTTATCTATTCTTCCCACTTAGTTTCTAAACATCATATCTGTAAATATGTACGTTACAGAGAAGAATTCTAAAAAACTGTTAAACACAAACTTTTATTTAAAACATTAGAAGATCTGTGGAAAATATTTCCAAATGCACTGAGCAAATTTTTAATTATTCAGATTTCTTATTTATTCAACTCTACACTTGTTCTGTTACAGAGAGAAAAAAACTGAAGTGTAAATGAATTAGCAGACTCACTATCGCATTTCATGTTAATAAATGATTTCTCTTTTCTTAGCAAGCGTAATTCTTGTTGATTTAACATCTGCATGCGGTTGAAGTGTGTTTTTATGGATATGTAAAGGAGAATGTTAACACTGGGGCGAAATATCAACATTTGCTCTCCAAAGTAATGCAATTAATCTAGAGGAATATTGAAATTATTTTTTGCTTACTGTTACAAACTGGAGATTGTTTCCAGTGTCGTTTTCCATTAAAAGAGTAATATGCCTAAAATTCTTCGACCTAAGCATAATGTTAACCTTGCATTTTATTTGGAGTAATTGTATTTGTTGACATAAAAGTTTGAGGCAAAAAAAAATTACAAGCATTGGAAAAATATTTTAAAAAATTAATATTTAACAAGCATAGATTCCAAAAAAGTAATCCATTTTTGATTCAGATTCATCTTATGCTTAAGATTTCTTATGAACTCAGATACTTCTCTTAGAGCACTGGTAAATACCTAGAAGGTTTCACCTCCGAGTTGACCTTGAAAAAATCCTCTGCACTTGAGACCAGTAGTGGCACACCACTATGAGTATCAGTCAAATGACCTTCAAATGGCCTTCAGGTATTCCTCTAGCCTTCACATCAAAATCGTCCAGGTTGGAATATCTCATGTGGTCTTAAGGGCTGAAGAATTTCTCAAGGTCATTTGAAGATAAAAAATAACCCAGAGTGAAGTGCCACTACTCGTCTCAATATCTGAGAACTTGCTCAAGGTCATTTAAAAGACAAATACCGCAAGAATTGAGTACCACTCCTCTCGAAATCTTTATGGTCTTTTCGATCTGGGTCTGATCTCATTCATTGTTTCCATATGTCTTGAATGGAGTAGTAGAAGAAATTACGACGGAACAGAAAAGCAATCTGTTTTTGTAAAGCGTTAATAGCAATTAGAGAAATAATGGAAAATTATGAGATTGCTCAGTTGATGCTTTGACAATTTACATAAGATTGTTGATAAATTGCCTGAGACTCGTCAGCCAACCAATGATCTAAGAGAACTGCCGAAGATCAACTATATAGTATCCTAATCACCTATTCCTTCTTCAGTTGTCATTAACATTTCTTTAATATCCATGCAATATGGGGGCGGGGGTGGCTCAGTCGGTAGCGCGCCAGGCTCGTAATCTGTAGTTCCCAGGTGCGAGTTCCAGCTGGGTCAACGTTGAGATTTATCTCCGCAAAACCCCCCGCCCTGCCCACGGTCAGTAGGGGACACCGATGGGCTTGGAAAGGCCGCCGTCCGTCGGATGGGACGTTAAGCCGTGGTCCCGTGTGCGGGAGAGTCATACCCTGTGCACGTTAAAGAACACGCTGGATGGCCTTGACGGGAGGCTACCATCTGTCTCCCAATAGCTCTTCCAGTGAGTCCCCTTCCCCAACCTTCTCTGAGCCTTCGGGATCCACGTGACCTGGCCATTTAGCCCATGGTGTGCAAAAAAGTGCCGCTCAGAGGTAAAACAACCCAACCCAACAACCCATGCAATATGTTTTGAACACATTAGCTGTTCTAACAAGTGCTAGACTCTGAAACGGAATCCTTCTTCACCATTTCACCTTGATACAGTTCGTTCACAGTCAAAGGTTTAGCGAAGGGACCTACGGTTGAGAGGGGGACGAATTTTCAACTCGGTAATCAAATTTTGTCAATGAGAAAATAAGTACTTTACATAATTTTAATTATGTCTCTGTAAGGGAAAGCCCAAGGTTTAGTTCCGAGGGGAGGAGGAACAGAACTCCAAAACTTTCCCAAGTTGCCTCAATTTTTTTCAACTCACATAATTTTACAATGGAAAATCCAAATTTTTACATCTCACCTGAATTTTACCCAGTAACTTCAATTTTTGGAAACTCCCAAAAATTTTGCCATCTCTTCTTAATTTTCCAAAAACAATTTCAACTTTTACAACTCTTCTTAATTTCCCAAAAACAATCCCAATTTTCAAAACTCACCTGCATTTTACCAAGTGGTTTCAAATCTTGCCAACTCTACTTAATTTCACAAAAAAATCCCAAATTTCTCAACTAACCTAGATTTTACCAAATCGCCTCGAAATTTACCAACTCCCTAGATTTGGCCAACTCCGATTTACTTTTGAGAAATGCCTTTCCCCACAGCTATGGCCCTGTTCACAGATATTCATGAAACTTGACGAAACATTTGGTATATACCAGTCCCGAATCTAGAAAAATAAGTGAAGGGAGGAGGGGTCAAGAAGACGGAATTTCACTGTAGTATAACATTTCCCCTCCTTTTACAGATCTTTAAGAATTTCTTTCTAAATGTATGAAATATGAACAAATTTAACAATTCTTTGCTCCATTACCGTTTGTAACATTCTGAAAGAGGATGGGGAGTAAGCTCCTTGCTGTCCTCCCCTGGATCTGGCCAAAAAACTGCCGAACTTAGTTTGATTTTAATATTAAATTTTTTTCTGAGATGAATGGGTTGGGTTGTTTTACCTCTGAGCGGCACTTTTTTTGCACACCATGGGCTAAATGGCCAGGTCACAAGGACCCCGAAGGCTCAGAGAAGGTTGGGGGAGGGGACCCACTGGAACAGCTGTTGGGAGACAGATGGTAGCCTCCCGTCAAGGCCATCTAGAGTGTTCTTTAACGTGCACAGGGTATGGCTCTCCCGCACACGGGACCACGGCCTAACGTCCCATCCGATGAACGGCGGCCTTTCCAAGCCCATCGGTGTCCCCTACTGACCGTGGGCAGAGCGAGGAGTATTGCGGAGATAAATCTCAATGCTAACCCAGCTGGGACCCCACCTGGGAACTACAGATTACGAGCCTGATGCGCTACCGACTGAGCCACCCCCGCTCCTTTCTGAGAGGAGATGCTACTAAGCAGCAGGATCTCAAAGCCTACTATCTGATAGCTGGTCATTAGACAAGGTCCAGTAAAGCTTAGCATTAACAAAAACGATTATATCGTTGTTTTTAAACCTAGAATCAAGCTCGACACATAATACGATGATATTTATTCGTTTTCCTTTTGTCAACGTCTGCTTCTGGAGTTTTTTATTGCTACAATAATGATCATTAGACCCCGAGTACCATAATTATTGAGATCTTAATACATAAGTGATTTATTATGCATGAGTGTTGTTGTGATATCTATATAGTCTTTCTTTGAGAAGGTCGATAGAACACCAAACTCCTAATCTGCAGTTCCCACGCTAGAGTCACAATTTTTCCAGCGTAATTCTATCTTTTGCTGAAGCTGAAACATTTAGCAAGTTCGTTCATCCTGCAAAAGAAAAACGTTTCAAAACTGCTAAAATTAGCATAATTATTACGTGAATTGTTAAAAAAATAACCTTACACGTGTTAGTAAAGTTTACATCTGTTATTGTTTTAGTTTTAACTTGTTTTTATTAATATTTTAAATCAATTATTTAAACTGTCATTGTTGCTGTTAAATATTAAAATTTTCGTAATTCTCTAAATATTAGATGAATATTGTTGAAAATCAAAATTTACATAGATTTTCTTGAGATCTTTAAATTATGTTCAGTCACATATCATCATAAAAAAGCATATTTAAGAACTTACTGTGTTCTGTATCTCAGTTATAATGGACAAAACATAGGACTGTACCTTATAAAGTGCCGGGGGTGGCTCATTAGGTAGCACGCCAGGCACGAAAACTCCAGTTCCTAGTAGGTTCGAGTCCCAGTTGGGCTAGCGCTGAGATTTATCTCCGCAAAACTCTCCGCTCGGTCAGTAGGAGACAACGATGGGCATGCAAAGGCCGCCGTCCGTCGAATGGGACATAAAGCCGTGGCACCGTATGTAGAGAGCCATACTCTATGCACATTAAAGAACACGCTGGATGGCCTTGATGGGAGGCTACCATCTGTCTCCCAACAGCTATCAAGTCGTTTCCTTCCTCCTAACTTTTTCTGAGCCCTCAGTGTTCTTGTGTGACCTGGCCATTTAGTCCGTTGTGTGCAAAAAAGTGCCTCTCAGAGGTAACCCAATGTAACTGATAAAGTGGCAGATGAGTGTATGTATAGTGGTAGTTGCAAAATTAATAATAAATGTAAACTGTAATATTACTAATATAAATTCTTTTTCTTGGGATGCATTTTTTTCGTTTGAAGAAAGGGATCGTATGTCGTAATGTTACCCTGCTACTAATAGTAGCTGTTAACAGAATCCTACTTCGAGTTTTACTCTCCTTTAGATTTGAACAATTAGACCCTTACACAGCAAAAGTAGGAGCCTGGGGATTAACCATCCAGGCGTTACACTGCTATCTCTCTCTATACACTTCAATTGCCACAGGGAGCCGTAAGCAATGGTTGTGTGGTGGTGCTGTCACATCAGTAGCGCTGTTGAAGCAGATTTGTGTGACGACGAGAATACGTTACAGTCGCTTGGAGGATTTTAAACAAACTTAATTCTAAGTGAAACGTGTGCGCAACGAATGCGTAAATCACACGCAAGTAATTTCGCTTGATAATTAAACAACTAGAGGATACTAATAAGCCCATCGGTTCTAATGCTTCGAAATAAAAATTTATGAAAGATGACGACTGGAAAGAAGAAGAAACAATCGTGCCAACATCCCACGTGCACCGAACCCTTCTCAAACAACTGAAACAGAATGTAAAGTTGTCTGAAAGTAAGATTGGTTCACAGAAGGTAAGGCAAAACGTGCCTAGGAAAAAGAGATGGTGAATTTGATGAGGGAATGCAAGTTAGATGCATTGTGCTTAAGGGAGTTTAAGAGTAAAAGATGTTGGAAGAAAGAAGTGCATTGAATGGTAAGTAGGTGGCTTGTGTATGGAAACGAGATGCCTCGGGAAAAGAATTTTGCGTAAACATTAACACAAGGTAGAATTTAATGCTCCCGTTATCTTTCAAAATTAATTGTTCGGTTAATATTCGAAAAGGAAATTGAGAAACGCTCATTGCAATTCCATAATTCATTCGTCTTTGATTTACAGATGGCTAAAAATATTTTCTCGCAATCTTTAACTTAGACAGTAAGATAAACAGGGTGAGGTTTAACCAGATGGTTTCAATTATCAGTTATAGCTTGAAATTTATATCAGGGAATAAATAGAGTAGTAGATTGAATAGAATTCTCTTTGTTTTGGCTACTCGTCGATCGTTTAAATGGATCAAGCCAAGCTAGGACTAAACGGATCTAGCTCGGTTTGATCATTTAAGTAATTTATATATGAGTTTTGGAATATTATATTGCCTCTTACTGTTAATTAAAGGCAATTTATATAAATATTATTTATAATATTCATTACAGTTTAGACTAATTGATTTTGTTATGTTCCGTAAATATTAAATTTGCTACAGAACTCAGCTTTTTATATAATGAAAATAATTTCAAGATCTCAAGCAAATCTATTTAAATCTCGTTTTTTGGTAATATTCATTTGGTATTTAGAGAGTTACGAAATTTTAATATTTAACAGCAACAATATCACCGTCATTTATATAACCATCAATTGTGAGAGAGGGCCACGATCCTCTTTACTTTGCGAAGCCTCAAATTTATAAATTCGAGACATTACAGATTTCTAGTTCGTCTTCGTAGTATTCTTTGCATGTTCCAGGACAGTGGACATATTTTATTATTAGTTTTTGGGAGCTTCACTCTGTTTCTATGCCAACTAGGCTTTTTCTAAAGTGCGCATCTAAGAGCTTACTTCGAATTTTACACTATAACGGATTTGGGGTCTTTACTCTAAGCGGAAAGGGGACCTGTTTGGTTCTGAAGTTTATAAAGTTTAGGGCTTCTAGTAGACACACTACAGGAGGCCCATAGTAAATACATAGATTGCCTGTAGATATAGAATTTATTAAATATTCATGTAAAAAACATTATTACCGACGTGGTGGGTATCGAACCCGCAACTCTCTAGATACTTGCCGGAGCGCACATCATCGAAACTGGAACGACGTTTGGGGGATTCTCGGGAATTTTTTTTTGGATTTAGTCACGTGACTTCTAGGGTGGGATTTTGAGGATTTTGGTCTCTTATACTTAAAATGTAGTTTTCTTAGCTGCATGGCTCTGCTAGAGTTGCTGACCTTTTACTGAAAATAATAAGCTATAGAAAGTATCTTTTTTAAGTTTATTTTTTTACCTTTTATGCGCATTTTGGGGCTTGCTGTATTGTTTTTAACCTCATGATTCTGCAGATTTCTAGTTCCAGTCTTTGCCGAAATATTTTAAGCTCAGTAATTTTTATTCTACTCGTTCCAGACTACGACATTTTTTTCAAAATCGTTACTCTACAGATTTCTATTTCTTGGCTCTGCGACACTTTTTCAAATTCATAATTTCCACATTTCTTTTCTAGATCCAATTTTTATGATACACTACATCTACCCCCCCCCCACACACACACACACACACACATCTCACGCACATACTCCCGAATTTTTTATATGAGGCTTTGCCATTTCTAGATCCAATTTTTATGATACACTACATCTACCCCCCCCCCCCCACACACACACACACACATCTCACGCACATACTCCCGAATTTTTTGTATGAGGCTTTGCCAAAAATGAAGTTTATATTCCAACATTGCCTGCAACTTTAAACAATTTAAAGAAAGAATGAGAATTGGTGTAGAAAAAATTATTGTGATTTTTAAAACTTATTTGACAGTAAATTGACTATCACTTTGATATGGGCACAGTAACAAACGGAGTACACATGGAACTACAATAGAATTACAAAGGAATCTTCGAGTTATTCTTTTCAATGGTATAAGTTATATTTCTGTAATGAATTTAGTTTTTCCGAAAATAATTTTTATAACCACTCAGATCTTGCTTAATAATAAATAATAATATTAAATTATATAATAATAATTTTAAATAGTATATATATATATATATAATTATTAAATATATTTCAGTAAGTTAATTATCTTATATATTAGAATATCTATATGTTGAAAAAAAAGAGCAAATGTGCTATGCTAATCAGTCGTTGATAACTAAAACTAAATTTCTCGCAATTTGATTTATATCTTAAATATACAGATTTTGAAGATGCGCCAAGAACGTATAAAAGAAAGAAGGGAGCAAATATTATGTTGTTAAATTTGCTCTTTTCTAGTTGTATGCTAGTGGTTGTCAAACACAAGAATGTTATTGAGATAATTAGTAGCAAGCTCATTGTATGTACGCTTTGGAAATGTAACAAATCCGTTACCTTTAAATCACAGTTCTTAATACTTATTATTTAATAATAAAAATATTAAAATGCATTGCTTTGCACAAATAATTAATGGAAATACTTTCTAATGTAAGCTTATCGTGTAGGTTAGGGATTTTCAACGTGGGGTATGCGGTAAAATTTTCTGGGGTACGCCGTTATAGCTCAAAAGTCGCTAGATCTAGTAACAAGTCCATTTCGCTGATTACCCGTAATATGTTTATAAATTTATAAGATTTGTTAAATTGTTTATGTCATTTTTGTGTTTATCGATATATGTAATTTATGAATACAAAATGTAATGTATATATATATATGTTTTATTCCCATTGTTATACTACAACTATAGTTTTATCTATCTATACAAGGGTAACGCTAGTTACACACACATTTCTAGGGAGTACGTGAAACATAAAAGGATGAGAACCACTGGTATAGGTGAAGATTATTCAATTCTTTTCCAACTAAATGAGAAAAGATAAAGAAATTATAAAATCTGAAAACGCCCTCTGTTGGCAATTTTTATTAAAAAATCGAACATCTATTTAATGAATCAAACTTTCAGTGTTACGATCTTATATTTGTTCTATGAAATTGTCTTCTCTTGCTAACGATATATATTCTTTGTTTGTAGTGCTGCTAATGCTTTACCGATTGGTATAATAGAAGTACCCAGTAAAGTAGATGGCTCTACGAAATGAGCAAGACCTAAAAACACATTTTAAATTCGCTGTTACAAAAAAATATTATAGAACTTTCATGTTATGCCAGTTGCAAGGATATTAGGTGCTCTTAATTACTACATTTTATAACGCAACATGCGATTCAAGCAGATGAAAGGACTAAATCAAACCTATCTAAATCTATATTTTCAAAATATTTGATTAAGAAAATAAAGAGTTGTGTAAGGTTCAATATTAACAGGAGCAATGTGTCATAAGAAATTAGCTTAAGTTAATTAAATATATTTCAAAATATTTAGCATAACTCTTTCATAATTTGCGTAAATGATTCTTTCAGTAAGTGACTATTTCCTATATTCTTCAGGGCTGCACATTGTTGCTGTTAAATATGTCAGCTTATATTCTGCTTAAATTCTGATTGAAAACTTTTTAATGAACATTTAAATCGTTTGGATATATATATGTATCTTCGGTCACGTTGTTTGCATTATAACATATTTTTGAAGTTAGGTAGAAGCAAAGTTAACTTTCCAATACATGGAATTTATCTATTTTTATGCGTAGATAGTGTATAGTTTATTAATTATTACACACAAATGCAAAATTCTAAAACCTTCAGCAGAATCAGTCTCAATAAAAGTCGTTTATCTCAATAAAAGTCGACAAAATATGTTCCCCTTCTAGAGTTTTAGGATCTGAAGTGGTCAGTCGGTGGAGCGACAAGCGCGTAATCTCTCAGGTTTGAGACCCAACTGTGTCAGCGTTGACGTTTAATTCCTCTAACTTTTATTCTTCCCTGTCCGAGGAAGGAGACAGCTATGAACTCTCTCAGGTTCGAGTCCCAACTGTGTCAGCGTTGACGTTTAATTCCTCTAACTTTTATTCTTCGCTGTCTGAGGAACGAGACAGCTATGAACTCTCTCAGGTTCGAGTCCCAACTGTGTCAGCGTTGACGTTTAATTCCTCTAACTTTTATTCTTCCCTGTCTGAGGAAGTAGACAGCTATGAACTCTCTCAGGTTCGAGTCCCAACTGTGTCAGCGTTGACGTTTAATTCCTCTAACTTTTATTCTTCCCTGTCTGAGGAAGTAGACAGCTATGAACTCTCTCAGGTTCGAGTCCCAACTGTGTCAGCGTTGACGTTTAACTCCTCTAACTTTTATTCTTCCCTGTCTGAGGAAGTAGACAGCTATGAACTCTCTCAGGTTCGAGTCCCAACTGTGTCAGCGTTTACGTTTAACTCCTCTAACTTTTATTCTTCCCTGTCTGAGGAAGGAGAGAGCTATGAACTTGGTAAAACAACCGTTCGTGTATGGATTCTTAAACCTGACCCCATGTATGGAGAAGCCATACCATCTTCATTGTAAAGACACTGTATAAACACTGGATGGTCATCTGTCTCCTAACAGCTTTCCAGTGGGTATCCTCTTTCCAATCTTCTCGGAGCCCTTGGGGTACTTGTCACCTGGCCATTTAGCCCATTTGTGTGAAAAAAAAAAGTGCCGCTCAGAAGTAAAACAACTCAACCCTTCCACAGAATATGCAATATTTGCGTCATTTAAAAGCACAGTCAACTGCTCACAGGGATTTATATTCTTATTCCTTGATATACAACCATGTTCTCTGTGCAGCACACTATTAATCTGATACGCAAAACGAAATGTTTGCAAGTGTAATTTGTGTTCACTTGTCGAAATGAAATTGCATTTGAACAATAGATAATAATTTCATTCTACCTTGTTTTCGTAGGCTTTTCTTCCGAATCCATTAACATCATCTTGGGAGTGATGATCGGTGTGGTTGCAGCCCTAGTGTTCGTTGCAGGCATCGCAGTATTCATCATCAGGATGAGGGAGGAGGAGCGAGAGGCAGGTGAGTGCTCCTCCGTTCCTACATCCCAGACAAGGCAGATGAGTGTCTGGAGACTTTACATAATGAATGAAGTGCATTCTGAGTTTCCTTAAATACCTCACAGGGCTTTGTTCAAGGTTTGTTCAGACGCTTTCGTGATCTTCATTTAGCAGAATAAGATAACTTTAGGACATTATTTCATATATAGAACCTGTAAATATGAAGTGTTCTGAACTCATCTTGAATAATGCATGACAACGACGTGAAATAGGAGTGTATGTTGCTCTGTTTAAAATGACACTCTGATAAATAATAATTCATTCTATGATGATTTGGGGGAACAATGTTAGATTTTTCAGCTTCTTTTTTACACTGTGGTTAGTACTTTTCTGATAATAGATATATACATAAATGTACTGGTGGTTCAATTGAAAAGTGAACAACCCTATACCACCATATTTTAATTGATCGTTGCATCCTCACTGAAAGAAATGGATGTATATAGAAGGAACCATTTACACTAACCCATTAACACAATCATAATAATCTAAAATATTGGCTTGAATGTTCAGATAGACTCCGCATGGAAGCATCCAAATTGAACAATATACGCTATGCTTAAGTTTTCATTAGATTAGCAGGGTCTGCTGTTGATTGAGTTTCCGGACTGTGGTGCACACACATCAACACTACTTGGTGCCGTTTAAGGAAAGCAATAAAGGTGACTTTTGAGCAGAAATGATGCTTTATTGAATGATAACAGTCGCCACATGCTGTCTAATTAATAGTAAGAACGTTAAATAGATATTGTTTGGGGCGCCTAGAATAGGCCTAGGCAAACTACTGCTTGCCACTCTTTTTGTGCTGGCCACGAACTACTGATGACAATTGAATTGAATTTGTAAAAGCTAAAAGCAACGTACAGAGGGCAATAAGTCAAACTACGGGGAAGCAAAGTCTCATTAAAATAATTAATTTTAATACATTGTTTTATTTCAGATTTTTTATTTTGCTTTGATTATACATACACAATTGATTATATATTTCTTTGGCAGCCCGTCCTTCCCTTTTCAGTTTTGTAAGCGACTCGCCCTTCCCTTTTCGTGATTTTGTTCCGGGTACCAAAGTTTCATATGTTGCCTGCCCTTTCCATTTCAATTTCATAGTGGCCTGCCCTTCACTTTTCAGTTTCATATGTGGCCCGCCCTTCACTTTTCAGTTTCATATGTGGCCCGCCCTTCACTTTTCAGTTTCATATGAGGTCCACCCTTCCAATTTCAGTTTCATGTGGACCACCCTGCCCTTTTCAGTTTTATATAAAGTCCATCACCCTTCCCTTTTCAGTTTCGTAACCGGCCTGCCCTTCCCTTTTCAGTTTCATATGTGGCCCGTCCTCCATTTTTCAGTTTCATATGCGGTCTACCCTTCCCCTTTCAGCTTGATATGTGGCCGGTACTTCACGTTTCAATTTCATATGCGGCCGACCTCCTTTTTCAGTTTTACATGCGGTGCATCCTTCCCTTTTCAGTTTCATATACGGTCCACCCTTCCCTTTTCACTTCCATATGCGGCCCACCCTTTCCTTTGACTTCCATATGCGGCCCACCCTTTCACTTCCATATGCGGCCCACCCTTTCCTTTGAAGTTTCATATGCAGTCCGCCCTTCCCTTTTCAGTTTCAAGCGGCCTGCCCTTCCCTTTCCAGTTTTAAATGCCGCCGACCCTTCCTTGTTCACTCAGCCTTCGTTCTGAACGTACGTGTTTTTTCCTCTCTCCCGTTGGGGTTGGCATCTGCATTCCCGGATTGTATCGACTGACCTTCAGCGCTCTCACCGGACCATCAGTGCAGTAAGTGCAATAAAATTCCGTTTCATTGTCCCCACCACAAACGACGCCTTCCGTTTTACTAGTTTTCTCTCCTGCCTCATCTGCGAGCCTTTGAACATAAAGACTAATCTTTACGACTTCGAATTTAGAGGTCCCTACCCACCTACTTTAGATTCGGTGCTGCAGACACACGTGTTAAGCATCTGAGCAATTATCTACCCTTCTCACACCAGTCCCTTGCTTGTCAGCTCCTGCTACAAGAAACTCTTGTGAACATGTGCCTCCAAGGGTTCTTCAGCCATCATTTCCACCATTCATTAGCGTCTGTTTTTCTGCCTCTTCAGTGAAGGTTCCGTTTACCCTCTGCCTATTGAAATGAAGTGCATTAAACGTAAAGATGATGTTCCGCTAGGATCTGATTATGTTACCTGTAACAGCATATGCGAGTGTAAAGTACATTTAATTTGCTCAGGCATTTCTGAGTCGAATTACCGCAGAATCACTCAGGAGAGGCGAATAAAGTGAAAATGTTTTAATTGCAAAACGATAAAGTCAACATCTAACAAAGATTTAAAAGCTAATGGAAAGCAAACCGAGCTCACAGTATGACACATGTCAAAGTCGCATGTAAAGCTCAGTGAGGCAAATGAGTCTGGATCAGCCACTTCGGATGAAAGCAGTGATGATTTGAAGACACTGTTAAAAGAATTAAATATAAAAATTCAAGTTATTATTGAATTGAAAGATGAAATTGTAGACTTAAGACATTCTGTAGAGTTTTTCTCTGCAACAGATGATACATTACTAGATAGATTACAAATATATGAAAAGCAGCAAACTGAGATAGAACACAAAATAGAAACTACTGATAAACTTTGTACTACAAACTAAGCTAAACGACTTAGATCAGTATGGACGTAAGAAAAGTCTTGTAATACATGGGATCCCCGTTCAATATCAGGAAGACGGAAATGAGCTACACGTGTTAAAGACCACCATTGCAAAAAAGCTTGAAATAAGTAAATTGACTTAGAGCAAATAGAAGCCATACACAGACTGCGTGTGAGAAATAAAAATAAAATTTGGCCAATCATTCTGCAATTTTTCATCGAGACCCACAAGAGATTATTGGTCATCGCGGAGAAGAAAGGGTATCCTGGCATCGGAAGTAGCCGCTAATGCTGACGATACTCCAGTTTACCTGAATAAAAATCTTATGTCTGCGAAAAAAGATATTTTGTGGAGGGCAAAATCAATCGCTCGTAAAAGGCAGTACAAATATGTGTGGTGTAAACAAGGAAATATTTTCTTGAGAAAATCAGATGCTGACAATATCATAAAACTCGATATTCATAGCAACTTAGACAGGTTTTGAATTTTCTGTCAAATTAATGATTCTTATCCACCATGCTAACTGTAATCTCCACAATGTCCGTCTTTGACGATGCAAACGATCTTGGTGAGGACTGAAATAACCAGAATCATTATGAACTGGACAATATTGCTGAGGTTAAAGAAACGAATGTTAATGAATATGAAAAATCCTCATACAATATAAGTAATTTTAACCAAATATCTTTAAATATTACCGGTAAGAAAACAAGAGGTATTGTTTTCTGTAGAGAAACCGTGGTAATTGAAAATGTTAGCGTACGTATCTCACCAGCAGAATCTATGCATTTTAAGATTATCAAACATAAAGTAATATATAACATGGTATCTATTTATCGATTCCGGGTACCAATATTAGTGAATTTCCTCCTTTTCTGACTATATGGATGGGAGAGAGTCATAAATATAGAATACAATGCTTATTGGACATTTCAATATTGATATTTCTAGTCATAGAAGGAATGGAGTTCAAAAATATCTTAACGCTCTTTCTGAGTTTGACTTTGTCCCTACAATAAGAGGATTTACTAGAAAAGAGATTTTGGGAAGCTCCAATACTCACTCGAGCATTAATCACGTTAATGAAAAATTAGATAGAAATTTTAATTATAAATCCTTAATCTCACGAATCAAATTTGCAGACCACTATTTAATTTCGTTATTACTAAGCTCGAATAAATCAGTGTGTGAATATACAGCAGGTGATGAAAAATATTTGAAATATGACCATAAAAATATTATTAAGTCAATAATTTGGACTAATTGGAATACTGAACAAGTCAACACGTCGTCTGATGAAATGTATAATAGTTTTAAAAATAAATACAATGCTAACAAAGAACTTTATCAACAACTACGAAATTCAGTAACCGATTTTATAAGAAAAAAAAAATCTAAAATTTACAAAAAACCCTTCAAATCCATAGTTGGAAATATAAACCAATCCTGTGATATGATTAATACTGTATTAGATGGAAAGAAGAAAAAGCCACTTGATAATATAATAATTAATCATATGCCCAAAAATCTGACAAATTCTCAAATTACTACGAATTTTATTAATTATTTTGCAGACATGGTTGAAAAATTACGGAAGGACAATCCAACCCAAAAAGGCAATTATATGCCGGAGCTAAATATCCCATTGAGCTCATCCATTTACATACCACCTATTTCGGACATACGTCTTTGGATGTAAAAAATACGTCTTTGTAAAAATACGTCTTTGGATGAACATATATCATGTGGCGTTGATAACAAACACGCCAAACAAATAAAGGCATGCATGAATCAATTAACAGAATATCTTGTTAAATTAATTAACTTATGTATTACTTCTGAAAATATACTCTCCACTTTAAAAATTGTAATACTGAGACCTATCTATAAAAGTGGTGTTAAAAGTTATTATACGAATTATAGGGCTATTGCTATCTTGTCCACCTTAAACAAAATTTTAGAGAGGTACATCGATGACACTCTCCGTAGCTTTCTCTTAAACACAACATTTCTCTAATAGTCAATATGGATTCTAGAAGGGAAAAAGTATTACAATTCTACTGGCTAATTTTGCAGAATGTGTTAATAAAGCCTTGAACTACGGAGAAAAGGCTGCTGCTCTCTTTTTCGACTTTAGTAAAGCATTCGACACATTGGATCACAATATACTTTTTTTCAAAACTTGAAAACTATGGAAATAGAAGGACAGCTCTTATGTGGTTCAAAAATTACCGAAGTAATAGGACTTTGTAACCAAAATTGGAAATGCATTAAGCACATAAACAAAATTAAATGTTGGAGTTCCACAACGATTGATACTTGGACTCTTGTTGTTCCTCCTGTATATTAATCATATGACTAATTTAAATTTAAAACGTAAATGATTTCTTTATGCTGATGACACTGTTATTTTAAACGCAATCGCAACGTGGACGCGTCTATAAGAGAATTACAGGATGACTATAATTGCATGGTGAGATGGCTGATTATTAATTTAATACATATAAATAACGATAAAACTAAATGGATGATCTTCCACTCACCAGGAATTTGAAAACATCCAACCATGTAATTAAAACCCACAATATAAATTTTATACGTAAATCTGAAACTTATAAAAATATTTGTGATTGTCATAGCATTGAATTGGTAGATAATTTTAAGTACCTTGGTTTATATTTGGATATTTTGATGGAACACTCACGTCTTGAAGCTATGTGAAAATCTCAGATATCGCGTCGCTAAAATTTGCAAATTGCAATTCATAATCGATACCGACGTTTGCCTTATAGTCTACAAGGCAATTTGCGAATTTTTAATTAGATATGGATTTACAATATATGGAACCATTGGCATCACTGATCTAAAAAAATGAAAAATTGCAATCATCTGTTGCAAAAAATATAATTCCATACAAGCTTAGAGATAATTTTTCAAACGCAAGTAAAAGATTTACATTCCTAAATATTCTATCAGTCAAAAATTTCTTTAAATATGGCATTATTTTGGACAATCTTTTCGATGACACATATAAAGTACAAATTACACATGATAGGAATACCAGACTTCAGACCAATAATTATTTTCAATTCCCAAATTTTGTTAATAATTTCGGTAAAAATCTTAAAGAGTATATAAAGTGCCGGAGATCTTTAACTAGTTACCAACAGAAAATCATATACCTAACTAATTCTAATGATATTAAGTGAAAGGTTAAAAAGTATTTAAAGATTGTCTGTTAATCTGTAATCCTGAGAAAACCTGTATCTATGTGACTTTTGTGTTCCTTTGTACTATGTTCATTTATGTATGAAAACTAATGCTCATCAAAATTTCCTGTAGATAAGTTATTAGCTTTGCGGGTCAAATGTATAAAATATTTCTACATTTGTGTTTTGTGAGATGACGATGATTACGAATAAATATATTTACTACTACTCTAGTTTCATATGCGACACACCCTTCCCTTTTCAATTTCATATGCGACCGCCATTCCCATTTGAGTTTTATAGCGGGTCGCCCTGCTCTTTCCAGTTTCATATGCACTCCACATTTCCCTTTTCAGTTTTATTTGCAGTCCGCATTTCCCGTTTCAGTTTTAATGTGACGCCCTTCCTTTTCCAGTTTCATATGCCGCCCACCTTTCCCTTTTCAGTTCATATGCGAATCAGTGTTCCCTTTTCAGTTTCATATGCGAATCACTCTTCCCTTTTCAGCTTCATATGCAGCCCACGTTTCCCTTTTCAGTTTCAATGTGACGCCCTTCCTTTTCCAGTTTCATATGCCGCCCACCTTTCCCTTTTCAGTTTCATTAGCCGCCCACTCTTCCCTTTTCAGTTTCATTAGCCGCCCACTCTGCCCTTTTCAGTTTCATATGCGAATCACTCTTCAATTTTCAGCTTCAATGCGACGCCCTTCCTTTTCCAGTTTCATATGCCACCCACCTTTCCCTTTTCAGTTTCATTAGCGGCCCACTCTTCCCTTTTCAATTTCATATGCGAATCACTCTTCCCTTTTCAGTTTCATATGCAGCACACACTTCTCTTTTCAGTTTCAATGCGACGCCCTTCCTTTTCCAGTTTTATATGCCGCCCACCTTTCCCTTTTCAGTTTCATTAGCGGTCCACTCTTCCCTTTTTAGTTCCATATGCGAATCACTCTTCCTTTTTCAGCTTCATATGCAGCCCACACTTCCCTTTTCAGTTTCAATGCGACGCCATTCCTTTTCCAGTTTTATATGCCGCCCACCTTTCCCTTTTCAGTTTCATTAGCGGTCCACTCTTCCCTTTTCAGTTTCATATGCGAATCACTCTTCCTTTTTCAGCTTCTTATGCAGCCCACACTTCCCTTTTCAGTTTCAATGCGACGCCCTTCCTTTTCCAGTTTCATATGCCGCCCACCTTTCCCTTTTCAGTTTCATTAGCGGTCCACTCTTCCCTTTTCAATTTCATATGCGAATTACTCTTCCCTTTTCAGCTTCATATGCAGCCCACACTTCCTTTCCCAGTTTCATATGCCGCCCACCTTTCCCTTTTCAGTTTCAATGCGACGCCCTTCCTTTTCCAGTTTCATATGCGAATCACTCTTCCCTTTTCAGCTTCATATGCAGCCCACACTTCCCTTTTCAGTTTCAATGCGACGCCCTTCCTTTTCCAGTTTCATATTGCGCCCACCTTTCCCTTTTCAGTTTCATATGCGAACCACTCTTCCCTTTTCAGTTTCATATGCGAATCACTCTTTCTTTTTCAGCTTCATATGCAGCCCACACTTCCCTTTTCAGTTTCAATGCGACGCCATTCCTTTTCCAGTTTCATATGCGGCCCACCTTTCCCTTTACAGTTTCATTAGCGGTCCACTCTTCCCTTTTCAGTTTCATATGCGAATCACTCTTCCCTTTTCAGTTTCAATACGACGTCCTTCCTTTTCCAGTTTCATATGCCGCCCACATTTCCCTTTTCAGTTTCATATGCCGCCCACTCTTCCCTTTTCAGTTTCATAAGTGAATCACTCTTCCCTTTTCAGCTTCATATGCAGCCCATACATCCCTTTTCAGTTTCAATGCGACGCCCTTCCTTTTCCAGTTTTATATGTCTCCCACCTTTCCCTTTTCAGTTTCATTAGCGGTCCACTCTTCCCTTTTCAGTTCCATATGCGAATCACTCTTCCTTTTTCAGCTTCATATGCAGCCCACACTTCCCTTTTCAGTTTCAATGCGACGCCATTCCTTTTCCAGTTTTATATGCCGCCCACCTTTCCCTTTTCAGTTTCATTAGCGGTCCACTCTTCCCTTTTCAGTTCCATATGCGAATCACTCTTCCTTTTTCAGCTTCATATGCAGCCCACACTTCCCTTTTCAGTTTCAATGCGACGCCATTCCTTTTCCAGTTTTATATGCCGCCCACCTTTCCCTTTTCAGTTTCATTAGCGGTCCACTCTTCCCTTTTCAGTTTCATATGCGAATCACTCTTCCTTTTTCAGCTTCTTATGCAGCCCACACTTCCCTTTTCAGTTTCAATGCGACGCCCTTCCTTTTCCAGTTTCATATGCCGCCCACCTTTCCCTTTTCAGTTTCATTAGCGATCCACTCTTCCCTTTTCAGTTCCATATGCGAATCACTCTTCCTTTTTCAGCTTCATATGCAGCCCACACTTCCCTTTTCAGTTTCAATGCGACGCCCTTCCTTTTCCAGTTTTATATGCCGCCCACTTTTCCCTTTTCAGTTTCATTAGCGGTCCACTCTTCCCTTTTCAGTTCCATATGCGAATCACTCTTCCTTTTTCAGCTTCATATGCAGCCCACACTTCTCTTTTCAGTTTCAATGCGACGCCATTCCTTTTCCAGTTTTATATGCCGCCCACCTTTCCCTTTTCAGTTTCATTAGCGGTCAACTCTTCCCTTTTCAGTTTCATATGCGAATCACTCTTCCTTTTTCAGCTTCTTATGCAGCCCACACTTCCCTTTTCAGTTTCAATGCGACGCCCTTCCTTTTCCAGTTTCATATGCCGCCCACCTTTCCCTTTTCAGTTTCATTAGCGGTCCACTCTTCCCTTTTCAATTTCATATGCGAATTACTCTTCCCTTTTCAGCTTCATATGCAGCCCACACTTCCTTTCCCAGTTTCATATGCCGCCCACCTTTCCCTTTTCAGTTTCAATGCGACGCCCTTCCTTTTCCAGTTTCATATGCGAATCACTCTTCCCTTTTCAGCTTCATATGCAGCCCACACTTCCCTTTTCAGTTTCAATGCGACGCCCTTCCTTTTCCAGTTTCATATTGCGCCCACCTTTCCCTTTTCAGTTTCATATGCGAACCACTCTTCCCTTTTCAGTTTCATATGCGAATCACTCTTCCTTTTTCAGCTTCATATGCAGCCCACACTTCCCTTTTCAGTTTCAATGCGACGCCATTCCTTTTCTAGTTTCATATGCGGCCCACCTTTCCCTTTACAGTTTCATTAGCGGTCCACTCTTCCCTTTTCAATTTCATATGCGAATCACTCTTCCCTTTTCAGTTTCAATACGACGTCCTTCCTTTTCCAGTTTTATATGCCGCCCACCTTTTCCTTTTCAGTTTCATTAGCGGTCCACTCTTCCCTTTTCAGTTTCATATGCGAACCACTCTTCCCTTTTCAGCTATATATGAGGTCCACTCTTCCCTTTTCAGCTTCATATGAGGTCCACTCTTCTCTTTTTAGTTTTATATGCAACCCACTCTTCCCTTTTCAGCTATATATGAGGTCCACTCTTCCCTTTTCAGCTTCATATGAGGTCCACTCTTCTCTTTTTAGTTTTATATGCAACCCACTCTTCCCTTTTCAGTTTTATATTCAGCCCGCACTTCCCTTTTCAGTTTCAATGCGACGCCCTTCCTTTTCCAGTTTCAATGCGACGCCCTTCCTTTTCCAGTTTCATATGCCGCCCACCTTTCCCTTTTTCAGTCTCATTAGCGGCCCACTCTTCCCTTTTGAGTTTCATATGCGAATCACTCTTCCCTCTTCAGCTTCATATGCAGTCCGCCCTTCCCTTTTCAGTTTCATATGCGGTCCACCCTTTCCCTTTTAGTTTCACATGCTGTCTGCACTTTTACGTCAGTTTCCTATGTAGCCTATCAGCTAAAGCCTCTTCCCAAGCGAAGCCTAGAACATACTCCCTACAATCTTGACCTTTCCCTATATGGTTTTCACTCCTAAAAAAAACCATGAAAGGAAGGAATTCGGGTCGGACAAAGAAGTGCAGAGCATGGTCGCAGAATTCCTCAAACAACAGCCGAAGTCGTTCCTACAAACAGAGTATCAAGTTCCTAATTTCACTTTGGGAAAAATGTCCCAGCGTGATTCTTTTCCTGTACCACGCAAAAAATGTTTATCTATAGATATTGTCCAGTATGGATAATATCTATAAATAAATCAATTCTTTAAATTTTATTGCCGATTTCTACACTCAGGGGCGTAGCCATGGGGGGATGGGGGGTGGGAGGCTCCCACCCCAAAGTAACTCGGAGTTGGCAAAATTCGAAGCGACTTTGTAAAATCTAGGTGAGTTGCGAAAACTTGTATTTTTTTTTTTGGAAAATTAAGGGGAGTTGTCAAATTCGAGTCAACTTGACAAATCTAAGGCAGTTTGAATAATGGGGAGACGACAAAATTTAGAGCAGTTGGGAAAATTCAAAGCCACTTAGTAAAATACAGGTGAGTTGGCAAAATCGGGACAACTTGGCCAAATCTTAGGGAGTTGGCAAATTCGGAGTGACTTGACAAAATCTTGGGGAGTTGGCAAAATTCGGAGTGACCTGGCGAAATCGTGGGAAGTTGGCAAAATTCAGGTGAGAAGTGAAAATTTGGATTTTTTTCCTATAAAATTATGGCGAGTTGGTAAAACCTAGGAGAGTTGGCAAAATCTAGGGGCAGTTGGTAAAAACTGGGGGCCGTTAGCAAAATCGTGCAGAGTTGACAAAATTCAGGTGAGATGTAAAAATTGCAGTCTTTTTTCTGTAAAATTATGGCGTGTTGGCAAAATCGAGGCAACTTTGCAATATCTAGGAGAGTTGGCAAATCTTGGGGGAGTTGTCAAAATTCAGAGTGGCTTTGCAAAAATCAGGTGTGATGTAAAATTGGGATTTTTTTTTCTAAAATTGTGGCGGGATGGCAAAATCGAGGAAACTTGGCAAAATCTATGGCAGTTGGCAAAATTCGAATCCACTTGGTAAGATACGGGCGATTTGTGAAAAATTGGGATTGTTTTTGTGAAATTAACGAGAGTTGACAAAATCGAGAAAACTTGGCAAAATCTAGGAAAATTGACAAAACTGGAAACCACTTGGTATAGTGCAAGTGAGTTATAAAAATTGGGATTGGTTTTGTGAAATTAAGGAGAGTAGGAAAAACCAAGAACTCTTGGCAAAATCTAGGGGACTTGGCAAAATTCGAAACCACGTGGCAAAATACAGGAGAATTGAGAAAATTGTGGCTTTCTTGTGCAATTAAGGAGAGTTGATAAAATTCGAAGTGACTTGGCAAATTCAGAAAAGATGTAAAAATTGGGATTTTTTTCTGTAAAATAACGGCGAATTGGCAAAATCTAGAGTAGTTGGCAAAATTCGAATCCACTTGGTAAAAATAGGGGAGTTGTGGAAATTGAGATTTGTTTTGTGAAATTAAGTAGTGTTGATGAAGTTGAGGAAACTTAATAAAATGTAGAGCAGTTGGCAAAATTCGAATCCACTTGAAAAATACGGGCGAATTGTGATAATTGGGATTGGGTTTGTGAAATTCAGGATAGTTGACTAAAATCGAGAAAACTTGGCAAAATTTTGGGGAATTTGAAAAGTTTGAAGTGATGTGGCAAATTTAGGAGAGATGTAAAGATTGGGATTAGTTTTCTGAATTTAAGGATAGGTGTTAAAATCAAGGGAAAATTCACACTGACTTGCTACAATTTAAATGACGAAATACAGGTGAGTTGTAAAAATTGCCTGACCCACACCCCCTCCTCCACGGAGCGCGAAAATCTAAGTAAGTCTGCTCATTTGGAAAAATTTGAATTTTGAGTTTGAAAATTTTTGATTTCTTCCCCCCAACCATAGTCCTTCGCTACACCCCTGTCTACACTTTTCATTTTAACGACCTATGATTAAAAACTATTTATTTATTTAGGTAAGTTATATCTAATGCTGAAGCCAGGAAATTCCAACTTATTTAACTGTATAATTCCATACTCTGAAGAAGAGATTGTACAACAACAGTAGTGTAACGTTACTCCTAGAATAGGAGAAGCATTTTCAAAAAGCAACGGAATTTCATCACGATGCCTAATACCTCACAGGGATTTCTATTCCTATTCCTTGATATACGACCACGTTCTCCGTGCAGTACACTCTTAATCTGACCCGCAAAGAGAAATGTTTGCAAGTGTAATTTGTATTCACTTGTCGAAATGAGATTATAAAATGAATATATAATATTAAATCAAGTTATAAAAATAACTTGTTTTATTATCAATACGCTTCTACATTACATCGTTATGAATATATATTCAAAATTTCTGTTAATTCATTTAAAAGAAAGAGGCATTGTTTTTCTTTCATCGTCTGTCTGTTCTTCTGACATTCGGCGTTTTTCTTTTACCAGATGAAATTAAAAATCCTTTTGGTTTGGATACAGGCCAGTAAGATATTACGATTCGAATTTTCAGATCTACTAATTGTTTGGATTTTAAACTCTTGAGGGTCCTAAATTAAACAAAAAAATGGCAAAATTTAAAAAGATTACAGTCGCTCAAAAAATAGGTTGATATGCAGAATTCAGAAAAAAAATATTTGGTAACGATTTTTTTAGAAATTAGTGATCTGGCAACTTTCGTGTATAGTACAAATATATATATGCAAAACCTACTACCTTCGAAAATGTGTATCAAACATTTCTACCTTATATTTATATTATGAAAGATAATTTTTGTATACACAATATGGAAAGTGGAAAGCTTTTGTAATCTCACTATGAAAGTTCCAAGCTTCTGTATGTCCAATGAAAGTTTGATATTCTAGTGCAGCAAACTTCCAGTTATCCGGTACTCAAACATCCAGAATTTTCATGCAACCAGCATAAACTTAAAATTGAAATTTGATTTTAGTACAACAAAGTTTAATGCACGTGAAAGTTCTACCGGATGCCACTGGCGTCGTCTTTCACGCATTATGACACGTTATTCACTCTAGTTCCATTACGGCCATTAAAGTAGCAAGTGCTTGAATTTGTGATCGTGTTTTCTGTAATCGTAAATCTTTCACCGCACAATTTGCAACGCTGTGAAAGAAGAATATCACGCAAGGACTAAAGCGAAGACGTGTTGTTTTGACTTTGAAACAAAAAAAAAATAATTTGGAAAAGGATGAAAATCGGAATGTTCTTATGAAACAATTCAATGTTGGTTCTTCAACGATCTATGATATTAAAGTGCAAAGTGGAAAGCTTCAATAATTCTATGTTATATCTGAGAATGATAAAAGTGTATAACGTATACTTCATACCCTTAGGCTTGAAGACTTGGATAGTGCGTTGTATGAATGGTTCTCGTAAAAATATAGGAAGGCACATGCATCTCAAGACTAATGCTAGTAGAAAAGGTGAAGGAATTTTATGAGTTGAAAATAACGGAGCAATGTACATTTTCTCAGGATGGCTCACTCGCTTTAAAATACGGTATGGGATCAGAAAACTTTACGTATCAGGTGAACAGATATCTGCAGATACGAAATCAGCTGAAGAATTTTGCGAAAGTTTCAATAAGATTGTGAATGAGCATGGCCTGACTGCCGAAGAAATACATAATGCTGAAGAGACGCAGTTAATGTGGAGATGCCTTCCAAACACAACCTTAGTTGGAGCTGATGAAAAGTTTGCTCATGGTTTAAAGCAAGTATATAATGCTGACGAGACATGGTTAATGTGGAAATGCCTTCCAAGCACAATATTAGCTGGAGCTGATGAAAAGGTTGCTCATGGTCTAAAGCAAGTATATAATGCTGACCAGACATGGTTAATGTGGAGGTGCCTTCCAAGCACAATATTAGCTGGAGCTGATGAAAAGGTTGCTCATGGTTTAAAGCAAGTATATAATGCTGAAGAGACATGGTTAAAGGGGAGATAATTTCCAAGAGCAACCTTAGCTGGGGCTGATGAAAAGGTTTCTCACAGTGACTTTCAGTGAAGCAGTTCGCGAAGTTTTTGCTGCATTCAAGGTTTAGATATTGATTAAGTGTGAAAATATGTATGAAATTCGCCATAAATATCGGATAACCAGGAGTTTACTGTAGTAAAGTTCCAAAAGTAAGTTAAACATGTAAGTAATATATATACATAAATGAACCTTAGTTAAAATAAAAAAATCATCAAAAAGCAATTCATGAGAATTTGCAAAAGAAATAAAAGATTTCGGGAATGAAAATTTGCATGATGCAGTTTCAATTGTTTGTACTTTCATTTGATATAACAAAATGAAATACGTTAGACTATTAAAACCAAATGATAAGCGCTAGCTAAAATTAGAGCTGTGATTTATAACGATAAGACAGGTGAATGCATGGTATCGAGATTGTGTTTCTAATGGGTTCTTTCAATGCAAATAATTGCCGACTTTAAAATTAACGGAACCTGATAAGTGTGGAAAGATTGTTATGTTTCCAAGGTAAACTACAATCTGGTGTCCTTACCGTCAAATACATTTTACGCATCATAGGCTTTGTTCATTAGATGTGGGAGAAATATCGATTATTTAGAAGCACAGAATCCATCAAAGATAATTGATATACTCCTTGTATGCGAATTTGGAAGAAGAGAAATGAAATCCTGTAATTATGTAGGTTCTGTCTGAAACGCTATCCCAATTAGTATGTGTTTGATAACACCATCTCTCTTCTTATAAGCATGGGAATGTGCATTTACTCTCCTAGTTAACGAATAACTTCTTCATGATTCTGAAAAGCATATCGAAACCGAAGATTAATATGTAATATCTGTACACCAAAAATACTGTACCTTAAAAATGTAGCAAAATGTGGTTTCCAAACAGCTACCAAAAACAGACCTGAAAAATATAAAGCAGATTGTACTATTGAAGATATTTGTTAAAGCAAATTGGAAAATTTTGAGAAAGTAGCAAACAAAATTTCAAAATGCATACCTCAAAAGTGAACAAAATATTTCAAAAGTGAGCAAATTTATTTTTCTGGCTATTCACCGATACAACACGTTTTAATTGTTGAATAGTTGCGGAAACACCTTAGCATAAGTGAATACAAGAATCATCGTATTAACTGCTTGCTTCTAACTTGGAATTTGCAAATGTACAAGAAACATTCCACTAATCACAAAATTAAGTAAAATGCACAGCATGAAGTTCAAGAGTCCGTTAAAGTTCACTGTAATGCTATAGATAAAAATATGTATATACAGTAGCCATTTGTGATGTCAAAATGTCAAGAGGTTTTAGGCGAGGACTGAGAGAAGCACTAACTGAAAGTTATCTTGAAAGCTTCAGTGTTGCGGTCAGGCTGTCTCTTCCGGTTCTCTTCTTCCTTTGAAGGGGTAGTTGACCGTAAGCACTGGAGGCACACGACCAGTTTCGCTGCTTATCCAGCGGCAGCTTTCTCAAGTATAAAGTTGGGAGCATGTGGGACTACCATTGATTTTCATTAAAAGTTGAAGGTATCTGAGCATTTTCATGTTATACAGTCGATTGTATATAATTGCTAATCTGATTTCTGAATATGTTTGCAAATTTGAAAAAAATCTGAAATGCCTTTTCAATTAATTTGTTTGAAATGTTTTTGCAGGCAACTTAAGGGATATATAAATCTATGAATTTTAAATATTCAAAATTCAAGTGATTTTTTTTGAAAGATTTTTCTGTCTTCGTTATTGCTATAATTATTATTATTGTTACAAAAAATTTTTTAAATATATAATTTTGACATAAAAGTTTATTTCATAATTTGTTTTTTAAATTTAATGCTTAATATTTTAATGAATTTATCTCTATTATTCTTTTCTATTGTATATTTGTTTTGTATGTATCAAATGTGTTTAATAATGCACAATTCAAATTGTTTACGTTTTACAGTTAAAATTGCAAGACACGCTTGAGGCAACATTCGAAATGCAAATTTTGAAAACTGATGCAAAAGGGAAAACATTCTTCATCTATGAACTCAAGAGTGAGTGATTCATTGTGAATCAAAATCAATTCATAGTGAAACAAAGAAAACTGACTGATTCAAAGTCAATTCATAGCGAACAAAGCAAACTGATTGATTCAAAGTCAATTCATAGCGAAACAAAATCAATTCATATCGAATTAAAGTCGATTCAGATCAAATCAAAGACGATTTCGTAATGAAATCAATTCACAGCGAATCAAATTTCGTTTCGTAGCGAACAAAGTGATTCACAGAGAAACAAAATCATCTCATAGTGAATCAAAAGCAACTCATAGCGAATAAAAGGCTATTTTTAGCGAATCAAAATCAATTCTTAGTGAAGCAAAGCAAACTGATAGTGAATGAAAATCAATTCCTAGTGAATCAAAGGCAATTCATAAGAATAAAAAGAGATTCACGGTGAAAGGAACTCTGAAAATTGTTAATCAGAATTATATATATTTTCTTGCTGATATGTGAACCGGAACAGAAAAAAAAAAGAACCTCTGAACCAAACTCGGTAAAATTTACGATTTCTTGAACTAAAGGAAACTTTTATTTTTATTTAAGTATTTGACGGTAATACATCACACCTATGAAGAGGTTCATTTCAATTTAGATATTGATGTAAAATTTAGTAAAATTAAAATAATTCGTCAAAGTCAAAAAACTTAGCAAAGTAATGCACTCTAATCTCTATCAGAACAGAAACAAAAACTTAACCGCAAAGAAACCAAAATAAAACATTGGTCTGAAATTCTAAAATTTGTAGTCATTCGACTTTTACCTAATAGATACCGATAAGCTGAGGCACCACGATTTTACCTCTGGTGGATGAATATTTCGTTTGATTTCTTTCCGTTTTTAAAGAAAACATAAACTTCCACAATCAATAATTTTTCTGTTTTAGAATGCACCGAACATAGTTCTATTGTATGGAAGTTCTATTACCACATCATTTCGTATGCACCTCACAAAGACAACTGTAAATGTTTCTCTACTATTCTAGAATGAAGCTCAGGCGTTCTGATTCCCTAACAAACAATAAGGAAACACGAAACGCGATAGCAGGATTCTCAAAATTGTGATTGAAGAAGCGGTAGTGGTAGTTCCCCTTGCGTTGAAACTTTAAGAAAATTAAACATTCCGCTCACGCAGCGGACTCAGAATTTCTTTTATAAAATTCTGCGATCGCATTTCGAAATTCACATGGTATAATTCGGTTATTTATTGATTTTTATAATCTACTTTTTTCTGCCACTCTCTTTTACTCAGTTTGCTTTGATAAGCATTTTAAAGTGGACTCTTGCAATATATGTATATATTACATTAAAGTTCACTGACAAATGTATGGGAATGTTACTAACGTCTTTGCGTCGGACACGACAACTCACAGCGTACGACTAATGCAGGCAGACTCTTCCGCCACCCATGAAGTAGCTGTAGGCCTAGATCATACATTTTATCGAGAAGAATTTTCTCCCTTTGCACTATGCCGCTTCTATGTCCATGCGTCTGTATGGTGTGAGCGTGAATCATTTTTATCACCGGGGCGCGAAAGCAAGCCATTTGTCTAAAATTCTGCGCAGAGTAATGTCAGCTGAACGTAGCCAAAGCCTCCGTGTCTCATTGCATTCGACTCTTTAGCATTCCATGCTGCAGCAAATCTTGGCTGAGCGCCGTTCTAAAGATCATTTTATGAGCCTGTATATCTCGAGTTGGAGCCATAACTGCTGTATCTTTTCCTTCCAGGTTCGAGAGAAGGACCCACCAGGGAAAAGTAAGTTCCTCTTTTCTCCACACTCCTTCCTATCTAACTGCCACTTTTGTTGGCAATCTCCACCCCAGCAATCGTTTAGATGTATCCTCGTAGGCAGTAGCTCTTCTAATCAGCGAAATTTACCTTTTCCAAAATAAAGTTCAGCATACTGAGAGGCATGAAGTTCTTCAATGTCACGAAACTGCATAGGTTGGATGATAATAGGGAAAATTTTCAGAGTATAAGAATAATAATATTGTTATCTTTAAGTAATTACACTCTAAACAAGTTCATAAATAGCAGTCATTTATTAACCTTGGAACTTTAGTATATTTCTCTTTTTTGTTTTCTTTTATGGAGCTATTAACATATTATCTAGGATCTCTCAAATATATCTGTTGGGTAATAGAAGAATACCATTAAGGACAGAGATTGCTTTTAAGCATCCGAAGTTACTTTAAAAAACAATTCGAAAACATCCTTTAGTTAAAATTAGATCTTGCAATTTCAAAAGGGAATGTATATATGTATATTTCGTTCAATGTTAATTTAGTATATTGTATAATATAGAGTAATTGTATTATATATAGAGTAATAATAAGAGAGTATAATATAGAGTAATTGTATATTGTATAATAAGAGACTTTATCTTGTTACACAAAAGGATACTTTATAAATACCCACTACAAATAATAATGTATACTTGATATACTTGTAGTTAAATAATAATAATAATAATAATAATACATCCATAGTGGCATAGGGTCAATGCCAACTGGGCATACTATGATATTGCGCAGTTGATGCTTTGACAATTCTCGTTAATCATAAATTGGTTGATAGGTAATTGACCTAATGATTAAGAAGACTGTGCAATCGTGAACTACGCAGTCGCATAGTCTCCTTATAGTGTCCCTACGTACTACTGACATTCTGACACTATCAGTTTGATCAACATGGGGCAGAATGTTCATTAATAAGCTAGTATAAATATTGATAATATTTCCTTATAATGAAAAATACATTTCCATGAAATGGATTCAACACTTCCAAAAATACTACTAAAATGATGTGTCCTTGTTCTATAGGAATAAAAATATTATGTCGCTAAAGGAAAATTCTACACATTTTAATTTTATGAAGAATATGAACTTAAGAAATGTGTATCAAGATTCAAATGTAGAAAATGTTTATTGCACAGGAATGTCAGACGATGGAATGTCCATCCTCTGACATTCCTGTACAATAAATACTCCATTATTATTATTATTATCGCTGCTGCAAAACAAATAATGAATTTGAATAATGATGAAAAAATATTTTTTATCACATGTGCATAAAAATGTAATGCATTTATATTGCTGTTTAGCTCCAAAATCGTTTATATCTTTGCCAAAAATATTTCTAAACGAAACAAATGTGTTCGAATTAAATCACTTAATACCAATCATTTGATGAATATTAACAATATAATCTTTTTAATATATTAAAATAAGTACTAGTATAAGTAACATAGCTTTTATAATATTAAAATATTATTATAGAATCATTTCATGAATACTAATAATATATATACCTTTTTAATACATTAAAATCAGCAATAATGTGATTAATATAGCTTTACACATTAAAATTGTATTATAATCTTTGATATTTCTTCAGATTTAGGAGTTCCTCACCATAAAAATATTGAATATTAATAATTAATCTTTTAATATATTAAAATTAGCAGTAGTATAATTAATATAGCTTTCACAATGCTAAATTAGTATTATAAATCATTTGATAAATATCAATAATATAATCTTTTTAATTTATTAAAATACGTATTAGTATAATTAATGTGGTTTTAATAAAAATATAATATTATAAATCATTTGATGAATATTAATATACTCTTTCTAATCTATTAAAATTAAGAAGATACTTTAATTAATATTATTAATAGGCTTATTATTATCCTCGCTGAAGTTCGTTAATTGTTTTCTAATTATATTATTCGAAAATCTGAATCCAATTGTGAATAATTGCGCTCAAATACTGATATGTATATGTAAACCACAATAATTTCAACTTGTCTGTAGTATAGTTAGTTTATATTAGTATATAATTCATTTAAATTTTGTTAATAAATATACCTGTAGGACTGAAGACGGAATAAAATGTGTGGTTTTTGTTATTGTTTACTAATGTCATATGCTGAATTATTAACAGTTTAAGCAGTATGGTTAACTACATATGTAATTTGAATTCTAAAAAATTAATTTACCATAAATAAGGGTAAAAAGGTATATTTCGTTTACTGCAGTACCAGTTTTTCTAATCGCTCGCCTACTGCTGCTTCATCTCTTGACATTAATCGACTAACAGCCTCGTCTCATTAGGTGAATAAGACTTGCTGCTTGAACCTCCTACGTTAATTAGGACCAACGGTTTAGTCGCTCCTTTTTAATATGGCCCGTGACTTGATCATCTTACTCATATCGTGGTTTGATCACTTTACTTCAGTTCAACACTGGACTTGATCACCTTACTTCAGTTCAACACTAGAGTTGATCACCTTACTCCAATTCAATCCGTGGCTTGACCACCTTACTCCAATTCAAACCGTGGCTTGATCACCTTGCTTATATTCAACCCTTGGTTTTATATGGCAGCACATGCGCATGGAATATTCAAATATTGAAACCTCTGATTTTATCACCATTTCAGTTCAACCCGTCACTTGATCACATTACTTCAGTTCAATACGTGGCTTAATCATCTTACTCCGGTTCTACCTCTGACTTGATTATCTTATTCAAATTCAACCTGTGACTAGATCACCTTACTTCACTTCAATCCCTGTTTTTATCGCTTTACGTGACTTGATCGCGTTACTTCAAGTTCAATACGTGGCTTGATCAGCTTATTTTAGTTCAATCCCTGATTTTATCACCTTACATCAATTCAACCCTTGGTTTTATCACTTCAATTTTCTCCTAGGTTTGATCGCTTTACTGCAGTTCATTCGGAATACTTTAAGGTTTTACTTCAGTTCAAACCAAGACGGATCATTTCACTTCCAGTATCGGATAGATGAGATCGACCATTGACATATATTATTTAAATCTTGCGCATCCAAGTATTAATTTTTTTCTATAATATCTAAATTTATATTTTGTAATAATTTTAACCATAAAATATTTTTAATTTTATTTTAAATGTCCAAAATTATTTTTCTGTTATTTTGAATATTCTCTACTATTTCATTTTAATTAACTCTTGACGTCTTAAATTCTGATTAAAATATTTCTAATTTTTATAAAAATATATCGAATTAATACAAAGATCGTACAAATGAAAAGTGGACAACCCTTATTTCTGGGTAATGGATTGAGCACATATTACATTATACATAAAAATAACTTTACAACACTAAAATTAGTAGACGATGCTTAGATTCCAGAAAGTTCCCGCATGGAAGCATCCAAAGTTGAACAATGTGCTATGTGCTAACATATTTCGTTGAATATTATTATCTGTCGTTGATTGAGTTACTGGACCACGATGACACCATCAACTCGCAATGATATTGTGAAATTATGATCACTTGGGGGCGGGAGTGGCTTTTGATTTAGTTAAGTGATTAACTAAGTGATTTAGTTCGAACACATTTGTTTCGTTTATAAATATTTTTTGGCAAAGATATAAACGATTTTGGAGCTAAACAGCAATATATATGCATTACATTTTTATGTACATGTGATAAAAATATTTTTTCATCATTATTAAAAATCATTATTTGTTTTGCAGAAGCAATAATAAAATAATGGACATAAATATCCATCGTCTGACATTCCTGTACAATATAAGTAGAGCGCCAGACTCGTATTCTGGTAAGTCTCAAGTTCGAGTCCTAGCTGGGCCAGCGTTGAGATTTTCTCCGCAAAACTCCCGCCTTGCCCTCCGTCAGTAGGGGACTTCGATGAGTTTGGAAAGCCGCCATCAGTCGGATGGGATGTTGAAGCCGTGGCCGTGTGTGAGAGAGACATACCTGCGCACGTTAAAGAACACAATGTATGGCCTTGATGGGAGACTACTATCTGTATCCTAACAGCTGCTCTGTGGGCCGGCTTTCCTCAACCTTTTCTGAGCTCTCGGGGTCCTTGTGACCTGGCTATTTAACAAATTGTGTATAAAAAGTGTCGCTCAGAAGTAAAACAACCCAGATATTACTATAAATGAAGACAGTCAATAAATTCAAAGTCTCCAGGACTTTTGAGTAAAAAAGATTGTTTTGTGGCATCATAACCTACGCTCCTACATTACCCAAGTAAGAATGAAAACGATGAACAGTATGGTTGGTAATGTGCGGAACTTACTCTCTAATGCCCTGGAATCACTCCTACTAGATTTTCACATTATAGCCCTCTAAAGAAAGCCATTAAAGGAAAGAAGTACGAAGCGGTGCAGAGCATGATCAAAGAATTCCTTGAACAACAGCCAAAGTCGTTCAACGAAAATGAATTATTTGAATAATTTTTAACATGCAACCAAAAAATGATTACGCATTTTTGCTGGCATGTTGCTTACTGTATTTCATGAATAATAAATATATCGTGTATAATACATTTGATACAAAAATATACTTTTCGTGGTTTGGATTTCAAAAAAAAAAATACCAGTTATTTATCATGATACAAATATCGAAATTTATGTTTTAAAAAGAATAGAAAGAAAGTGGTTAATTGGACACTTTCTCGGCTTGATCAAGGGAGGGAAGGTAGACATCTCCCACATTCCTTTGAAAATGCTAGTAAGGGAAATAGAGGCAAACTTGTTAAACGTATGTACTCCTATAGTTTTTGCGTTTTTTGAGAAATTTTTCAAAGACGTATAAAACAGAAGGGAAAGTGCTACACTGTAATAAAAATCTAGTCACTTGGTCCTCCTTTTACTTTTTTACGAGTGGATTGAGTTTCTTGTCCCCCCCCCACCTTTTATTTATTTTTTTTAATTTAGATCCTGGTCTGGGCGCATCTAAAACCATTTTAGTTAATATTTAAAAGTCAACATTCTGACTGAAATATAAGGGTCATTGAAATGAAGAGTGGACATTTCGGAAATAAAGCATAAAATATTAAGTTAGCAATCCACTAATCATCTTAGATATCTTATGGATATTGTGGTTCTGTAGCAGAATACGAGCATCATGGGTCAGCAGACTCGAATCTTTGGAACCACCTTTGGCATTTCCTCGATTTAAAACTTTCCTCCACATAAACATCTTGAACGTTTTCCGAGGATGCAATCGCATTAGTTCCTCTCTTAAAATCGTAAAGCACTGCATGCCTGATGTGTTTTGTGTTTTTCTGACACCTTCATATTGTTTGAAACGCCTGAGGCGAAAAGAGCACTGTTAACATGTCAAAATCTGCACGCAAACTGATAATTAATATCTGCACGACATAACATAGAAATATTTCACGCTCTATGTATACAGACAAGCAGGACTGGATCTATGGAAAAGGGCTAAAAAGGGCATAGCCAAATTCACCAACTTCTTTCGGAATACTAATAAGGATAATGGAGGTAAAGATTTATGAAACTTGTTCATAGTTCACACATTTTTCAAGAAAATTTTAAAGACCTCTAAAAAGGAAGGGAAATGCAACACTGGATCCCCGCTCCATATTTGTCTTTTTTTCGAGATACGGGACTGCATGCAGGTATAAACATTACAGAATTTGATAACATGAAATATGATATTGTCTATGGGATAACTTGATATATTATGATGAATTATGAATTGCCCTAAGAAAAACTTTAAATATCTTTAAAATTTGCAAATATTTTATTGCAGATTTAGAACATTTCGAACACTTGCACTTCTTTTTATGCTAATTATCTCGTTGTCCAATTAATAAACTATTCAGTCATACAGTTAATAAATATTAAATGATCAAATTAATAACTAACCAATGATCCAATTAATAAATTAACCAATGATCCAATTAATAAACTAATCAATGACTCAATTAATAAATTAATCAATGGCCCAATTAATAAATCATTCAATTATCCAATTAATAAATCATTCAATGACCCAATTAATAAGCTATTCATGATCCAATTAATAAACTATTCAGTGACCCAATTAATAAACTATTCAATGATCCAATTAATAAACTACTCAATGATCCAATGAATAAACTATTCATGGATACAATTCATAAATTATTCAATGATGCAATTAATGCCCTATTTAGTTATCAAAGTATTAAACTGTTCAATAATCCAATTAATAAACTATTCAATGATATGATCATTAGTATTTTTTTCTCTTGTAACTCATTATTTTTTAAAATTTTTTAATATCGAACTGAAACATATTTGCAAAAAATTCTCAATTCTAGATTTAAATGAATTTTAATAATTTACTTTTTAACCAAGAGACTTATAAAATTTAACCAAATCATCAGAGAATTCTTACATTTATACCAAAACATAACCAAACCTAAATACTAAATTAATGTTAAATTTGGCTTGTATAACCTATACAAATAGCATAGATAGAATGCATGATATTTTTTAAGATGTATTAATACAATTTTTGCGCTAATTTGAGGATATACTTATGTGTATATACGTATTTGAATCTTTCGTCTTTTTTTATGATTAGGGACGAAATATTGCTTAAAAAGAATCTTGTGGATCCTTCAGAGCACGACGGCAAGGATCCCGACGTGATTCCTCCACAGAACGTCTACTGTGCAGAAATGGAACAAGCTGGAGTTATGCCTAATATGCTTCTTCCTACCAGTGGTGAAGATCACGATTTCTTATGTATTTGTAGCAATGTGGTTTTTTTTTAGTAATGTTTCTCCAACCAGTGATGAAGATGTTGAGTTTTAAGCTATCATATTAATAATTTCTTAGTTATTTCTAACATTCTTCTTTCTACCATTAATGAAGATCATGATTTCTTAATTTTCATAATATATGCATGATGTCTATTCTTTGTATTTAAATATATATATATATATTTCATATTATTGATTTCTTTGTTTTCACAGCATCGATTTCTTTGTTTTCGTAACATCAGTTTTTTTTATTTCATAACATCAATCTCTTTGTTTTCGTATCATCGGTTTTGCTAACATTGAGTTCTGAGTTTATATCAAGCTTAAAATATTATGCAATAAACCCTAGAACCCGATATAGAAACATGGGGGAGGGGGGTACAAGTGACGCAATCGATGCGGAAAAAATAAAAGGAAATAAAAAAAATAAAGGAAGTTAAGAGACTCTATTTCAACTGCAGTATAACATTTTCCCCTCTGTTTTAGATGTCTTAAAATATTTCCTGAAAAATGTACAAAATATGCACGTGTTTAATAATTTTATTCCTCTATTACCCTTATTAGCATTCTCAAAAGAGTGAGTGGGGTCAAATGGGCATGATCCCCCCCCCCCCCGACTCTCAGATCAGATTTGTTAAGTAATTTCAATAAGATGATTTCAGATATTCAAAGTCTAACCTACCTGGTAGAAAAATCAATTTCCTTGATTTCACACGAATTAGTTTCTCATTGAAGTTTCGCCCAGAAACTCAAGGTACAGTCGCTCAAAAAATATCCGAACACTATGTTTGATTACAGAATTCAGAAAAATATCTGGCAACTTTTTTTTTTGAAATTAGTGATCTGCACCTTCGTGTACAGTACAGAAAAGTTGCCAGATCACTAATTACTAAAAAAATCGTTGCCAGATATTTTTTCTGAATTCTGTAATCAACCATAGTGTTCGTATATTCTTTTGAGCGACTGTACACGGGTAGAAAGACCCTAGATGTTGCCTGACCCCTGCCTGTCTAATTATGTTTTGGAAAATCATATTGTATAGTTTCCTAACGTTTGATCCCTTCCTTACGAGTATATTCAATTTTTTTTTCATTTTTTAATATCGATATATAGTTTCTTATTAATTCCTTTTGGAAATGATGTTATATTTTATAGCATTGAAATCAGGTAAAATTTTAAAATTTCCAAAACTGATACGTATAGTTTTATACTTAACATAAGTATCCGAAGTGAAAAAGATTATTAATTTTTATAAACTTATTCGCATATTGTATTACTTAACTTCTGGGACCGGATAAGTCTTAGTAGATAGCGCACCAGATTTGTAATATGCAGTTCCCAGGTTCGAGTCCCAACTGTGCCAGCGTTGAAATTTTTCTCTGCTATCACCCTACCCTCTCTCGACAAAGAAGAAACAGATAAGAAAAGGCCGCCGTCTCTCGTACGAAACGTTAAGCCGTGGTTCCATGTGTAAGAAAACCATAGTCTATAAGTGTTAATAGACACGTTGAATGAACCAGACGTGAGGCTTACTTCTATCTCTTAATAGCTGCCCAATGGGTTTCCTACCAAATTATGAGCCCTTATGACACTGCCATTTACACCTTTGTGGGCATATAACAGAACTTCTTAGAGAACCCAAATGGGCTTCTTTAATTTCATTTATGATTGCTTGAATTTTTGACAGTTTAAAAATTTTTTTCATTTATGACAGCTTAAAAAACACATTATGTCACAAAGCAATTAAGGAGAATTATTAAGGATCTCTAAAAAAATTTTCCTTTTCAGGATTTATTAATAAGCATCAACTTTTGACACTTAAAGCGAGAATTTCTCTTAAGGACTGCATTTATCGCCTAATTTTTAACATTTGAAAAGGAAACTGAACTTAGTGTCCATATTCTACATTTGCTAACATAGAGAAATAAGTTATGTTTCATACGAAACGAAACACCATTTAATTCTTAAAGTAAAATTACAAATTTCAAGAAACTACAAGGTTCTTAGACAAAATTTCAAAACAAAATCTCTACTAGTTATATTCAAACAAAATCTCTACTACCCTATGTTTTATGCTAATAATCGGCATATTACTGGCATAAATAACATATCAATTGATAAATCACATTTTATCGCCTCTTTTTCGTAGCACTTAATTTTGTGTTTTGATTATAATACGATGTGATACAGAGAAACGAATTTTTGTTCAGTAACTGATATCACTGATGAAAACAAATATTTTCCCCTAGTCCTAACATAATGGCCAACCATAATATTACAGTTGTTGGTTTGTTTCATCTCTGAGCCGAACTTGTTTGCACACAATGGTCTAAGTGTCCAGGTTGCAAGAACCTCAAAGTCTCAGAGAAGGTTGGGGGAAGGGGACTCACTGAACTGCTGTTAGGAGACAGATGGAAGACTCCTGTCAAGCATGTTCTCTAACGTACATAGAGTATGAGTGTCTTGCATGGGGAACCATGACGTAACGTCCCATCAGAAAGACGGTGGTCTATCCAATCCCATTGGTATCCGTTTCTAACTAAGGACATAAATCTCAGTGCTGTCACATGTGGGACTCGAACCTGGAAACTACAGATTACAAGCCTGACATACATACAGAATTGCAACGGCAAAAATTTGGCTAATGATAAAGATCATAAACAAATCTATTTAAACTTAGATTTACAACACTATTCATTCAGTATTTAGAGTTATGGCTGTGCCTACGTAATGGGAATGCCTGCCGATTTCCGCGATTTTCCCTGTTAGCAAGCATGCATCATGAGGGCAGCACCGTTCCGCGGTAAGCTAACCTACGCTAATGGTAAGTATGTAGCGATCTGGTCGAAGTCATATGGTAAAGAATCAGACAGATGGCTAATCAAGTACAATAAACTAGAATCTTTCTCAGAGATACAAACGGGAATAATGAATCCTTAAATACTAGACGAATGCTGTTGAAAATCGAGATTTAAATGGATAAAATTATAATCTTGAATTTATAGTAAGATTCCCATTCACATAACACAGAAATTCTCTAATATTTTGTTAGGGAAGTGTAACTCAGTTCCATATATTGTAAAGGTTTCTGCGATTCCAAAATATTATTTATTCAAAAGTGATCTCAGAAATTTTTTCCGATTACTCATGTCGTCGTTGCTGACATATTGATGCAGCCACCTGTCTTGCAGATCCAGTTTGGAATAGATTCGATAGAAACCGAGTTTCGCTTCTGCAAAACATCACACAATAATGCATCATCGTTCAGACATCTAGTTAAAAACAGCAGAAAGTAGACAGAATAGTAAATAATTACTTACGAACAAATCCGTATCAGAATCCAATTTTGAAGCAAGCGGTAAACAGCGTAATAACCTATACTGCTACGAAGCAAGTAACAAGCAAAACAGCGGATCGCTAGCGCCAAGTGGACGAAAATGTAACTATCGCTGCTGTCGCTTCACGTCTTGAAATCGGCAGGCATTCTCATTTACGTAGGCACCGGTTATAGAAACTGAAATATTAAAAAAAAATAAGTATTTTGTTTTATAAAAATTTTTCGTAATTGTCTAATATTGAAATAATCGTTACGTTGGGTTGTTTTACCTCTGAGCGGCACTTTTTTGCACACCATGGGCTAAATGGCCAGGTCACATGGACCCCGAAACTCAGAGAAGGCTGGGGAGGGGACCCACTGGAACAGATGTTGGGAGACAGATGGTAGCCTCCCGTCAAGGCCATCCAGCGTGTTCTTTAACGTGCACAGGGTATGGCTCTCCCGCACACGGGATCACGGCTCAACGTCCCATCCGACGGACGGCGTCCTTTCCAAGCCCATCGGTGTCCCCTACTCACCGTGGGCAGGGTGGGGAATTTTGCGGAGATAAATCTCAACGCTGACCCAGCTGGGACTCGAACCTGGGAACTACAGATTACGAGCCTGGCGCGCTACAGACTGAGCCGCCCCCGTTCCTAATAATCGTTACGTAAACTTCTAAAATGAACATTTATGCTTTGAAACGGTTTACAACAATACTTATTATTTGAGTGTTAATTTCTGAGGAAAATTCCTATGACGCATTACTGTTGTGATATTATGTTGATTGCGTTGATTGTGCTGATTACGAACTTAATTTACTATTTCATTAAATGATATTATTTTACATTTTCATTAAATGTTCTTTTTGGAAGATTACCACTGACAAAACATGGTAATTCTGTAATATATTAGGAAGGCAATGCACGATGTTCTCTCTAATTTTTGGAGAGTGTGCCCTGAAGGTTCTCGTGAGCGCAGAAGAACGTTCTCGTGAGTGGAGCTGCTATTTCCGAACTTTCGTGCATAGATGATGTCCGCGAACATTTTCGAGCAATATGTTCGCGGTTGTAGAGTAGCGAAGCTTAGAACGTTGGCAGTGTATATAGGAAGAGTTAATTATATACGTGAAGAGTAAGGTAGCTAACCTAGAATGGTAGCTAACCATAACTAGAGAGTAGATAGCTAGCCATAACTAGACAGGGGAACAGGAAGGAAGTGAACCTTTCATTCCCATCCCCTCCAAGTCGTAAGTAGGTTAAATAGTATTGTCCCCTTCTTGGAAATACGGATAATAATATTTTTACCATTCCTCCGAAAATACCTAAAATGGCGTGTTTTCGTGACCCCCCACCGCCAGCCCTTTATAAATCAGCATTTTGTTCATGCCATCCATCCCCATCTGAAAATGTCTTTTCTCATGTCTGATATCTGCTAGTTTTAACAGAATATTTTCCTATTCTGGGATTGTGTTGTTTTACCTCAAAGAGGCACCTTCTTGCCCAAAACGAGCTAAATGACCAGATTACAAGGCCCCGAGGGCTCAGGAAAGGTTGGGGGAAAGGGAACTATTGGTATCTTTTAAGGGACAGATGGTAGCTCCCATCAAGCATGTTCTTTAACTAGCAGGTATGACTCTCCCAGACAGACGGAGGCCTTCCAAACCCATCGGTGGTTTATGTTTGGAGTGCCCTATCGTTTTACGGATATAAATCTCAACGCTGGCCCCGGTGGGATTCGAATTTGGGAACTGCGGATTAGGAGCTTGGCGTGTTACCGACTGAGCCATCGCCTCTCCCTTCTTCTGGTGTATGATTTACTAAATTTATTATGCAGTGCATGGGTTTCTAATGCAGCTGATATCGACCTGTAAGGAAATTCATTAACATATTTCTCATTATCTATGCAGACTACATGACTGGACAAGACGACCGTCCAAATTATAGAATGGAAGGTGTACAGGAGATGGGTTATGACCCCATACCGACTAAAAGTGGTCTCTATGAAGCTGGATACACAGGGAGTCTGCAAAGGAACAATAAGGTAGGAAGAAATCCTTTAATCATGGAAATATTAGACCTAAGATTGTTACATACATTTTTGCGATATGCTAAAAATGCAAAGTTATGTACTACCATGAGTATACCCAGGGTATGTCTCTAATCGTATTCATCTAATACGAAATCTTCGGTCGTCTTAATATCTGATATAGTTCCTGAGCTTAGAAAATGCATAACAAAGCTAAAACATTTTAATAGTTTAAAATATTGTTTCATTAATATCTTTATTTCGAGAGCAAATTGCACTCTATTCTTCACATATAGGTTACTCAGAGAAAGTAGGAATTTGTGATCAGCTAATGAACGATGAGTATATGTCATTGATTCATAGGCTGTAGGGGCATTCCGCATATCAGGCTCAAACCAGAAAACTGTGGTGACAATTGCAATCCGCATAGAGTCTATGGTGGCAATTAAAATTGGGGATATAATCTATTGTGACAATGAAAATCCGGAATAGAGTCTATGGTGGCAATTAAAATCGGGATATAGTCTATTGTGACAATTAAAATCCAGGATAGAATCTATTATGACAACTAAAATCCGACATAGAGTGTGTGGTGACAATTAAAATCTGGAATAGAAACTGGTGGCAATTAAAATCGGGGATAGAGTCTGAGGTGACAATCAAAATCTGGGATATAAATTGTGGCAAGAATTGAAATCCGGGATAGAGTCTATTGTGACAATTAAAATCCGGGATAGAGTCTATTGTGACAACCAAAATTCTGGATAGAGTCTGTGGTGATAATTAAAATCTGGGATAGAGATTGTGGCAAGAATTAAAATCCGGGATAGAGTATGTGGTGACAATTAAAATCTGGGATAGAAACTGGTGGCAATTAAAATACGTGATAGAGTCTGTAGTGGCAAATGAAATCAAGGATAGAGTCTGTGCTGCCAATTAAAATCAGGGATAGAATCTGTGGTGATAATTAAAATGCAGGATAGGATCTGTGATGGCAATGAAAATCCGGGATAGCGTCTGTAGTGACAATTAAAATCAGGAATAGAGTTTATGGTAATAATTAAAATCAAGGATAGTGTCTATAATGGGAATTAAAATCTTGGGTAGAGTCTATTGTGAACATTAAAATCCGGGATAGTTGTGGCCTATAAATCCGGGATAGTTGTGGTCCTATTGTGGCCTATAAAATCCTGGAAAGAGTCTGTGGATACAATTATTATCAGGGATAGATTATTATCAGGGAAGGACACACCTCTGCAGACGTGCCTCAACTACTGCTATTCTTCCTTCAGCTGTCAGCATGATTCACAAACCCTGGAACAGAAAATGTCCTGGAACAGAAAATGTTCGGGATTATCATTCTAGGTTAGCTATATTTTCGGGGGTATGTTAGAATTGCCACCGTCTGGTGGCAATTCTACTCCGGGATAGCGTCTATGGTGAACATTAAAATCCGGGATTCCTCATATCAGGCTCACACTAGAAAACTGTGGTGACAATTGCAAACCGCATAGAGTCTATGGTGGCAATTAAAATCGGGGATATAGTCTATTGTGACAATTAAAATCCAGGATAGAGTCTATTATGACAACTAAAATCCGAGATAGAGTGTGTGGTGACAATTAAAATCTGGAATAGAAACTGGTGGCAATTAAAATCGGGGATATAGTCTATTGTGACAATTAAAATCCAGGATAGAGTCTATTATGACAACTAAAATCCGAGATAGAGTGTGTGGTGACAATTAAAATCTGGAATAGAAACTGGTGGCAATTAAAATCGGGGATAGAGTCTGAGGTAACAATCAAAATCTGGGATAGAAATTGTGGCAAGAATTGAAATCCGAGAGAGAGTCTATTGTGACAATTATAATCCTGAATAGAGTCTGTGGTGACAATTAAAATTTGGGATGGAGATTGTCTGTGGCTGCAATTGAAATCCAGGATTGTATCTATGGTGGCCATTAAAATCTGGGAAAGGGTATGGGATGGCCTATAAAATCCGGTAAAGTGTCTGTGATGCAATAAAAATCGGACGCAGAACTGTATGAGCATCATTTCTTAAAAACTGCGTACAGCCTAATGGTCGTCAATGAAAATCTGAGCTAGAAACTAATGGATGATTATCAAAATTTGATGTAAAACGTGAATCCTGGGCAATGGAAAATTAGTCTTAGAACCTGTGTGGTAGATTGTAGAAATCCGAGCTAGAACCCATGTGATCGGCAATGAAAATTTGGAATAAAAACTGAACGTTATTTTAGGTATTTAGAACAGTTCCACATATAAAACGAATATATCGTTTAATTCATGGACGTCCCCACGAAGGACAAAAACTTTCATTTCCCTGACTTTAAAGGCAAAAATAAAATATATTGCTACAGAATTATATCAATAATTATTTGACAGTATTCTGTATTGGGTTTTAAATAGCCAAACAGATAATAAATGAACTTATATGATACATAGATAAAGCAATTTATTTAGAAGAAATAAGTAAAACTTGAATTATTCACTTTGTGTACAAATGGACTAACTAAACTAGAGGCTATTTCCTACTGATTATTTTTAGTGCCAAATTCTAACAGAATATAACGTCAGAACTTTCCGTTGCAATGCATTCAATTTAAACAAATTATGAATCGATTCTTTCCAAATAGTATCTTACTTTATGACACAAATACGTTTATTAAAAACGATATTCCGTTATGCAGTGGAGAGCGGTGATGACTCAGTCGTGGGCCAGTCAGTGGTAATCTGCAGTACCCAGGTTTGAGTCCCACCTTGGCCGACGCTAAGATCCCCCTCGATCAGTAATGGACACCGATGGGACTTTAGGCTGAGTGCGGGTGAATCATTCCCTGTGTACGTTAAACAATATGCTGAATGGCCTTGACGGGAAACTACCATCTGTCTGCTAACAGGTGTGCAGTGAGTCCTTTTCCCCCAACCTTCGCTGAGCCATTGGGGTCCTTATGTCCTGGTCATTTAACCCATTGTGTGCAAACAAAGTGCCGATTAGAGGTGACTCAACCCTTAAACAGTTGTCGAGACTCTTTAATTGAGTAGTACAATCGACAAACACTGCGTTTTTTTACATAAAAAACTAATCAATAAACCACGGCACTAAGCCGAAAACCCTTGTACTCACCAAAAAGCAAAGAACTAATTTTTTAGCGGGGGTAGCTCAGTCGGTAGCGCTCCAAGCTCGCAATCAGCAGTTCACATGTTCGAATCCCGACGCTCCGCCCTGCCCTCGGACCTTTCCAAGCCCATCGGTGTCCCCGATGGGCTTGGAAAAGCCGCCGTCCGTCGGATGAGACGTTAAACCGTGGCCCCCTATGCGGGAGAACCATTCCCCGTTCACGTTAAAGAACGCTCTGGATGGCCTTGATGGGAAGCTACCTGTCTCACAACACCATCTGTCTCACAACAGCTGTCTACTGGGTCCCCTCCCCCCAATCTTCCCTGAGTCCTCGGGGTCCTTGTGACCTGAACATTTAGCCCATTGTGTGCAAAAAAGTGCCACTCAGAGCAACCCAACCTACTTACGTTTTCACTTTTAATACACATTACAGATATGACGCATTTTCACAGCACATGCCATATATCGTGACACAATACTCGGCTTTTATGAGTAATTGTTCCACGCTAAAATAGTCACAGCTTCAAAATCAGACTTTTGTAATCTCCCCATGACCAAAACCCTTTGTTTCATTTCGCTTCAGCTGCTACCTCTTATTCCCATCCAAAAGCTCGTTGACTTCCATGGATTCACTGCAGCGAGTGTCGATAGATTAAACACGAACTGTACCATTTCCATGATAAAAGTCGCTCCTCTCTACTCCCATTAGCTTCTCTTGTTCAGAGTCAGTTAGTTGTTAATACCATTCTGCATTCATTGACTCCCATGACATTGGTAGGCGCTTATGAGATGGTATTCTTTCCTATCTGCTATGGACAACGGTGTGAGACATTAAATTCGCATTTCATACACATCTGTCATGGGTCTCATCTGAGTTACGATCTTCATATCGCCTATTTGGTACATTTAAGTCAAACTCTTACTCCTTGCTTAAACGTACTTAACTGACATTGGCGCGTAGCACTTTCAATGAAGTTCAGTAAGTACTTCCTGCAGGATATTATTCTGTCAAGTTTCAGAGATGCACATTTGCTAATATCTATAGTGTAAATAGATCAGTTCAAGAGATGTAAACAGAAATCAAATCTTCTACTTAGTGGGATTTCTGTGGAGCATCAGAACTAAATGCGTCGCAGAGCGGTATCTATTTACTACAGCTATCGCATTGAATATTTAAGCTAACTCGTAATACACTGCCCTATCATAATATTAGAGAATTTCAATGCTATATCAAAGGAATCTAAATTCGAAGTTCTATAACTTATAGAATATCCATTCAATGGAAAAATGCAATGTAAGATTAAAATATCATAATCAATTCTATTTAAATCTCGATTTTGAAAATTATTCTGCCAGTATTTAAAGAAATGCGTCACCCTGATTGCACGAAGTGTCTCCTCCTAGAATCTTCCATGATCTCAGATTTTCTCTTCAAGAAGAGTAGGCTTTATTACTGCAAAATGTCATCGCAGCCCTGCCAATGGTATGAGAACGAAAACGACCAGCATACATACACGGAGGGCGGAGGTGGCTCAGTCGGTAGCACGCTAGGCTAATAATCTTCAGTTCCCAGATTCGAGTCCCAGCTGGACCAGCTTTGAGATTTATCTTCGCAAAACTCCCCCCCCCCCGTGGTCAATATGCAACACCAATGGGCTTCGGAAGGCCGTCCGTCAGTCGGATGGAACGTTAAGCTGTGGCCCCATGTTCGGGAGAGAATTATATACCCTGTTCATGTTATAGAACACTTTGGATGTCCTTGACGGGAGAATACCATCTGTCTTCCAACAGCTGTTCCAGTGGTTCCCCTCCCCCAACTTTTTCTGAGCCGTCGGGGTCCTTGTGGCTTGCCACTTATCACATTGTGTGCAAAAAAAAGCTGCTATTCAGAGGTAAAACAATCCAACATATATACATGCATTCATAACTCTCAAGAACCTATGAGCAACGCAGGTCCGACCAGTGGAATTTCGTTCTCCAAACACATCTCTCCTGAGCTACTACAGCCACATTTAACAAGACCAATTTAACAAGTCCTTCCCATACCATTTTCTCTGGATCTTTAAGCATACTATTTTAACTGTCTTCATCAATCTGTAATTATGCATGCCATATGGCTCTCTGGCATAAATATCGCGCTCTTTCGCAAGAATCTCCAAGTTGCAAGAACCCCCAATCTCAAGAACCTCAGAGGTTCAAAGAAGGTTGAGGAAGAGATCCCCTACACAACTGTTAGGTAATAGATGGAAGCATCGTATTAGGCATCTAGTGCGGGATTAATGTTCCATCCATTGACTATGAACTTCGAGACTTCAGTGTCACCATTTTTACCGAGAGCAGAATAAGAGTTAGAAGAAAAAATCTCAGTACTGACACAACTCGGACTCGAATATGGAAACATCGGATTACGAGTGAGCCAAACCCCACTCCTAGTTGTGGGGAGGGTGACCCTTGTGTGATTACTGAAATGAAGGTATAAGAGTTGCATATTCCAATATCACTGACACAAAAATGTCATTCAGTTTACCATCTGAGCACAAGTATGAGGGATAGCTCAGTCAGTAGAATTTGCAGGTCCACGTTCCAGTCCCAACTGTTTCAGCATTGAGATTTATCTACACTAATCTCCACCCTGCCCTCGGTGAGAAAGGGAGCACCATTGGGCTTCGAAAGGCAGCCGTCCTTCGGATGTGACAATAAACCATTTTCCCATTAAAGGAGAGCCATGCTTTGTTCACGTTGAAACATGCTGGATGATCTTGACAGGAGGATACCATCTGTCTTCTAACAGCTGTCCAGTGGATTCCTTTCCCCCAAATGTTTCTGATCTTTTGGTGTCCTTGTGACCTGACCACTTCTACTGTGTGCAAAAAAGTGTCGTTCATAGATAAAACAGCCCAAATCTCCTCCCCCCAACGTTATCCGGCCTTTGGTGTCCTTATGACTTGGCCATTAGCCCTACTGGATGAGACCAAAAATAGCTCCGCTCAGAGATAAAACAGTGCAACCCTTCCCCCAACCTTCTCCGAGTCCTTGGAGTCTATATGACCAGGCCATTTAGCACCATTGTGTGCAAAAGACTTACCTCTCAGAGGTAAAACACCCCTTCCCCCCAACCTTCTCCGAGCCCTGGGGTTTTCATGATTTCGACCCAATGTGTGCAACGAAAGTGCCGCTCAAAGGTCACACAACCAACCCTAATTGAACGGATCACCGGAGCCATGTGATTCCTATAAACAAAGTAGTCTTTCTTCTCAAACATAGTGACAGTTTCAGTAAATCGGGTGCAAGTTTTCGCTTTCGCTTATCTTGAGTGCATTTAGTTCCCAGGAGCTTCCCACTTTAATCTCGATCCCGAATTTCTGCTCTACTTGAGCGCATTGTCTGATAGAGCAAATGATGCTTTCGGTATGCATGTTGCATATAACCCAGCCCAACTTCCCTTTCAGAATTCCTTTTAACCCAGCCGTCCGCTGTCATACACACACTCCTCGCTAACGAATGGAAGAGGGCAGATTGCGAACTACTAATTGTACTCGGCGAGCATATTGCCATTAGCGCATTATGTCTAAGTCATTACCCCTGTTCAAACGTAGACAATGCGTCGATATAATATAGGAGTTTTAAATGCACAAAGCGGAGATCAGTGTCATTCTGAGTCATGGGAAAAGTCGAACAGTTTTAACAGTTCTAACCAGTTGCTGATGTAGGATAAAATTCAAATATAGAGTGAAGTTAACAGAATGAAATTGAATGTTTTGGAGTCAGAAGGGAGAAATGTGTGTGGGGACAAATGATTCACTTCCCCTCTGGATTTGTTCAAATACTTATTATGAGGAATCGCACAAAATATGAAACATACATTACACATAAATGAGCAGAGACTAGGAGAAGTGAGATGGGTATTTTGATACTCCGGGACAGGGAAATTGAATGTGAATAAATGTTTAAGTAATTTAATTTGTCTAAAATTTAACTGAACTCTATTTATTTTTAAAGGCATAAAACAGGTTTTTTTCATTTTGACTTTATTAAAATATTTATGAATATTTTAAAATTATTTACCGAATTCAAATGTAAATGGCTACCAGTATAATTTTAGTTAAACAAATTTAAAATAAAAATATATTAATAGATAATTTTCTGTTAGTGCAATGTCTACGTCTGGGTGACCTATAAACACATCGCCTAGGACAGCTGTTGAGCAAAAGGGGAGAAGAGAGAATGGAATACGTAAATATAAACACCGAATAGCCAAAACATTATGACCAGTGCGTCTTTATGCAAACCGAAGCAACTGCAGGTAAACGACGACACGTCTAAAGGTCATGAAACGGTATAAATAACACCTGATATTGGCCTCTGTTAAACAGAGTTATTCTTGTTCTTCGGATGAGAAAGGCAGTGGACTTAAGTGAGTTTGACAACGGCCAAATTGTAATAGCCAGACCATAGGGTCAGAGCATTTCCGAGATGGCAATGCTTGTGGGGTTCTCATAGTCAGCCGTGGTTAGTATCTTCAAAAAATGGTCCAAGGAAGGAAAAACCATGAACCGCTGGCAAGGTGTGGGCCGCCATGACTCATCGATGCTAGAGGTGAGTGAGGGCTATCCCGTATGGGATGAGCCAACAGAAGGGATACTCTGGCGCAACTCACTCATAATTTGAATGCTGGTGACGGGAGTAATGTACATCGAATCCTGAATCACAACACACAGTACATCGAATCCTGAACCTGCTGAATTCGATGTACCTGAATCACAACACACAGTACATCGAATCCTGAACCTGCTGAAAATGGGGCTACGCAGGCAACTCCGAGTGCTCATGCTAACCTCGGTTCACTGTTGAAAGCGCCTACAATGGGCACGTGAACATCAAAATTGGATCGTGAATGATTGGAAGAAGGTCGTCGGATCCGATGAACATCGTTTCCTATTGCACCATGTGGACTGACGGATACACGTGTGTGGTTTACCTGGGGAAGTGTTGGCACCAGGATGCACCATGGGAGGAAAACAAGCCAGTAGAGGAAGTGTAATGCTTTGGGCAATGTTCTGCTGGGAAACCTGGGTCCAGTCATTGATGTGTAGGAAACTAAGACATCTACCACCTATCTAAACATTATTGCAGACCAGGTACATCATTTCATGGCAACGGTATATCCCTCTAGTAGTGCCTTCTTTCATCAGGATAATGCGGCATTCTACACTGCCCGGATTGTTCCAGAATGTTTCACGGAACATGGAGGAAGACTTCCAGGTGTTGTCCAGACTCCAAAATCCCCAGACATCAATCCAATCGAGCATGTGTGGTTTGTGTTGGAACCGCATATCCGATCTGCGGCGGCCCAATCACTTAACATACAAGAGTTAAAGGATCTGCTGGTAACGTGTTGGTACCAGATACCACAAGACCTTTTGAAATCTTGTAGCGTCCATATGTCGCCGTATAAGAGCTGTTTTGGTGGCACGTGGAGGATCAACTTCACATTAGGCAGGTGGTCATAATATTTGGCTCTTTGGTGTAAGTAATTTAACTGTTTAATATTTAATTAAAATCAAATTTTTAAATAGTCTCTAATAAAATAATTTATTCATTACTACTTTAATACTATGTTTACGAATACTTTGTTTACAAAATTTATATAAATAAATAGCTACCAGTTTATTTTTAGAAGATTAGATCTATTAAATATTTTTTAGCAAGAGCAAGAAATCAAATGGAAAATCACCAAACTTTCGTTAGCATTTGTTTTGCTTGCTTAATTAATTATTCGGTTATTGTACTGTCCGAGTCGTTTGATTTAAAAGGTCCTGTTGTGGCACGATACGATGTAGGTATCTCTGGCCAGAGCCAACACCTCCCATAACAGAAGACTGTACAACTAAGTTATGACGTCAGCACGTGTAGTCCTAAAATCTAGACATTCCTTATACACGTATTTCTATTATTATTATTGGCAGATTTTAATACTAATCATCATTATTAATATTTGTTCACAAATATACATTTTTCTACATAAATTATTGGCATTTATTAACGTTATGGTAACGCTAATAAATGCTAATAATTACAGTGATAAAAGCTAATAAATAATATTAATAAATAAATACCCCTTAAGCAGCTGCTTACCACAGAGATCTGATATATCTGAATATATCTGTTTATATGCCATAGTAGAAGGTTTATGAGGATGGCAGGACCTCCGCAGAAAAACATCACGAACATCCATGCCTTACCAGGGGCTCGAACCCAGGTCCCTTTGGTCAGTAGCCAAGCGCGCTTACCACCTTGCCTTGCTTAGGCCACCTTGCAAAAATATATATTTGTAAATAAACATTAGTATCAAGATTACAATACTATGCAAATTAGTTGGGACAAGCGAAGGAATGCTAAGTCCCTTCCGCTGCAGAGTCTAAACTGCTGCAAGTCTAAACTTGCGCGTGTCCCTGCAAGGGACACGACATCTGTAAGTGTGTAACATCTGTAAGTCTGTCAAGTAAGTCAGAGCGACATCTGTAAGTCTATAATTGTCTGCTGTGTTACTCTGCTATTATTTACACTTCCACTTTAGTCGGAATTGATACTTCATAGGCTGAGGACGTGATTATGTAAGTAGTTCACAATTTTCATTGGAAACGTTTTTTATTAAATACATCATGGACATCACGCCTCGTAAACGAGCTAAAATAATCGCTTTAGACGAAAACACTTCGCTTACTGCTAGGCAGATAGCAAAACCAGTTGGCGTCGGGAAATCCAGTGTTTCACGGATCATGAAGCTGCATAAGGAGACAGGGTCCGTGGACACGTCCCATAAATTACATTATGGAAGAAAAAGAAAAACCACCCCTAGAGATGATAGTCTAATATCATAGACCCGAAGAAGATCAGTGGAGACATCAAAAGGGAGATTGCGTCTCATGGGGTAAATATATATGCTTCCACCATACGTCGTCGCCTTCAGGAGTGTGGCCGCCGGGCTCGACGCCCCTCCAAAAAGTAGCTTTTGACACCCGCTATGAAGCATAAAAGGCTATTCTGGGCAAAGAAACATCGAGACTGGACTGTGGAGAATTGGTAAAAAGTGCTATTTTCCGACGAAACCCACTTTGAGGTGCATGGCTACAGGTCAAATTTCGTCCGCCGCTCGCCTGGAGAACCACTTCGATCCGGCCACATCCAGCAATCTCCCAAACACCCACCCAAGGTCATGTTTTGGGGATGTTTCACAGCTTCTGGACCACAGACGCTTCACCCCATTGAAGGAATGATGGACAGGAAAAAGTACATAGGCGTTCTGGAGGCGAAAATAGTCACAACACTGCAGAAGCTGTTTTCTAACGGCGATGGGGTCTTTCAACAGGATCTGGCTCCATGCCACAATTCCAAGCTTGCTAAGAGCTTCTTTACCCACCAACATTTGAAGGTATTGGAGTGGTCAGGAAATTCACCCGATCTAAACCACATTGAAAATTTGTGGGCCATTATTAAAGCACGCATATCTAAGATGGATTGCACGACGAAAACCAAAATGACAGAAAGTGTCATGAAAGTGTAGTACCACGACCCTGAAGTGAAGGAGATGTGTGGAAAGCTAGTGGCATTAATGGTTGAGAGGGTGAAAGAAGTAATTAAAGCTAAGGGGGGTGGGTCACATTCATTAACTATGTACACTATTAAACAAATAAATATTTTTGTTGTGTCTTTGTTACTGCATTTTCCTATTGTCCCAACTAATTTGCACAGTACTGTAGTATTAAATATACCAGTGAAAATAATAGAAATAAATATATAAGAAATATCTAGATTTTCGGACTATACGTAAATCCTGCTTTATTTTACCTCTGAGTGACATTTTTTGCACATAATAGACTAAATGGCGTTGTCACAAGGACTACGAGGGCTCGAGTTAGTTGGAGTATTGGGGTAAAAGGGACCCACTGGACAGCTGTTAGAAGACAAATGATAGCTATCTTATCTAGGCCATCTAGCATGTTCTTTGACGTCCACAGGGTATGGCTCTCCCACAGGACCAGGGCTTAACGTCCCAAAAGACTGACGGCGCCCTTTCCAAGCCCATCGGTGTCCCCTACTGACTGAGGGAAAGGCAGGAAGTTTCGCGTAGATAAATCTCAACGCTGACACAGGTAGGACTCGAACCTGGGAACTGCAGATTAGAAACCTGGCGCGCTACTGGCTGAGCTCCCCCAACCCCCAGTGTAACTAAATATTTATCTTGTACTATATGAAATTTTACTTGATATTTTGTAGCAGTTTCACTTTTGTTATTCACATATTATTATCATTATTTCGGGAAAATTTAAGTAGAGTTTTGACATTGCGAGTCTAGTACGATAATGGATGGCGTAATTAAGAATCCTTTTTAAGAATGTTACAATTTTTTTCTCATAACAAGAAAGCGTTGTTTATTTATAGGTTTCGTAAGATTCGATTTTTGTTTTTGACGATAACAGAAAATTGATTTCCTGAGCAATTCAGCTTTCTTCATATTAAAATATTCCTTTAAAATAACAGACTCGATCCACCAGGCAGAGACAAAATCCCATATACACATACTTTCGATTTACTCAGCCGACTCCTATTCTGTCCTCGGTAATAAAGGGGACACCAATGGACCCGTATAAACGCCATCCGTCGAAGGGATGCTAAACCGTGGTCCCTTGTTTAGGAAAGTTATGTCCTCTGCACATTCAAGAAGATGCTGAAATGATCATAACATAACGAAAGATCCATCTCTTTCCTCACAACAGTGGTCTCCTTCCCTCAGGGGCGGGGGTGGCTCAGTCGGTAGCGCGCCAGGATCGTAATCTGCAGTTCCCAGGTTCGAGTCCCAGCTGGGTCAGCGTTGAGATTTATCTCCGCAAAATTCCCCGCCTTGCCCACGGTCAGTAGGGGACACCGGTGGGCTTGGAAAGGCCACCGTCCGTCGGATTGGACATTAATTCGTGGCCCCTTGCCATACCCTGTGTGCGTTAAATAACACGCTCGATGGCCTTGACTGGAGTCTACCATCTGTCTCCCAACAGCTGTTCTAATGGGTCCCCTCCCCCAACTTTCTCTGAGCCTTCAGGGTTCTTGTGATCTGGCCATTTAGCCCATGGTATGCAAAAAAGTGCCTCTCAGAGGTAAAACAACCTAACCCTCCTTCCCTCAACCCAGCTTTGAGTAGTTGAGAACTCTATAACCTGTCAGTTTAGACTAAATGCACAAAAAAGTTGCATCAATGAGTGAAGCAATACAACCCTATAACCCTGCCCTCCAATCCTATATGTTGCTGGTTGTTTAATTTTTAGTAATTTAAATTTTCTTTTCCATATAAACGTGCTCCACTATATATATATATTGCGGAGGGGGGTTATTCATTATAGGGCTGGGTTATTTTAATTTGCTATTTTATAACCCTTGCCTCGTATGGAATGGTTATAGGATTGGATTTACTTAATTTTTGGGATTTAATTTTCAATCCTATGCCCCGCCACTTATGAGAGGAAGAGGTTTATAGGGTTGGGTTGTTTAATTTTTTCGGTTGTTTGAATTTTTAGTCCTGTAACCCCGCAGTCTACTTGGAGGGGGTATGGTTTATAGGGTTGGGTTATTTAATTTTTTCGGTTGTTTGAATATTTAGTCCTGTAACCCCGCAGTCTATTTGGAGGGGGGATGGTTTATAGGGTTGGGTTGTTTAATTTTTTCGGTTGTTTGAATTTTTAGTCCTGTAACTCCGCAGCCTACTTGGAGGGGGGATGGTTTATAGGGTTGGGTTGTTTGATTTCTTCAGTTGTTTTTAATTTAAAACCCTATAATCTCCGCCCCATGTGTAAAAGGTTATAGGGTAAGTTATTTATTTTTGGGGGTTGAAAATTGTCAATAAATTACATCCGTTCTGATTTCTATGTTTCATTTAAAGATAATATTGAAGCACCTCGAAACAAATAACAAAATAAACACGCTAACATTAACTGATGAATACAACTTTCAGAACAACGTTCTCTTTGGAGAACAGTGTCAATAAATTCAGAATCTGAAGTTTCATCGTCTACAGCTATTCTTAGAAACCACAGATCATTTCATTTAAAGTGATGAGATAGCTAAAAGTTTACACAGCCAAGACCTTAGGTTTCATTCCTTATGCTGTTTGATATTTGGTTGGCTCATACTGCTGGCAGTGTAATTAGCGTGAGTTTCTAATTAGCGCACTATTAAATATTCAAAAACATTAACTGTTTACTTTTCGTAAGATAATTACAGAAAAGGCCATCGTACTTAAGATTTACTCCTTTCATGAAAACTAAGAAAATGCATACATTATAACTAACAACAAACTTTTGAAAGCAAAACATGTTACGGGTTATCCGCAGAAGTAGCGTAGTTTTTGTTGGAGTTTTCTTACATTCCCCAGTTCATTATGTTGAACATATGTTACATCCGTTTGGTGAGTGAAGTTTATTGTTATATTTCAATGAGCAGGTCATTTTTATACACTGAAGTGCCATTGAATTAGGGATAGCAACCCCCTCTGGCCCTGATAACGGCCGCCACACGACGAGGCAAGGACTCCACAAGCTTGCGTAAATGTTCCACAGGTATGGCGACCCATGCATCCTCGAGAGCTGTCTATAATTCTTTCAAGGTCGTCACTGATGGGACATGGGCCCGAACACTCTGCTCGGCGGTATTCCAACGATTTTCGATGGGATTTAAATCTGGGATTCTAGGTGGCCAAATCATTATTTCAAAGTCAGCAGAATGCTCCTGCAATCATGCAGTAACCAACCTGGACCTGTGAGATGATCAGTTGTGTTGCCGGTAGATGTGCCAACCTCCATTGGGATGCATAATGGCCATAAATGGGTGTTAATGGTCAGCCCATTGAGAGTCGTCGGTATACGTGCTAAAGGATGTCCCACAGACGTCCAGCTAAGGACACCCCAGGCCATCACTGAGCCACCATCAGCTCGTACTGTTCCGACCTGATATGCAGGATCCATGGCTTCATGGGGAATACCCTCAGTCTCCCATTGGTGTGATGAAGTTTAAATTGGGATTCATCAATCTAGGCTATCCGTTGACAATTTTCGATGGTCCAATTTCGATGTTCTTTAACCCAGGCAAGGCGTTGAGCCCAATGTCGTGCCGTTAGAAGTGGGACTCTCGTAGGTCGGCGGCTCCCGAAGCCAAGACGATGAAGTGAGCATTGCACGGTCCTTGCACTGACTTCCTGGCTGGAACCCGCGTTCAGATGGGAGGTGATTTCAGATAATGTCTGGCCCTTATCGGTCCGTACGATGCGGGTCAATGGCGAAGCCCACGATCATTCAAGGCTGGTTGTCCTTTGCAGTAGCTGAGTGCTTGTTTTTTTACCCAAATTTTCATATTCCCGGAATACACTTGAAACTGTTGTACGAGAAAATCCAAGTTCGTTATAATTCCGGAGATCAAGTGTTCCATCCGTCGGGCACCTACGACCTGCCCTCTGTCAAATCCATCTAAATCCCGCGCCTTTCCCATTACGCTTCTCACGACGAATGCTTGGGGAAGCCAAAGCTGACAACTACATATGACCAGAATTTCAGCCACGCATGCGCGCAAATGTGGACTTGTGGTACTGAAATTGGATAACATTTCTTATCCCTAATTCAATATAACTTCAGTGCACTCTAACATGCTGTTCAAGTTTACTTATATATTCCAATTCATTACATTGAACATAAGTCACATCTAGTGCTTTAGTGAAGTCCATTGTTGCATTTCAATGAGCAGTTCATTGTTATAATTCAACAAGCAGTTCATAGTTGTATTTCAATTAGCAGTTCATTGTTGTATTTGAATAACCAGTTCATTTTTATAATTCAAGGTATAGTTTAAGTTTTTTTTATAAGTTCCAGTTCGTTACGTAGAATATTGTCACATCCAGTTCGTAAGTGAAGTTCATTGTTATATATCTGTACTATATAATCACAGACTATTTAATCACAGACGCTTCTTTCAACTTTTTTAGCGTTTTTTTTCCTTTAACTTTTTTTTTAACTTTAATGTTACATTCCCATTATAATTGTGGCACTAGTTAGCGCGTCAGACTCGTAAACTGAAATTCCAAAATTCGAGTTCCGAATGGGCCAGGGTTGATAATTATTTCCTCTACTCTCGTTCTGCCCTCGGTGAGAAAGGAGACACCGTTGGTCTTGGAAAGGCCACCGTTCGTCATTAAGCCGTGGAACATTAAAACTTGGCCACAAGTGCAGGAGATCCATGGCCTGTGTCATTAAAAGACACTGTATACTACCTAATAAATATACATACCTAATAAATCTGTTACATTATGCGATGAACTGACTCTAAATTAGGTGGTCATAGGGAGAATTCATCCAAACCTGGGTACACTAAGAATGCAGGGAAACCACAGGGCTGTTGATTCAGTGAAGTCAGCTGTGGGAGAATGGGACCTGGACCAGTGGGATTTCAATCGACCAGCTCTTCGATCCCTTTTCCCTGGAGGAAGAGGTAAGGTAGAATCTTCAAATTCCTTAATCGAAGGCTTTCAGTGGGTCCTCTTCCGTCAATCTTCTCCGAACCCTTGGGGTCCTTACAGCATAGCTATTTCGCCCATTGTATGCAAAACAAAGTGCGTTCAGAGGCAAAACAATCTACTCCATCATATAAACACTTTTATAGTCAACAGCATTGATTTCTCTTTCATAAATATATATAGTCAACAGAGAAAATAAAAGGGAGAAGAATACGCAAAAAAATGGAAAAGAAAAAAAGAACAAAAAAAAAAATAGAAACTGGAAAAAAAAAAGAGGAAATGAATACCATAAAAAACATTCAATTTATTAGGTTCTTGCCCATCTAGAATACCATAAGTAATTACCTAATTCTTAACTTCGTCATAATAGTTAAGAAATATAGTAACATAGACTAAATAATCATTTCATAACGTTAAAAAACATAAAATGGAAAATTTAATCTTCCATTTCAAGACATTAAAAAAACATGCAGTAAATGACAATAAATTGAAAATAGTAGGGTGAACAAAAAAAAAAGATTTTGATGAGTTCCACTGCTAAAATCGACTCGAGATTCCTAAAAGAGAACTATTAGAAGACGGATTAAATCGAACCAACGTCTATCCTTGATTGCATATCAACATACCTAATAAATCTGTTACATTATGCGATGAACTGACTCTAAATTAGGTGGTCATAGGGAGAATTCATCCAAACCTGGGTACACTAAGAATGCAGCGGAACCACAGGGTTGTTGATTCAGTGAAGTCAGCTGTGGGAGAATGGGACCTGGACCAGTGGGATTTCAATCGACCAGCTCTTCGATCCCTTTTCCCTGGAGGAAGAGGTAAGGTAGAATCTTCAAACAGTCCACATATTGAGCGTAATGTAACGGCAGAATATATTTTGGAGAAACTTCTTTCGAAACTTTGTCAATACATGAAACCCACACAAGGAATAGCAAGACATCAGAACAAGGCCGAGAGCAATCAAGTGAAAATAAGGAACAAAAAAACCTAGGAAAATTGTTGATTTTACTACAACTAAACGAGTCATTGATAATACTTGCTGTGTTCTAAATAACTATAGATTTCAGTGGTTTAAGAAGAAATACTGCATTAAATGCTTACCCCTGTCAGTCTTCTACTATCTTAAAAAAACGGAATAATCGAAGAGAATATCAAATCAAGTTCACATCTTTGATTAACAACTAATCGATTTTACTATAAATAGTAATTATAATCATATTCCTGTTTCGACTCCCAACTTCTCCAGCGTCGAGATTTATCTTCGCCAACCCCCACCTACCATCAGTGAGAAAATCCTCCGATGGGCTTTGAAAAGACCGGCTTCTATAGGATGGACCTTTAAGTTTAGGTTCCTTGTACAGGAAAGCCCTACCCAGTGAATGTTAAAGTGCACGGATAATCTTAAAGGGAGGTTTCCATCTGTCGCTAACAACTGTTCAGTGGATCCCTTTCCAGTAGGGGTTGGCTCAGTCGGTAGCCTGCCAGACTCGTTATCTACAGTTCCCAGGATAGTGTCCCAGTTGTGAATTATTTCCCCCTAACAATATAAATAGACAGGCTCCTGTCAGGACTCTTTGGCAAGCAGCTACTTGAGGGAGTATTCATTTTGTTTTTCATTTTAACCCCCAACATTTTCCTTGGTGAGAAAGTGGATACCGAATGGCTTGGGAAGGCCGCCATCTGTCAGATAGGATGTTAAGCCATGACTCCGTGTGAGGAAGGCCATACCTTGCGCACGTCAAGGAACACACTGGATGGCCTTGACGGAAGGTTTCTATTCGTCTCCTAACAGCTGTCGAGTAGGTCCACTTCCCCCAACCTTCTCTTAGCCCTTGGGGTCCTTGTGACATGGTCATTTAGCCGTTATGTGCACTAAAATGACGCTCAGTGGCTAACCAACCCATCTCAAAATGATTTCTCATTAAAAAGACCACACATGAAAGAGCCATCCATAACTTATCCGTGACTCGAACCCACATTCCTTTAATGAGTACACAAGCCTGCCAAACACTCGGCTTTTGGGATGGTTGAAGTTTTTAATGTCTTCAGTAGCATTCCCTGCTGATAAAAAATTTAAATGCTCTTAAAAGAGCGGTTACTAAAGATATTTCATATTTCATTATGAATTAAAAAATGTTGAATCGGAACAAAAATGTTGAATCGGATGACATAGCATAAATAAGCTGCCTTTGGATGTGTTTCAAATATAACATCAACATCACCTACATTTCATTTTACTAATGCTCTTTATTACGATGAACTACCGAAAAGTGGTACAAAGCAGTATGAACAGTAAGGCAGCTCAAATTCATATCTGTCCATTGCTAACTGTTATTCTCTTTCTGCCATTCAAATGCTACTGGAATTCCCTACAGATTATTCTATCGAACAATTCTAAACAAAAGCAGATTACAAAGCTAACTTTTGGTTGAATAGCTATCCTACGCCGCCATGGCCACCCATAATTTACAATGAATCTCATCTCTTGTAATGTTAAAACTTGTGAAGCACGCAAAATTGTGAAACCTCGATGTAAGCCACGTACTACGGTATTTCTCACGCAAATCAAATAGATAGTTCCCTCTCAATCATTCTATGTAAATTTCGGTGCATTGGTTGTTAATTTTTACAACAACCATGTGAATAATCTATACCGGCACACAAAAGAGAACAGGTTGTTGGATTATTTTACATCTAAGCGGCACTTTTGTGCACACAATGGGCTAAATGATCAGGTTACAAGGACCCAGAGGGTTCAGAGAAGGTTGTGGGGAGTTGTTAGGATACAGATGGTAGCCTCCTGACAAGTCCATTCAGCATGTTGTTTAACATTCACACACGGAGTAACGACTTAACATCCCATCCGACGGATGGCGTCCTTCCCAAGCCCATAGGTGTTCCGTACTGGTCGAGGGCAGGGTTGTTTTACCTCTGACCGGCACATTTTTGCACACCATGGGCTAAATGGCCAGGTCACATGGACCCCGAAAGCTCAGAGAAGGTTAGGGGAAGGGGCCCCACTGGAACAGCTGTTGGGAGACAGATGGTAGCTTCCCGTCAAGGCCATCCAGTGTGTTGTTTAATGTGCATAGGGTATGACTCTCCCGCACACGGGGGCCAAGGCTTAACGTCCCATCCGACGGACGGCGACCTTTCCAAGCCCATCGGTGTCCCCTACTGACCGTCAGCAGGGCGTGGAGTTTTGCGAAGATAAGTCTCAACGCTGACTCAGCTGGGACTCGAACCTGGGAACTGCAGATTACGATCCTGGCGCGCTACCGACTGGCCACCCCCGCCCTTCGAGGTTACGGCGGGTAGTTTTGCCGAGATAAATCTCAACGGTGGCCCAGGTGGGACTCGAACTTGGGAGATGCAGATCACGAGCCTGGTTCGCTACCGACTGAGCCACACCCACCCATAAGAAGAACAGAGAGAGGATCATCATAATACTCTTCACATTCGATATTTAAACTCCGGGCGACAGAGTGTGATGCTCTTGTGCTTTATGGGATTTACTAGAGTAAGAACATGCGTCAAATGCATGAGGGAAAAGCTCGGACAGATAATGAACAGGCGTTTGTTAGCACGAATTGTACCGCAAAACAGAGCTGCTACAATTCATCAGCTAAGATATCGTTAGCATTACGAAACCCATTTCACAGAAAACTTTAAAATTTGGGTACTGTACCATGATACATATGACGTAATATTAGGTAGGTGCTCATAATAATTTAGCCAAGAAGTATATATTTAGAAATTTGTGTCAATAATTATGGCTCTCGTGCGCACGAGCCAGCACTCTTTAACCTCCCATCGACTGAAGGCGCCTCGACGGTGTCTCCGTTCTCACCAAGGGTCTCACCAAGGGCACTAACGATGATAAATCTCAACGACTGCACAGTTGAGAGCAGTTATCATTATAACAATTGCTGTAACTGCAACGCTACAGAATTGCCATTACCATGGACATGATTATTGAAGTAAATTCCCGTATCTCCCCGATTGTAAAAGGCAACTAAATTTAAGAAAGATTTATTTTTGTTTCATTTGGAAAGAGGCAATGTTTCTTCTGATATATATCCCCCCCCCAAAAAAAAAAAACCTTATACTCCGATTCTCTCATCTTCCATAAGAGGCCCGATCTACCGAGGAGCAAGGGCGCCCCTTTGAGGATGCTAGTAAGAATAATAGAAAAAAAAATTACTAAATGTATGTATATTTAATGCATTTTCTACGAATTTTTTTAAAGACCTCTAAAACGAAGGGACAACTTCAGGATATTTTGAATTCTGTCAAGAAAGCTGATATTACCTTGTTCTAGGTGACTTCAATGCCAAAGTTGGTACTGACTCTGACCTTTGGGGAGGAGTAATAGGCTCTTTTGGTATTGGTAGCTGCGATGGGCAACGTCTCTTACAGGTAAGTAAACTCAATGGATTCAGAATAACTAACACTTATTACAAACACCGCGCTATACATAAGTACACATCGGTTTCACCCGATGGGCTGCATAAGAATATGATTGATTATATATTAATTAACAGCAAATGGGCTAGTTCTGTTAGGAATACCAGTTCATATAGGGGAGCTGAAAGTGGATCTGACCATTACCTTGTCAAAAAAACTTAACTTAAAAAGTGTTGTGCTAAAGTTAAAAAATTTACCTTTAATACTAAAGCTCTGAAAGACCCAGTTATAGCTAAAGCTTACCATGATAGGTTACTTAGTCATTATGACAGTCATGGTTTACTTACTACTGAAGTTGAGGAAGAATGGGGCCGTTTTAAACAGGCTTTTTTGGAAACTAACAGTACTCTTTTAGGAAAAAAGAAGCATAAGAGATAGAATTATCTGAGTGATAAGGCACTTGAGCTTATTTCAGAAAGAAAAAAACTGCAGGAATGTCCTTAATCAATACCTTACTAGTCCTAATAGGAAGCAGTACAGATAGCTTAATAAAGGTGTAAAGGATCTAGCTGCTGATAAGAATCTTTGGCTTGATGGCTTGGCTGACAAAGCTGAGGAAGCAGTTAGATAGCACAGCAGCAGAGAGCTGTTACCAGATAGTTAATGTTTTGTGTGGTAGAAAACGGACAGGTATGCAGGGATTGAAGGATGAACAAGGTAAGGTTATAGAAGGTGAGGATTCTGTCATGGCTAGGTGGGCTTAGCATTTCAGTGATGTTCTAAACAATGTCTCTCATTGTTTGCAATGATGATAGATGCATTGGTGGCTTTAATGTAGGCCCTATAACACAATCTGAAGTTATTTTGGCTGTTTCTAAACTTAAACTTCATAAATTCCCAGGGGTAGATGAAATTACTACAGAAATGCTTAGAGCTGGGAATGTTTCAGTTACCTCTTGGATGATTGAAATTTTGAATATATTTTATGATAATGGATGGTTCCTATGGATTTTACCAGATCTATTGTTATCCCTATTTTCAAAAAAGGTGATCGCAGTTCTTGTGATAACTATAGGGGTATCAGCCTACTCTCTGTTCCAGGTAAAGTTCTTTCCATGATTGTGCTTAATAGAAGTAAGAATCTGGTTGACAGTCATTTGCGTGATGAGCAATGTGGATTCAGAAGTGGTAGGGGATATGATGAATGATCAGATATTTTCATTTAGGCAGATTATTGAGAAATGTTTAGAGTTTCAGAAACCTTTGTTTGCTAGCTTTGTGATTTCAGACACCTTTGCTTGCTAGCTTTGTTGATTTCAAAAAGGCTTTTGACTCTGTTGATCGTCATAATTTGTGGTTGATTGTGAAATCTTATGGTATACCAGACAAGATAGTTAACATAATGAAAGCTGTCTATAATAACACTGAGTCGTCTGTGAGAGTTGGTAAGGTTGTAGCAATTGGTTTAGCATTACTTCTGGTTTTCGACAAGATGCATTTTGTCTCCTTTTCTCCTTAGCTTGGTTATTGATTATGTTATGCGAAATTCACTTCAAGGGAAAGATTTTGGCCTTAAATGGACTGGAGATACGAAAATGTCTGATTTAGATTATACTGATGATTTAGCCCTTTTGGCGAATGATGTTGATGAGATGAACTCTTTCATTCGAGCTTTTGATGAAACTGGTAGTACAGTTGGTTTGGTTATAAACTGATAAAAAACTGAAGTGATGAAAATTGGTCAGGCAGGTTGTAATTCAGTTCATCTGAATGGTTGCAGTCTTGAGCAGGTGTCACAGTTTAATTACCTTGGGAGCTATGTAACAGATTCTGGTGATATGAGGCATGAGATTAACAGACAAATAGGGATTGCTGCCGGGACTTTTAAGAATCTATGGAGATTGTGGAGAAATAGGCGTATACACCTAAAGACTAAAAAAGCGTATACACCTAAAGACGAAAAAGCCAGGATCGAAAGATTTGTAGCCATTGAGAGGACGGTTTCAAGGCAAACTGTCTACAGAAGGCTTCACCAGAGATACGCAAGATGACACAAGATACACAATACAGACTAACATGATGCAGACAGCATCGTGACTGGACCCCAGAACAGTGGGTATGTGTTGTTCTCCAAGCAATCGCATTTCAGTCTTTGGACTGATTCTCGAAGTGTTTTGACCTGGATAGAACAAGGACCTCGTTACCAAACCTCTAACACGAAAAAATGACATCACTAAGTGGATGGTGGTTCAATGGTCTGGGGCGTTATTATTATCAAATGACAGACTATATCCTTCAGCTCTATGTGTGGCTTTGAAAGGGCATTGGTGCTCTCCCCCAGTTTATTGTTATGGACGGTAATGTGCCTTGAAAGAGCTCAGACAGTGGATGAATTCTTCGGAAATGATAATATTCATCAGATTGAGTGACCAGTCTATTCTCAAGATCCGATCTCTATTGATCATGCTGGATGCGCTGGAAAAACGCTTTGGAAGGTCAACTCGCTGCAAGAACCCTCCATAAGCTCTAATACTGTATGTTCTCCAGGAAGAGTGGTATGTACTAACAGCATACCTCATGATCAGCCAGCTTTGAGGTATGAGATTTATCTCCGACTAAAGCCCCCCCCCCCCCCCACCATCCTTCCCACAGTCAAAAATGGGACAACGATGGGCTTGCAAAAGCAGCCATCTGTCGGATAGGACTTTAAACCATGGCACCATGTGCAGGACAGTTATAACCTGTGCACGTTAAATAACGCCCTGGATGACCTTGATGAGAGGCTTCCATATGTGTCTTATCAATAGTACATTGGGTTCCCTTCCTCCAAACTTCTCTGAGCCCTCGGGGTACTTGTGATCTGGCCATTTATCCCATTGTGTGCAATAAAGAAGTGCCACTCAGTTGTAAAACAACCCACAACAACTTTGTTTCCAGCAGTATCAATATCGTTTTAATGAAGGGTTCTTATGACCTGAGCATTGTGTGTAAAACGAGTGCCGCTCAGAGGTATAACAACCCACCAACGACTTTATTTCTAGCTGACAATCGCAGGTAAGCATCCTGTAGGTGATATATATTTATATTAGATATGTACAGATGAAAATTTTTCATTAGACAGTGGGATCCGAACCTCCGACCTCTTGATAACATGTCATAGCTCCTGTTCTATATTTATCTAAAGCATCAATTACGTTTTAGTGAAGTAAATTTATGAATTATATAATCCAAGCGAACATATATAATATTACGGTTAAGATGGGACACGCAGTCTTCGCATTATAGTGTCGATAGTGTTTAACGTATTTCTCCCAAAGTTCAAATTAACGCTAAGAATTTCAATTTGTCAAGTTTGTCACACGCTTAGTCGCCGCCTTGCCACTATTCCTCCAAGTTAAACCCTTCACCTGTCAGCTGTCGTTTCTCACCTGGTCGACTTGCCCTTATGTGGGAGTTTTGGTCTTCGTGGCCTGACGTGGTCAATTGGGTAGAGAGCGGAGATTCCTTTAGAATGCCAGACGCGGTAGGAGCACTTCGTGTAGGTAATACGACCTTTGGTCTTTGCGTGATGAATCTCCGAAGCAGTTATAGCAGCATCGGTTCGTTCGTCTCGAGGTAGGGATAGCGTGCAGTTCTTGTTTTGTTTCCACCGAACAAGCATTGTTGTCCAATTATTAAAGTAACGCTTGGTTCCCAGAACGTAAACGAATCCCCACTGTAACAAATCTAAACTGATGCAGCCAGGCGAAATGTGGTAATAGTAGCAGAAACTAAATGCCTTTCTTCAAGATGGGGGGAGGGGAGAAATGGTGTATTGCGTGAGTAACGTGTACGTTTACTAAAGTTTGGGAGCAAAAACAACATAAAGCTTCAAATAAAGAACGTCAAGGTACTTTTTGAATTTTAACCTACGCTGGAAAAGAAACAGATGTAGAAACAGGCAAAAAGCCAACGAAGGTTTTTTTAGGACGTCAATATTTCAGGAAATAAATGCATGTACGGTGCATTGAAACGCCGGTGAATGCCTTAAAGTAAGATACAAAATAAAGTAATAAGATAGATATGAGGGGAAAAAAGTTAGAGCTTGTTTTATGCTTTTAAGATAAAATAAAAAGGACGTTTTCTACTTTATTTTTTATGTGAATTTTGTGATAACGAACTAAGGATTATTTACGACCAATTCTTCGATTTCTTATAGGCGTAAAGTTTGAATTATGAAATTGCAATTTTTGCAGTAGAATTTGCTTGATCAAACAAAATGATATTCAACCAGTTCTAAGAGATTATTTACGATTATGTGATTTTTTGTTACCAATGTGAAGGTTTTTTCTCTAACCTCAGATTTTTTCAGATAAAACACATAACATTTTTTTAAATGTAGGATGTGTAATTTTCTTTTAGAGACTTTGCATTATCTTGCAACCAAATTTCTCAGCGCTGATATCAATACGACATAGAAAACATTTATCTGTTGATTTTAATATTCATTTTTCTTCATTTTTTTTTCCTTTTTGTAAGGTTTTTTGTGCAAAAATAATATTTGATTTATTATTCATTTTGCTATCAATAGGGTTAACTTATAAAGAAGTATGTTAATTTTATTAATTATTGCAGCACAAAATTCATTGGTGTTAATTTAGTGTTAGTTCTATTAGTAAAACATATAATGCTGTTTAAATATATATATATCTATCTATCTATATATTTTAATAAAATAAAACACCAGATATTGCAAAAAATGCTTTAATAACCTAAAATACACATATACATTTATTTTGTTCTTATATGTGTGTTTGTAGCAGTTTTGATATGATCCATCATTGGTAAATCAGAAATATAGATATTGAACAAGGTTAACAAAATTAAATATATATTAAATTTAAATATCCTTTTGATAAAAATGTCAAAATTTTTATATAACTACCAAGTTTCACTGTTTACTATAAACACACCAATTGCCTATGATTCTGATACAAAATATAAAATACAAAATCTACAATATATTAATTAATATCGGAAAATAAGTTACTTGTGTGGTATTTACAGTGTCAGTTTAGACACTCAAGTTTTTTTTTCACTGAATGCTAAATTGTCTAAAAAAATTCTAATATTTCACGCTTCTTTTTTGCAGCATCGACAGGAGGCATACATCGATTTTTGTCCTCCTCAGTCAGGCCTGACACCAACGCTATCCCAATACGAAGCTACTGCGGTACCTTTTGCCACTCTAGATTACCATCGCCGAGCGCCACCCCCACTAGGGCCACCGGGAATGGAACCCGAAGACGACAGAAGAATCACTCGACGGGGTCCCATCCACAATCCTAGTTACCATGGAAGTAGGGTAGGTAGCTTCACTTTTGTAAACATTTCTTATCAAGAAATATATGCATAAATGATTTTTCAAACTTATCAGTATATCTACCAATTTAATTTGTAATCGAAAAAAAATGCAAAATATGTGATTAAATTATTCAAATAAACTACTAATAGTTAAAGATAATGTGGTTTTTATCGAAACGCATTAATATATGCAGTTTCTATAAAAAAAAAAAAACATGCTATGTGCCGTCTCGTATCCGAGGGATTAGGATATTTGGTCACAGATCAAAGCGACCTGGGTTCCAGCCCCAGTTAGGCATGGATGTTTGTGATGTCTTTTTACTGAGGTCCTGCCATCCTCACAGATCTTTTACTATAGCTTAGAAACTGACAAAGGCCTGTCATTTTTTCTGTGGTAAGCAGCTGCTTGAGTGGTATTTATTTATTTTTATAAACATGTCTTATAAATATATAATAATCTTCAAATAACATTGCTAAATTGTTTAAATAGATTATGTTTTATCTGGCTAGTTCATTTCTAAATTTGAAATCGTTTTATGCCATTGATTGTTTATAATTAATGCTGTATTTAAACGAAATGGTTTACGTCATTACATACCTTTTACAATCATCGCTACTCTTTTTCAATTTATACGTATAGACAGATGATATTTTTTTCACCTTATATATAAAATATGGTTTAATGATATAATACCCGAAATTAAATCCGAGATTAATAAAGGCTTTCTTTAAAATATTATACTTATGGTTTAAGTAACACAGTTTCCAACCTGTATATCCCCATCGGTGAATAAGAAAAGCCAATTTATTTTTTTTTCTTCCAATGATTTTAAAACTCTAAGTTTATAATTGGGTTTATAATCCTTGATTCTTTAGATTTATTTTTATATATACGTTTAATTTTTCATGTATGTGTTTTAATACGAGATTTTTTCATGTTGTTGTTGTTTTCTTTTCTGTTTGTAATTATGTGTTTATTTTTCCTTTATACATGTCTTAATCTTTAATTAATCTGTCATGTGCTTGAGAGGACTCTTTGCTGACAAGCCATAAGGTTTAGCGGGATAGTTTATGTTTATAACTTTACCCAATCATAAACTGCAGAAATCAGAAATTTATCTATGAATGTTGAAAACTAATATATATATCATATAATATAAATATCATAGAGGATTTTGCAATTATTTCATAGTATTGTTTTTATTCATATTTTATGGTAATAAAAATATTTTATAATAATGTTATTGGTCGCAGGCAGCACAGCAGAATTATCTACAACTGATGCATGATGAATGCAGAATTTTTATGCCTTGATTTTGATGCTTCTTTGCAAATACAAAGTATTTTTGTGTTTTGACATGTTATTCCTAACTAAAAAATTAATGTCTTCCAATACATCTGGTAAGTCTGAACTCTCAGCTTATTTTGTGTGACATTCTAATTTTTTATTTATTTTGAATTAGTTTTCAGAAACCTTTTGCAGTTTAAAAAACACTTACACTTTTTAAATTTCACATGTTTTCCCCCTATAGAAAAAAGAAATGAGGTTACCCGTTTTTTTGTTTTTTAAAGCATTCGGAAAATAATTTTCGGTGTTGATTTTTTGTCGGGTATTTTGAATTTCGTTTTTTGCTTACTTTACTAATAATGAAGTCTTAATTTGAGACTAATATTCTATTTCATCATTTGAATATATTTTCAGTATTATACTGAAACGGAAATTCCATGAGATACGACAGCCACCTATTACAACAGGTCAGTTCATCAAATATATATTTTTTGAAGAAACAAAGAAAAAAAAAATATCAACCCCTTTTAATATATGCTTACTTTTAATGACAAACGTTTTTCTCTTCATTTTGTACTTTTTTGCGTCGTTTATTCTAAAGATATGTAATGGAATTTTAATCGGATATTATAAACCATTTTTGCTTATAATGCTATTATTCATATAATAGCTAGGCACCTAATTATTGTTACTAAAAAAGGATTATTCTGATATTCATATGATAATGGTACTAACCTATGAAAATATATTCATGTGATACTTTATTCTGTGTTTCTTTCCCTAATTTCGTTATCTTTATTTAACATTTGTTGATATTACTTTGTGTTTTCCTTTCCTGATATAATAAATTCGTGAGGTTTCTTAAAAATCATCCAAAGTTAAATGGAAATGTTAACAGAAAAGTTTTATGACTTTGTACGCAATTAGTATTAAATTGTTTTACCATTAAAACTTATTACAATGTATATTGATTTATAAAGGTATTAAATATGCTGCATATAATTGCAAACATAAATGAAACTACCAAATAAAAGTTTGGTCAGTAGTGGCACATTATCACAAAGTTTCTAAACAGGTGTACATCAGACAGCTCAGGAGAGCCGCGAATTGCGCAAAATTATCGATTCAAATGTTAAACAATTGTATTGAAATAAACAGGCTCAAATTTCGGCTAAAGAATTCAATAATAATAATAATAATAATAATAATAATAATAATAATAATAATAAATCTTCAGTAATTATGTTTTTTATTAATTAATAAGAACCTATTTCTAATTTAATTTAAAAATTTCATTTGGTGTTTTGTTTTATTCCACAACTATTTTTGATACTCGTTAAGTCAAATTATTGAGATCGATTTCCGTCATATAAACAGAGTGATTTATCCGAAAAAAATTTAAATTCCTTTGCAAACATTATTAAAATTTGAAACAAAAAAAGAAATGCATAAAGAAAAAATAAAGAATTTATTTTTCTTTTCATAATTGAATTATCCAGCTGGTCGGCCTTCTCATATGAACATGAAATATAAAAACAACATTCATCTATTGCAAAAAAATAATCGATTATATGAAGTAATAAAGCACTTAAAAAAACAGCTAAGCATGTTGTTTTTACCCTCTTGTGCGCCAATAATTTTGTATTCTCAAAAGTGTGCCGTTTGATTAATGATCCAATCTGAACAGATTGGATCATCAATCGTGCTAATTCCGAATATTCTTCGTATAGCTTTATTTACGTTACAATAACAATAATATAATGAATAATAAATTTATTGAAACTAATTTGTAAAGATAACATAATCAACTTACTATCGCTGAAAAGTCTTGTTTTGTAATATACAAAAAATAAAATTACAGCAATTAAATTTTTATTCTATCTCGGTTAAATGTTACAGCAAGATCATCAATATTGCATAACCAATCAAAAACTTATTTTTGAAAATTACTCAATTCTTCAGTGTTGTTATTTCACCAAGTAATTGATTATGCAGTCTTGGGACAATATACCTAACACTCTGCTTAAGTATTGCTTTAAATACTTTAGGTACTAAAATTTCTTATAATTATATCTCTTCAACAATGTGATAATTATCTCTCATAAAACAAGGGAATGAATAACGTTTTTCAGTGGGTTGTAATAGCAAGGCAGTTTATTAAAAAACGTTTCATGAAATTCTCTAATATCTTCCCAAGGGTGAGATGTTGTTAGTAGGAGTGTCATCTAGATTTATAATGGGAGTGCAAAGACATATTTTTCTTTTATTTTTGTCACGCTGTGGAATCAAAATAATTTACATATTTTTCAAAAATATTATTCAGAGTTTCCTCCTTTTTCGCTATACAATTGTCATGTTTTTTCTAGAACAATTTCTCTTCTTTATATAATAACATATTATTTTGTTTTTGTTTTAACTAAATGTAAAGAGAGATGCTGAAAATTATCTCTATGAAAAAAAAATTGAAAACATACAAGAACCCTTGCAATAATCCTAAATGACAGAAGTCCTACCTGTTGTCGTTTTTTAAAAATTAACATTTTATTTGAGGCAAAACCATGCACATGAAAAAGAAAAGAATACTGTACTTATTTTAACCAATTAGTTTAAAATCATACTTTTATTTCTCCATTTCCACTTTCGAAATTTGTTTTACCTTTATGAATTATATTTTGATGTAATTTTTATTGCCAAATCCTTTCCATAAGCCATAGAGCATTTTTTATGTGTGACTAAATCAAAGGAAACAACAATGACATCTATATATATCAAAGTCCAATTATAATTAAATGTTTTAAACTCTTAAAGCATCATATTAAACATTTATTAGCGTTCTGTAATAAATCTTAAACACTTTAATAATAAAATGTTTGTTTTGTTTTTTCAAAAGAAAAATAAGATAAATGCACAAAAATTATATTTAATGTCAATCTCTTAATCACTTTGGCCAGTTAATTATAGAGTGCATTTTTCAAGCTATTTTTAACCAGCAGTAAGCCATTTTAACGTCGGAAGCACGTTGAATGTTGTTTACTGAAATGTAGAAAGGAAATTTAGGAAATGTCTTAATTAGTTTTTACCTTTGTTGATAACATCCTCAATTTCAAACCGCTTTCAGGAAATACGTCTAAACGTTCATTTAGTGAAATAAAAATGCTAAATTGTCTTCTTTAGTATATGTTTAGAGATTAAATATTTCTGACTTAGTTTATTTAATAACTAATTTATTTTTCCTCGTACTTATAAAGCTTATAAGCTACATTGATATTTTTAAACCTTTCAATTTATATATGCAAACTACTGAAAGTAAATTAGGGCATTAAAAATGATCTGTTATTAACGTATGTTTATATAGAGTGCTAATTTAAAGTAAAAACCACAGAAAGCAGTATTAATAATTATTAGGTACGAAACTGCGAGGAGACTGAATATCAGTAGTAACTTTGCTATCTTAAAAATCATAAGAGTTATCGATTCGTTTAAAAAATATTTTGCAATTTACCCACAAGTTTGAATGTATACATGCGGTCCATTTTAGAGTATTCAAAAATGTGAAGGAAGATAAAGATCATAATCAAATCAATTTAAATATCGACTATTAATAATTCAGGATTTAAAGAGTTACGGAAGCTAGAATATTTCAGGATAGTAATGGTTTATAAGAATTTACCTTTAGAATTTAATTAAAAGTTAAATAATAAGTACTGTTTCAAGACATTTAACAAAATAAACATATATTTTAGAAATTTGTGTAATGATTTTTTGAATACTAGATAATTAAGAATCCTTTTCGTAAAATAAGGTAATTTATAGTGAAATATTCCAGCGACCATACTCTTTAAATACTGAACGAGTATTATTGAAAATCGAGATTTGAATAGATGTGATTATGATGTTTAATTTATCTTCACATTTTTTCATTAAATGCATAAGTTAGAAGTTATTGAGTTTCGAAGTTAAACTTATCATTTTCTAATAGAATGATTCTCTCACCAATCGATGATATACTAAAGCAGCGCTGTCCAACTAGCGGCCAGCGGGCCGCATTCCGCGCCCGCACAAGGATTTTTGTGGCCCGCAAACAAAATCAAATTTTTACTTGAATTTTTAATGAAAATCTGTAATCCATCTTATAATTTTTGTCAACTTATATTACTTTACTTTATGTGCAATCTCCAACTTAATCATTCTATTTGCAATTATTATTGCATTATTTCAACTTACTCATTCTATTCTTATTGCCCAACAACTACGTCCTCAATACTCCCATTAGATTTATTAAATATTTGATAAGGTTTCGAAAATTTATATTGGTTTATTATTACTTATTATTTTTCGTATAAATAAAATAATTTTTTGAGGTGAAATGCACTGACCTTTCAATTACCCATCCTATCCTATTTTTTTTTTTGGCCCGCGAAATATTGGCGAAAGAAAAAAATGTCCGCGGTCATAGAGAAGTTAGACAGCACTGTACTGAGGTATCAGGTTTCGTTGAGATTTTTGTTGTGGAGCAGCGCAATAGACTGAAAAAAAGGAGGAATTTTTCTTGAACAAGCGTATTGATTATGCCATTCATTTTTTCATACACAACAATCTTCTTAAAATACTGTTTGTTGTCTCTATAATCATAACGCACAGGAGATGTCCTGTGACAAGTATCAATTAAGTGTTAGCTGAAAACGTATACGATGAGAATGCACTATTTTCTTCAAAATATGCTTGTTAGTAACAGCACGTACCCAGAGAAGGAATTTAGGGCTACTCATCCTAAAATTCGAGAATGGTAAAAGAAATTTAGGAGATAAGATTTTATGTGACTTTTTTGTGTAAAAACACAAATTCAAATTAAAAATTCAATTTAAAAACACAAATTAGACCATTTGGGATTTTAATAAGTCCAATTATAAACGATAGAAGCAGAAAACGAAAAACAAAAAACACTTATGTAATTTTTTTTTATATCAAATGGGATGAGGCTGGCTTATACTGCATCACGCCAGACACGCAATCTTCAGTTCCCAGTAATATCTCGTAATCTTCGAGTCCCAATTGTGCTTGCGTTGAGATTTATCTCCGCAAAATTCTCCGCCCTTCCTTTGGTCAGTGGGAGACACCGATGGGCTTGGAAAGATCGCCATCCATCGGATAGAACGTTTAGCCATGGCCCGTGTGCGGGAAAGCCATGCATTTAACCCTTTTACTTGTGGACTTTAAAGAATATGCTGAATGCCTTGATGGGAGGCTATCATCTGTCGCCTAACAACTGTCGAGTGAGTCTTCTCCCCCCAACCTTCTCTGAGCCTTCGGTGTCCTTGTGACCTATCGATTTAGTCCATTATGTGCAAGCAAGTGCTGCTCAGAGGTAAAACAACTCAACCCATATTCGGTCTCTGATAGAACCCGAAAGTTAGAGTTTAAAACTTCTTTTATTTTTCCACTCGTTTTCAAAACTTAAAATCACATTTCCACTATTTTTTTGGCTCACCACGTCGAATTTTCAGTTATCGACCATTGCATTTTTACGTCGTGTACATTACTCAGCTGGAAAAACTTTACACATTAACTCTGCACTCACGAGTTCCACAACAAGTTTTAAAAACTTAACTACTCTCTTAGTCACCTGACTTTGATCTACCATTTCTCTTATGACTTCTAGTTCCAGAACAACACCTAGTTACAGCGAGGAAATATTACCGCTGCGTCAATAAAACTGCTGCAGTGCTAGAAGGGCAAAACTACACTTAGTGTTTTTACTGCACCGAGTTCTTTTATCTTCCTAACTTGTCTGTGGCGTTTGTTATTTGTCATTTTTTCCAACTTTGTTATTGATGTGTTTTCTCCTGCTAGTTTGTTCTTCCTTGGTCTGTAAAACCAGAGGGAATTGTATCATCTTACAGAATCATGTTTCATCCTTGAACATCTACTTCGTGCTTCGTTCAGAATTCTGTATCTGATGAAGAGCGTTTAGGATGCTGGAAAAGACAGATCTGCAAACTTTTCTAAAAGAAGAAGAAAAAATAGTTTCATTCAGTTATCTGCTTCCGAAGTCAAGTTTCGCATGAGAAATTGTTTAAAATATATTTGGTTTCACACACTACAATGCTGTTTTTAAATTGCGTTAATGGGACTTACAGTCAACATTTTGCTTTATGTCCCAATGCGAGAACATGCCAGTTTTTAGATATCTATAACTGAATGACTGTGTAGAGGCGGGCAATCATAACATATACACTTTGTTACAAAGAGTAATCAGACACTACCATGTTATGTAAATTGAAAGCCACGTTGAAATCTTCCTAATTTTGAAAAGAAGCCATTTACATGAAAATGTAATTAGAGATAAATTAAAGATCTCACTCAAATCTCTCTAAATCTCAATTTTCAACAATATTCGGAAACTATTTAAAGAGTTATTGAAGCTGGAACACTGAACCACAGACTCCGCTGTCACAATCTCCCTCCCAAAAAAAATTGATTAAAACTGAAATAGCGTTACACAAACCTCAAATATTATATTTATGTTAGTGAATGATTTGATATACAAGTTATCATAAACGTACCCAGGATTTAGGTTTTAGGGGTCCAAGAATTTGGAATTTGTTTTGGGGGAGGGAATTCAGTTTTCGGTGAGGGGGGTGAGAATAAGACTTGAGCAGGGTTTCCCCATTACTGAACTATTCTATCAAATAGGAAATATTAAAATATTTTGCATGAGTTTATCTCCCTAAACCTACTTCTTTTGAAGTAAATTTGCTTGAGTTTTATCTCCCTAACTTTGAAAAGTATGCGAATTGTGTTTAATCTTTTATAGTAAATTTGCATGATTGTGTTTAATCTTTTGAAGTAAATTTGCATGAGTTCATCCTCTAAACCTAACATCTCCCTAACTTTGAAAAGTATACCAATTGTGTTTAATATTTTGAAGTAAATTTGCCAATTATATTGCGGGAGAGCCATGCATTTAAACCTTTTACTTTACTTAAATCTTTTGAAGTAAATTTGCGTACGTCCCTGCCAATTGTTAAAGGTTGTGTACGTCTCTGCCAATTTTGTTTAATCTTTTGAAGTAAATTTGCATGAGTAGTAACAAACGTTACTCTTAAATATTTCAGCTCCCTTAATTATTTAAATATTAAAAGAATATTGAAGAAAACAAGCACTTGAGAGATTTGAGTAAGGTCTTCAATTTATTTCCAGTAACACGTTTTAATAAAAAAATAATAATTTGCCAATGCCATTTTTGTTAATGCCTTGAATGTATCTTTCGTTAGCATAACATAGAAGGGTCCGGTTAAAATGTTAACAAAACTGCCCCTCAAGCAGCTGCTTGCCATAGAGATCTGACAGGAATATGTCAATTTTATACGTCACTTAAGATACCTGTGAGGAAGGTGAGACCTCAGCAGAAAGACAACCAGAAACATCAATTCTTTACCCAGGGTATCGAACCCAGGTCCCTTAAATCAATAGCCAAGCGCGCTAACCACTTGGATATGGTTACGTTTTGTAATGTAATTTGTAACAGAACAAACGACCGTATCATACCGTGACTCGAACTCAGACCACGAAAGTCGCAGTGTCACCGTGAGCCAACGTAATGGACACCGAAGCAGCATTGCAAAGTTCGCAGATTAGTCTGAATCTTAATTAAAATATAACTTTAAATTAATGACGAGATTATTCCGGATTAAGAAGAAATGCTCAACAAGATAAATAGATTTAAAATTTTGTACGTACTGTTCAATATTCCCTCTCATCTTAAATTTGTTACCTTTACATCCCTGTCTTGCATAATAAAAACCCGAGTAACAACAATAATCCTTGTGTTAGAACAAAACTAAATCTTCCTTGTCATTCAGATGTGAAGCAAAAAGAAATTAGATTTCTTAGTTTTGAATGTGGGCTGCTTTTCCTAGACTATCGGTGTTCCCTACTGATCAAGGGCAGAGCAGAAAGTAAACCTTTAGTTTACAATTTTCGTCACTTTATTTCATTTAAGCGCACCGTAAAAATAAATAAATACCCCCTCAGCAGCTGCTTGCCACAGAGGTCTGACAGGAGCCTGTCAGTTTATATGCCATAGTAGAAGGTCTGTGAGGCTGTATATATATATATCACTTACTGTATAATAGAGTAGATGTCAGTGAAATTCCCTTTTACCATGGTAGTCCATAGGAAGAGAGGATCGATGACGAAGTAACTAAAGCGCATCTCTTTCTTTTACAGGAGTTGTCATATAACTTCAGAATTTTATAAGTGCATATGTTTTAAATCATCGTACACAGAAACATCAATTTTTGTGTATTGTAGTATCATTCTGCGAGATGAAGATAAAAATTGCAGTGGAATTTTAGAAACATTACTTTGCATATATTAATAATTATATATTATAATAATATCAATATTATTAATTTTCACAAAAGCTGAGAAAGGTAAAATTTTGTAACCTAGTAAAAAATATATTGCTTTTGCCCTGCCTTTTACCGTTTATCATATTTTTTAACGTAGAAAAAGAATTCAAATTGTATATTTGTTTCGCTTTTAGTATTAAAACCATTTGAATCATCAATTAAAGCTATCCTAAGCCCCAAAACCCATTTACAGTAAGATACCCTTTATCAGGGCGCGATGAAGCAATTCTGCGGGCACCGGTTATTTGAAAATTTTTAACCTTCCCGCTGTTATCAATGATGTTATTAATGTTCTTGAGGTTGATTTAGTTTTTGAGGGAACCCATATTATCAGAAATGAAACTTAAATAAATGAATAAATCAATAAAAGAAATGAATAAATCAATAAATGAATAAATTTTAAAATGTTAACAAGAATACTACGCTCAAAAATGTGGTTTAAGATGGTGTCTTATACCACAATTTTGAGCGTAGTATTCTTGCTAACATTTTAAAATTTTGAAGAAGTTCAAAAATATGTTAATTTTATTTTAAACAATGCTTTATATGAGTTTAAAAAAATTCTGCTGAGGACCCGCCATCTTCACAGATCCCTCTACAATGGCGTATTAAACTGACAAACTCCTGTCAGTCCTCTGGGGCAAGCAGCTGCTTGAGGAGGTATTTATTATTATTTATATATGAGTAATAAAATGGGGTTCCAGCTTTTAGGGTGCCCGGGTCCTCTTGCCTCCCTCTCTAATCATGACCTGCGGTTTATCAAGATGATGCAATACATAATTATAAGCGCTATATAAGGTTTATATCTTCAAACGGCAAATTATTCTAAATAAGAGATAATTCAGTTAATGGGAGGGAATGACTCATTCGGAGGCGCGCAAGACTCGTAATCTGCAGTTCCCAGGTTCGAGTTCCAGCTGGCCCAGTGTTAAGATTTACCTCTGCGAAACTCACTGCCCTCTGTCAATAGGAGTCACCGGCGTGTTTGGAAAGGCCGCCATTCTTTGGCTAGGACGTAAAGCCATGTTTCCATGTGCGGGAGAGCAATAGTACCTTTCTCACGTTAAAGAATACTCTGGATAGCCGTGACAGGAAGCTACCATCTGGCTACTAAAAGCTGTCTAGTTGGTCCCCAACCCTCTCTGGTCATTGTGATCTGGCCATTTATCCCTTTTTGTTTTGCAAACAAGGTGCCGCTCAAAGGTACCCAAACCCTTCAGTTAGTTGCAATCTTCAATTCAGGAAATACAGAATTAAGTTAATGATTAAAATATCTGTACGTTCTTAAAAATTCCTCATCAGGCAAAGATTTCTTTTTTGAACACAGATGATAAATAATCCTTTCAGTTTCACTTCATGATTCTCAAGAAAACACTTTACTTGCAATTGTTGTTTGTAAAATGAAAAATGCTTTTGCATTTTTCATTTTACAAACCATTATCCTTTCGTGTATTTTATTACTTTAATAAGACAACGACAAGTAACAAATGGCAGTTGGCAAACTGATCATCATTATTGTTCTTTTGTTTGGGCACTGTTTTCTGTTTCACATCTAGACTAGGTCGAATTTCACTTACGGAAATGTATCTACTTCATTTATAATTTCAGCGAGCTCATCACTTTAAATGTATCCTTTGACAAACATTGCGGACATATCCTGAAGTTCAGTCTTCGTTTAGAAAAATAAATCAGAAAATTAATGAAATACTGTTTCAAATTTCAAAAATTCTACTTGCTTCTTATTTGAAACATATGAGCTGGAAAAGTTTTCTGTTTTAGCCCTCTCGAATTTTATTTCCTGCGAAGTGTGTTAAATGTGACTGCCTTGTGATTCTCTCTCTCCAAAACAAACACGCACACTTTGATTTCCCCCTCTCTCATCATTTATCAACTAACTGCATGAAATGCTTATAATTTAGTTCTAATTGATCTCCTTAATGCTTAGTTACACATTTACGCACACAATGGGATAAATGTCCAGGCTACAATGACCACAAGGGCTCAGAGATCGTTAGGTGAAGGGGAAGAGTGCAGGAAAGAGTCATACCCTCTGCACATTAAAGAACATGCCTGGATGGCCTTGACGTGAGGTTTCCATCTATCTCCTAACAGATGTCCAGTGGGTCCTCTCCCTCCCAACTTTCTTTTGGTCCCTGTGGTCATTGTGACCTGGCCATTTAGCCCATTGTGTGCAAAAAAAGTGCCGCTCAGAGATAAAGTAATATAACTCAAAGGTAGGATGGTCAGGTCTCTTTTAGAGCAAATATGTCTTTTTTAATCTGAATATTTTACTCGTATTTATGGAATAAATTTCTCTTTAGTTCTTTATTTTTAACTACTAAGAAATGTTTTACTCTTATAATTTTACTCTGCCATTTAACTCCCAGCAGTTGTCAATGGTTCTTTTTCCAAACATTATCTGAATCCTTTTGGCTGAGGATGGGGTTAGCTTAGTCGGTAGTGCGCTAGGCTAATGATCTTCAGTTCCCAGTCTCGAGTTCCAACTGTGTCAGTTTAGATTTCAACTTCTCTATACCCCACTTTGTCCACGGGGAGGAGGTCACGCAAATGGGCTTGGAAAGGCCGCCGTATGTCATATTGATTGGTCCTATGTTTCAGAGAGTCATAGTGTACGCATGGTTTAAGCAATACGATAGATCGCCTAGATCGGGGTCTCTTACGTTCAATGGACTAAATGGCCAGGTTATAATGACTCCCGAGGGTTCAGAGAAGGTTGGGAGGGGACAGGACCCACTGGACAGACAGTAGGCGAGGAGGGGGCTCAATCGGTAGCGCGCCAGGCTCTTAATCTGCTCTTTCCAGATTGGAGTCCTAGCTTGGCCAGAATTTAGATTTATCTTCGCAAATCTCTCCGCCCTGCCCACAATCAGTAGGGGATATCGATGGGCTAGTAAAGGCTGCCACCGTCAGATGAGACGCTAAGCTGTATCTCCGTGTGCGGGAGAGCCATACCCTGTGCACATTAGAGAACGCATTGGATGGTCTTGACGGGAGGCTACCATCTACCGTCTTGACGGGAGGCTACCAGTAAGTCCTCCCCCACTAACCTTCTCTGAACCTTCGGGGTCCTTGTCACCTGGCCATCTAGCCCATTGCGTGAAAATAAAGTGCGTCTCAGAAGTAAAACAACCCGAAATAACGTGCACAGCGTATGTCTCTCCCGCACACGAGGCAACTGCTTAACATCCCTTCTGACGGATGGCAGCTTTTTAAGCACATTGGAACGCTCAGAGGTAAAACAACCGAAACTTGTGGACTCTCCATTTTGTCTCACTCTGTGTAAAAAAAAAGTACCTTCTGTATTCCAATCCTACAATTGTATCTTATTTTCTATGATAGTAGTAGTTGCCTTCCTAATTGGCATTTTGTTTATCTTGAAACTAGAGACGTACTTCTACACAAATAATTTATGCAAGGAAAAACAAAATTAACGAGGACACTGTTGGAGAGTTATTGCGCAACGCACAAATAGTCAGCAAAAAAAAAGATAAAATGCTTAAACGTTGGATAGAATCAGAAACTGGAGCTTTTCTCGTTTACCAATTTGTCGACTATTTTTATCAGTTGATAATGAACAAAATGTATAATCTACTAAATAATAATACACTGATATCCACTGATGTCCTTCCTATTTACATAACAACCCTGTGTTATGTAAATGGGAAGTTAACGTCGAAGCTCTGTAACTTCTAAAATATTTTCTTTCTTTTTAAAAATGTGATAGCAGAAAAGCATTTCAATTAAATGTATAAATATCTCGATTTCCAACAATATGCGTTCAATATTTCACGAGTTATGGAAGTTTGAATATTTACCAATAATAATGCCGATCTTAAGAAATTTACACAATACTGATGAATAGTGAAAGATTACAGAAACATTTAAAATACATACTTATCCTATTGAATACTTTGATGCATACTTATTACCAAGTTTTAAGTAACTTCAAGGAGCTAAATTTTTGTGACTGGCATTGATGTTGTTAAATATTCAAACTTCCATAACTCATTAAATACTGAATGAATATTATTGAAAAATAAGATATTGATGTATTTGATTAACATATTTATCTGCTATCACATTTTCAAAAAATAAAAAACTTATTTTAGAAGTTATAGAGCTTTGACGTTAGCTTCGTTTTGACATAAACATTCTTAATTTTTGGAAACCAGTGTAATTTGTGTTAGAAAGATTTTAGAAGGATGCAATTGCAGTATCATTCTATTTAATTGATAGCAGAAGATTAGAAATGCTGAAAAATATATAATTAAATATTCAAAACAGTGAAAGAGTTTTCAGGCACTGTAGTTATAGCAAGTCATTATACTTATGAAATATCTCGCCTCAAAATCGTCGTTGTTTATCATTTAAACAGGATAGATTTTACTTCGGTTAATCATTTAATGACGGATAAATTGTAGAACATTAGGTATTGGTACAATCAAGCGACTACAAGGACACCCAAGCTACGCTTATTCTATTCAAAAACTGAATTAAGAAGCCTGTCTTCTATAGGGGTTGGGTTGTTTAACCTCGGTGCAGCACTTTGTTTCGTACCTAATGGGATAAATGGCCAAGTCATAAGGACAATGAGGGCTCAGAAAAGTTTGGAGGGTTGGATTGGGTTATTTTACCTCTCTGCGACAAACTTTTTACATACAATGGGCGAAATGGCCAGGTCGCAAATACTCCGAGGGCTTAGCGAAGGTTGGGGGAGGTGGCCCATTTGAACCTGGGAACTGCAGATTGCGAACCTGCCACGTTACTATCTGAAACATCCTTGCCGGATCCATCGTCTTTTTCCTATCTAATCGAAAACATTCAAGAGTAATAATTGAGATTTAACGCTACATGAATGCATTCGTAAAGCGCAGTAGTTATATCGACAAAGCCTCAGAGATGTTAAATGCATCAAAGACTTACATTTCGATTTATAACATCACTGAATCATTAGCGACTTAAATCTGAGAAACTAACTAAAAAGCATACTGTGCCTCGTGAAATGTGTGCAGTATCAAATTCAAAATGCGATGGTGATAAAATATTGAGTGCCAAGCACATCTTATTGACAGGATAACATAAATGATTTAAAAGCTACCTAAGTAGAGTGTAGAAATGAGTCAGATAATTGATATTAGATATCAAGGACATGCTATTATAGTGTAAGGTCGGATTTCAGAATATCGTCATTTTACTAATAGTTATATAAATTACTGTCAACATTTTAGAATTGCTTTAAAGTTTCTAAATCTGAAACGCCAATAAAATGGTGAAATAAAGGTTATTAGTAAACTTACAATATCGCAGATCTTTATCAGACAAGAGAATAGAGAAAAATTATATTCCATGATAACTCAATATTGCATCAGCAGACTATCACTGAAATTTCATGTGGAGTGAGTTTTAAATCATTGATCGGAAATTTTGCATTACAGCTGGAAATGTGTGTCGATATTTTATCCGTATTTCACCAAGGAGTGTCTAAGGGAGAAGAGAGCTAGCTTCCATAGACGTAATGTAAACTTTTCGATTGCAGCGCCCTCTAAACATGGCAAATTCGTGTATTGCAGTGAAGCCACCTAGCCAGGAGAGAAGCCAGTCCCATGCGTTATTTTTCCACTGCCCAACAAGGTTTTCAAAAGCTTACACCACGTGAATAATTTTACATACACTTTGACTTTGTTCAAAGTGTCCATTTCTTAAATTCTACCATCATGATTTTCTTTTCAAAAGGAGTAGTTAAAATTATTTTCCTTAATAAAATCTCGTTTTGTAAAACAAGAGGTAGCTATGCTCAACATAAAATTTTAATATTTTGAACATTCTACTATATTTAATATATTATAATAAAGTGAAATTTATGGGTTAATGCGAGACAACAAGTTTTGTTTAATTATATTTTATAGAATTTAGGATATTTTCAAAAAAAAGTCACATCGAGTTTCTTACTTGTATAAACTGTCAATAGATGGCAGCAGGCACTTTCGTATCAACCATAAAAATATTTACTATTAGAACAAACTGCAGACACCTATATATGTCGATATGCTCCAGGGAACACAAAACTGCAACATACATTGACTTACATGTTCGCAAGATGATTAAATGTATTAATTTACATATTAATTTTAAAAATTCTGCAAAATTACTCAAAATAAACATACAACGGCTTTTCCAGGTATCGTAATATATACTCCTGAACGGGATAAAATACTCACTGAATAACTTTAGGGTCAGCTATCACTATGCCAAACAGTCATGGGTGTTAGACAGGTTGAAATACTGATTAAATCGCAATAAATATACCAAGAGTAAGACAAACCACAGCTGCAGTGGACTAAAAATGATTGCACTGCGCATGCGCAGATCGCCCCTTACAGTTGTTTTTGTGCATGCACATCAATTTGCCACGTTCAGCTTCGGTAAAATTCCGCAGAACGGCGCCACTTACACCTGTGCGAAGCTAGCCTTCTTCTCCTTAGACCTTCTTTGATTTCACTTTTGCGACTGGCAAAATATATATTTCCTAAAGGCTTCAGAATTACGGTATTTATATATTTATTTCACAGAAAATTTCTTTCATAGCCATATATTTTAATATTTGTTTCACAGTTGGATAAATCGATAGAACTCCAATGCTTAACTTCACAGGTTTAAGCAGTAGCTTCGTGTGCAAGAGAATAATATCCTGTGCACGTTTAAAAACACGCTGTAGGCCTTGACCCGAGATTTCCATCTATCTCTTAACAGCTGCGCAGTGGGTTCCCTTCCTCAACTTTCTCTGAGTCTTTGGACAATCCTTGTGACCTGGAATTTAGTTCCTGTATTCAAAATAGTCTCAATCAAAGGTAAAACAATCCAACCTAAATCAATCTGTCTCCTAATTTCCAAGAAGATCCCTTTCTCCTACCCAGTTCTAATCTTTGGGGTCTTTATAACCTGACCATTTCAGCCCAGGTCTGGATCTGGAAAATAATACAAAAAATGAAAAATAAAGCTGTGACACAATCGAGTTGGAAATAAGTAAAAAAGTGACATGGTGATGACGAAGGAAAACACTTGAACGCTTGTTGTTGGACGCTGGTCCTTCATCTCCTTAATCACTTTGGGCAAAACAGTGTTGACGTAATATTGGCCATTTACAGACATTTTTTCAGAAAAGGTGTCCACGGCAAACACTCCTTGGGGACTGAAAAAAATTGTGAACTTCCTCTTTCTTGAGAGAAAGTCTTGTCGGAGGATTTGGGGATGTTTTTAATCTTCCGCAACCAAAACATAGTTGTCTATATTACTGGGGAATAGGCAAACAATGAGAGCCACACTGTTATAGTAATAAAACCACGTCTCATCACCTGTGACAATGTCTGTTAACCGTTTGGGGTCATTAGATTCAAATACTTCCAGCATCTTCTTGCAAGAGTCGACTCAATCCCTTTTTTGTTATTCTATCAGTTTCTGGAGTACCCATTTGACACAAATCTTTCTGAACTTTAAATTTTAATGAATAATTGTTTCCATACTGCCAGTCGATACACTGACATCTTATTACCTGAACCGTGATGTATGGGTTTTCTTAATTAGTTTACGAACAGCAGTGATGGTTCTCTCGTTCACGGCCTCCTTCGGTCTTACTGCACGAGGAAAGGTTTTGAAGCTCTGACGTCCTTCTCTGAATTTGTGCATCCATCCCATAACAGCGTCATATTAATAATCATGATTCCCATATACTTGTGATAAATCGGCATTAACATTTTCTTGTCGTCCTTAAGCTGCATCCTTGTGAAAATGTAAACTCTTTCCCCATCTTTAGTAGTCTCCATAGCAACACGCACAGATTTCGCAGACCAGACTTTACGCGCCGAAGAAAGAAATGATGATACGATCTTCGTTTTTAGCATGTAATGACGAATTTAAACATTCTTCATCTTCGTTTTTACATCATCTTCATTCTACATCATTTTCGTTTTTAGCATGTAATGACGTTTTTAGCATGTAATGACGAATTTCAAACAAGTCCTAGTTTGTTAACTTTGAAGAAACGAGTGCAAATCTACAGGCATGTGTCAAGAACTTTTGAACGTCCTCCTTATAAGAGATGAATTTCTTTCCTTTTAATCCTCATTACATCCAGGCACTTTAGTATTGATATAACATACTATGTGGATGTGTGAAATATAATACAAATTGCTTATTCAAAAATCAAGGCAAGAACTATAAGTAAGGGGACGGGGTGGCTTGATCGGTAGCGTGCCAGGTTCGTAATCTGTGGTTCCCATGTTCTTCACAAAACTCCCCACCATGGGTGTCCGCAGAGGGGAACAAACGGGGCACCTGCTCCCCCCCCTGTGATCGAGTAAAAATTCCACAAATTATAATCATAACAATTTAAACGCAATTTATATACATTATGTATGTGTTTTTGTATTGATGCAATACTGCATTCAATAATCTACTTGTGAAAAAAAAAACCTAAAAAATTAAATAATTAAATAAAAATTTATTGATGTAATTATTTGTCTCCAAGCTTTCCCACCCCCCTGGAAAATTTTCTGCGGACGCCCATGCTCCCCACTCTGTCCTCGGTCAATAGGGTACATCGATGGGCTTGTACACTCTAGGGGTCCTTGTGAACTAGTCATTTAGCCCATTGCGTGCGAAACACTGCCTAACTGTAAAAACCTAACTGCAAATGGGAAAGCAGGAAACGAAACGTGGTGTTGCCAAAATACAGCTCTTTAGAGATTTGAAAAAAAAAATGGTGAACCTGAGATTAATCCACCGAATAGGGACACGGAATTAGCTTCAACAGCTGTTACGTTCAGCCCTAATTTTTGCTTCGGAAGGCAATAGAATCTGATGGGCGACAAGGTTCGTGAAAGTCACGACAAAGCCGAACATGCCAGTAGGCTAAATGCTCTTTGTCCCTTAAGTCAATGTGACATCACCACGACATGGTCTGATTTCTAAATGATGATGTCCAGAGAGAAAGATAACAATGATGAAGCATAGTGATCCATCATTTACGACACGATTGGGTTGCCTTTATAATAAGTATCAGTTTCCAAGATGCTTTGTTAGGCTGTCATAATGCACGTCAGCTGTGTGCTTTAAGGCGTTACAGATAACATTTTCTTTGATATTCGGTTTTATTTCATTCTTCGTAGATAAAAAAATATTTTTTTTCCCAACAACGGAATTTGTTTTAATTAAAGTTACTTGCCGTTCTTTACAATTGTTCCTGTTTTTAACAAGTCGTTTTTGTTATATCGAACATTATTTATCATAAAATTTCCCATTCTCTGCTGTGGTAGAGATTATTCCTTGCTAACATGGCCACTAACACAGTTCACGTTCTGTTAACACGGTAAACACACATCTAGTACTATGACCACTAAATAGACATGTCTAGGGTTATAGCCATTAATTAGACGTGTCTACTATTGTGACCACTAAATAAACATATCTAGGGCCACTAAATATACATGTCTAGTGTTGTGACCATTAAATCTGTGGTCACTCAATATACACATGTGACCACTAAGTAGAGGTAAAATGCTGTGCTACTAAATAGAGACATACAGCCCTAGACATAGATATGTCTAGGGCTCTGTGTTGACAACACTAGACATACATGTCTAATGTTGTGACCACTGAATAGACATACATTGTGCTGTGTCCATTATATACTCATATATTGTGCAGTGGCCACTAAATAGACATGCCGATCACTAAATATACACATGTGTGACCACTAAGTAGACGTGCAGTGCTGCTACCACCAAATAGACATACATTGTGCTATGTCTATTAAATATGCATATATAATGTAGTGGCCACTAAATAGACATGGGCGACCACTAAGTAGACATATAATGCTGTGACCACTAAATAGATATATGTGACCACTACGCAGAAGTGTAGTGCTGCTACCACTAAGTAGAGATATAGTGTTGTGACCACTAAATAGACATACATTGGGCTGTGGTCATTAAATATCCATACGTAGTGCAGTGGCCAATAATTACAAGTCTAGTACTGTGACCACTAAATATACACATGTGTGACCACTAAGTAGACGTGTAGTGCTGTTACCACCAAATAGACATACATTGTGCTGTGTCTATTAAATATGCATGTATAGTGTAGTGGCCACTAAATAGACATGGGCGACCATTAAGTAGACGTATAATGCTGTGACCACTAAATAGACATATGTGACCACTAAGCAGAAGTGTAGTGCTGCTACCACTAAGTAGAGATATAGTGTTGTGATCACTAAATAGACATACATTGGTCTGTGGTCATGAAATATGCATACGTAGTGCAGTGCCCACTAATTACAAGTCTAGTACTGTGACTACTAAATATACACATTTGACCACTAAGTAGACGTTTAGTGCTGTTACCACCAAATAGACATACAGTGTGCTGTGCCCATTAAATATGCATGTATAGTGCATTAACCACTGAATAGATATGAGCGTCCAATAAATAGACGTGTAATGCTGTGACACTAAATAGACATGTAGTGCTGTGACCATTAAATACACATATATTCTGTTGTGTCGATTAAATATGCATGTATAGTGCAGTGGCCACTAATCAGACATGGGCGACAACTAAATAGAAGTCTAGTGTTCTGACCACTAAATATATATATGTGACCACTAAGTAGACGTGTAGTGCATGACCACTAAATAGACGTATAGTGCTGTGACCACTGAATAGACATACATTGTGCTGTGGCGATTAAATATGCATGCATAATGCAGTGGCTACTATATAGACGTGTAGTGCTGTGACCACTAAATACACATATGCGACCACTAAGCAGATGTGTAGTGTTGTGACCATTAAGTAGACATGTAATGCTATGACCGCTAAATAAACATACATTGTACTGTGTACATTAAAAGGCATGTATAGTGCAGTGGCCACTAAATAGACATGGGCGATCACTATATAAATGTGTAGTGCTCTTACACTAAATATGCACATGTGACCACTAAATCTATGGCGAAATCTATACACGAAAAAATATATATATATATTTAGTGTTGTGACCATTAACTATGCATGCAATACAGTGGCCACTAAATAGACATGTGCGACCGTTAAATAGACGTGTAGTGTTGCGACCACTAAATAAACATGTGTAATGCAATAGCCTCAATATAGATGTGTAGGTCTCTGACTACCAAGTAGACAGATATAGGGCTCTGACCACCAAATAAACATGTCTACAGTTGTGACCACTAAATAGACATGTCTACAGTTGTGACCACTAAATAAACATGTCTACAGTTGTGACCACTAAATAAACATGTTTACAGTTGTGACCACTAAATAAATTTGTCTACAGTTTTAATCACTAAATAGACATTTCTACATCTGCGACCACTAAATAAACACGTTCAGTTATTGAAGTTAATTTGATTTGAATAAAGTCTTGATAGTAATTTTAATCAATATTCATATTTAAAAAAATTCGATATGCACCATATGAAATAACCAATTTTTTAATTCCCTCCTTGACATTATTTAAAAAATTCGACAGTTTTATTTATAATTGCACTTTATTAAGTAACTTCGAAATTTGTTCTTTAATGTGCAGAGGGTAAGACCTCCTGCATACGGGACAACGGATTTACTCCTCATCCGACGGACGGTAACCTTTCGAAGTTAATCTCTGTCCCCTTTTTTATCGAGGAGAGAACGCTGGTTAGCCGAGAAAAATTCTCTGATAGGTTGGGTTGTTTTACCTCTGAGCGTCACTTTTTTGCACACCATGGGCTAAATGGCCCGGTCACATGGACCCCGAAGGCTCAGAGAAGGTTGGGGGAGGGGACCCACTGGAACAGCTGTTGGGAGACATATGGTAGACTCCCGTCAAGACCATCCAGCGTGTTCTTTAACGTGCACAGGGTATGGCTCTCCCACACACGGGCCACGGCTTAACGTCCCATCCGACGGACGGCGGCCTTTCCAACACCATCGGTGTCCCCTACTGATCGTGGGCAGGGCGGGGAATTTTGCGGAGATAAATCTCAACGCTGACCCAGCTGGGACTCGAACCTGGGAACTACATATTACGAGTCTGGCGCGCTATCGACTGAGCCCCCAATCTCTGATAGAGTTGGCGATTAATCTGCTAGCATCAAACTACAATTCTGTCACGCAATCCTTTACGTTGAACCATTGCTGTAACTCAACGCTAGAGCGTCGATAGTTATCATTTGCATTACATCTTTCGAAGTTCTATTGTTAATTTAGCCTCTCCAGTAAGTTTCTAAACTGTAAGTTGGTGGCTCCACCAGTCATTACGCTTAAGTATTATCACATTACTAAATTGATTTGATCGAAATAGCTACTGTACATGAAGTAGTTGGTCCTTAAAGACTGATGAAGAACTAGAATTTGAATAATATTATTATGCATCGATTTCTTAGCAATTTCAGTAGTACTGCAATTTTTCGAAGAAACTACTGTTCATGTTCATTTCGCTATCGATTCGGCCAATTTGCTGGTAATTACACTTAGCGAAAGGTGAATTAATGTAATGAACGTGTGAAGCAGCATGCCTGCGTCATTTGTGGGAGACACGATTTGCTGTTATTTTTATCGGCATTGAATTAAATTACTGAACTGAAGTTATTCGACGACGGCTTCCAGTCTTTTAATGGAAGCTAGAAAAAGAATCTTATTACAAAAATCAAATTTGAAACTTTATGGTAATTAAATGTTGTTGAGTGAGTTATGTGCGTATTTCATAAATGTCGCCAAATACGTATAGTGAAGGAAGTTTTGGATCAGAGGTGTGCTTTTCTTGTTAGCGAAGAATTTCGAATAAATGTAAGTTTGTTCATGTTTACGTATTAACCGTTGAAACAAATTGTTACAAAAGTTTCAACAAAATTTCAATTTCACAAGCATTAGTACAGAGGTTATTATGGTACATTGCCCCGTTTTTCACTTTAATCTTATAATATTGTAAAATACTCTATAGGCCTGAATCTTAGAAACCAATTAAGGGTAGATCATGTGACTGAATCTAGCCAGAACGGAGGGAAACGCCATTCAGAGTATGTAATGTTTCCCCCCCCCCCCCCGTTTAAAATTTCCTTTAATAAATTTTATTTCCCTTTCGGCACATAATGGTCTAAATGGCCAGATCACAAGGACCAAATAGTGGGGCTGGGTTGTTTTACCTCTGAGCAGCACTTTTTTGCACACAATGGTCTAAATGGCCAGGTCACAAATACCCCAATAGTTGGGTTGTTTTATCACTGAGCGGCATTTTTTTTTTGCACACAATTGGTTAAATGGCCAAGTCACAAAAATCCCGATGGGTCAGCGAAGGTTAGGGAGGAAGCCCACTGGGCAGCTGTTAGTATACAAATGGTAGTCTCCCGTCCAGTCCATCCAGCGTGTTCTCTAACGTGCACAGAGTATGACTCTCTGCACACGGACCACGGCTTAACATACCATCTGACGGACGGTGGTCTTTCCAAGCCTGTCGGTGTCCCCTACTGTCGGAAGGTAGGGAGTGAGTTTTTAGGAGATAAATCTAAATCCTGGTCCAGCTGGGGCTAGAACGTGGGAACTGCAGATTACAAGCTTGGCGCGCTACCAACATAGCCACTTTTTGGGTCCTAAAGGTGTGGATGAAATCCACACCCTTAGGCTGTAAAATTAAATTAAAATAATAATAAGGCTGTAAAATTAAATTAAATTAAAAATTAAAATTAAAATCCACACCCTAAGGGTGTGGATGAAATTCACACCCTTAGGACCCAAATAGCTTAGAGCAGGTTGAGGAAAGGAAATTCCTTCGACAGCTGTTAGGATACAGATGGAAACCTCCTGTCAAGGCATCCAGTGTGCCTTTTATAGTGCATAGGATAGGACTCCCCTGCATAGGAGGAGAGGGAGGAGGTCACAGTTTAACGTCCCATCAGACAGACGGCAGCCTTGCCAAGCCCATCGGTGCCCTGATTCTGATCGATGGCAAGGTTGGAGTTAGCAAATATAAATCTCGAAACTGGAATATGAGAACTGTAGATTACGAGACTGGCACGCTGCCGACTGAGCCAACCCTCTCCCCAGGTTTCAGGCAAGACGTTAAATTTTATAAAGTCTGTCACAAAATTTTCGTGCAGCATGTAATAACACACTTGTTAAATCCACACCAAAAGTTTATCACGAAACGTATTGCTAACATTTCCCATCGATAGGTATTTTTTACAACTTTTCGCCCCTACAGTCACAATTAAATCCAGCCAAATGTATGCCCATGGATAACTTATTCACAGCTTTCAACACTTACTACTCACAACGTACTACTCCATTCAAAGGAAAGCGATGGCAGCGCCACCGAAATTTAGGACGTTTTTAGAGGATATCTCTCCCGACCTGCAGCAGCTAATAACTCGATTTGGAACAAGATAAAAAACACCTGCGATTATTGCCCAATTTAAATCTAGAAACGAACGTGAACAATGGATGTCAAAAAAGAAATCGAAAATCTTTGCCAGTAACGTTATTGATGACGCTAAAAAAACGCCAGTGTATCTGAATGAAAATTTAACTCCAATAAACAGATAATTTTTCTGGAAAGCGAGGTGCCTGGCCAAATCAAAAAATTTAAATGTCTGGTTTCGAAACGGGAAAATCATGATGAGAAAAACTGATGGGGACAGCGTAATTCGAATTGATATGCTGAAGAATTTCGATGAATTTTAAACGGGAAATATATTGCTTATTTGCTCCATCATATTTGTTTTGCCATGGCGACTTTTCATTTTGATGATTTACCAACATTTAATCACAACGAAAATGTTCTGTGCGACTATGAAGAAGTTAAGAAATGGTTCTTGACTAGTAAATTATGTTATGAATCTAATGAACATTTCAGCTTTCTGCATGTGAACATTCGAAGTCTGAAAAAAAGCTGGGATACTCTCTGTGTTTATCTTAAAGATATCTGGAAATTTTTACATATTATTATATTGACAGAAACTAACATCCTCAGCACGGATGCTCCATTGTTCAATCTAGAAAATTTTAATCAACTTTTTACGAGAACACCTGGTGCGTTTGAACATGGGATTTAACTTTTCTTCCGTGACACATTATTAGTCAAACGATACCTTCACTTGTAATTCCTGCTGAAACATTGATTATAAATATCTATAAGGGTAATTTAACTTTCAGTTTACTTGCTACTTACATATCACCAAGCACGGACAGATTTTTGAGGTCAGAAAAGTCTTTCTAACCTCAAAAACTGGTTCCAAACAACTGATAAACATCGCAATCAAATACTAGTTGGAGACTTTAATTTAGATATCAAAAATATCAAAAAACACGGAGTTGCCAAATACGTAGAATTGTTAACCGAGTTTAGTTTCTCACCTATCATTACTGGTATCACCAGGGAAGACATCATTGGTGACTCTCTCTCTCTCAGACATGCATTGATCACATTAACGTCCGACTTGACATTAAACTCAACCCAAATTCAATGATTTTTTGCAGTAGGATCGCAGACCACTACTTAATTGCGGCAACTTGCGGGGAAAAAGAACTTGGGAATTCGTCCAATCACACTAAAAAGTTAGACAGCAATTTTAACACGAAAACTATCTTAGATCATAAAAACATATGCAAAGAAATAAATCTAACAAACTGGCTAGACAGAGGCACTGGAAACGAAACCCCAAATTCAGAACCAATAGACGTACTTTATGAAGCATTCATAAAAAAATATAAGGCGATGATTAACAATAACAAAATTAATAAACTATCGGATGGCTCAAAAATTAAACAACGCAATTGTAGCAAAGACTGGATAAATCAGGAAATAATAAACTTAATATGAAAAAGAGACTAGGCTTGGATTGATTAAAAAAATAACAAGAGAAACAGAAATTTTAAATTACTATACACAAACTTAAGAAACACAATCACGTCCCTTATTAGGCAGGAAAAGAAAAAAATATTACTTCAAACAATTTGAGTCTTGTAAAAATAATCCAAAGCAAAATTGGGAACTCGTCAACCAAATTATCAACAATAAACCTAAAATTGGCATTGACGATTTTATCATGAATAATATGCCACAAGGTATGTCTGAAACTCAAGCAGCAGAGAAATTTAACAACACCTTTGCAGACATTATTGTCAATCTTAGAGACGATAGCCGTATACAGAATCTCTCTACAGTTGCTAAACATATCCAACCTTCTTTTCCCTCATTTTTTATTCCTCCCATCCTCTCATTTTTTATTCCTCAAAACAAGAAACTTTCAAAATTCTAAGTGACGTAAATGAAAGAAAATCATGTGGATACGATCAGGTACACATAAAGCACATTAAAGCATGCAAAATCTCCTTAGCTAATCTCGTGACAAACTTAATCAATGAAAGCATATCTACAGGAAACATCCCTAACAAACTCAAAATTGCTATTTTAAGACCAATTTACAAAAGTGGAACTAAATCCGATTGCACTAACTATAGGCCCATTGCCATATTACCCGTTCTTCACAAAATACTTGAAAGAAGTGTAGCTAATATTCTAGTCAATTTCTTGAAAAAACGTAACATTATTAGTGAAAAGCAATATGGTTTCCAAAAAGGTAAAAATACAATTACTCTTTTAATGGAGTTTTCTGACGTCATTAATGGAACTTGAAACAACGGAAAAAAGCAGCTGCTATCTTTCTGGACTTTCGTAAGGCATTTAATACGTTGGATCACGATATTTCACTTCAAAAATTGTATATCTGTGGTGTCCGAGGTATTACCCTTAAATGGTTTGAAAATTATTTAAAACACAGATTGCATGTTACCAAAATTAATGGCGTTTTTAGTGAGAAGAGAGAACAGTGTATACTGGTGTACCACAGGGTTTAATTTTAGGTCCACTTTCATTCACTATTTATATTAATGATCTAGCTAACCTTAAATTGAAGGGCTCTCCTTATATATATTCTGATGACACCGCCTTGGTTAGCGTGAATTACAATATAGGAGACGCAGTCCGAGATACACAGAATGATTTTAACAAAATTATTAACTGGTCTAACATTAATCAGAAAAATTATACATTAATCAGATATAATTATATCATACATTAATCAGATATAATTATACATTAAATATCAGATACATTAATCAGATATAATTATACATTAATTATCTATACATTAATCAGATAAAATTTACATAAACTCAGAAAAAGCCAAATGAATGAGCTTTCATTCACCAGGACATTATGATCTCTCATCTTATGCAATTAAAAGCCACGAACCCTTGTGTCCTCACAACATGATAACTAATGACCCTGACTGCTGCGACTGTGATGTTATTGAGCGTGCTGAGAGCCATAAATATCTTGGACTTTACATGGACACAAGCTTCCGATGGAATACATATATTCAAAAGTTAGCAGGGAAATTGCGTCTATGTGCATCTAAACTTTACAAACTACAATTTGTTGCAAGCACACATACATGTATTTTGGTTTACAAAGCTATCTGTGAATCTATATTGACTTATGGTTTGACAATATATGGCTCAACTAACCTCACAAATATAAAGAAAATAGAAACTATTCAATCATCCATTGCAAAAAATATAATCCCATACAACTTAAGAAATTCATTTTATCATTTCGAAGAAAGACTAAATTATCTAGGCATACTCTCTTTTCACAACCATTACAAATACAGCATCACTTTAAAATATTTTTTGACAATCAATTTAAATCTAAAATCTATCATGGGAAAAACACAAGGTTACAATACAAAAATTATTTCCAACATCCAAAAATATTAAACAATTACGGGAAATGTACAAGGGCATATACAATACCTTACGTGTTCAATCAATTGCCAAGGGAAATTATTTTATTAAACAAATTTAAAGAAATCAAAAATAAGACTAAAAATTTTCTTCTCGGCACTAAATTTAAAATAAAAATTTGAACCACCACAATTGAGCTTCCACTAAAATTCACATAATTCGATGACATTGTTTTAAACTATATCTTATGTATTTTCATGTAACGTTATTATTCTTCTCTCCTGCAGATAAGCAGATGCTTTGCTGGTCATTTGTTTAAACTTTTGTATAACTAACGTGAATATGAATAAAGATTATTATTATCATTACCCCAATAGGGTTAGAATAAGTGGGACCACTCCACTAAAGTTGGGACCCATCGCTCAAGTAGCCGCGGAACCAGGGGAGAAATGCCAATTTCTGCAACAGCCGATCTCACATATGTCCTTCTGCACAGGAATTACGGCTATTATATATAATATGATGATGATACTAGTAGGAACTGAAAGTTCATGGGTAACATGATTATAAACGTAAAAGAAAATTCAAAAGCCGCGTGGTACTTATTTTTCATTACTGATTGAATTTTGATTATGAAAGTATAATCAAATTTTTTATAATTTTACTTATTCTTTTCGTAATTCTAAGAAATATTGAAATTTCAATAATTCTGAAACCGAGACTGTCATTTGAATATCGAACAAATGTTTACCTAACTATTTTCTTACTCATTTCAGGAGGTTTTTACCCCCCCACGAGGAAGAAGGACTATCTCCACTCCAGTGTGACATTCAACAACAAGATGAACAATTGACCCCGAGATGACCTCAGGTGGTATAACTCCGTGGCATAGAGGGGCCACTTCACCTCGGCCCTCGCTTCTGGAAACAAAAGAAGACGATTGCTCATATCTGTACCGAGTAGGTGCGGATTCCCGCTTGCGTCCGTTTCCGCTTCGTCTCTTCGCGGATGAAATCCACCAGCTGGGATAATGGACCGGGATATCACAGCTTCCTAGTGCACGTGACGTCACCATACAATTCCTTTGTGCCTTGGACAGGGAGCCTGGGAAGTGTTACATTCCCTACGTCATGTTACGTCACTAGAGGAAGCGTCTCTTCCTCCTACTCACGTGGACCCGCTGTCAGACTCGCCAATCAGTGTGTGGAGTGTTAAAAGATGTCACGTTTTGTGTACTGGTGATGTATGCGATCTTGTTAAAGGCCCAGACTAGTGTGCTAAAGTACTGGTGCTTCTTTTTCTCGGTGCATTGCTCGGTATACTTCGGGAAGAACGACTTCAGATTTACTGGCATGTAGAGATATAGTTGTAGAGAGAACCAATCCAGTTTGTTAAATAGACTTGTGGTTAACAATCTTCCAATTTTAAATAAGGGTTATTAAATAACTATGTACACTTCTCAGCACGCTGTGTCTGTTGTTTATTTTTATTGTTGTTTTGACCAATTTATTTCTACTCAAATGACACGTATCAGATGGAGGACCGGGGTTTTGGGACCCATCACTTCGGGTCCTTGTTGATAGTCCAGCTCTAAAGATAGAAGGATGTACATAATTTGATCTTCAGCTTTAACGAAACCTACAAAGGTTAATAAACAAAACAATTGAGATTTCCAAAGTGTTTTGTCAAACCAAATTCAGGATTCCAAAATTCCTAAATATGTATTTTGGGAAAATGTGTCTTGAAGTGAATGGCATTGATCAAATCTCTAAATATCGATTTTTTTTCAATGATAATTATTTTATATAGCGATCATTTCCAGAACACACTGAAAATGGGAATTTCCAATGTCTTTTGTCAAACCAAATTCAAGACTACGTAATTATAAGTGCTTTGGGGAAATGTGTTTTGAAGTGATTCAAATCTCCAAATATTGATTTTTTTTTCTATAATAATTATTTTTTCATCACCCCCAAAAAGGTTCATACCGCTTTCGCTTAGTTTAATGCTTTTTAAATTATTCTCTAAAAGAAAATGCAGATTACGCCCATCTACTAACATAAGTTTCGTAGTAGACGACCATCTGTCATTAGTGACGACAGTTAAAGACTGAAATTGCGTCCGAATCTGGCCAAACATGTCAGAAACTTGCCGAAACTTTAACTTTAGCGAATAAACCTTTTGCTTGCATTTGTAAGCTTTCGGTAGAATTTATAAACTGAGCAAATGAATTCCCCATAAACACTCGAAGGAAAACAGCAACAAAGATTGTCCATCTGCATGTCGCTGCTTTCTCGTCACAACGTGGGACTTTTCTTGGGCCGATTAATGACAGGCAATCCTGCATGTAGAAAACAATGTTGGTGGGGAAGCAAGAAACACAATCGAGCCGAAAAAATGGGGCCAAGAGAGTGGATTTCCATTGCAATATGACATTTTTTTTTGTTTGTGACATATAGGACAAAGAAGAATCCTAGAAGCTACTCCTAGCTTTTACAGGCCTTCTCATACAAGGACATGCCCTACTACGACCGAAGTCATCGCTGACCACAGCCTTAGTTAGAGCTAATACAGCACACAAATATCAGAGATGCACAACTGATGCACAACTCAAATCTGGATCCAACCAGAATCAACCTCTAATGTAATGAAGCGATAAAGAATAGACTTCTATGGAATGAAACTTGCTATAATATCATTGTGATGGAATGAAACCGGCTATATAGTATTGTAATGGAATGAAGTCGCTATAATAGTATTGTGATGGAATGAAGCCAGCTATAATAGTATTGTAATGGAATGAAGGCCGTCTATAATAATATTGTGATGGAATGAAACCGGCTATATAGGAATTATAATGGAATGAAGCCGGCTATAATAGTATTGTAATGGAATGAAGGCCGTCTATAATAGTATTGTGATGGAATGAAACCTGCTTTAATAGCATTGTGATGGAATGAAACCGGAAATATAGTATTGTAATGGAATGAAGTGCAATAATAGTATTGTAATGGAATGAAGTGCAATAATAGTATTGTGATGGAATGAAGCCAGGTATCATAGTATAGTAATGGAATGAAGGCCGTCTATAATAGTATTGTGATGGAATGAAGTTGGCGATGGAATGAAGCCGCTATAATAATATTATGATGGAATGAAGTTGTTATAATAATATTGTGATGGAATGAAACCGTCTGTAATAGTATTGTTATGGAATGAAGTCACTATACTAGTATTGTGATGGAATGAAGCCGGCTGTAATAGCATTGTAATGAAGCAGACAAGAATAGATTTCTAACGGAATGAAGAGGGCCATGATAGACTTTTATATGATTGAAGCGGGCTGGAATAGACTTCTAAAGGAATGAAGCAGACCAGAATTGTAACGGAATGAATAGGCCAAAATAGACTTCTTTGCAAAGAAGTGGTTCAGAAGAGACTTCTTTGGAATGAAGTGTCCAGAATAGACTTCTCAAGGATTGAAGTGGGGCAGAACTAATTCTAAAGGATCGAAGTGGGGCAGCCCTAATTCTAAAGGACTGAAGTGGGGCAGCCCTAATTCTAAAGGATTGAAGTGGAACAGCCCTAATTCTAAAGGATTGAAGTGGGACAGCACCTAATTCTAAATGATTAAAGCAGCCAGAATCGACTTTTAATGGAATGAAGAGGATAAAAAAAAAATACTCTCGTGGAGTAGATCTGTACCACGGACTTTATGATATGTACCCAGACTTAATAACAGCGGGAAAATGACTCCTTGAAAACTGAATTCATCACTTGAGGTCCAGGTAGAACCCTGAACAAATATTAAAGGGTAACGCGTGTTGGTTCAATACAGATACCATCCATTTGTGTTATATAAATGTTTTTTCTTCATAATTTCCCGTTTTATTCCCTAGGAGGTGTAGATGGTAGACAATACGGAAAAAGAATTCTTTTTTTTTTGGGTGGAAGGGTGTTTAAAGAAAAAAAGGGACGCTAATAGGGTAAAATTGTTATAATTTTACCCGAATCCATATGTACCCTATCTGTGTGTTGAATTCTTAAAGAAAATTTTCCCAGTAGCAGAAACCATCAAATAATATCAACTTATTAATATACTCTTATCTTTCTAATACATACACAAGTAAAGTTAGGAATGCTTAAATTAAATTTTACTGACTTTATTTCCAACTATTTATAAGTTAAGCAGGTACATTGTTTTATTGTTACTCACGTTAGAAAAAGCATTTCATATTTGTCTTTATAGGCATTGCACCTTTCGCAAAATTTGATTCTATAAAAAGAAGAAAAAAATTGTTAGACTTTTTCATTGCAAATTAAAACATTAAACGAGCACCGAAGTGAACTTAATCATAGACTATTATACATGCAGGGAATAACAGAAGTAAGCTGAATCATTATTATGAAAACTTTGTAGCCTTTATTTATCATTCAACAATGTTTTATTCTGTTACAGAAATTTCAAAGAACAACAGTGGACAAATGCGATAAGTGTTTCCAAATGAAATGGATATAATATACACATATTTATTTTATATATCTTTGAACGTTTACACATAGAAGAAGAAACACATGAGATCAGTCACTAAGACAAAGGCGAGCCTTAGAAAAACGTCTTAACTATGGTAAACACATCAAAAGTTAATGAAAATAAAAAGATACAATGAAGCATTAAGATTCATAATTCGTTATTAATGCCACAAGGAATCAGAGGGAAAATTATTCTTAACAAGGCTCTTAACCTATATATTAATTCTTTCTTGACGGCAGTCTTCCTCTCTTTTTTGAAACAACGTTTTTTTTCTACTTTGTTTCAAGAAAAATTCGAGAAAATTTTTATTCATGTGAAAGAAACAATTTGATTTTTAGAAAAAATATGCATGAGCTGTCATTCCTCCATAGTACTGTTATGGATGCGTAACATATAAGTTCATTAAATATGGATGAATAATAGATGAGGTCAGATATTGTAAATGCATAATAGATGCTGTCAGATATTTAGATGCATCTACAATATCTGACAGCATCTACGCTATTATGCATCCACTGTCTGACCTCATCTATCAAATGAGGTCAGATATTGTGCATGCATAATAGATGAAAACAGCTATTGTGCATGCATAATAGACGAGTTCATAAAATATAGATACATGATAGATGATGTCATAAAATGTGAATGCATAATAGATGAGGTCAGATATTTTGGATGCTTAATAAATATGGTCAGATATTATGGATGCTTTATAGATACGGTCAGATATTGTGGACGCATAATAGATGAGTTCATAAAATATGGATGCATAATAGATGTGGTCAGATATTGTGGATGATTAATAGATGAGTTCAGATATTGCGGATGACAAATAGATGAGGTCAGATACTGTGGATGCATAATAGATGAATTCATAAAATATGGATGCATAATAGATGAGGTCAGATATTGTGGATGCCTAATAGATAAGATCAGAGAATTCGAATGCATAATAGATGAGGATAGATACTGTGATGCATAATACATGAGGTAAATTATCATGAATGTACAGTAGATAACTTCATAAAATATGGATGCCTAATACGTTAAAATTGTGTATGCATAAGAGATGATAACCTATACCTTATCTCATTAAAACACTATGGATGCATAATAGTTGAGGTCAGATATTGTAGATGCAAAATAGCTGAGTTCAGATATTATGAATGCATAATAGATGAGGTCAGATATTATGTATGAATAATAGGTGAGGTTAAATATTATGGAAAGAATGCAGATTTATCATCAATTCTTAACAAGTAAAGTTAACGACATAATGAGGCATATTAACACATTCAAACTGATTTAATTGTGTTGTGCAATAGGTGATAAAGATTCTGTTAAAAATATATATGTGAAAACTACTTACTAATACGGCACTCTCGTTTAATATAGCGGATGTGTTCCTGGCAAATCAGCGTTAGGTGAAATTCGCTTTCTTGGGGGTTATTATCTCGTGTCTTTCAATGAAATAAGATACAGGTCCGTACCCTAAGGCAACAAAGAAAATAAATCCAATTCGCAAAATGCAAACACTGAGATACATATAGTAAAGGAAAACTGCAAAATAAACATAAACAAACGTCTTATTTATAAATTAAATGAATGTATCGTTGTTTTTACCCAATCGACGTCTCGTGAATGGCTTTCACCTGAAAGAGTGCAGGACTGACTGCTAGGATTTTTTTCTCTTGGTAAAAAATGCTTTTTATAGCACTCAGGCAGAGCATCACTACGTTTCACGGTACTTTCTTGTTGTTGTTGTTGGGTTGGTTTTACCTCTGAGTGGTACTATTTTTGCAAACATTGGGCTAAATGGCCAGGTCACAAGCCCCTAGAAGGTTGGAGGAAGGGGACCCACTGGGGAGCTCTTAAGAGAGAGATGGTAGCCACCTGTCATGGCCATTCAGTGTGTTCTTTAATGTGCACAGGGAATGGTTCTCCAGCACAAGAGACTACGGCTTAACTTTCCATCCGACGGCCTATTTTTCAAAATGAAGTCATCATTTATCACTGTAAGGTAAAGGCATGTATTTCAATTCCTAACCAATCTCCTAAATTTGTTAAACACATAGGCATAATTTTCTTTATATATTTCGGAGTGGCAAATATACACTGCAGAAAATAAAAAATGCAACACTTGCAAGAAGTTGTGCAAATGAGACGAAATTTAGAGACGTATATGGAAATGCGGGGAAATGATTAGGTTTGCAGGATGATTAAAAGGATTGTATAGGCGCGAGGTAACGTCACAGGTGTGGAGCAGTCAAACAGAGATAAAGGCAACCAAAGCTACCTGCTTGACAAAACGTTGTGGAAATTGTTCTAAACAGCTAAAGATTTCCTTACGCAAACGCCGACAGTCGTTCCAACGGTTAACAGACTTTAAGTGTGGAAGAATCATCGGTCTTAAAGAAGTTAATTTATCGTACAGAGATGTGGCGAACTTTGTTGGCAACCAATCCCAGCACCATCGTACACATATGGCGTCAGTGGGTTCAAGAAGAATCCAACACACTCCGACAAGGGTTAGAATGACGACGTATGACCACGGAGCGACAGGACCACCATTTGCGATGCATGGTATGGCGTGACAGATTCGCGATTACAACGCAACTGCAAAGGGACTGGCAACAGGTAACACATCGAAAACCTACCAAGCGGCGGTAAACAACAGGTTTCTACAGTTTTCATTGCAAGTCTATCGTCCGGCACTGCGTTTACCATTCACATCTGCCCACATGCAAGCACTTCTTCAGTGGTGTCGCCTCAGATAGAACAGGAACGAACAAGACTGGAGTACAGTGATGTTTAGTGATGAACCTCGTTTTCGTCTTGGTAACACGACGGTAGACAATGTATTCGTCGTCATCCAGGGAAAAGAAACCCCACTCAGTGCGTGCGACATCGTCACACAGCTACAGCACCTAATGTATAGGTGTGGGGTATCATTAGTCAGACATCTCAGTCAGAATTGGCATCATAAGGGGATCTCTAACTGCCCAACGATATGTTTCCAACATCTTTCAACCAGTAGCTGTCCCATTTGTTCAGCAGCACGGGACCTTTTACCAGCAAGATAACGCTCGTCCCTACACAACCTGCATTAGTCTGCAGTATCTACACGATCAAAACGTTCAGGTACTATCATGGCCAGCACGCTCGCCGGACCTTTCACCTATTGAACACGTCTGGGACACGATGGGCAGACAACTTCAACAACACTCAAGAGGTGCGCCAATCACTGTCGCTGAAATGGAACAGTGACTTCGCGCTATTTGGTGTTCTATTCCGTAGGAGAACGTTATAGAGCTGTACGATAGCCTTCCCTGCCGTGTCTATGAATGCATTGCTGCGCGGGGCGGTTCAACATCATAGTAATTATACCACTTTACCGAGTAGATAAAGTGGTAATTTTTCATATTTTTTTGATATTGTAATCAATCGCACATCTCAGTGTATGCTAAGAGCTGCCTGAATTTCAATAAAATGCCATTAATCCTTCCAGGTGTTGCAATTTGTTTTTCTTCTATTGTATTGCGTTTGCATACAGTATTATTATTATTATACTGTATGCAGTATATATATATATATTGCATACAGTATTTAGGTATAACAGCATTCACAATATCTTTTCAACTAAAATTGATTTTTGGAAATCAAATATCAATAGTTAAGTCCCACCACAGTTAAGTATAAAATCTTCTTAATCTCGAATGACATTTTGATCTACATTCGTTCTATCAACTCAAATAAATATCGAAATTACGTTCTGTATTGGTAAAAAACTAAAGTCAAATAACGTCGTGTGAAATAGTTTCAATAAAGATTTAGATAGAACTGGAAAAAACAATCTTCTTCAAACTTTACTACTATTCTTTCATTTTTACGTTGCATGTGAAAAACGCAGACATTAGAAATGAAAACAATTGACCTAAGCAACCCTAAAATACCCATTTAGGAAAACGTTTGTATTTTTTTTAGCAGAATGTTTCTCTAAATATGTAAGCAGAGTTTTCTCTTGGTACAGCAGGAAACCCAAATTTGAGAGCTTTTTAACCTTCCCTCAACATTTTAATCGAGTTTTCTAAAAAACAAAAATTTCTTCAATTTGCCAGTCTATTTCATAAAGAAAACGTTCCGTACAAATTCCTTTCCCTGACGTATTACTTGGTTGTATCTCACTGTAGACGAGTAGACTTTAGTAAACAAGGAGAAAAATAGCACTTTATTTTTTCACTCATAGTTGAAAAGATGCAACATTATTTATACACCAATCATGAGCTCTCCAGTACGATTTATTTAAATTTCCATTCAGCTTTAGATTGTTCGAAGTTACAGATCCAAATCGGCTTTCATGGCTAGCCAAATGCCCTTGAGGTGGTCTATTTAAATCCCTGTTGTAACATACATCTTTCAAACCTTTGAGCCCCAACAGGCTTATCGTAGTTCAAATTCTTTGGCGTAAACACTTTTGAAGCTATAAATACCGAAATACTCTTTTTCTAGAAGATATTTTTATTGCAACAACTTTGAGGGAAATAAGTGTTTATAAATATATTTTGTTTTCAAATCAGTTCATGGAATTATTCAAAGTTTTTCGGTATCATGAAAAGGCTTATATGTTCTTATATATAGAAGCAGTTCCTTGGTTGATTTAAAAGTTTATACATAGCCATACCAAAGTCACTAAGAAATAACGAATCTGTTTTTATTCTAAGTAATGATTTTTCCTATGCAACTTTGTCTAGAATAAACTGACAGAATTCGATACGTTTGATATTATCTTAGTTTAAATTTGTGTCTTATGGATCTTAATAAATAAAAAAATAAATACCCCCTCAAGCAGCTGCTTGCCACAGAGGTCTGACAGGAGCCTGTCAGTTTATATGCCACAGTAGGAGATCTGGGAGGATGGCAGGACCTCAGCAGAAAAACGACACACACATCCATGCCTAATCCGGGGCTCGAACCCAGGTCCCTTAGATCAGTAGCCAAGCGTGCTAACCACTCGGCCACGGGACGGCCGGATCTTAATAGGGAATACGAAAAAAAAATAATGTGCAGATTGTGAAATAAACCTTTGTTGACTATGACTCTTGTCACTAATGTGGAAAATTATACACGGTAACTTCCTACATCTTGAATCTACTGATCGGTAGTACCCCAGGCTCGTAATCTGCAATTCACAGGTTCTAGTCCCGCCTGGGCCAACGTTGAAATTTATCTCGACTAAATTTATCTCTCGTGATTTATTTCATCTGTGTCCCCTACTGACCGAAGATGTCAGTAGGGGACACAGATGGAATTGTAAAGTCCGTTGGATGGGACGTTAAGCCGTGCCACTGTAGCAGTGGCACGTGCGACAGTGGTTGGCTCCGTGTGCTGGAGAGTCATAAACTGTGCATTCGTTAAAGAATACACTGAATAGCCTGGACGGGAGGCTACCACCTATTTCCTAACAGCTGTCCAGTGGGTCTCCGCCCCCAACCTTCTGAGATCTCGAGGTATTTGTGACCTGATCATTTAGCCTATTGTGTGAAAAACGAAAGTGTCGCTCAGAAGTAAAACACCCCACAATTGAATCTACTTGCTCCAGAGTAATGAAGAGGGGTGTGGCATATTCTGTCAATTGCACAGGTGCGCGACAAATTTCGTAAATAATAGAGAGTGAAAAGGCAATTTAGTATATAGTAGAAGAGGAAGAAAAAAATGATATGGGAGAAGCGAGACAAATTATGTCAAGAGTACGGGAGAAGCGAGACAAATTGTGTCAATTGTACGGGAGAAGCGAGACAAATTGTGTCAATGATGCGGGAGAAGCAAGACAAATTGTGTCAATGGTGTGGGAGAAGCGAGACAAATTGCGTCAATGGTATGGGAGAAGCGAGACAAATTCAGTCAATGGTATGGAAGAAGCGAGACAAATTAGGTCAATAGCATTGGAGGCAGGAGACAAATTCTGTCAATGGAAAAAGAAAAGCGAGACAATTTCTGTCAATTATAAGATAGAAGTGACAAAAATACCATCAATAGCAGGCAAAAAAATAAATAACTCTCTCCATGGCAAGCGCAATGAGAGATGAATTCTGTCAATGGAAGGAGAAATTCAAGACAAATTCTATTAACGGTAGGTAAAAAACGGAAAAAATCTAATAATGGCAATGGAAAAGCGAGGTAAATACAATCAATAGCAAATAACACATAGACAAATTCTCTCAGTGTCAAGGGAGATGCGAGATAAATTATGTCAACTGAAGAAACCTTAACTGGCATAGTGGTTAGGGAAGTGGCGACTCTTGCAGTAAGACAAACTCTGTATTTGTTAATTCTAACTGAGGAAGTGGTCAGCAGTGACTTCGGTTAAAGTAAGGTATTTCCTTATGTGAAAAGGCCTATACAAACTAGGAGTGGTTTCCACGACCCTTCTCTATCGTAAATGTTGAAAAAATGAAAAAGCAAGTCAAATTAGGTCAATAGCAATGGAGGAAGAAGACAAATTTTGTCGATGATAAGGGAGTATCGAGATAAATTATGTCAATGGTATGGGAGTAGCGAAACAAATTGTGTCAATAGCAAAGAAGAAGCAAAACAAATTATGTCAGTGGTAGGAATAGTGAGTCAAATTAGGTCAATACCGATAAAGGAGACAAATTAGGTCAATAGCAAGGGAGAAGAAAATTATAATTTTAAACCAGAATAATTAGGCTTAGATGAAAGCACCAAGAATTTCCAGAAATGCACTTAAAATGTATGTCATGGAAATAAATCCAAACAAAATACCAAGGTGTATTAAAAGAGACTGCTTGCAACCTCAGAGCAAATCTTAGGAAATATAATTTTAAATACGAATAATTAGGCTTAACATGAAAGCACCAAGAATTTGCATATAAACTGAAAAACCCTAATTCAATATAAAAATAATTTTATAATTGCATTAGAAAGTACCGTGGTGTTGTTTTGTAATTATTTTTTTTTACATTTAGTTCTATCACTATTTTTTACAGATATTTATTACAGTAAATATTAAAATATCGATCTTATAAACGCTAAGATTCAAGGATTACAATTCTGTCCTTTGAAAATGAAATAAAGATTGACTTTTTTTTATTAGGGAGACCAGATTTAAAGATAGAAAGGTCAGGAAATTTCGGAAAATCCAATCTGAACTGTTGACTTTTGATGAAATTATTATGCTAAAAAGTAATCCGATCTTTTTCATTTAGAACATATTCTATATATTATTGCACATAATACTAACCTGAAAATTCACTAGCACAATATAAAACTTGATTAACGTAGGCTAACAAAAGTCACTCTTAATATGTGTATTTCCGGTACTAATGTATTTCCTGTAAAATATTCAAATTTTCGGCCAGTTTTGCACTAGAGATTTCACAAAACACATACGAAAATTTGTTTTGACTTGAAATAAAACCTTCACGGTGACCACTTTTATGCGTGGTTTCTCATCCGACTATATTAAATTCGTGTTTGAAAAAATTATTTCAATTGGACTGAAAGGGAACTTCTCCTCCGACAGGTTTTTCCCCCACTAAATTCTTGGCTCACAAGCTGATAAAGTCGCAATAAAGTGATGCCAGTTGCAGCAACTTTGCCAGACCTGTCATTTCGCAAAACTGTTCGAGAATGTAAACCCCATTCCGGTTTGAGAATCAATTTTTAACGTAACATAGTGTTACATAAGGGAACCGGTCAGTCAAGTATCTGGGTAATTACACGACCCGAAATTCGTTGAAACAGAGATAAAACTTAGCAACCTGCGACGTATGTAATTGAGCCATAGATAACCATAAATATATGATGGTGTCAGCAAGTAGAAAAAAGACATGCATTTTCTACTGGTGTCAGCAATACAAAAAAGATGTGCATTCTCTATTGGTGTCAGCAAGTACAAAAGACGTGCATTCTCTACTGGTGTCAGCAAGTAGAAAAAAGACGTTCATTCTCTACTGGTGTCAGCAATTGAAAAAAAGACGTGCATTCTCTACTGGTGTCAGCAAGTAGAAAAAAGACATGCATTCTCTACTGGTGTCAGCAAGTAGAAAAAAGACGTGCATTCTCTACTGGTGTCAGCAAGTAGAAAAAAGATGTGCATTCTCTACTGGTGTCAGCAAGTAGAAAAAAGATGTGCATTCTCTACTGGTGTCAGCAAGTAGAAAAAAGACGCGCATTCTCTACTGGTGTCAGCAAGTAGACAAAATATGTGCATTCTCTACTGGTGTCAGCAAGTAGAAAAGACTTGCATTATCTACTGGTGTCAGCAAGTAGAAAAGACTTGCATTATCTACTGGTGTCAGCAAGTAGAAAAGACTTGCATTATCTACTGGTGTCAGCAAGTAGAAAAGACTTGCATTATCTACTGGTGTCAGCAAGTAGAAAAGACTTGCATTATCTACTGGTGTCCCCCACACGGATACCATTATAATTATGATGATGATTTTAACCTCAATTTTTAGCCACTTGCATTACAGCCGAAATTCTTTATAATAACGTTACCAGTACCATTCTGTTAGTAAAGATCTGTTCACGTTGTGCTGCCAATTTAATATTTACAAAATTTTTAAAACCGGATTCCGACGATACTTCGGGGGACGTTTATTCATCGGACACAGAGCCTTTAATCCAGGGACTGTCCCTGGAAAACGGGGACATTTGGTCACTCTCACGATATATAATCTCGATATACGACTATATCTCACGATAGCTTCACTGCATTGCAAGAACCACATTAAGAGGGTGATATAGTCGCATAGTTTACTTATTCATATGGAAGCTTGCTCTCTTGTCCTTTATACACTACTTGCCTTTCAACCTGGCCATTTAAATCCATTATACGAAGAAAAGTGTCCCATAGAGGTTTGGGTTGTTTTACCTCTGATCAGTACTTTTTTTGCAAACAACTGGGCTAAATAGTCAGGTCACAAGGACCTCGAGGTCACAGAGAAGGTTCGATCTGCCCACTGGCAGCTATTAGGATTGATGGTAGCCTCCCGTCAAAGGCATCCAGTGTGTTCTTTAACGTTAACAGGGTATGGCTTTCTCGCACACGGGGACACAGCTTAATGCACCATCCGATAGATGGCGGCCTTTTCAAGCCTATTGGTGTTCCCTACTGATCAAGGAAAGGGTGGGGAGTTTTTCAGAGATTCTTCCGTAGTTTCGACTAATATAGATAATGCAATCCATGAAAATGGTAAAATGAGACGTATTTATGAAACTCTAGCAATTGCTACTTGGTTTAAAGGAGAACAAAATAGCAATTCTAATTGAAAAATTAGAAGATCAATATTTGAAGAATAAATAAAAATTTATAGGAATAAGAATGAAAGCAAATTCTCAGACTTTCTACCATGGCATATAAACTGACAGGCTCCTGTCAGACCTCTGTGGCAAGCAGCTGCTTGAGGGGGTATTTATTTTTTATATTTTTTGTATTAACGATATAAATTTAAACCTTTTGGAAGATTTGAAAACTATGAATCATCATATTTCCTTAGTATTTATTTAACTCAAAAAAGTTTTTTCATAAATCTCTCAAAAGAAAAATTTGTGCTTTCCCACTCACTCATATTTCTTCAGTACTTATTTAACTGAAAAAAAAATCATTAATAACTCAAAAGAAAAAGCTTATGTTTTCCCACTCACTCATATTTCTGTAAAAAAAATTTTTTTTTCATTAATCTCTCATAAGAAAAAGTTTTTTCCACTCACTCATATTTCTTTAGTACTTATTTAACTAACAGTTTTTTTTATTAATCTCTCAAAAGAAAAAGTTGTGCTTTCCCACTTTTTTTCACTAAATATCCACCTGTCAGTCTACTCATATTTCTTTAGTACTTATTTATCTGAAAAACAATTTTTCATTAATCTCTCAAAAGAAAAAATTGCGCTTTCCCACTCACTCACATTTCTTTAGTACTTATTTAACTGAAAAGGAATGTTTAATTAATCTCTCAAAAGAAAAGGTTGCGCTTTTCCACTCACTCATATTTCTTTAGTACTTATTTAACCGAAAAAGAATTTTAATTAATCTCTCAAAAAGAAAACGTTGCGTTTTCCCACTTACTCATATTTTTTAGTACTTATTTAACTGACAGTTTTTTTATTAATACCTCAAAAAAGTTGTGCTTTCCCACTTATATTTCTTTAGTACTTATTTAACTAACAGTTTTTTTATTAATACCTCAAAAAAAGTTGTGCTTTCCCACTTATATTTCTTTAGTACTTATTTAACTCAAAAAAAAAAATTTATTAATCTCTCAAAAGAAAAAGTTGCGTTTTCCACTCACCCTGGTTGGAGTGAAAGTAGTAACTGTTGTTGACATCGTAAAAACCTTCGCTATAGATCGTCACACTAGTAGATTCATGAATATAAAACCTATGTAATGAGAATATTCAATCCAAATTTGTCAAAAATTTAATAATTTAGCAAAAGTCACGAGTTTTTAGAACTGTTTCGTACAGATGAATTCAACGTAAATCTCGCGAAATAGCGTTTGACAGGCCATTGAAGTCTTCCCACGCGGAAGAGTATTGACTATGATATCTCTGTTCGAAGTTCGGTTGGATAGGCTCGTTCGGAGGATTCCTAGAAAGCGCAAACTTAATCAGATCACGCGCTGAGGTGAATACCCCGTATCACAATTTCTCATCCAGCAGTTCTCTTCTTCTGGGAACATTCCATGACCACTGTACTCTTATAAAGCCACTTAGTTCAATCGCATTCATTCCGTACAGATGGAACCAGATCCGGATTTGCCATTAGACAATTTCCAATATTTTTGATAATTTAATGTAATTTTCTCATTCTCAGAGTAAAAAATAGCTAGGAATGTTGAATATTCTAAATTAATTATGTCTAAAAATATTTAAATCCCAAATGATTAATTTGATTTTTAAATGTTTCTGCGAATTGAATATTTCAAGTTATATGCTATGTAATATTCATTTATTACATTAATTTTAATATTTATTAGCAGTATTACTAATCGTTGAAATCCATACATCCATTTCGATTACATTATTTTCTCTCTACGTGGTTATAAAAGCAAAATAATCTTTTAATTCGAAATTAAAAAACACTTCTGTTGGGTTGTTTTACCCTTGAGCGACACTTCTTTGCGCACAATGACTTAAATGACTAGGTCACAAGGATCCCAAGGCCTCAAGGAAAGTGTGGAGAACGGGACTCACTGGATGGAAGTGTCCGTCTAGGCCATCCAGTGTGTTATTTAACATGCACATGATACGACACTCTTGCTTATGGGACCAAGGCTTACATCTCACCCGACAGACATCCAAGCCCATTGGCGTCCGCTTCCTGAACGAAAGCAGGTGGGGATTTAGTGGAAATAAATCTCAATGATGATCGAGCGGGACTCGCATCTGGGTACTGCAGATTTGGAGCCTGATGCACCACTGATTGAGCCAATCCCACCCCCAAACACTTCTGTATACAAGATCACGCTGCCACTTTGTGTTCCTAGGGGATGCCTGAGCTGTAAATATGGCCCTGTACCTGAAACATGGAGCAGAGCTGTCTGGTCACCATACCTGAGCCCAATGTACAATGGTGGGGAGCAGCATGACGGATAATGGAATACGCTTCTTCGTTTGTTGGCGCCGCAATGCCATGTGGACAAACAACTGTCTGGCATGCCAAAATGGAATTGGGACTCGTCGTGAACAACCTCTCCTCCACTACAGTGATGCTGGACTGGACATCTCACTCTCATTTCTGTATCATGCAAACGTTGTCTAATGGTTTGTGTGGAGACCGAAGTGTCCGTAGTAGTCTGCAAATCACTCTGCAGCACAATCGCTTTGGTGAAGGGGTTGTGAGCGGCCCTCCACGAAGCATGCGATCTTCACTTCCTGTGGTGCAGTGTGCTACTCCCATACCTGTTCTTTATGTCATTCGGTGCTCCATGACGTTGTATGAGATGCACCATTGCACTGTGCTCACATTGCACCCCATGTGTGAGACTATCGCTCGAAGGCTCAATCCGAGCTCTTACATATCTATGATTCGCTCTCTCTCAGAAGGCGTCAATTGACACATAAGGGTTCCGCCTGCGTCTCCAAGGCATATTCCGAACATTTTCGCAGCATTTACTCCAACCTCATTGTTGGTCGTGCTATGATACGAGCTCATAAGAGCCCATAATTTATCCACGGCTCGGCCGGATGTCACGTGTCCATTCGCTGAGGAACTATGATCACTTGCATATCTCCGATGGGCGATTGTCTCCTGCTATTTAGATATCTTTACTTCCATTTCTTCTTGGTGTTGCGATTTTCACTTGGAGCAGTGTATTTCTTTAAAAATATCCTCTTTATTTAAAAAAAAACGTTTTCGATGAATGGTCCTGGTTGAAAAAAATCTCGCACTAGGAACCATTGTCATCTCGCTAAGTCATTTCTATAAATATGGTTCAATAATATACTTATTTTAGATGTTTCTTTTTTACAGTAACAAACCACGTTTCATAGTAACAAACAGTAACAAACAATCACAATTGTCAGTTACACGACAATTGTGGTTTTTACAGTAACAAAACACAATTGTCGTGTAACTTAATAACCTTGAGCTTTTACTATCTGAGAATCTGGCAACGCTTCAGCTCACACACACGTTTCTTAATCTTTTTAAAATTAGCTGTCACCAAGGTAATGGTCACACCCAGTTTCATCTCCTATACCATCTGGAATTCCTAACAAAGCAAGGCTATTTTCATATTGATGGGTTGTGTAGATCATATTCCTATGCAACCCAAGTGTAATATCTCCGTTTACGGGGGGGAGAAAGTCTTTCGGAAACCTTGGAGGAGGTGGGGAGGCTCAGTTCATAGCGCGCCAGGCTCGTAATGTGTAGTTCCCATGTTTGAGTCCCACAGGTCAGTTGTTAGCCTTCTTTGAAGATAGACGTGTTTTTCTCGCTCTTCTGCCAGTTGGGGTTGTGTTACAGGATAGTTTCGGCAGCTGGATGACCATCGGCATTCCTCGGACCAGTACGTGCAATAAAATTATATTCATATTTGCCGATCCGCTGACACCCGCTATTCTTAGTCCTCCCATCACATCTGTGAACTTCCGAACTGAAAGAGACTTAACTTTATGACGCTAATTAGACGTCCTGTCTCTCCATGCTTTGGACTCATTTTCATGGTGCTTCTGCTAAACAATTGTAAACAACTCTTCTTACTAAAAGTGTGCTTCTCATCTTCTCATATGAGATCGAAAAAAAAATATAAACTCAAAGAAAAGCAAACCGGCACTTAGCACAAATGTGAATCACTCGAAAAATAAAACTAAAGGAAATGAGATCTCCCCCCCCCTCCGAAATGTGCAGTTCAGAAAGACGAAACAATGAATGAACGTTACGAAATGAAACGATGAACGAAACATATAAAAACCTACGAAACCAAGTTACTGCTGGAATCAGAGTTCAAAAACAAAACTTTTGTATAAAACAATTACTACTGAAGAGAAAAGATATGCGACAAACCTGGAACTTAATTCACTAATAATATAAGGAGACAAATACTATTGATGACATAATTACTAAAAAATATGTCAAAATCTTTATCAGCATTACAAATTGCAAACAAATTTAATATTGAACGCAACCCTCTGATATCGGAGATTAGAGAAGTGGCTGATATCTAACAAAAATAGTTAAACAAAGCATTTTTAACAGGTCAAATTGAAATAAATCTACAAATGTCAATATTGAGACCAATTTACAAAGCAGGTGATAAATCCAATATTGACAAATAATGACGTCGCAATTCTGTTTGTCGCAGATTCTAGAAAAATATATTCGTAACATCCTATACACATTTCTCACAAAGCATAAAATACTAAGTCACAAGAAATATGGCTTCCAAAAGGTCAAAAGCATTATAAAATTGCTAACAGATTTCACAGACATACTTCATAAAGCTTTGAATCAGGGCGATAATGTAGCAGCATTGTTCCTTGACTTATAAAAAGCGTTCGACACAACAGATTAGGGGTTTCAACCCCTTAGTGTGTTGTGTTAAATGCTTTTTGCTAATTTTTGGGGGTACGCCGTGAGAGCTGTTTCACTGATTTACTCAGTAAAATGTTATAATTTTATAAGATTTGTTAAATGTGTTTATGTCATTTTTTTTGTGTTTATTGGTATATTGTATGCAATTTATGAAAACAATATATATATATACATTAAATTTTGTGTTCATAAATTACTAACAGTATATCGAGTAATAATTTAGTCACATGATAACAATGTGAATAAAATAAAACACGTATATATGTGTTTTATTTTATTCCCATTGTTATCCTATAACTATAATTTTTTCTATCTATACAAGGGGTACGCCAGTTACATACACATTTCCAGGGAGTACATGAAGCATAAAAGGTTGAGAACCACTGCAATAGACTACAACATTTTATTAGATAAATTAGAAAACTGTGAGGTTAGAGGCATCTCACTACTCTGGTTCCGGAACTCTTTAACAAATAGGATCTCTATAACAAAAATAGGGAAAACGTTTTGTTCTAGACGTCATATGAAACGTGATGTACCCCAAGGATCTATTTTACGGCTTTACCCTTTTCGATATACATTAATGACCTGGTGGACACTAATATAAAAAGTCACTTATTTATGTATAGCCGTCCCGTGGTCGAGTGGTTAGCACGCTTGGCTACTGATCTGAGGGACCTGGGTTCGAGCCCCGGGTAAGGCATGGGTGTACGTGTCGTTTTTCTGCTGAGGTCCTGCCATCCTCACAGATCTCCTACTATGGCACAGTCTCCTCCCAGATCTCCTACTATGGCTACTGTTCACAGGCTCCTGTCAGACCTCTGTGAAAGCAGCTGCTTAAAGGGGTATTTATTTATTTATATTATATTTATGTATGCAGATGATATAGTAATCGCCACTTCGAATGAAAACTAAGAGAAAGCGGTGAAAGTTTTACAAGAAGATTACAATACTGGTTATACATTGTCTAAATTATAATGAAATTTATTTAAACATTAAAAAAAACAAATGGATGCTTTTTCACTCTTCAGGAACTCACATCCATAGCCATATACATACAAAACACATAAAATCAACTGCGTCTACCAGGTTCGAGTCCCAGCTGGGTCAGCGTTGAGATTGAGCTCCGCAAAACTCCCCGCCCTACCCACGGTCAGTAGGGGACACCGATGGGCTTGGAAAGGCCGCCATCCGTCGGATGGGACGTTAAGCCGTGGCCCCGTGTGCGGGAGAGCCATACCCTGTGCACGTTAAAGAACACGCTGGATGGCCTTGACGGGAGGCTACCATCTGTCTCCCAACAGCTGTTCCAGTGGGTCCCCTCTCCCAACCTTCTCTGAGCCTTCGGGGTTAATGTGATCTGGCCATTTAGCCTATGGTGTGCAAAAAAGTGCCGCTAAGAGGTAAAACAACCCAACCCAACTGCGTCTACAAGAGAAGCATTCTTAACGTCACAGACTGTAACAGTACTGAAATAGAACGAGTAGAAACTATAAAATACTTAGGTCTGCACTACTATAGCATATAACGCCGGAAAACACATACGAAAAAAAATCTGCGGAAGTTTAAGATTCTGCGCTCTGAAACTGCATAAATTAAAATGTATTTTAGAAACTGAAGTATGTTTAATAGTCTATAACGTTATCTGTGATTCGATCATAAACTATGATATAACAATTTACGGCACAAGAAACTTAACAAACATTAAAAAAATTGAAGGAATTCAATCCTTAACTGCCAAAATCTTAATACTTTTCAATTCTTGCACACATCTAACTACAGCTAAAGAAAGATTCGATTATTTAGATATCTGATCCTTCCGAAATTTATATAAATACAACCTAACAGTAAATAATTTTTTTTATGATAAACATAAAGTAAAAATCCAACACGAAAAAAAATACAAGACTGAAACAAAATAACTCTTTTAAGTTATTAACTTTTAGAAACAATTATGTAATATATAAAAACAATTACAAAATACAACATACTTCTAACCTCATATCAAAAGAAATATTTTCTGTAAACACTTTTACTTTATTGAAACGCAAATTAAAAAATGTCCTAAAAAATAAATTCAAAGAAACAAACAAAAACACACACTATAACCAACTGCTCAACTCAAAGAAATTGTATGTACATAACCGAAGTAAAAAAAAACGAGATTTATTGTATTTTATCTGGAGAATTTTTCTATAGCGTAAAATAGATTATTGTTAAGCGAGAAACACTGTAAATGTGAAATACCCTATATATATATACATACCACGAAATTCACTTTTGAATTAGAAATTTCATTTTACTATCAATGTTCTATGTCAATGTAATTAATTTCTTTGTTAAATATTATAAATGTCACATTTCAATATCAATGTTACATTCATCACATATCAATCTCAAACAATATTAATGTCACATCAGACGAAAAAAGGCTAAACATACTGCTGTAACAAATTGCAAATGTAAATATTCTATATCCTGCAGATAATCTTTTAGCTTTGCTGGTCACCTGTAACGATAAAATTTATTGGTACTATGATCAAAGAATAATAAACAAACAAAAATAAAATAAAATAAAAACCTGCGTCAGTGTTGAGATTTATCACTCCTAATGGCCGAGTGGTTAGCGCGCTTGGCTTCTGATCTAAGGGACCTGGGTTCGGGCCCCGGGTAAGGCATGGCTGTTTGTGTCGTTTTTCTGCTGAGAGCCTGCCATCCTCTCAGACCTTCTACTATGGCATATAAACTGACAGGCTCCTGTCAGACTTCTGTGGCAAGCAGCTGCTTGAGGGGGTATTTATTTATTAATTTATTATTAATCCCCTACCCTGCCTTCGGTCAGAAGGGGACGCCGAGAGGTTTTGAAAGGAAGCCTTCCATCGGATGGGACCTAAAGTTGTGTTGGGTTCTTTTACCTCTGAGCTGCACTTTTCTGCATACCATGGACTAAATGACCAGGTCACAAGAAGCCCGAAGGCTCAGAGAAGGTTGGGGGAGGGGACCCACTGGAACAGCTGTTGAGAGACAGATGGTAGCCTCCCGGCAAGGCCATCCAGCGTGTTCTTTAACGTGCACAGGGTATGACTCTCCCACACAAGGGGACACGACTTAACATCCCATCCGACGGGCGGCGGCCTTTCCAAGCCCATCGGTGTCCCCTACTGACCGTGGGTAGGGCGGGGAATTTTGCGGAAATAAATCTCAATGCTGACCCAGCTGGGACTCGAACCTGGGAACTACAGATTATGAGCCTGGCGCGCTACCGACTGAGCCACCCCTGCGACGTAAAGCCGTACCCCCCTTGTTCGAGAGAGCTATACAATGTGCAAGTTAAAGAACCTGCTGGATGGCCTTGATGGGAGTCTATCATCTATCTACTAACAACTGTCCAGTGAGTCACCTTCACCTAACCTTCTCTGACCCCTAGGTATCCTTGTGACTTGGCCATTTATACCACTATGAGCAAAAAAAATGCCGCTCAGAGGTGAAATAACCCAATCTCAGGGCGCCATTTTTGAGAGATGACAAAAATCGGGATAAATTATCAGTTAAATTTCAGTTGTCTTATTTTCACTACTGCCTAAACAATTCAGTAGTTCAGAATATATTTTTGGGTTAGTCATTAAATTCAACATGAATCTTTGTTTTTGGGCAAAAATTAATGTATGTCAAAGGAACATTATTTTTGCTTCGCCTCAGGCTCCAAAAAGGCAGGCTTCGCCACTCCAACTGGGTCTGGGTCCGAATCTCTAAAAAGACAATTCATAGGTATTTTTTATGTTGTTTTTCTGTGTAGTCACCATTTTCTCACTAACCTTTTCAATGTAGATCAGGGGTTCTTAACCTATGGCATTGTATTTCCAGGGGCAACCAGAGAAAAAAATGTTTGCAAACAATTTTTTTCCATTTTATTCATTTTCAAAAATAAACCAACCAAGACCTGCAAATAGGAATGTGAGGAGAACTGATGGGAATGTGAGACTTTCATAAATTGCCGCACGGGATGTGGGACCTAAAAAAATGTTTGAAAAAAAAATACCCTGATGTAGCGCCTGCAGACAAGCCTGTGCCAGACATTTGCAGCAAGTGGATTGCTTGTGGAGTGATTTTTTTCATTTTAAGGAACTTTCATTTGGATAGCCGCAATGGCAACCCTATCTTTGTATAAAAGATTCGAGTTGCAATGTTATTTACTCCAGTTCTAAAATATTTACTTCCAAGGTGACTTTTCGGTTACCTCCAGTTTATCCCAAACTTAAGAACTTTTCTGTTCAGAACCAATTCGGAAATCGATAGTAAAGCAATTAATTTCCATTAAGAACACCTTGAAACGCATAAACAATGGGTTGTAATTGTTTCTATTAATATGCAAAAATATTAATCTCACGTTTGAAAACAATGCTACCTTTTTGGGGAAAATGATATTGATTTTTTTTTTCGTTCTTTTTTCGTCTTCTCCGTTGTTTGTGCAACCTGATCTCAGTATCTGTGTTGTATTAAGAAGATGCAGTTCCTTGAAAAGAAAGATAAGACGTCTCTTTCGAGGAAATCCTACAGGAAATGCACCTCTCAGGATAAGAGCAGCTTTTAACGAATGCATGGTGTCTCATACCTAAGTAAGCTGATCTTGTTTCTGCAGCAACAAAGATATCAACAACCATGCTTCAGTCTTATTCAGAAAGTAGATTTTCCTTCTACATTACAAGAAGAAATGACACATTCCCTCCTTTCCTTCGCTCTATATGCATGCATATAACACATATCTATTTCCCAGAGTTAGAAGGGAAAAAAAAGCCAACGCCTACGAAAACATTAAGTTCTACATTCGTCTTCAGACTTTTCCTTGTCAGTCCGATTCTCTATAATCCTCTTGCTTTTGTCTGTTACTTGCTCAAGCACCACCAACGTATATATTATATACGGGCAGAGTTAGCTCGATAGTACGAAAAGAGAAAGAGAAAAATAGTAAGATAAAATAAGAGAAAGACATAGGAAGAGCAAAAAATAAGAAAGAGCATTACTGGAAGTAGCGATCAAAGGACGCCTGTAGATGGGTTGTATGCTTGGCAGCAAAGCGAAGAAGACGTAAGGTGGCTTGCCAGAGGGATGAGGTATCAGAGCCCGTGGCATGGGTAGTGGCACACTAGCGTGTAATGGGCTGGCCGCTTATGGAGGTTCCTGCTCAGACGCGAGGAGGGCAGGTACGTGGAGCGACTGCTAACCTCAACACGTCTCAGAAAAGGGAGGAAATTTAATCAGGCGCGGGCAACCGTCCTCGTCTTTTCGCGGCCAATCTACGTCCCAAGGGTTTCCAGTCTCAAGTGGAAGCTGTTCATCCAAGATAACACAATGCTGCTTTAGAAGCAGATACAGGTAGCTTGGAAAATCGTTGCCGGGGAAGTAAGAAAATGCCCCTTCATCGCAAAAGGAGAGACAACAGACAAGAGGTAGAAGCGCTTTGGGGCAAAATAAATGTTTGCCCCCCCCCCCTTTCTGCATTACTGTTATTATCATTTTTTATTTATTTATCCTATAGAATTGGAGTTACGTGTTCGAGGATTGAAAGCTAAGTTCGAAAAAGCTGTTCACTTTGTAAAATCTGAAGAAAGAATTTGATTCTGAAAAGACTTGAAGATGTAAACAAATAAGACAAGTCGAAAAGTTGTCTTTTTTTAGCAAAATAAATGTGTAAGCCTTAAGCCGTTAGAGATCAATTGTGTATATATCCCTGTTTAGGTTGTCAACGTTACACCTCAGAAATTCATGAATTCATTCAACGTTATACCTCAGAAAAATAAACCCCAAAGTTTTTTTTTTGCTAATTGTTATTGATATTTTTATTGATTTATTCCGCAGAATATGAGGGTATCTTTTTCTTGTTTTTGTTGTTATTGCTGCTGTTTGTTGAGGATTCAAAGCTCAGCTTTCAAAAGCAGCTCAATTCGTGTAATCTACGGAAACACTTGATGCTGAATAGCCTTTCAACTATGAACAAATAGAAGGGAATAGCTGTTCTTTCGTAAATAAATATGAATGAAGTTTAAATTAATAAAGATCAGTTGTATTTATCTCTGTTTACATTTCATCAAACTGTTTTTTTATTAAATAATAAATAAATAAATACCCCCTCAAGCAGCTGCTTGCCACAGAGGTCTGACAGGAGCCTGTCAGTTTATATGCCAAAGTAGAAGATCTGAGAGGATGGCAGGACCTCAGCAGAAAAACAACACATACAACCATGCCTTATCCGGGCTCGAACCCAGGATTAACTATCGTTATTATTATATTTTTATTTATTTGAGGGATGATTTTTTAAAATACTTTTCAACGATTGAAAGCTCAATTTTGAAAAAACAGCTCGATTGGCATAACTTGAGAAAAAAATCATTTTTTTGCCGAAAAGATTTGTTGATGTAGAAAGAAGAACAAAAATTGGATAGTGATCAGAGTTGAGTGTATTTAACTCTTTGATATCATAATTGGGCAAAACGTTACCCAATAGAATGATATCAAGCACATCAGGCCTGTGCAAGGTATTAAAAGGATAGAATGTAGGCTCAGTAGGAGCGTCCACAATAATACCCTTATTTGTAGTATATTCCAGAAGCCATCTACTATTCTGATTGGCAACTCTGGAATTCCATACCAAATTCTTAGCATTTAAGTCCCCGGAAAGCAAAGTGAGGTGTTATGATCAAAGAATATATCCATATCCTTTCCCTCAAAGTGAGAGTTAGGAGGCTTATAAGCAGAAATAATATACAAGTCAGTGTTAGATAAAATAACAGCAATGACTTCAATAGATTTAAGTTTGGGGAAGGTAACTGTATGATGAAGAATAGATCTTTTAATAACTATAGTAGTACCTCCTCCACTGTTGTGCTGACGATCTGTTCTATACAGGGTGAATCTGAAATAGTGGGCAAAACTTTACGGGGTGGTAGAACGCAGCTATACGAGCAATATTCGTCATAGAAAGTATGGGCGGAACGCAAACGGCGAGCCGCTAGGTGGCGTTGAAAATGGTATAAAAGGGTCGGTCCTCGCACCCAACGGCATTTCTACCGTGGATTGCCGAGAGGATGGCTGGTTATACTAACCACGAAATGGCGGCTATGCACTTTGTGTACGGTGCGGCGGACGGGAATGCAAGTGAGGCACAGAGTATCTCCTCTCCTTCTTGTGTTCATTCTTTAAATGTGACAGTGGAAAACTACCTTTTAACTTCTCACCGCTTGCGTTCCGACCATACATTCTATGACGAATATTGCTCGTATAGCTGCGTTCTACCACCCCGAAAAGTTTCGCCCACTTTTTCAGATTCACCCTGTATATCTCATAGTTGGGAATTTTTAGTTTGTCACTTTAGCGTAAATGTGTCTCGCCCAGCACTAAAATATTTGCCTTGGATTCAGACAAAAAACTTCTAAACTTTATGATGTCAGTAGAAATACCGTTACAATTCCAGGCAATGATCTGAAGGTGATCATTTTTATAGGATTGCTTAGCCATCTAGGTATAGAGCTGAGATGATTCTCAAATTTCCGCGCGAAGGCTTTAAGGCCAACTGTTATTTCTCCCATCAAACTATTGGCTCTTTGATATTCTGATATTAACATATTGATTTTGGCTAGGAGATTATTGACGTTTATTTGTTTAATGAATCGAAAAACCTCCTTCAGATCAATAAGGATATTAGCATCAGATTGCCCTTCTGATGTCATAGTTTGTTTAGGCTTAGTATTATGACTAGGGACTTTTGGTCCTTTTTCAGTCTGATTTAGTAGAGGTGTATTAGTTTTACTTTCTCCTACATTTGCATAATTTGTTTCTGGATTAATAAGCTTAGTAGCCGTCCCCATAGCTTGTGGGGTGGCAGATTTGTTGTGGAACACCTTACTTTGTGGTTTCTGAGCTTGTTTTTCTTCGTTTATCTTCCCCACTTTAGGATTTGGAAAATGAATACATCCTTTATAGTTAGTCGTGTGGTTTAATTCACAATTCGCACACTTCGGAGGTGAATCTTTTTGGCTACGAGTACATTCCTTAGCGATATGATCACCAGCACATTTGACACATCTGGTATCATTTAGCACCCACCCTGGGCATGGCCAAAACGCTGGCAGCGATGACACTGAGTGAAAACGTTTCTTTAAATGGTAACTTTCCACCTTAAGTTTAAGGTGGAATAAGTCAGTAAGTGTAAAAATTTTCTTATTAGCTGCATTCTTTGGGAGCTCTAACAGAAAAACAGGGATGGGATTCCTACCCTTCCCACCTTTAAGATACGTTTTATTGCGAAATTTTAATGATTGTGAAACTCATATTCACAAGTTCACTTTTAATTTCATCACAAGTGACATCAAGCGGTAAGTTTTTGATGACAACTTTGAGATTCTTATATGCTTTCAATTGGTATGTGTGAAAAGCAATATGATCGCTCTCAAATTTCCGCGCAAAAACACGAAAATCTGAAATATACTTCGTTTGTATTCTAATCGTTTCACCGGAAGTCTTGGCTGTAAAAGCTTCGACTTTAATGCAGTCAGTTCTTTATGTAATTTAGTCCAATTAGCTGGATTTCTTAAAATTATAGGAGGGATTTTTTCCCTTTTTCCCATAGCAGTCTGTGGCTGGGTTGAGGTTGAAGGTGTGCATATTTCAAGAAACAAAAAATTTGTTCTTAAGAGCAATATCTAAGTTTTCAGTGAGAGCTTTTCAGTTTTCGCTTTTTCTAACTGGCTGGAAACCATCGGTATCCATACCGCCAATGTGTCTTTCAAAATCATCACTGGTGGCCATTGGAGCCAGGATGTTGGTTTCAATTTCCGTTACGGTATCTTCTGGGACAACATTTTGGATTGAGAAACGCAACAGCTATTTTCGAATTTTACAAATATACAGGGTGAATCTGAAAAAGTGGGCAAAACTTTACGGGGTGGTAGAACGCAGCTATACGAGCAATATTCGTCATAGAAAGTATGGGCGGAACGCAAACGGCGAGCCGCTAGGTGGCGTTGGAAATGGTATAAAAGGGTCGGTCCTCGCACCCAACGGCATTTCTACCGTGAATTGCCGAGAGGATGGCTGGTTATAATAACCACGAAATGACGGCACTTTGTGTACGGTGCGGCGGACGGGAATGCAAGTGAGGCACAGAGTATCTCCTATCCTTCTTGTGTTCATTCTTTAAATGTGACAGTGGAAAACTACCTTTTAACTTCTCACCGCTTGCGTTCCGACCATACATTCTATGACGAATATTGCTCGTATAGCTGCGTTCTACCACCCCGTAAAGTTTCGCCCACTTTTCCAGATTCACCCTGTATATGTGTAGAATAAAATTTTGAAAAGTTAGTGGTAGTTTTAAACAGATATTTCTCTAAAAGCAATAATTTAACCACTTTTCTGAGAGTAATGTGGGAAATGCAACTTTTTAGAAAAAGAATTTGAAAACCAATACTTTTATGTTGTATAATTACTAATGAAATACTATTTGCATTTTTTTTTCCATCATCTGCTAACTCAAATTAAAACTTTTTAGGAATGAAACTGTAGGCCAAGGGAAAAGCTTCTTTCTCTTTGAAAACGAGATTCTCATAAGCGTCAGAAGTGATATGGGTCCTTCAAGTTTCACAATATTACACCTAAAAAACTTCCGAACATTTTTTTACAAGCAGACAGCATTATTGATGCACCAATGACTTGAAATGTACGTATAATGAAAAATGTGTTTTTTTTTTCGAAACGGAATTTCGAAAAATATGCGTCTCAGAAATGGTTAATGTCAAATCGCAATTTAGCTCGTTTGATAGGATTTGCAAACAATCAATGATATTATTTACAATTTAATTTTTTTAATTTAAATGTTAAAAGCCGTCCCATGGCCGAGTAGTTAGCGCGCTTGTCTACTGATCTAAGGGACCTGGGTTCAAGCCCCGGGTAAGACATGGTTATTTGTCTTTCTGCTGAGTTCCTGCCAATCTCACAGACCTTCTATTATGGCGTATAACTAAAAGGCTCCTGTCAGACCTCTGTGGCAAGCAGCTGCTTGAGGGGGTATTCATTTTCTAAATACTAATAAGAGAAAACTTACTTTTGCATGCAAATCTAGTTATACCTTAGGAATTTTGTCATCTGACTATAACAGTACATGGGTTTCTATTCGGTGATTGGCCACTATTTCATTATCTACAGCAATTCAGAGTTAATTCGATTTTCATTATGGGGCTTGGGTTGTTTCACTTCCGAGTGGCACTTTTTTTGCACACAATGGACCAAATGGCCAGGTCACAAGGACCCGAAGAGCTCAGAGAAGATTAGGGGAAGAAGCCCCACGGGGCAGCTGTTAGGAGACTGATGGAAGCCTCCCATCAAGGTCATCCAGGGGTTCTTTAGTGTACACACGGTATCTTGATATATAGTATCTTGAATATAGAGACCAGGGATTTACGCTCCATCCAGCGGATGGCGGAACTTTTGAAGCCCGAAGGTGACTGGATGGGGATTAACGGACACTGGATGGGGATTAACGGTAATAAATATTAACGATGGCACAGGAGGGACTCGAATCTGAAAACTACAGATTATGAGTCTGTGCGCTAATAAATACTTTTCTTTAAATTGACTAAACCTGAATTATTTGAACCTGAATATGAGTTATTTGACTCCAACCCCCTACTCAATTTTAATCGATATTAATAAATAGTTTACTGATATTGTAAAATATTTATTGAATTTAATAAATATTAACAATAATTTATTAACCAACCCCTTTCCTCGATTGACTGTGACTCATTATTTTTCTAACACTAATATAATAATATTTATTTCAATGCTACTTTAGAAAAACTTAAGATACTTCCTATTTACCCACTTACTTCCTATTAAATAGTCCTGATTTGGAATCACCCACTGGAGACATCTTCGAGAAGAGAGAGGCAATTGAAATTGTGATCTTTGGCATAAGACATAAAACATACCCAAACATCACATTCCCAATTGCCAGCCTCCTCATGAATATCTCATCCAGATCAGGATGATAATATCAGAATTATTTAATTAGAAATAAGTTATTCATGTCATAAGTTTTCTAAAGCAGGATTTGAATAAATAATTGTTCTAAGATAAATATCTTACAGCCATAAAGTCAATTCCTACTGAAACCAAAGATCATAGTTCAAATTGGTTGGCTCCACCTGAAGCTGGTTCCTAGTAAGAGACAAAATATCAGAATTAGTTAATCAAAACTGTGTTATTTACTTATATACGTCTTAAGTTTTTCTGAAGCTAAAATTGAATAAATGATTATTCTAAGAAAGAAACGAATTACAATTCTTAACGCAATAATATGTTTGAGATCTTACGCTTATTGGTTCAATTTAAAATACATATTACAATATTATCAAATTCTTAGATGGAATTCGTTGGATTTATGTTCCTGGAAAATATTACGGACATAGAAACTGCGAATTCTTAAAACATAGAAGCTGGATTTCTTAAAATTGCAGGGGGAATTTTTTCCCATAGCAGTCTGTGGCTGGACCAAAATGGAATGTTGAAACTGAAGATCAATGGGAAATAAAATGTTTGTTTCTTAGTACTGAGGGAAAAGTAGAAAAAATTTCGTTGGTTACAGGTATAAATGTATAGCAAGTCCTCGTCATTTCGTCAATTCGTCGTACTGTTCTCTTAACATATAAATTTATATTATTTATCGGAAATTATTAATAAAAATTTAAAAATTCTAATCGATGCCAATAGTTTGACCATTTGTTCTGAAGCAAGAATATTTCCAAAAGTTGAAAAAACTTACAAGCTGCAAAAAAGAGGAAAATAAGATCTATAATCTATGTCATTTGTCAGACATAAAGCTATTATTCCACATTTTAATATAGTTACGACAGATGAACGTGCTGCAGTGAGTTGATGAGAAACGTGACATGAACGTTCGCCTATGCTTCTGCGTGAGATTTATGTAACAAACGAATTGGAACATAGAACCGATCTGAAATTTAAGAAAGATAGAATTGTAATGTTGGAGTTGTGGATATATGTGAAAAAGGACGCAGTTAGTCTCAGTATATACGCGACAAGTGTTTGAAAAGAAGATATATTTTTATATGGTGAGTGCGCCTGAGGTTAATTAGTTTTATTAGTGTAAAATATAATGAGTTAAAACAGATAAATTGAATGATTTGTGCCTGAAGTGAGGGATAGAAAGAAGGACATTGATTACAAAAATTAAGAGGTGAACATTGATCAATTGAGTAGACAGAGCTAGTTTTAACTGTTCTGTAGGAAAAGATTATTACTTTACCTATCATAGTATTTAGTTCGTTTATAAGAAATTTCATCCATGCTAATATAATAAATTGCATTATTTTGTAATTTGTATTGTAAACAAATACTCACTTATACCCACGCTCAGTACTCATCCATTTTAAATTTGTTGCAATATTATTATTGATGAAACAATGCTGCCTAAAGCAGAATAAATATCTTGGAGAAAGTCTAAACTCAAAGCTCGAATATACTTTGTTTGTATGCCTTGTGTATAACTTTCACTGCATAATGTCTACTACTGAATTGTATTTTAAGCGAAAAATGTAATCCATCAAAACAATTGTATTTATTTAGCTAAGTAAAGGAAATAAACGAAGAAATAAATAAATGCAATTGCTAAATGTTAAATAAATAAAAATTAATAAATGCTAAATAAATGAAAAAATAATAAATGCTAAATAAATAAAAATAAATAAAAATACATATTAATATATACTAAATAAATAACTGCAATATAGAATACATATACTTGCATATATATATTCATACCTATGCTATGTAGTACACGCAAGATAAGTCTGTCCCGTTGTTCGTCGTTTCGGTTGTTTGTATAACAAGTGTGTTGAACGTATTAACCAATAAAATAAAGCAAATCCTTTAAAGAAGTTATTTTTAATAATGACGGAACGGTTAAAAATGCTTGCTTACACTGACAAAAACGAAAACATTAATTTGCATTGGGGACATTTGTGTTTTGTCTGATGAAGGGGAACATTTATATTGTCTGATTATAGGAAACGTCTGTATTTTGTCTGATTATCGAGGCGATTTGTCTATGCGTGAGAAGAGGCACTTTTGTGTTTTGTCCGACAAAAGGGAGCATTTGTGTTTTTTCTGATAGGAACCATCTGCATTTTGTCTGATTAAATGAAACATCTGCATTTTGTCTGATTAAATGAAACATCTGCATTTTGTCTGATTAAATGAAACATCTGCATTTTGTCTGATTTAAGGAAATATCTGCATTTTGTCTGATGAAGGGGAACATTTATATTTTGTCTGATTAAAGGAAACATATGTATTTTGTCTGATGAATGGGAAGATTTGTTTTTGCTTGACGAAGGGGGACATTTTTTGTTGTTTTGTTTTTCTAATGAAGAGAAAATTTTGCGCTTCGTCTGTTGAATGGAAACATTAATTCTTTATCTGATGAAGGGGAACATTTGAGAGAGTAAGAAATAAAAATCCAAAGAAGAGTTTAGGACTCATATATAGGATTAAAATCGTAGTGTAATTCAGGTTATTTGAGATAACTCTATCTGGATATCCGGAGGTAAAAAAGAATGTCGTACAATTGCAAATAAAAATGATATTTAACTTAAATTCCAACCATAAATTTACCTGTAACAGCTTTTTCATTTGATATCTGATATCTTAATTAACATTTATTAAGTTCCTGTCTTTAGGTCTTAACCTTAAAATCATTATATATAGCGCCAATGACAGTATAAGAAAACAACCCCGAAGGGACCCAAGGGGCAAAAACAAGGTGTTTACTTAAAACACAATAGAAAAAGTATAAAGGTTAAAAACAACCAACATAAAAACAAAAGTGTAGATTACATCACAGTGTAAAAACACGGTCTTCGAAACCATTAACTTTGGGCGTTTGAACTTCTTCAGCACCAAAGGATCAAAATTAGGTAAAGTATTTATAATTTCATAAGGGTGGTCTACCACTGCCTCGAAAAAGGTCTGCGAGAGTTTCATGATATATGTATATACGTGCTCCATGCCAAGGTCGTTGTGAATGGTTTTATTTTTCACAAACCATGGTGCACTGACCACTGATCTTAAAACTGTGTTTTGGAAACTGTAGTTTCCTGACGTTCGTGTTGGTGATGATGCCCCAGACTGGTGAGGCATAAGTCAGGATAGGTCACAGAATGGTCTTATACAAGAATGATTTCTTTTCAGGAGGTATCGTCGAGTTACACCCTATCAAAGCGCCAAGTTTAGATCTGACGATATTGGCTTTGGAAAACACATTAGTTACATATGAATTCCATTTAAGCTTCTTATGTAAAGTGACACCAAGGTATTTAACCGTTGGTATCCATTTGGTTAATATAACAATATGGTTGGAGAATCAGGATTAATAATTCTTTTACTGAAAATGAGAACTGATTGACTTTTTTCAGTCTTAACTGGCATAGTGGTTAGGCAGCTAGCGACTGTTCCAGCAAGGCAAACTTTGTGTGTTGTGTTAGCTCTAACTAAGGCAGTGGTCAGCAGTGACTTCGGTCTTAGTAGGGCATGTCCTTGTATGAGAAGGCCTGTATTAAGCTAGGAGTAGCTTCTAGGATTCTTCTCTGTCCTATATGTCGCAAAAAATAATTATGATTCTCCATTTAGAGTACCAGCGCTCTGTTTTGTCCAGTCCCAGCTGCAGTCGTTTAATAACCAGACTGGGGCTTAGTAACGGAGAAAGCAGAGCAATATCATCGGCGTAAAGTGTCATTGTGATCGTTTGGAGATCAGGAAGATCATGAGTGTAAAAATTGAATAGAGCAGGGCTCAGCAAGGAATCTTGTGGGGCACCTGCATCTATCTGTCTCTCAGTAGATAGGCAGTTGCCATAGAAAGTTCTTCCATTCAAATATCACTCGATGATGTGAGTCATACCCGAGGGGAAGTCAGCTTTGATCATTTTAAAAATGCCGTAAAAACTGGTCTACAAGCTTAGGAAGGGTAACAGAATGTCAACGGAGAATTTTGGTAGCAGAAGCAGGTGAAAAAATAAAACTACTAAAACAAATGAGAAGAAACGTATTTCTCTATTCAACAAGAAACGTATTTCTCTATTCAACAAGAAACGTATTTCTCTATTCAACAAGAAATAATTTCTCATAGAAATCAATAGTAATGATAGTTCGCCCAGCAACCTCCCAACCTCATTAAACTTCTTTTCCCTAGTTCATAGTGGGTATGTAGTATAATTTTCATACGTTTACATCAAGACTATAAAAGACGATCGCATTATGTCATCATCTCTTACTCATCCTTAATAAACATACTAGCGAAATTTCTAAGTGTAGAAACCTCCTCTTATCTGAGAAATGTTATGATGCTCTATTAGTTGTGAAACATATTTTTCTTCCACCGGAGAAATGACTGGTGATCAGATTGGCTATGGGAAAGGCATCATCTGAGCAGCGACCGGGCGGCGGGCGTCTCTCGGTAAAAATATTATTTCTCTCTGCTCTCTTCTATCTGTGTTTGGGCCATCATCGGCAATGGCTTTAATGGCTAAAGCGTACCTCAGAATGGAGAGGGAGGAAAGCAACGTCCCAAGATTCGGAGAGGAGAGACAGAAACAGACCTCTGGGCTGAGCAGTGGCACGTGCATACAGCAGAACTACATTAAGGCCGTAGTCGGCGATGTGTACGGAATACAGGAAGTGCGAGAGAGAGGCTGAATTGACCGAACGATCCCTTTCCTCCTCCTCTCGCTCCTCCTCGTGATGTTGCAGCCACTGCTCTTTCGCCGTCCATCTCTAGGAGCGAAGCCAGCGCTGGCAAAGTGCCATAGTTCACAGCAGGGATAACAACAGGACTTCATCCTCATGCTTCAGAGGCAAGCGTCTCCTCCATAATTAGTCAGCCTCTTGGAATCACTAATGCGTTCTTCTCATGACTACTTTTGTATCCACATTTACAACAGCTTCGGAAGCATTTATTTCCGAATAGAAGCTTTCTTTCATTCTAGAAATGAAAGTCTCTGTCTGTGTTGTTTTCTGTTAGTGCGTTTTAAAGCGTTATATAAGCTGGGTATGACTAAGAGCGAAAGGATTTTTTTTTTCACTTTTTTCCCCCTCTCTCCCTTTCTTTTTGTTTCTGGTTGATTTGTTCTTCCCTAAGTTCACATAATGGGCAGATTTGAAATTTAACGTATCTTGCGCTAGTTGAAAATTCTAAATCATGCGTGGGAACGAGAACGGCCAAAATTGAATTTGAATTAAGATTTGACATTTCAAGTTTGAAGATTAAGTGCTATGGTAAACAGAGGTTAGAAAAGGCATATAATTGTTTCGAAACTGGATTTGTTTGACCTTCTTATGTACAAAAAGCTATCTGTAATACATCGAAGAATAAAAATAAATCTTTCAAAGAGGATTCTATACAAGATTACATAAAGATAAGTGACTATTAACAGGAAGGATGTGTTGGGTTGTTTTACCTCTGAACGGCACTTTTTGAACGCAATGAGATAAATTGACAGGTCACAAGGACTACAGTAGGCTCAGAAAAGTTAGGAGAGAAATGGAATTTTAATGTTTCACTTCTAAGCGGCATTTTTATTCCTACAATGGACTAAATAGCCAGATCACAAAGATCCCAGGGGCTCAGGGGTAATTAATGTGGATTTACTGGACAGCTGCTGGTAGATAGATGGAAGCCTTCTGTCAAGGTCATCCATCGTATTCTTTGACGTGCAAAGCCTCTTGTGACCCTCCTGAACACGGAACCATGACTTAATGTCCCCTACTGCAGAGGTTGACCTTTCCAACCCCATCAAACAAAAAAAGGATCCTTTTTTTTACCAAATGCAATGTGGGGATTATTGAGATAAATCTCAGCTTTGGAACAGGGGGAAATTCATATTACGAGTTCCACCCATACAAGGAGGAAGTACAGAAAAATAGATATATGAAGCTACGGTATGCGTCTGCCATTCGTTATAATACATATTCGACGGACATCCAAACCCATCGGTCTCGCCTTTATAACTAGGGCGGGTGGGGTTTAGCGGACATATATCTCAACGCTGACACAAGTGGGGCTCGAACCTAGGTACTGTATTTTAAAATTCTCGCACGCTACAGACTGAGTCAATCCTCGCCCCATTGGATAAATTAAATGCTAGGTTTGGATTTTGTTATGGCATTTGCCATCCATAATTTAACATTTTTTGAATAGCACTTGTAGAGTATCATGCAATTCATTTGTTACTGGCATACCTGTCAATACGTGTTAAAAACAAAGGCCATCATCATTTCTCTCTCCGCTGGAGGGGCGTAAAGTTAGGTGTGCGAAATCTGTACTTCGTTGTTATGGAGCTCACTAAAGAGGGTATGGACCAGATGCTAAAAGGTCAAGGTCTGTTTTACAAAGTGGTACAGACACCGATGATGAAGAAGGATGTTAGACACTAAAGAGGAGGAAAGATTTTACATTTTCGCAAGAATGCAGTTTGGGGACGAAGCGAAAAAAACATCCAGATTTATCAGAAGTATATGTGGATCATGCCTGTTATGGGATGGATGCGCACATTCAGAGAAGGACAGTAGATCTTCAAACTCCTCCTTCATGCAGGAAGACAGAAGGAGCACGTGAACGAGAGAACCATTAAAGTTTCAAAAGATTTGTGTCAAACTGATAACCCACAAAATGATAGAGGAGTGGAAAAGGGCTAGAGTTGACCTCTGTATAGAGATGCTGACAATGTTTGAACTTAGTAACCCAAACGGTTAGAAGACATTGTCACAAGCAGTGAGACGTGGTTTTATTACTATAAAATTCCCAGAAATATTGACAACTATATTTGGGTTTCGGAAGATGAATCCTTCCTGGAATCCTCCAACAAGACTTTCACTCTAGGAAGAGTATATTCATAATTTTCTTCAATTCCCAAGGAGTGGTCTTACCGGAAAAATGATTATAAATGGCCAATACTACACCAATATTGATTTGCCCAAATGGTTAAGGAGATGAAGGAACAGCGTCCAAAACAGGCGTGTCAAGGGTTCTCCTTTTTCATGAAAATACCAGTGCTCAGAAAACCCAGCAAATTACGGCCTATCTATAACAGAAAAAAAAATCAAACAGCTACCTCATCCTGGATATCCATCCTATCTTGCACCATGTGGTCTTCGGTTGTTTCCAAAAATTAAAAAGGAACTTTCTTGGAAGCCTCTTTCAAGGATGTAAAACCTTGCAATTCATGTTGCCATTCAGAGTTGTGGAGTATTCCCCAACCGGAGTTCCATCATGCTTTCCAGAATTGACGTAGCCATCTGAAACTTCTCATAGATGCTGGAGGATATTACTTTGAAGGAAAGTAAAAGTTTAGATGAGGTAAGTGCAGTGGTTTTTGGTCTGCAGATGTATGTCAAGAACGTTTTTAATGCTCCTCGTAAATATTGTTACAACAGATGAACTTACTATAATGAACCCGTGATGTAATTGTCGTCTTAATGCTCGCGTGAACTACATCGTGACAATTATGTCACTAACTACTTCGAACGAACTTAAAAAAAATATAGGAGAGTTACAATTCAGAGGAATTGAAATATGAAGGAAAACGAAGTTTGAATTAGTCTGAACGGTATAGTATAAAGAAAAACATTTTCATTTGGTGTGCTGGCGGGAGATTACATAAGTTTATTAGTGTCGATCCTGTTACTCGACTGACAGGAAAAAGAAGGATGCTTGGGATACTTAAAAACGTGACTCAGGAGGTCATATGTTAGTCGAACAAACAGAGTTGATCTCAACTTTTCTACAGGAAGAATTCATCATTTGATTCATAGTTATATTTAGTTTGTTTAGGAATTGTAGGTTTGTTCACAAATATGATTGTGTCATTTGTCAACTGATGTAAAAAGCTTTATTTTATGTTTTGAGTGTAGTTATAAGAATTGAAGAGAAAACAACTTTTTGTATGAATAGAATAAGGTGTTAAGTTCTTCTGAAAATTTAACTTTATACTGATATAGATTTATGTTAGTTGAGTTGAGTTGATATAAATGTTTTCATTCATACTTTTGTAATAAATTACATTATTTTTCAATTATAATTGTTAAATGCTATTTTTTAACTCAGACTCAGTTTGCATCCGTTTAAATCATAACAATATATTTATTCATCTTCTTCCTTGAAATTAATAAAAATGAATTAATTAAAAATTAAAAAATCCCTATATTTCTATATGGCTCTAAAAAGTAGAAAATAACCATAAAGCATATCGATGGTGCAATCAACACTGAGTTCGTATTCACTTAAAAAAAGTAGGCGCCGGCATTCTTGTAGTGTAGGTAAATAGCTGCCTTATCCTCCTTTGAATTGAATACTTCTTAGAAGTGACTGATTGCACCATTGATATGCTTTAGGTTTATTTTCTAATTTTTAAAGCAATATAGGAAGATAAGTTTTTTAAGTTTTTAATTTATTTAAATATTTTTATGACTAAAAATGATCTACCTTCTGAACCCTTTCATTTGATATATGACTCATTAACATCGACCACGTTTTTCCTCCCTTTTGGAATCATGTTTGAGGCAGTCCATGATGACATTGGATACGTTACAAGCTTTAATTTGAGATATGACTCGTTAAAGTCAAACCCTCGAAAATCCGCACTTCCCCCTTTTATCAGGGGGATATAGTGAGGGCATAATTCGAAGTAATTTATGACGGTCATTATATGAGATTTCCTATGACACCTAACTCGTAACTGCAAGCCTTAGCGTTCGGAATATATAGTAGAACGACTTTCGCCTTTCCCGTTTTTTAAGAGGAAAGAAAACACGGGGGTCAATTTTTAATTTTTGACTCCTCGCGTCACAAGCATTCATTTGACACATAGCTTGTTTCTTTCCGATTCGCGTTCAGGAGATATAGGGGAACAATCCTTTTCATATTTCCCCCCTTTTTAGGGGGGGGACACACATGAGGGGTCAATTTTTCATAGCCTAGGACATTCCACGCGTCAGAAGATTTCGTTTCACATATAGCTTGCTACTTTCGGCATTCGCGTTTTCGAGGTATAGTGGAAGAATAGTTTTCATATTTCTTTTTCCTTAGGGGAAACGATATCATCGGGGTGGGTGGGGGGGGGTGTAAATTCTTTTATAAATTATTAAGTTTCTCCATCGCGTTCGAAAGATATGGTGAAATAATATTTTGTTAAATCCACAAACTGGCAAACCAATAAATATCAAAGCCAAAAGCAATAAAAAGATAAATAATAATCATATAAAATTAACGTATTCGATTAATGTCAGTGAACTCCAATCATTTGATCATATAACAATTATCATAGTGAACAGCATTGTTAAACTATGTACATAAAATGAAATCTTGAAAAGCAAATGCGTATAAAAACAAGTTAATAACAATAATAACCTGTATTGTTTCAGCTAACTTACATGATGGAAACGTTCCTCACTTTCAGTGCAGCGGCAAGTTCGAAAAGCAGACTATCACACCAACCCATGAGAGATAATCAGCACCTACTCAAATCTGAAGTCTCCAAACGCAAAAGGGACGTACCTAGAGGGGAGGGGCGACCACGGGTTAAGGATCCCCCTCCTCCGAAACTAAATCCTATGTATGTGACTTAAACACAGTATTTTCTAAGATAATTTTAACTATTCTAAATACGTTCATAAAACATGTATTTCCCATTCAATTATGGGGGGGGGGGGCGGATGGCTCAGTCGACAGCGGGCCAGGTTCGTAATCTGCAGTTACCAGGTTCGAGTTCCAGTTGGTTCAACATTAAGATTTATCTCCCCAAAACCTCCGCCCTATCAACAATATGTATAGGAGACATAGATGAGCTTGGAAAGGCCGCCGTCCATTAGATAGCGTGTTAAACCATGGCCCCGTGTGTGGGAGAACCATAGCCTATGCACGTTAAAGACCACGCTCAATGGCTTTGATGGGAGTCTACCATCTGTCTCCTAACAACTGTCCAGTGGGTACCCTGCTCCAAACTTCTCTGAACCTCGGAGTCTTTGTGACCTGGTCATTTATCCCATTTTGGGGGAAAAAGTGCTACTCAGAGGTAAAATACCCAACCCAATTTCAAACCAATAGTTCTCATTGAAATCATTTATTTGGACGTAGCAGTTGATAAGATTTACATTTTTAATCCTTGTTTTAAAATCAACGGTAGAAGAAACGAACTAATGATATCTCTTCGAGCGAAAATACCAAAGGTGTATATTTAAAAATATTACAGCTGACGATTTTTAAAATATGTATATATTATCAATAAAATTAATAATATTACAAATACATAAATTTTAACACCTATACAGAGAGAGGAATGAAACATAAAACTTCCAAAGAAATATGAATATCGCACTTATTCAAACAAAATAATACAACATAAGAACTCTTTTCAAATAAACATATCACGTGACCGAGTGGCTAGCGTGCTTGGTTACTGATCTAAGAGACCTGGGTTCGAGCCCCGGATAAGGTATGCACGTATGTGTTGTTTTTCTGCTGAGGTCCTGCCATCCTCACAGACATTCTACTGTGGATTCTTCTACTAGGAACCTTCTACTGTGGATTCTTCTACTCACAGACCTTCTACTAGGATTTTTTTATGTGGCATATAAGCTGACAGGCTCCTGTCAGACCTCTGCGGCAAGCAGCTGCTTCAGGGAGTATTATTTAAATATATATGGAGTGGAATATAATTTATCCTTTTAAAACTGATGTCTCTTCCCTCGAACACAAGTATAAGAAATGCTGCAAAATGCATTGCAATAAAGAGCATTAACTGCAAAAACAAGAGTCGTAAATATTTTAAATGTGAGATAAAGGAATTAGGACTATAACTCACGCATGATTATCCAAACAAAATGAAATATTTCTCATTTATTATATAGAGCCATTTTAGCGTTAGAACAAAGGTTTCTTTTAAGGGGTTTTGTGAAAATGATAATTACACTAGTCAACAAATTGAATCTTTTTTTTTATAACTTTGGTTCAAATAGGATTATTTAAAACTAATTTTAGAGTACTGAATTCAAATATGGTTGTGAAAAATCTGCAGCATGTTTAGTTTTTATTTTAAATTACGGATGTATTTCAAATTTCAATGAATACTCATATCTGGAAAACGAAAATAAATGTGACCATTTAATTAAATTGAAAATTAAAACTCATTTATTAACTACATGATTGCAGTGAAAAAAAAATAGAAATATCATAGTTATAGACCACTGAATATAAAGTAACAAATGAAATAATATTGGAACGCAAAATAAGAAAACGTGGGTAAGGATTTTTTATACTTACAAGAAGTTAATTTTTGTCTTTTACGTGCTGAGGTATCTTCCTTCTGCAAGAACCAGCAGTAATTACCCATCATTGCTGGGTCCCACCTGCCTTGGTATCTCTCCTCTGTGGTTCGGAAATCCTGGTGAAATCTTTTCCTTTGCTCATTACTGACAGCTCTTAAGTTTTTGGGAAAGAAATCGAGATGCGAGTTCAACAAATAGATCTTAAAAGACATTCGGCAGCCAAGATTTTCATAGTGTTTGAAAAGATCTTGAATGAGCTGATGGTAGTTTTCATCTTTGTGATTCCCCAGAAAACCTTGGACCACAGACGTGAAGGATTTCCATACAGCATGCTCCTTCATATTCAGTTTTTCTTCGAAGACATTATCATTCAGTAGTTTCCTGATCTGAGAACCAACAAAGATTCCTTCTTTGAGTTTGACATCACTTAGTTTTGGAAATTTTTCCTTCAAGTGCAAGAACACGTTACCAGTTTTGTCCATAGCTTTCACAAAATTTCTTCATAAGCCCCAGTTTGATGTGTAGTAGTGGGAACAGAACATCAGAGGCTTATACCTCACATTACTCTTTCCAGGAATTAAAAAAATCTTTTGGGCCAGTCTTTTGTTTTATAGTGTTCCTTTATGGCCCTACTATCCCACAAACACAGAAAACAACAAAATTTTGTGAAGCCTCCATGAATCCTGAGCAAGAGAGATTTGACTTTTAAGTCATCGCATATTGTCCACTTAAATTGGTCATATTTTGTAGCAATGGGTATTTTTTCCATGCTCTCATAAGTTTCCTTCATTCCAACAGCGTGTGTCACTGGAATGGAAGGTTTTTGGTTTCCTTTATGCAAAAGGACAGCTTTTAAGCTGAATTTTGACGAATCTATAAATTGACGTCATTCCTTAGGGTCGTGAGTTGTTCCAATTTCTTCCATCAGCCATGAAATATCTGTGCAGAAACAGCAAACCATCTTGCATCTCGTGATAAGCAGATAAGGCCATATTTCTCTTTCTGAACAGAGAAACTCTGGTACCCTTGGCCAGAAGATTCCACTCTTGAAGTCTCGAACTTGAAACCTCAGCTTGTTGTTTGGAAAGTCTTGGGTCTCGAACAAGATTATTTAGTTCATTTTGCTGAATCAGATGAGGTTCGTCAAACTTTTTAGAGGTGTATATAGGATCAAGATCTGTATGTGCCTCAAGTCTTCCTCGCGCATCCACCTACTCCCAGTTGGTTGGAGATGTTGGTAGAGGAAGATATTCTCCATGAGGAACTGGCATTATGGCTGAGGGCGCATTTGGATATTATATTTCGCATTTGTTCCTTTTGAAAAGCCCGACACTTCAGTTAAACAAAAATAGCAATCATGGAAGTGACTAGTTGGCTCACGCCAAACCATTGGAACTGAAAAGGGCATGGATTTTACCTTACCTTTCAACCATTCACTCAGGCCAACAAAGCACGAAATGCAGCACACATGTGGAGCTCATGTTTTTTCCTGATCTCCAACATGACATCCAGAATACAAGTTATAGACTTTCTTCACAATCTTTGTCAAAGAACGACCCTGGGATTTTAAATATAATTTCCACACACATAACAAAACTTATCTGGCACATTAACACATCCACGACGTTGTCTACGTGCCATTTAAACGGCAAAATTCACTCTTCAACGTACAGCACGCGTTTCTCCTAAAATGAAAACAACAAGAATGGCTGTCTGAGGTTAGGTTACAATTTTCTCCCACTTGACAATCAATGTTACCAGCCACAAAAAGTAAAATATCTATCTAGTATCTTCCCAGTTGCCTGGAGGTGTTGGTATAGGAAGATCGTAAAGGATTAATAGGAGTCAAGTGACCAATAAAACGTGACGTGCTAGCCATTTTTTAAGGCCAGATCTGAGATCAGCATCAGAAAAATAGTTAAAGGCATGCTACAATTGCACATGTTATAAAAACCTTGTAAACCAGTGTTATTTTCAGAAAATTAAATTTTTTATCATGTTAGATTGTTTTGCCTCAGCCATTGTATACCAGTGTAATCTACTTCTAGAGATAAGGGGAAAAAAGGAGCTCTTCGTAATGATTGAAAATAATGCAATATCAATAATTTGTTAATTTAAACAGATTAACAAAGAATAATAAAATGTTTTTTTAAAGGCTGCTTATCAAGAAATACTCAATAACTGAATAATTTTTGAGGCTTATCTCGATTGATGTTTAGTTAGAAAATAAAATAAACATATTTTACACAAATTACAAAGTTTTTTTTGTTTATTAGAAAACATATTCTCCCATCATTATTAATCGACTATTCGCCAGTTATTTCAAATAATAGAGCTGTTTTAAACTTTCTGACATTTTTGAACTTGCAAAATCAAAAATTCTGATGCCATCTTTGAAACTAAACCTGAAATGTTTTAATCATTTTTACTATTTTCTTTAAGAAATAAAAAAAACTAACCCTGAGAATACTGGAATTTTCAGAAGCGTACTGAAGCACCAATCTCAATGGATTGTCGGTAAATACGATGATGATGTATCATCATTCGATGTGAAGTGAATTGCATTTGATCTTCAACGTGGATGAAACAGATGCAGCTATACTAAATAATGTCGCAACTGCATGGCTAAAATAAGGAAAAACCAGTAGATGTCGTTACTTGGCAAAAGGAAAAAACACTGATTGCAGTTTGATAGCTGAAAGCGCATCAAAAACTTTGCTCCCATCAATATTTGTGTTTTCCCAAAGCAAAATTCAACGACCATTTTATACAAGACGGATCTATAGAAAGCTATTGGTTTTCACAACATATCAGGTTGGATACGAAGAGATCTCTTTCAATTTATTCAACATTTCACAAGATTATGCAAGCATAAACGTAGATCAAAGAACACTCGTGCTTTTGTACAACCATTCATCATCTCGAAACACACTAATCGTTGATTGCTGTAAACAAACCGGGATCTCTGTTTTAGTTCACACCTCATACCTTTCATAATGAGGTATAGTCATTGGATCGCATAGTGTACGAAATATTAAAAACATTTTAAAATTCATTTAAGTAGTTTGGGTGAAAGAAGATATAGGAAAATGCATTATATTTCCAAAAGTTACTTAGTATGTGAATATTCACACATATCGTGCAGGTAGAAAAACGAATTTCGACGATGCATAATTTTTAAATCCAGAATTTTATGAAAAATGTAGACTGAGATTGATTTAGAAATCCAGTTCTAAAAGCCTTCTAATATCGATTTTAGACACTGTTCGTTCAGTGTATAGGAACAGGGGTTGACACAGTCGGTAGAGCACCAGGCTTGTAATCTACAATTCCCAGATTCGAGTCCAAGCTTTGTCAGCATTGAGATTTATCACCGCTAAAACTCCCACTCTTTCCTCGGTTCGAAAAGAGACATCAATGGGCTGGGAAATACCGTCGTCTTCTGAAAGGACACTAAGCCATGGCTCGGTGTGTAGGAGAGCCATACACTCTGTACTCTATATAACTCGTTGGATTGCCTTGACAGAAAGTTTCCATCTATATCCTAACAGCTGTTCAGTGAGTACCTGTCCCGCAAACTTCTCTGAAACCTTGTGGCCTGTACATTTAGCCCATTGTGTGCAAAAAAAGTGTCCTCAGAGATGAAATATACCAACTTAGTATATAGGAAGATTTATAAACACTTTAATACTTTTAGTTATAAATACAAGGGATGAAAATAAATTAGGGATAAGTAATATCAATTAAAATTCGTAGCAAGATAAAGAAACACAGTTTACAAAATGTTATTAAAAGTTGTTTTTTTACCAAGTAGGAACCAATTCCACATTAATTTTAAAATAATTGCACTACTATTTTACAACAACAACGCCTTGCATTTACTTCGTAATTCAATTAAGTAGCATTATTAAATTTGAAGTAATAAAGTTATATAATACCGAAAATCATCACTAAAATCTATTTACAATTCGAAATTTTTTTCATAATTGTTCAGA